>BSBK01007872.1:0-1200000 GCA_027943335.1 Chamaecyparis obtusa
TACAATGTGTTAATGAAATAAAATACATGTACATATATGTAATGTTTAGATAAAATATGATTCGAAATATAACATGTCTATATCAAATGTCTAAAATAACATGTAATGTCAACTAAGGCCATGTACCAATCCATGACCTGATGGTCCTCCATGTCATCCAGATCTTTGTGTGAAATAAAATAAATAAATATATATATATATATATATATATATAGATATATATATATATCTATATATATATATATATATCTATATATATATATATATATATAGATATATATATATATAGATATATAGATATATATATCTATATATATATATATATAGATATATATATCTATATATATATATATATCTATATATCTATATATATATCTATATATATCTATATATATATATATATATATATATATATATATATATATATATAGATATATATATCTATATATATATTATATATAGATATATATATCTATATATATATATATATATATATAGATATATATATATATAGATATATATATATATATATATATATATATATATATATATATATATATATATATATATATATATATATATATATATATATATATATATATATATAGACACACACGACACACCACACACACATGTCATGCATACATGTTGAATAAATTAATAAATATAATATAAATACGTTTAAAATTACCCGTGATTCATGCTCTATGGGATCGCCAAGTGTTTGTAAATCTCCATAGCCTAACATACTATCAGTAAGACCTTGGAGCAAGTACAGTTATAAATATTAATCATTTAATTCAAATATTTAAAAGAACTTTGTACTTGATTAGATGCAAACACATGTACATAAGTTTTAAATTTATAAATAATAAATTTTTTAATAAACATGTATACCGTAGAAGTATAGAATGCTCTCCTAATATTGCTCAAGTTTGAATCATGTAATGACACCTATGAGGGATCAATCTAAACATCTGTAAGCAATGTAGTGAAATGTCAACATGATGAAAGAGGAGCCTCAATAGGGGAGGTGTTGATAATTTGGCTAAGTAGGATATCAGAATATTGTCATTATGGCAACATATACTCAGCATGAAGATAGCATAATTGAAGGAAGTAGTCTTGTATGAGCGCATTAGAAAATTGTCTAAGTACAATGTTTACCAGTCTAATCAGAGATAGTTTTGATTAGCGAAGTTCACAGAAGAAGGTTCAGTACATGTGTACTTGAACATGGATCATTCTATGTATATCAAAGCCACATATGAGAGGGCAAGTCTGTGTGACATGCAAAAAAGAAGATATTAAAGATTTACAGAGACAATGTTGAGCCAACCTAAATAGAGCAGAAGACAGAATATGATTACTATAATGTCCCCCGCCAGGGAACCCATAAGGAATTAGGTCTATGACCTAAAATTACAACTATTTTTTTTTCTTAACAATCTAACATATCATCATAACCATTCACAAGTACATCCCTTACAGCTCCCTTAATGATTTCATTTACCATTATCAAGCAATGCATTTTATTACTTAATCTAATGCAATTCTATTTTTGTTTCAACTTCAAGTTACATTGAGACATTGCTTCCATTCCTCATCAAAACCAATTACATTAATGAGCTGATTGCATTCATTTTCTTTACCTAATTTGCATAAATATTCACTTTTATAAATGAACCAGAAGCCCATCATTTATCTAATACACTAAATACATTTATCCTTTCATCTTTCATTTTTTCTTCTTCTTAACTTTATCTATGCACTATCATCACAAAAAATTTCTATTAAAAGTCCTTACTTTCCATTTTCATTTCAAAGATCATAATAGAGAGAGTGTAAAGCATTTAACCTTTAATATCTCACAATCCTAACCATCCAATGAATCATTCTACCGCAAATTATCATTTATGATATTATATATATCAGTTAAGAATTGAGATTAAAACCTTGTTTAAATAACCTTACATCACACACATTGAACTTAGACATTTAAGAGAATTAAGAAGGAGTCACATCTTAATACTACTTTCAATAACATACATGTTTCCTTTCCCTTATTATTTTCACTTGGAGATACCCATAAACCTTTAGCATATCTTTTCACTTAATCCACATATCAAAAAAAGTTTCCTTTTAAACAAGTTTACATCCAGAAGTACTTGCATTACAAAGGTTTGCATAGAACCATTAATTTCAATTTCATTTTAAAACTCATAAGAGAGATAGGGTAGGTGATAGGGAGAGAATCCTAATCACCTTGAGTTGTCTTGAATTCTTCTTAGGTCACACTTAGGACCTCCTAGGGCTTCCTCAATCCACCCTCACACACTTGGAAGGAATCAATTCCTTCCCACTATAAAGAGTCTTCCTATCTTCTTTGGTTTCCACTCTTTGCCTTCAAAGAGAACTCTGCCTATTCCATAACTCACAAGCCCTAACCTATGGTTTGAATTGAAGGAGGCTAAGGGCTTATTTCAACTCCAATTTTGACTCCTAGTTTGAGTCTCTTCTTTCCAAGTATACCCATTTTCCCATCACTCCCTAGATTCCTAGGATTTAGGCCTTGTAGCCTTTTTTCCCCAATTAGGCCTCCTAAAATCTAGGATTCACCTTTCACTTCTAAATTCTCTTAAGAAACCCCAAATCTTTGTTGGCAGTTCAAATGTATGACTTAAGACCTTTAAGATTTTCTTGGTCTGGGGTCTTGACACTGTCCGTACACCCCGTTTTAGCATCAGGGTGTCCTTCTAGGTTTTAGACTTCAAAACTTGGCAAGATGATTCCTTGGGCACTCCTCCATTGATAGAGTACCTGTAGATCACTAAAAAACATATTCAATGCCTTCTTGGCTATTGACACAACCCCCTCCTACAATATTCCCAAACAAACACTTGGTCTTCCTAGTCGGGCTTTACACTTAGCTCACCTAGGGCAAGACCTTAAAATTCATTACATTCATCTCTAGAGCCCAGACTTGAAGCATCATGAAGATCATTAACCCTAGTCTCCATTCCCAAAAGGCCATATAGGAACTATGGTGGGAAATGGAGCTAGGCTCACATATTTTACACATTGTCAAAACTAAATAGAGAACTGTGAAAACAAAATGAATTTACAATATGCTATGAAAATTCAACTAAAGAACAACTCAAAGCTTGAATCACACTAAAACATGATAAAAAATGGATTTCAATAGGTACATGTGATAATTCAATCCATGCAAAGCTTAACAGTAGCTCTAATACTCAAGTCTTCCTCTATTCATAGTAAAAACTTGTTGTTACAGAATGTTAGTCCATACACAATGTGATTACCAACCATAAATTAAGGTTTTTCCAACAT
Organism: Chamaecyparis obtusa; assembly: GCA_027943335.1. Lineage (NCBI taxonomy): Eukaryota > Viridiplantae > Streptophyta > Pinopsida > Cupressales > Cupressaceae > Chamaecyparis > Chamaecyparis obtusa. The sequence continues at coordinate 3,352 of BSBK01007872.1, forward strand.
ATATATGTTTATCTCATGTGTTTAGGCCTATTAGGAATCTCTAAACCCTACTAAGGCTGAAACCCTTAAAGTTAGGCTTTTTGTCATAGCAAATTTTAAAAGTTGCAAATGTTGCTTGACAACATTTTACATCTTTTACAACTTTTCACTCTTCAAGGTGTTCTAACTCCACCCAAACCTATCTAACCTTAGTTAGATTTCCTAGGGCATCTAGGACCTGAAAAACACTAATAACAACATTTGATCAGTTACTGACATCAGCAAGTACATGCCATTAACAAAGACAAATTGAGCTCTTCACCTAGAAGAAACACTCATCTAGACTCACACCACACCACTCTTGGTCAACATGACCTTATCTAATTACAATTCCCTTCAAGAGGGTCTTCACACATCAAAATAAGGACAACCAACTAGTCTCTTAAGGGTGCTCTTGCACCATGCTATCAAGGCTAAGAAATTAAGTCACCTCTAGTGACAGGAGTTTAGGATCAACTCCATGGTTCTTGAATTCATTCTCAGCTACCCAAGTAGCTTCAACTTTTGACTTTCCCTACCATTGAATCAAATGTTCCATAGAGGTTCCCTACCTTGTCTTTCTATTTACCATAGAGGCTAGAATCTTCTCTTCTACCAGTTGAGTTGTGTGGGAAATGTGAACATCCTTGATGATTTCCTCACTATTTGACTGAGACTCTGAATGTACTGGTGTAGGGCCTTTGTACAGTACCAAGTCCTACACCTTGAACACATGAGACATTACCAAGTTTGATGGAAAGTCTAGTTTATAAGCAATCTGCCCATACTTTTCAAGTACCTTATAGGGACCTATCCTTCTCATCTAAAGTTTGGTGGGGATGCCCTGCTTCAACATGGACTTGTTTAAATGGACCATCACAAGATCTCCCACAACAAATTGAACATATTTCCTTTCTTCATCAACTTTGGTTTTCATCTTTTGTGTAGCCTCTTGGAGCTACTTCTTCACTTGATCATGAACCTCCTTCATTGATTGAGTGAAGTCTTCTACATATGCACTCCTTCCTTCCTCATTTTCCAAGTGTCTTAGCTCACACACACCTCTAGGATGTAGCCCATAAATAATTTCAAAGGGGTGTTTCCCTATTGTTCTATTCACACTATCATTATAGGCATACTCTACCTGTGGTAATAACTGATCCCACATCACTCCATACTCCTTTTTCAAGCATCTAAGGAGATTACCCAACACTCTATTAATGACTTTAGCCTAACCATCAGTTGGGGATGGTAGGCTGATCCAAATGATAGGGTAGTACCTAACCTCTTCCATAGGGTCTTCCAAAAATGGTCCATAAACTTGACATCTCTGTCAAAGGCTATGCTTAGTGGCAAGCCATGAATCCATACCACCTCTTTAAAGAAAAAATGTGCAATATGACTGGCATCATGAGTGGTTTTGCAAGCAATGAAGTGGCTCATCTTGCTAAAAATATCTACAACAACAAAAATACTATCTAAACTAGTCTTAGTTCTAGGTAACCCAACTATGAAATACATACTAATACATTCCCAAGGTCTACTAGGAATGGGAAAAGGTTGATACAAACCTACATTAGATGAGGTACCTTTATCTTTTTGGAAAATCAAGCATTACTCCACATACCTTCTGATGTCCTTCTACACCCTAGGCCAATAATAGAACCTTTGCACTAGTTCTAGTGTTTTGTTTAGGCCAAAATGCCCACTCAAGCTCCCATTGTGCTTCTCTTGTATCACATTCTCCCTCATAGATCCTTTAGGAACACATAACTATCCACCTCTAAATAATATATCATTCTGAATTGTATAGTCTGCAAATTGACTATGGAAATGATTCTTAAAATCTGTAAAAACCTTGTATGCTTCTACAAATTCCTCATCTCCTTCATAAATTTCTTTGAAGCTCTCTATACCTATGCTTTGGAGGTGCACTTCTTGAACTGTCAAAAGTCTCCTACTCAAGGCATCAGCCACCTTGTTCAACTATCCTTTCTTATGCCTTATTGTGAATGTATAGGCTTGCAAATATTCCATCCATTTGAGATGTCTATTGATCAACTTCTCTTGTGAATTGATGAAACTCAAAACCTTGTTATCAGTATACACCACAAATTCTTTAGGAAGAAAATAGTGCCTCCATTTTCTCAAAGATTGCACCAATGCATATAACTCTAGGTCATAAGAAGAGTACCTCTTCTTAGCCTCATTCAACTTCTCACTATAGAATACCACTAGTATATTCTCTTGATTCAACACTACCCCAACTGCTATGCCACTTGCATCACACTCTAAGGTGAAAAACTTATCAAAATTTGGCAAAACTAATATAGGTTGTGTAACCACTCTCTTTTTCAACAACTCAAAACCTTTACTAGCCTTTGGAGTCCACTTGAACTTAGTTTTCACTCCACCTTTAATAGTATCTAAGAATGGTGCACATATATCACTAAATCTTTTAATGAACTTCCTATAAAATTGGGCAAGCCCATGAAAAATCCTTACCTCACTACTGCTTGTAGGTGTAGGCCAATTGAGTATTGCTTCCACCTTTCTAGGATCCATCTTCAAGGTTCCATGGGACACCAAAAAACCAAGATAGATAAGCTCTTGCTTCATAAATTCAAACTTTTCCAAATTAATGGACAACTTCTCCTCATGGAGTCTCTTCATCACAATCTACAAATGTTGGAGGTGCTCTTCTTTTGTCTTGCTGAAAATTAGGATGTCATCCAGGTACACTACTACAAATCTACCTATGTAGTCTTTCAACACCTCATTCATCAACCTCATGAAGGTTCTTGGAGAATTACTAAGCCCAAAGGGCATGACTAATCATTCATAGAGCCCTTTTTTGGTCTTGAATGCAGTCTTCCATTCATCTCCCTCCTTAATCCTAATTTGATGGCACCCACTCTTCAAATCCAACTTGGTGTAGTACCTTACTCCTCACAAACAGTCCATAAGATCTTCAATCCTTGGAATGGGAAATTTGTACCTTATAGTGATCCTATTAAATGCTCTTGAGTCTATACAAAGCCTCCACTTATCTCCCTTCTTTAATGCTAGGACCACTAGCACTGCACATGGGCTAATGCTCTTCCTAATTAGTCCTTGGTCTAAGAGCTCTTGCACTTATCTAGCTATCTCCTTTTTTTGATCAAGAGTCATCTTGTATGCTGCTTTGTTTGGTAGAGATGCCCCTGGTATGAAGTTAATTTGATGACTTATAGCTCTAGGATGTGGTAACATTGTAGGTGACCCATCGCTAACTATGTCTTTAAACACTTTCAATAGCTCTTGCACTTCCTTAGGCAATGGTACTTGTTCCACCTTCTTCTCTTTGCTAGGCTTCACCATGATAACAAAGTGTGTCCCTTTTCCATCCTTCATACCTTGGATGTACTCCTCACCCACTTGTAACAAGATATTAGATCTTGCTGATGTAGACCACTCATCATCCATGAGTGACTGAATCCTATAGGTGACCCCATCTTTCTTGAAAGAATAGGAGTTTTTCTCACCATCATGAATTGTTTTCCTATCAAACTGCCATGGACTACCTAAGAGTAGGTGGCATGCATCCATTGGAAGTATATCAAATATGACTCTATCCACATATTTCCCTATTGAGAAATCAACACATGCTTTCTCATTTACAAGGACATGTTGTCCCTTAATTAACCATGTGACCATATAAGGGTTTGTATGAGGGATTTTGGTCAATCCAAGTTTGCTGACTGCTTCCTCTGAGATGATATTATCAGTAGACCCTGAGTCTATAATCATCTTGCAAACCTTACCAAGTATTTTGCACTTGACCCTGAAAAGTGCCCTCATTTGTTTAGCTTCTTCTTTGATGGGTTCCTTAATAAGTATCCTCCTAATCATGAGATTCTCCCCACTCTTTGAATCAAGGTTGATTTCAAGGGATTTATTACTACTAGTCTCTTCTTGGGCTATGTAGTTTACCCTCTTCTCACCATGTAAACTAGAAGCCTTCTTAGGGCATCTTTAGGCCAGATGACCTGGTTGGTTGCAATGAAAACATTTCATGGTTGCAAAGTGTGAGGCTCTACCTGAACCTCCAAATCTGCCTCTACCTCCACCTTGGAATCCCCTACCTCTACTCATACTTCCTCTCCCACTAGATTCATTGACTATCTTTGTCAATTTGGACTCTCCTTGAGCTCTGAATTCACTACTCCTACCTATAAAGCTACCTTTATGCCCTCTATTTTCTTTTCCTCTACCTCTGCCTTTTGAGGTCTTATCATGTTTCTTCTTACTTTTCTCCTCTATTTTCAAAGCCATTTGGTAACACTGTCTCACACTCTTGAAGGTAGCAAGGCTCATGTATTCTTGGATAGACCATTTGAGTCCATTTTGATATCTAGCCAATCTTATACTCTCATCCTCCACTATCTTTGACCTTAAACACAATTTTTTAAACTCTTCAGTGTATGCTTGGACATCTAGGTCTTTTTGCCTAAGGTTTTGTCTCCTTCTATGCAATTGAACCTTATAGTCATCTGGTAAATAGGTTTTCTTCAGCTTAATCAACCTGCCTTTCCATGTGACAATATGATTATTTCCCTCTTTTTCCCTCTCAGTTTGAACATACTTCCACCAGGTGAGTGCTGATCCTCTCAACCTAGACTTTGTAGTACCCCTCGCATTTTACTTTTGCTGATACTATGTTTAGTTTGACACCGTTTTATTTTGGTTGCTTAGATCAGACATATATTACATGTTATATTTATATTCTGGTGTGTGATTAAACAGTTATAGTTTGAATGTTAATTGTCATGTTGAACCTGAAACAAAACTTTACGTAATGGTTTAATCTAGTAATGATGGATTTTATATGATGTTTCAAATGCACGTATAAATTGAAGTAATTAGATGATGATTATATTTGGTACTTACCCCATACCCGCATGTGTATGGTATCATGTTTCTTATCATATATGTTTTCTTTTCTGTTGACATGCATGTATGGTAGAGGAGGCGGCGTAGTTACCTGCATTTAGTCGGGTCCACACGTCCTAGCCATCCCTACCATTGTCTGATAGTATGTTATATTTGCACATGTACATGCAATGGTTCTTATGCAGGTTGCAGGTACCGAGCATAGACTTCCCTGGCTTGACAGGATGAGCGTGCCATTATTATGTCTCAATGGCGGAGAAGGGGAGTTAGCACCTAGGCCAATTCCCTAACCTAACCTAACCATCCTAAAATCACGGATGAGACCTTACTTGACTTACCTAAATCGAATTCGTCCTGATAGAACGAATCCGATATATGTTTTCCTGGTTGAGCATGATATTGTCTTAGGTTTTGTTTCATGTCGGTGTTGCATTTTGACCTTGTAGATCTCATGTATGATCTCTGATGGTTATTTAAATTATGTTGACGTATTAGTAAGTGTATTTTTTTTTATAAGTATGATAATTAGATAAATATATCTTTTATATGTTTATGGATATCAATTATTTTATAATTTAAAAAAAAAAAAAAAAAAAAAAAAAATCTTGAGTGTGACATATTCTAAATTGAAAGAAAAGATTTAAGAAAATAATATAAAAATGATTTTTTCCATGTCACCTTAGGAGTAGGAGAAGTGCAATTAATAGATTGGGAAGAAGTAAGATAAAAGGGAGTCATTATTATGATATATGTATGCTAAATTTAGAGGATTGAAAAAACTGGTTATGAGGATTTGGAGATGAAAGTTTAGAGGGAAGGCTTGGAGAAGAAGAAGAGAGCAAGAAGAGGAGGATTGAGTTTGTGGAGCACATTGGAATCACAGTTGAGAGTCTGGCTTCAATAATCTGCTTTGAGAATCAGGTAGGTTTCAAATATCCCATAGTATGTTGCCATGTTAGTTGCAAATTTCCATTAATAAGAGAACATATTTACCTTCTCTAAATGTGGAGTGAGGAAAAGAAATAATCAGAATTATAGTTTACATTGTGAGATTTCATTGTTTCAATTTGTAAACCTTCTCAATTCAACAATAGATGAAACTATATTGAAAAACAAGAGAGTTTGATGCTTCATAATCTCCATGAAAATCACTGTTTTTAGAACCATTTATTTGCCATTTATCCATTTAATTGATCAATATATTTATCATTTTGAAATTTAGAATTCAACATATATTGTTTTGGAAACAAATAGGGAAACCCTACTTCATTACATTGATGACAAATTAACTAAGTCCTTATGGAAAAAGAGGAAAAAGTACAATAAAAACTTAAAACTGGGAGCAAACATACATTCTAAAAAATATATGGGGACTCTTATTTTTTTTCCCAAGTCTTGCACAGAGAATATTCTCTCTTTGATTTCCTAAAATATCTATTAGTTTATATGTTATCCTCTTAATATTATTATAACATGCTTTAGGGCCTCTTATGTCATTTCCCACTTGTTGAGGGCCCCACTAAGATATTAGGCGCAGGTGTTGGGAGTCTTTGAAAGTTTTGCATTTAAGTTTTTTGCCAAATCCATCTCCCCACATTGGCTCAATGCATGAGGATAAGACTTAAACAATTAAAAGGGTTTAAAAATGTTTTACCACTATTCAATGACCTGCCAACTCTTAGCAAATTTGATTAACTTTTAGACTCCACCTCCCATGCGTACCTTGCTTGGGGATTGAAATCTGACATCTTCCATTTTGTCTTAAATATGTCTCCCCACCTTGCTAAGCGCACCACCTACTTGCAGATTTTCTTTAGGGAAAGAAGGACACTTGTTTATCCTTTCTTCTTTGCCTTGGGTTGGTCAAAGTACCTCCCATATCTTATTTATTATGTGAGCAGCCCTTGTGGAAGGTGGCGTGGGTTTTTCCTTAGCCATGATTACAAATTTATTACCTTGTTTGAACCCCCTTTGAAAATGGGCGCCCACCTTGGGTTTTGCATCCATTTGCTTTATTTTAAATTGTTTACTTTATTCACTATGGAGATGAGGTGGAAAGTAGATTAGGAACCTAGGGAACTTTAGATTTGGCTAGCTTAGATGTTTTTGAATAAGCTAATAAAATAAAATGTTTAATTAGTTATTTGAATTTGTTATCCATTGGAGTAATGCACTTTTTGGATTTGTTTATGGTTGTGTAACAATTGACACCTTATTATTATTAGAGAATGTATTATATTTGCCATCTAATTTAACTAAGAGAATTTGGCTAAAATTAATATTTCATGAGCTATTGTTTAATTAATATTTGAATTAATTGCTGAGTATAATATAATCACCTTAGAGTCCTTTAATTTTAGTCATTACTTTTATTATCGATATAGTTACATTGCCATCTTTTATAAATTAACGATGACTTTATATCAAACCATTATAGGCATTAGTGAATGATAACAATATGGTTATTAATCTATAGACGTGGATATTTTGATTAGTGTAATTAACTAGTGTGAGCAAATAATTACTTGTTATTATGATCATTATGTCTTGGTTTATCTTACGACATGTTAATTACTTGTGCAAGATGTTCTCTTTGCATATACTGTTTGTGCATGAAAGTATACTGTTGATGTAGTTGATTTATGTATGGGATTAGATAACCGAATAGGGGGTAAAATCCAGAGGTCGGGTGCATTGTTGTGGTTATCAGTTATCTGTTTGTTAATTTTATTTATGGTGCAATGTGGATTCCATCTTCATTTGTTTGTTTTGGATTAGGGTCAATGTGAGACCTTGATGGGATGGTCAAACCGATCCCTGTTATTATTTCCTCCTGGTGGGTTAAAATTTGATTTAGTGGCCAAGTGAATTTATGTTTTGAAATGAGAGTTTGCTTTATTTGTTTATTTGGTTATTGGATCTTAATATGTCATAAGCGGCCACAAACCAGGATGGGTATTGTTGTGAAACTAGGGTAGGTTATCTAGTTGTGGTGTAGGGGGTGGCTTGCAATGGATCGCCGAGGCCCGCAAGTGGCTGACGGATCATCCATTATCAAGTTTCTTAATTTCAGTGGTAACATTATAAAAATCGATTTAGTCAGGATAACATTAAAAAAGATAATTTGAGATACCTCGCCCATGCCTTGAGTGCTAGTTAAGACTAAGGATGGATGCGGGAAGATGCTAGATGCATCATTGATATACTTGTCTTCATGAGAGATATCGATGCCACGTATGATCACTTGAGTGCCATCGGTTCAGTGAGGAACCTTCAGGACTAAACTCAAGGGTGGATCTACGTGATGACACCTTCCTACTCACACCGTAGATATCCTATGTAGGTCAGTGCCTCTGCTAACCTGTATACCCTCTTGTATTAGATATATATTCTCCTAGATGTTGATTGGGGATTGGTCCTTAGTGTGTGTGTGGGCCTGGTGTTATCTCCCTGGCACGGTGGGGTGGACCTCTAGGTTCCACAAGGTCAGGAGGTAGTGTACTTCTCCATTGAGACAGTTGCGGACTACCCTTCGTCACTTGATTGTACACTTGGATCAGTCTATCTCTTTTGTTGCAGATTTATGCACCCAGTTGTTAGAAGATTATTATGTTGTACTTATAGGAGGTTTCACTTGTTTAGTAATGATCCCTACGTGGATCCATGATGTATTTGGATACTTGTAATTGTATTAAATACCACCGCATACCCTACGACATGTGTAGCGGATGTAGGTGATCATGTGTTGTATTGTATATGGATTAAGAGATGTATTTAATTTATCTATGTACTTAAGAGTTCTTAAGCATTAATCATGTTAGTGTAGTGTTAGTTAGATGACGTAATTCTACCTCAGGGACCCTTGAGAATGAAAATGAAATGATATGTTTTATTCAGAACTCATGTTTGTTTATCATTGTGTTATTATGTTCAATGTGTTTGTAAACTTTAGTAAACAAAAAAAAAATGTTGCATAACTTAGTATAATTTTAGTGTTTTTCTCTTGGGTCCCCTGGCGGGGCGTTACAATTGGTATCAGAGCGCGAGTTCTACACTGGGAACTCTGGGAATAATATGTGTGCCCATTAGGTCTTATTAGGTAAACATGTTAAAACCAAACTTAGACATCAAAACAACTTGTTTGTGGTAATCTTTAACTTTCACGAAAATTTGAACCGAAGTAAAACTAGAACAATGAAACTTTCTTTAAACCATGTCCTTATGTGATTGCTTTTGGTTTCAATATGACATACTTAATGTATATATATGCTTAAATGTTTTGTCCTAACCTTATGGTTGCAGGAAATATGCCTCCTGTGACTAGAGCCCGTGGTAGAGGTAGAGGAAGAGGTAGAGTGGTCACACCCTCTTTCTCAGTTGATCAAGATAGTGCTCAGAGCCATAGTAGAAATTAGGGTGATAGCCACCAGGATGGCTCAAAGGATTTAGACACCAAACAGATTTTACAGGCCATTCTTGAGAGGTTACCACCTATGCAGAATAGAGGTAATCAGGGAGATCAGGCTAGAGAGAGGGAAAGGACTCCCCTTAGACAGGTTGTACCAGTAGGGTATGATGCCGCTATGGCAAGTCAGATGAAGGACCTGTTTAGAATGCCAAAACTTCCATTTGATGGCATAGGTACCGGGTTTGAGGTGGACACATGGCTCATTGGTTTAGATAGGTACTTCTCCATGTACTCATTTGCTAGCAATGTAAAAGCTAGATATGCTATCATGCAATTGACAGATTCAGCATCATCATGGTGGAGGACAGAAGAGAGTAAATTGAGAATCACCATAGATATAGTTACATGGGAGTTGTTCCTTGAGAGCTTTAGAGATCGGTTTTTATCAGATCAGTGGAAACAGGACCGTGCAGATGAGTATCATTACTTGAGACAGAGGAATATGACCGTACAGGAGTATGAGCGGAAGTTCTTTGAGCTGAAACAGTATGCTGGTTATAGTAGTGAATCACCCCTCATGATTCAGCATTTTATTAGAGGGCTTAATGCCCATATTGGAGGGGAAGTGAAGGTCTTAGAACCCAAGACCCTTAGAGAAGCAGTAACAAAAGCTATACTCACAGAGAAGAAATTTCAAGGCAAGCAGGGTGGTGGCACATCAGATTTCAGGGGTAAACAGTCACAAGGTAACACTAATTTCAAGAAGCCATCACACTTCTCCAAAGGCAATCAAAATCAAAGTCAGCAAAGTTCAAAACTCCCTGATTAGAGTGGTACAGCTTCCAATTCCAGAAAGTTTCGTAATAGCCAGCACTTCAAGCGCAACCAGTCTTCTCAGCCCACACAGTCAGTGCAGAGCTCACATCAGGGTAGTAGTAGAGGTAGTTTCCATCAGTCCAGTGCACCTTCAATAGGAAGGGGTTATGGTAGAGGCATAGGTTGCTTCACATGTGGACAGTTTGGGCACATTGCAGTCAATTGCCCGCAGTGTGGTTCATAGTATTCAGGGTAGAGACCCGCACCATCTGAGCTTACGATTGGGGATTCAGGTAGATCTCACAAGGTGTTTGCAGCAGTAGACCACCATCAGGTGGAGCACCAGGGCACAGTTATTGAGTCATCAGGTGCTATCCGAGGTATTGATGTTTTTATATTATTTGATTCTGGATCTACGGATTCTTTTATATCTCCATTTGTAGTAGAGAGATGTGGACTAGTGGCAGTAAAGCAAGACATAGGTTGGCAAGTGGAGCTAGCTTCAGGGGCAAAGGTGATCACAAACACCTTAATCCGGCATTGCTGGGTAGATTTGGGTAGCATTGGCACTTCAGTTGATCTTCATATTATCCCATTGGGGTCATATGATGTTGTTTTAGGCATGGATTGGTTGGAATCCCATGGAGCTACTATTGATTGTAGACAGAAGATCATTAAATGTAGGGATGATCAGGGTAAAAGCATTGAGCTTAGAGGCATTCAGCATCTTGTTTCTCTTCGTATGATTTCTGCCATGCAGTTGAAGCGAAGTATGAGAAAGGGGTGCCAAGTGTTTGCAGTGTCCTTGAGGGAGTTTGAGGATGAGGATGGTGAGAAGAAGTCCCTTGATCACCCTGTGTTACAGGAATTCATTGATGTCTTTCCAGATGAGATCCCGAGTATGCCACCAAAGCGGGATATTGATTTTCGTATTGATCTTGTTCCAGGAGCAGAGCCTATATCTAGAGCTCCATACAGGATGACTACACAGGAGCTGAGTGAGTTGAAGCTACAGTTGGAAGAATTGTTGGCTAAGGGATGTATCAGGCCTAGTGTTTCACCTTGGGGAGCACCAGTCCTCTTTGTCAAAAAGAAGGATGATTCATTACGACTATGCATTGATTACAAAAAGCTGAACAAAGTCACAGTCAAGAATAGGTATCCCTTGCCATGGATTGATGATCTCTTTGACCAGGTGAAAGGCGCTAGGGTGTTCTCTAAAATAGACCTCAAGTCAGGCTATCATCAGTTGTGCATTAGAGAGGAGGACATCCACAGGACAGCTTTCCGGACACGCTATGGTCACTATGAGTTTACAGTGGTACCATTTGGCTTGACGAATGCTCCATCTGTATTCATGAGTTTGATGAATGGGGTATTTCGTAGGTATCTTGATCACTTCATTGTTGTCTTCTTGGATGATATTTTGGTTTATTCTAAATCCATGGAGGAACACGAAGAGCACCTTCGATTGGTATTGCAATGCCTTAGAGAGAATCAATTGTACGCTAATCCAGCTAAGTGTGAGTTCTTCAAGACAGAGATTCAGTACTTGGGTCACGTGATCTTGGGTGATGGTATTTCAGTGGATCCCGCAAAGATCTAGGCTATAGTTGATTGGCTGGCACCTACAAATGTGCCAGAGGTTCGCAGTTTTATGGGTTTGGCAGGATATTATCGTAAGTTCGTAGAGAACTTCTCTAGAGTTTCTTATCCCATCACCTCATTGTAGAGAAAGGGCAAGAAGTTCGTTTGGTCTGAGAAGTGTGAAGAGGCATTCAGAACCCTCAAGCATAAGTTGACTAGTGCACCTATTCTTTCAGTACCTGATCCCACAGGTGATTTTATGGTTTGTACAGATGCTTCTTTGGAGGGTATTGGAGCAGTCCTCATGCAAGGAGGACGGGTGATTTCTTATGAGTCTCGCAAACTCAAGGATCATGAGTTGAACTATCCCACGCATGATCTTGAGCTAGCAGCGGTAGTCCATGCTTTGGTCCGATGGAGACACTTTCTATTGGGACACCGATTTGAGCTTCATACTGATCATCGCAGTCTACAGTACATTTTCACTCAGCCTAATCTGAATGCTAGACAGAGGAGATGGATGGAGTTCCTTTGTGAGTATGATTTTGAGGTTAAGTATATCCAGGGGAAGGAGAATGTGGTAGCTGATGCTCTTAGTAGGAGGAGATGAGTTGCAGCTCCGACTACACTTGGTGTTGTCTTGAGGAGTAGGATCTTGCAGGCACTTCCTCGAGATACTTTTTATCAGGAGTTGAAGGCAGAGATTGAGTCTAGGAGACCTCTAGTAGGAAGATTTGAGGGGTATGTGTTGGAGTCTGATGGTTTGTTGCGTTATGCGAGCTGGATCTATGTACCATCATTGGATGATCTTCATTCATTGATCTTATCTGAGGCTCATTGTGCACCTTACTCGGCACATCCTGGTGTCAAGAAGTTGCATGCAGATCTTCGACAGCTATATCATTGGTCAGGAATGAAGAGGGATATTGCTGATTTTGTTGCTAGGTGCTTAGAGTGTTAGAGGGTTAAGGCAGAACATCAGCATCCAGCGGGACTTTTACAGTCACACAGTATTCCTTTGTGGAAATGGGATGTTATATCGATGGATTTTATTGTGGGTTTGCCTTTGACACCCCGTAGACATGATGCTATCATGGTCACTGTTGATCGGTTGACTAAAGTAGCTCATTTTTCTCCCATGAGATCCTCCTACACAGCTTCATCAGTAGCTAGAGTCTTTATGCAGGACATAGTGAGATTGCACGGTATTCCTCGGAAGATTATTTCTGATAGGGATCCAATATTTACTTCTGCATTTTGGACTTCTTTGCAGCATGATTTGGGTGCTCAGTTGAACTTTAGCACAGCCTATCATCCTCAGATGGATGGGTAGACAGAGCGTGTGAATCAGGTCCTAGAGGATATGTTGAGGATGTATGTCATGGACAGGCAGACACATTGGGAGGATTATCTCTACCTGGTGGAGTTTGCATATAATAATGGTTACCACAGCTCCATTGGCATGTCACCATTCCAGGCATTGTATGGACATCCTTTTCGTACACCCCTTAGTTGGGATAGGTTAGATGACAGGATTCTTTTGGGGCCAAAGATGCTTCGTGATATGGAGCAACAGGTAGAGCGCATTCGAGAGCATTTGATCACTGCACAGGATAGACAGAAGAAATATGCAGATGCTCATAGGTCAGACATTCAGTTTTTAGTTGGAGATAAGGTGTTCTTGAGACTGCATCCAAGGAAGAGTCCAATCCGTTATGGAAAGGGTTCTAAATTGGCGCCTCGATTTGTTGGACCATTTGAGATTTTGGAGAGGATAGGTCCAGTTGCTTACCATCTTGCATTGCCACCTAGCCTATCTCGCATACATGATGTATTCCATGTTTCTATTCTTAGGAAGTATATTCCAGATGTGGGTCATGTTCTTGATTGGAATGCATTACAGGTCGAGGATGAGCAGCTGGCTCTGGAGCCCGTGCGCATTCTGGAGCTTCGGGATATCACACTCAGGGGTCATATTATTCCTCAGGCTAGGGTCTAGTGGGACCCAAATGATGAGACCACAGCTACTTGGGAGGATGCATCTCGATTGCGGGATGTCTATCCTTATCTGTTTGCAAGCTTCCAGGAGTAAGCCTAGTCCTAGGGGTGGGAGGATGTAGTACCCCTCGCATTTTACTTTTGCTGATACTATGTTTAGTTTGACACCGTTTTATTTTGGTTGCTTAGATCAGACATATATTACATGTTATATTTATATTTTGGTGTGTGATTAAACAGTTATAGTTTGGATGTTAATTGTCATGTTGAACCTGAAACAAAACTTTACATAATGGTTTAATCTAGTAATGATGGATTTTATATGATGTTTCAAATGCATGTATAAATTGAAGTAATTAGATGATGATTATATTTGGTACTTACCCCATACCCGCATGTGTATGGTATCATGTTTCTTATCATATATGTTTTCTTTTCTGTTGACATGCATGTATGGTAGAGGAGGCGGTGTAGTTACCTGCATTTAGTCGGGTCCACACGTCCTAGCCATCCCTACCATTATCTGATAGTATGTTATATTTGCACATGTACATGCAATGGTTCTTATGCAGGTTGCAGGTACCGGGCATCGACTTCCCTGGCTTGACAGGATGAGCATGCCATTATTATGTCTCAATGGCGGAGAAGGGGAGTTAGCACCTAGGCCAATTCCCTAACCTAACCTAACTATCCTAAAATCACGGATGAGACCTTACTTGACTTACCTAAATCGAATTCATCCTAGTAGAACGAATCCAATATATGTTTTCCCGGTTGAGCATGATATTGTCTTAGGTTTTGTTTCATGTCGGTGTTGCATTTTGATCTTGTAGATCTCATGTATGATCTCTGATGGTTATTTAAATTATGTTAACGTATTAGTAAGTGTATTTTTTTTTATAAGTATCATAATTAGATAAATATATCTTTTATATGTTTATGGATATCAATTATTTTATAATTTAAAAAAAAAAAATAAAAAATAAAAAAAATCTTGAGTGTGACATATTCTAAATTGAAAGAAAAGATTTAAGAAAATAATATAAAAATGATTTTTTCCATGTCACCTTAGGAGTAGGAGAAGTGCAATTAATAGATTGGGAAGAAGTAAGATAAAAGGGAGTCATTATTATGATATATGTATGCTAAATTTAGAGGATTGAAAAAACTGGTTATGAGGATTTGGAGATGAAAGTTTAGAGGGAAGGCTTGGAGAAGAAGAAGAGAGCAAGAAGAGGAGGATTGAGTTTGTGGAGCACATTGGAATCACAGTTGAGAGTCTGGCTTCAATAATCTGCTTTGAGAATCAGGTAGGTTTCAAATATCCCATAGTATGTTGCCATGTTAGTTGCAAATTTCCATTAATAAGAGAACATATTTACCTTCTCTAAATGTGGAGTGAGGAAAAGAAATAATCAGAATTATAGTTTACATTGTGAGATTTCATTGTTTCAATTTGTAAACCTTCTCAATTCAACAATAGATGAAACTATATTGAAAAACAAGAGAGTTTGATGCTTCATAATCTCCATGAAAATCACTGTTTTTAGAACTATTTATTTGCCATTTATCCATTTAATCGATCAATATATTTATCATTTTGAAATTTAGAATTCAACATATATTGTTTTGGAAACAAATAGGGAAACCCTACTTCATTACATTGATGACAAATTAACTAAGTCCTTATGGAAAAAGAGGAAAAAGCAGAATAAAAACTTAAAACTGGGAGCAAACATACATTCTGGAAAATATATGGGGACTCTTATTTTTTTTCCCAAGTCTTGCACAAAGAATATTCTCTCTTTGATTCCCTAAAATATCTATTAGTTTATATGTTATCCTCTTAATATTATTATAACATGCTTTAGGGCCTCTTATGTCATTTCCCACTTGTTGAGGGCCCCACTAAGATATTAGGCGCAGGTGTTGGGAGTCTTTGAAAGTTTTGCATTTAAGTTTTTTGCCAAATCCATCTCCCCACATTGGCTCAATGCATGAGGATAAGACTTAAACAATTAAAAGGGTTTAAAAATGTTTTACCACTATTCAATGACCTGCCAACTCTTAGCAAATTTGATTGACTTTTAGACTCCACCTCCCATGCGTACCTTGCTTGGGGATTGAAATTTGACATCTTCCATTTTGTCTTAAATATGTCTCCCCACCTTGCTAAGCGCACCGCCTACTTGTAGATTTTCTTTAGGGAAAGAAGGACACTTGTTTATCCTTTCTTCTTTGCCTTGGGTTGGTCAAAGTACCTCCCATATCTTATTTATTATGTGAGCAGCCCTTGTGAAAGGTGGCATGGGTTTTTTCTTAGCCATGATTACAAATTTATTACCTTGTTTGAACCCCCTTTGAAAATGGGTGCCCACCTTGAGTTTTGCATCCATTTGCTTTATTTTAAATTGTTTACTTTATTCACTATGGAGATGAGGTGGAAAGTAGATTAGGAACCTAGGGAACTTTAGATTTGGCTAGCTTAGATGTTTTTGAATAAGCTAATAAAATAAAATGTTTAATTAGTTATTTGAATTTGTTATCCATTGGAGTAATGCACTTTTTGGATTTGTTTATGGTTGTGTAACAATTGACACCTTATTATTATTAGAGAATGTATTATATTTGCCATCTAATTTAACTAAGAGAATTTGGCTAAAATTAATATTTCACGAGCTATTGTTTAATTAATATTTGAATTAATTGCTGAGTATAATATAATCACCTTAGAGTCCTTTAATTTTAGTCATTACTTTTATTATCGATATAGTTACATTGCCATCTTTTATAAATTAACGATGACTTTATATCAAACCATTATAGGCATTAGTGAATGATAACAATATGGTTATTAATCTATAGACGTGGATATTCTGATTAGTGTAATTAACTAGTGTGAGCAAATAATTACTTGTTATTATGATCATTATGTCTTGGTTTATCTTACGACATGTTAATTACTTGTGCAAGATGTTCTCTTTGCGTATACTGTTTGTGCATGAGAGTATACTGTTGATGTAGTTGATTTATGTACGGGATTAGATAACCGAATAGGGGGTAAAATCCAGAGGTCGGGTGCATTGTTGTGGTTATCAGTTATCTTTTTGTTAATTTTATTTATGGTGCAATGTGGATTCCATCTTCATTTGTTTGTTTTGGATTAGGGTCAATGTGAGACCTTGATGGGATGGTCAAACCGATCCCTGTTATTATTTCCTCCTGGTGGGTTAAAATTTGATTTTGTGGCCAAGTGAATCTATGTTTTGAAATGAGAGTTTGCTTTATTTGTTTATTTGGTTATTGGATCTTAATATGTCATAAGCGGCCACAAACCAGGATGGGTATTGTTGTGAAACTAGGGTAGGTTATCTAGTTGTGGTGTAGGGGGTGGCTTGCAATGGATCGCCGAGGCTCGCAAGTGGCTGACGGATCATCCATTGTCAAGTTTCTTAATTTCAGTGGTAACATTATAAAAATTGATTTAGTCAGGATAACATTAAAAAAGATAATTTGAGATACCTCGCCCATGCCTTGAGTGCTAGTTAAGACTAAGGATGGATACGGGAAGATGCTAGATGCATCATCGATATACTTGTCTTCATGAGAGATATCGATGCCACGTATGATCACTTGAGTGTCGTCGGTTCAGTGAGGAACTTTCAGGACTAAAATCAAGGGTGGATCTACGTGATGACACCTTCCTACTCACACCGTAGATATCCTACGTAGGTCAGTGCCTCTGGTAACCCGTATACCCTCTTGTATTAGATATATATTCTCCTAGATGTTGATTGGGGATTGGTCCTTAGTGTGTTTGTGGGCCTGGTGTTATCTCCCTGGCATAGTGGGGTGGACCTCTAGGTTCCACAAGGTCGGGAGGTAGTGTACTTCTCCATTGAGACAGTTGCGGACTACCCTTTGTCACTTGATTGTACACTTGGATCAGTCTATCTCTTTTGTTGCAGATTTATGTACCCAGTTGTTAGAAGATTATTATGTTGTACTTGTAGGAGGTTTCACTTGTTTAGTAATGATCCCTACGTGGATCCATGATGTATTTGGATACTTGTAATTGTATTAAATACCACCGCATACCCTACGACATGTGTAGCGGATGTAGGTGATCATGTGTTGTATTGTATATGGATTAAGAGATGTATTTAATTTATCTATGTACTTAAGAGTTCTTAAGCATTAATCATGTTAGTGTAGTGTTAGTTAGATGACGTAATTCTACGTAAGGGACCCTTGAGAACGAAAATGAAATGATATGTTTTATTCAGAACTCATGTTTGTTTATCATTGTGTTATTATGTTCAATGTGTTTGTAAACTTTAGTAAATAAAAAAAAAAATGTTGCATAACTTAGTATAATTTTAGTGTTTTTCTCTTGGGTCCCCTGGCGGGGCGTTACAGACTTAGCCACCTTAAGCTTTTGAGCATCTGATATGCCATTACATTAAAAGTGATTTTCAATGTTGTCAATCCAGTCCATAACCAGATCATGATCCATTTGTCCTATAAAAAGTGGCACACCCTTCAATGCTTTCCCACTTAAGGCCTTGAGTGCCTTCAAGAAGGGTTCTTCTACTATGATAGGGTCAAGAATTGGAACTTCTTCCTCCAAGTCTATCTCCTTCTCCTTAGCTTCTTGTTCTTCTTTTTGGTCTACCTTGTCCTTCACTTTATCAGTCTTATCTTGGACTTCACCCAAGAGCTTCTCTAGTTGAGCCAATCTCTCTTTGAGTAACTAGTTAACCTCCTCTTGCTCTTTAACCTTCTTAGCCAGTTCGGAATTAGTCACCATCTTGCTAGATGCAACTGATTCTCCACTTGATTTGGTGGGCTATTGTTACAAGTAGTAGTTTTCGTTGCACCAAAAGATTGACCTGTTAATGCCTGATACAACCACTAGACTTATAGAAGACACAAGAGGTGGTTAATCCATGTCATGAATCCCAAGGGGAGCACTGACTATTTTCTAACAATCTCCCCCTCAACATTACCCAAGGGGATTCAAACCTGTGACCAAGCTCTGATACCACTTGTTACAAGTAGTGGTTGCTGTTGCATGAAAAGATCAACCTGTTAATGCCTAATACAACCACTAGACTTATAGAAGACACAGAAGGTAGTTAAGCCATGTCATGAATCTCGAGGTGAGCGCTAACCATTTTTCCAACAGCTGCAACACTGCTTTCCCAAATCTTTAACCCTGCTCGGATACCACTCTAATAGGGAGAGACTCCCAATCACCTTGATTTGTCTTGAAATCATCTTAGGTCACACTTAGGACCTATTGGTACTCAAAATGCAGTTTTGAGGTACCATGTAGAATGCTTGCTAAAGTGCTCCTTTTAGTCCAAAATGCACATGTGAAAAGGGTGTTTCTGCATCCTATAATGAGTGGAGAATGATTTGATACCTTGTTTATGTCCCATTGTTTCAAATTGAGCTTTCATTTCGCATCTTGAAATGGGTTTTTGTCTGTTCGTTCCTAGGAGGTCTTGAATGCAGAATTTGCCTGTGTTAAAATCACCGGGAGGTCACTTTGAGGTTGAGTAAAATGCACCCTAGAGAGCATCATGAAAATCTGAGCCTAGCGTCTTGTTGTACACATTTCATACTCTCTACGTGTTAGGTTTTAGGCCTCTATGGTAAGTTTTGACCCTATTTATTCATCCCCTTCCAGAGGTATTTTCTAGAATCTGCATTTTCACCTTTTCACAGTTTGGTCGAGAACCCTGTTTGTGATCTTATAATTTGCACCTGATGGATTGGTAGGGAGATTTTCGTCATTTCCCTACACTATAGAAAAGTTTTACTTCATCCTTGTCAGTTTTTAGCTCATGACAAATCCATTGGGTGTGTTTCCCAATTCGATTCCATTTGTAGTTTCTGTTGTTTGCAAAGATTGTGAAATGCACCAATTTGTCGGAGGTCAACTTTGCTTGTTTATAAATTTTTCCTGGTATTAGCTATTAGAGAAATTATTGTTTCATTACATTGCAAACATAAATTTCAAGCTTTAGTTCCGGTTGGAGATCTCTGCCAATCCATTTGATATCTTTTTGAAAGTGTTTCCAAACTGAACTTTCCATTGTTTTCTGTGTAGTCTGGGTTTATCTTTACAAGTCCTGATTTTCATGAAGCTATATCTTTTGCCTGATTGACTCCTAGATCTAGATGATGATTTAATCATGTTGTTTACATATCAATGAAATTATGTGCTGATTTTTGGCTCCTCCGAGGTCCGTTTGCTATTTTTACTAGGATGGTTGCAGTTGCAGTGTATTGTTTTCTAATGGTGGGTTTGCGGAACAAAATGAAATGAGCAACTTTGAAGGCTTGTAACTTTCACCTCGGTTGTCGTCATGGGACACCATTTTGCAGGATGGATGAGTATGTATCAAAGAATGGGCTTATTCAATGGTGGGGCCCAATCAGGTGATCTTGTCAGTTTTTAAGGCCACTCCTGGAGGTCTCTAGCACCATTTTGACACTTCGAAGAAAGTGGTTTTTGACTTTTTTAGTTTTCTGGGTATGATCAAGCTTCTGATCTACGAATACATGGAAAATGGATCTCTCGATGGGACTATATTTTTAGACAACAATTTTCTCAGTTGGAAACATCTACACGCATGTTATCACAAGGAAAATATGTCGTACCTTGAATTTTAGTACTGCACTTTGTGTTGATGTTTGGGTAGTTTCTCTAGAGTGGTTGAAATCCATCTTTAGGGGATAAATTTTATATATGTGATGACATTTATCTTGAAAGACGAAGCTATGGAGTCAAGATATGGAGTAAAAATGGAAGATGCAGTTCTAAAGGCTTGTGCCAATCCCCACAAACTACTTGATGGTTTTCATGTGTATTTTACATCACAATTTTCATCTACCAGTAGAAATGCTTTCATGTATTATGGAATCTATAATGGAAAGGTTGCGCTTAGCCAAGGAAAGAAATAAAATAAAGTATGAGGATGTTGGCAAAGGTTGTTGAATTGGCTTTATGCCTGTCAAAGCCCCCAAATCTTAAAATGGCGTAAGAGGATTCACAGAAGCCAAGAGTGAGGAAATCCTCAAGAATTATCTGTAGAGGGAGTTCCTTATTTTGGAAAAGTGTACCACCTTAGCTGATAGTGCTCTAAGTGTGTTTGAGCTGTAGGGTAGAATGAACAGTTCAAGGTCCAATCTGGATGATGAAATCAACAATTTTGATGAGGGAAATGCTGGTACAAGAGCTATATTAGATGAAAGTTCTTTACCTACATCATATGTAGCCGCCTTCAATTTACTATCCTCCATCATTACCCCACATGCACGTGTAGATGAAATAGGCAACAATTTCCAGATCATGTACGAGTATCTAAAAATACTAGACTTGGAGGATTCTCTATCACAGTTAAAAGTTATCCATATTGCTGGAACCAAGAGGAAGAAGGTACTCGCAAGGTGAATGGCATGTATTGTAACAAATGGAGGTGTGTAAGTGTATTGAGGTGTAAGTCTAAGTAACTAGCGCATGCCATTGGAGTTATTAGTATATCATGAGAAGGGGGAGCCGCTTGCAGGCCCCATGCTTTCAATGCACCACCGTGTACAGTCCATTAGGCACATAAACAAGCTGCTCACACACCAAAACCATTTGCTTATAGCTTGGGGGATGGCCCTGTGTTTAGAATTATGATAGGCAATGCACAAATTGAATTGTGCAAAATAGAGATGCTCAGTGCCAACAAAAATGAAGAGGGGAGTGAAATGAATACTTCACGTAGCCATTTGAATGCCTCATTCATTCAAAATAATGACCGCACAAATATTGGATTGGGACATTTTTCTATCTCTCTAAGGGTTGCGAAAATGAAATGTATTGCATAGTGGACTGGCAGTAATAAAAGAAGGGAGTCCCCTGTATCAAATCAGTATAAAGATAAAGGCTCCCTTTTGTTTTGAATATTATATCCCGCGCAACAGTTGGAGATCCAGTGCAGGTTTGAAATGGATGATCTCTTGCATTCGGTGGTGCAAAGTTGATATGGGGAACCAATGAAAAATATAAGGGGAATGTGACAACATGGAATGCCTGATGGATCAAACACAATAATGAAGGGGTTTCATGCATTAAGAAGAATGAAAGCTGAATGGTGAAGGTGGGCGCATAAATTGTGTGAGATTGGGTATTCAGGATTTATCCCACATTTGCAATGGGATAGTTTATTTTACTATTTATATACACCACCACCCAAGTGTATTGCAAAGTGAAGTAGGTGGAGGCATGTGGAGACCTCTTCCCATGTGGGCCCACTTGGAGGTGGGTGCCAGTTGGATATGAAGCCAATATTTTGAAAGGAGATGCACATGAGGTTTTAAAACATCCAAATGCATTATCCCACATTGATCCTACCAGGCAAGTTTGAGGTGTTTAAATACAAGACAACATACATACAAGGTAACTTGAAATGGAGGAGGCTATGCATGTGTGCCTGTGCTGGGGCTGCTTTGATTTCCATGCCAATGCCCAGGATGAAGAAATTTTGCAGGAGAATGGACATGTGTCAAGTGGTCACATGATCGCAAGGGCCAACTTTAGCCGTTGCGAATATGTGACAAGCTCACATGTGGCAGCCCGATGAGGTGGCGAGGAGGTTGTAGGTGGATGCCTGGTCAAAGACATGAGCCAATCTGGGCTTGCCATGTGTTGGGTGGGTCTTAGTAGGGGCAATAAAATAATATTTTAATTAGAATTCCTATGCACTTGAAAATCAAAATTATAAACATGTTTCAATATAGTTTTGAATATATAATAAATTAAAAAATCAAAGTTACAAAGCTGGGAGACTGTTTTAATACCTAGGGGCTTTATTTTTCACCCAAATACCAAGTGTTATATATTGTCGAAAAGGTGAGAGAATGAGGAATCCACTTCTGAGGTCAGATTTGATGTAGGTCCTGTTGGTTTCCAGATATTTGCATTTGAAAGTTTCAAGGGGGTCGGGAAGATATTTTGTGAAATCTGATTGTTCTTACCCAGTGACTCATGGTTTGTTGATTTTTAGGGCAGGTGTCAGTTCGAGTAACCTACTATGCTTTTCCCCCTCTTTTTATTCCCATTTTTGATATTTTGTAAGGGTTCCAATCTTTTTTCATGAGCAGAGCTTTGCAAGTTTGAGTTCCATGAATGCAAGTTCTTAGTTTCATTTCAAAGTTCTCATTTTGAGTTTTCTGTGATTTGAATGTATAGATATAGGTGATTCAATGAAATATAGTGAAAATCATTTCTTGTATTTGTTTGATGTCTCTTTGTGTCTTTGTCAAATTATTGTATATTGATTTGTAAGGTATCTCTGTATACCTGTTTACAAGGTAAATGGTGCAATGACTTTCAAGTTTCTTTCAAAGAAAGTGTAATATCTTGAAGATTGTTGCTGATAATATGATGTTTCATAAGGATTTGATATCCAGATAGGGGAAGAAAGAATGGTGTGCAAGGTGCATTGTTTGATTTCTAGTTGTATAAGATTTGAAGTTTCCTGTTGATGTGCATCTCATGACTCCATGCCCAGGATGAGGCACTGGTTTAAACTAGACTTGTAATTGAAATCTTTTAAATCAACTTTCCATTTCTGTTGATGAGCTTGAAAGTAGTTTGTAGCATGTGGGTAGGCTTCCCATATCAGAGATTCATCTCAGTTATGAATCTTGTTGCAGGACATATTTATTCTATGTAATCCATTAGTGAATCTGCTTATTAGGTGTTTGTATTAGTTTGTATTTGTAGACACCTAAAAATCCTTTAGAAAATAAAGTATTTTTATTTTCTGAAAAATCCCTGATGACATCATCATTTATTAATTAATTAATTATTTAATTAATTAATTATTTAATTAATTAATTAATTTTTATGTCATTAAATCCCTTTATCTTAATTAAAAATATTTAATTTAGGAATCCCTCCTAAAAATGTTTAAATCTTATTTAAACATTATCTCCTTATTTATTAATTATTTAATTAATAAATTGACCAAAAATCCCAAAATAAATAATTTATTTATTTTTTGCCCAAAACTTGGCCAATTTCCTTAAGACCACTAACCTCTTCTAGAATCTTCTAATCCTTCTTTAATTTCGATTAGAGGCTAATCCCCTCATTTCCTAACCCTAATCCCAACTCAAAATATTTAATTAAGATTAAATATTTAATCCTCATGTTTATTAAATTCATTTTAATAAATATTTCCAAATCTTAACCATGGAAATAAATAAATCTTTATTTATTTCCTAAAATCCATGTTTATCCTAAGGAAGTTCTAGACTCTTCGAGAAAGTCCTAACCCTAATCCTAATCCTAATCTCCCTCCCTAATCCTATCACATTCCCTAACCAAGGTTAGCCAACTCCTAAGCTTAACCCAAAGTCAACAAACTTCTAGAGACTTCTTTTACATGCATTAAGTGCATTTAAGGCCTCCTTATCCCTCTTACATGCATTTATCATGCATTTAAGAAGCCCCTCACCCCTTTCTTACACCCTTTGACCTTAGGCACATTTCCCAAATTGTGCACATCCCTCCCATCTTTCAACCCAATGCCCTTATGACACTTGTCACAAGGAGGTGGCCCTGAACTAGCACAATCCATGTGCTCCCCTTTGAATGAATCTTGGCCTCTCTTAAGGATTTTGATCCTGGCCATTCATTCCTCCTTTCAAGAGCAAATTCATTAGCTTAGTCTTTCATCTTCAATGCATTGTTATCATGCCCTTTTACTTCTAGCTTTAAGCATAATCAATCCCAATCTAATTTACTTTCAAGCATTTTAGCTCATCTTAATTTAGTAATAATGGATTAAATTAGTTTCTTCCATTGTTTTGCATAAGCATAGCATCATATCACATTCTATTTGGCTTAAAATCAATCTTAGCATAAACATCATGTAGTTTAATCTTCATTTCAGCATCATTTGATCATTGAGGCCTTAGGGGAAAATCAGGTGTTCTATACCTATTTTGTGCCATTTATGGGGTTTTTATGGATCTCAATCCATCCTAAAATGCATAAGAAACATGCTCCAAGTGCTTAGAGAGCACACCCACATCCCCTTAAGCAAGAGCAAATCAAACAGTGCTTGGGTGCACCTGTTTAAGCTCAATCTAAGGTGGCTTAGTTTAAAGTTTTACTTGTTTTTGATTGATTTCATGCTAGACTAACATCTAAATCTTTGTTTGGCTTGAAGTTTTCCAAACCAGCTACCCTCAAAAGCCTTGTCCATAGTATCAGTTTGCATAAGTAGAGAAGTAAGGTACACCGGCTTGGGTCTGTGGAACCCGAAGTGAAGAAGGATTCCATCCTTGTTAATTAGCATTTCTCTTGCTAGGAAAAGAGCATCAAAAGGGAGAGATCAGGTTATGGTCTAGTTTTTTACCTTTCCAAGAAAAATAGCTAACAAAATGGCGACTCTGCTGGGGAATTTGTGATAAATTTCAGTAAAATTAGAGCCTTGAGTCCAACCATATCCATTTATGGACAGAGTTGAGAATCTGAACATTATTGTGAAGATTCAGAAGGTGTTCATGATGATTTAATATTTAAAGACACAGTGACTTTGCTGGTGGAAGAATTCAAAACAAGTTTACAAGAGACCAGTGAAATTTTAATCTATTTTCCTCTTTGAAAGAGGTGGTGACTCTACATAAAAGATCAGTGACATATGTTGCAGGCTGTGGGAGCAATACATCAAATTCATTCTAGAAGGTACAGCTGGAAGGAAGAAGAAAGTTCATTTTCCCATCACACCCAGCTTTAAATTTTGAAGGTATTCCTAGATTCCCAAATGTCATGCCTACAGATGTTAGAAAAAACTTGCCTCAGTTCAGTGGTAGGAAAGATGAATCTGCTGAAAAACATTTGAATCTATTCCTTGACTTAATGGAAGATTATGAAATTAGCTATAAGGATGTAGTTATGAAACTTTTTGTGCAATCTTTGGTTGGAGAAGCTAGAGAATGGTTTTCTCTTTTGTTCCCTCAGTCAATCAGCTCATGGGAGGAATTTGCATCAGCATTTAATGAGAATTTTAAAGAATGGGAAAGTGAGTATAGTCTATTAGTTGATCTGATTGGTATTCACATTGAGGATGAGGAGTTAGTGTCCACATTTAATCTCAGACTCATAAAAACATGGAAGAGAATTCTAGAAAAGTGCAGACCCCATGATACATTATGTCTTGTCATTTACCTTGCTACATTAAATGAGGAGATGAGTTTCTTGTTGAGGGATAAGAAACCAAAATGTCTATATCAAGCTTTTCAAATGGCTTCAGACATTGACAAAATGAAAAGATTTGGTTTGCCAAAATTACACGAAGATTTCTCCCATCATAGGTGTGCACACAATGATGGTTGCAGAGATTTAGATATTCCTCTTGTTTGCAAGTATCATGATGAGCTGGATGTTCCTGTTGGGGTACAACCGGATGGTATAAATCAGATTATGTTTTACACTCAGATTCAACAGTAGGACATTATGGATGAAACTTTAGAACTTTGTATACAGCCCCATGATGAAATGGACTTGGGAAGATCCGCATATAGTTTTGCCTTAGAGAAGGAATATATGCCTATACAAATTTCCCATGATGCTGATGTAAATGTTAATGCAAGTATCGATAGTGTTCTTAATTCATTTGATGTACATGCACCATGTGACCTGGAAGATTATGATCAGCATGGTGGATCTAATGAAGAGCCACATGAAGATTACATGGCGTATGTATTTTTTGAACATGAGGATGATGTAGCAAGTGAAGGTCCGAATGAAGAAGAGATCACAATGTTTTCAGAAAATAAAGGTAAGGACCATTTAATGGAATCTGAAAATGTATTTCATCGTTCGCATAGTTTTGTCTCCAATGAAGTGTATGCTAAAAGTTCATCAAGTGGAGTGGATGGAGATAATGTTTGTAATTTTTCTTTGGCTAATGATAAATTTTCATCTGATGAGGAATGTGAATCTAATTTTAGTATGGGAAATGAAGATTTATATTCATTGGGATATAACTGGTTAGAAAATGAAGTTGAGCATGATAGTGCAAATTATGAAAAATGGACTGATTTTAGAAGTATAGATTCAGATAGTATTACTGAATATCTTGGTGATGTTGAAAGCACCATGGGTAGTCCACTTGAGGTTTCATGTGGGGGTTCATTGATTTGTCCTTTTGAGAAAAGTTGTGAAATGCATAATGTTGATATGTATACAAATGATGAGTCTTGTTCCGTTCCAAATTCTGAATTTTCTTTTTCAACTAAGAATGCTCATGATAGTGAATGTGAAGAAATGTTTGATGAGTTTTTCAATGAGTTGTTTGATGAAGAGATTGAATAAGACCAGCCGGCTTCATGCTTGCATTTTTATGAGAAAGATTTCCACTTGATCTCTAATCCATTGTTTGAGGATTGTGAAGAAAGACAAATGTGTTTTGAAGCTGAAACAGTTCAAGAACCAAATGATGCAAATGGGTGTGAATCAGATTTTTTAGGATCATCTCAGTTGGATGAGAAAGAAGTTATCTACTATGAGCCTCATGATATTTCAAAATATGTGCCACAGTGTGAGTATGAGATTTTTTCTTTTGATTTGCAAGAGGATGCTGAAGATGATGACAGGTTTGAAATTTATGATCAGCAAGTTAGAGTGCTTCCAGTTTGTGAAGGTCAGTCCAATGTTAGTTTGCCTGATAAAGATAGAAAAGATTATGTTACTTTGCAAACTAATAATGTAAATAAATGTGATGAATATGTGTATAATGAGGGTCAGTATGTCCAGATTGAATTTGATTCTCAGACATCTGATGATGAATTTGCGGATTACTTTTTGGATAATGGACTGACAAGAGATTGTAGCTTGAATGATAATGCAAATGAAAATAATGTCTTCAGCTTGCCCGCAGATGGTGAAAAAGAAAACCAAGTATTTGACAGAGGGAAATGCTGATTTAGTTTGAACATTTCAATTTCTTTTGTTACAATTTTGTACATTTGTAAAGGCTTTCCTTTCAGCAGTAGTGTAGTTTGCTTTCAGTTGGAACCTGTTTGCGGAGCCGGTTTAGTCTTGAAGAGAAGTTTGGGGTTAGAAAATGAAGTGTGTTTGGAGTGATAAGGTGAAGAAGCTGGTTTTGGGGTGGTCTGCTCTTCCAGGAGATTCTGAGATTCTTGCGCTGATCTTACGCTCAGCCATCCCCAGACAGAGCCAACGTTGGTACTCAAAATGTAGTTTTGAGGTACCATGTAAAACGCTTGCTAAAGTGCTCTTTTTGGTCCAAAATACACATGTGAAAAGGTTGTTTTCGGGTCTTGTAATGAGTGGAGAATGATTTGATACCTTGTTTATGTCCCATTTTTTCAAATTGAGCTTTCATTTTGCATCTTGAAATGGGTTTTTGTCCATTCGTTCCTAAGAGGTCCTAAATGCAAAATTTTCCCAAGTGTTAAAATCACCGGGAAGGGTCACTTTGAGGTTGAGTAAAATGCACCCTATAGAGTGTCATGAAAATTTGAGCCTAGCATCTTGTTGTACACATTGAATACTCTCTATGTGTCAGGTTTTAGGCCTCTGTGGTAAGTTTTGACCCTGTTTATTCATCACCTTCCAGAGGTGTTTTCTAGAATCTGCATTTTCACCTTTTCATAGTTTTGTCGAGGACCCTGTTCGTGATCTTATAATTTGCACCTAATGGATTGGTAGGGAGATTTTCATCATTTCCCTACATTGTAGACAAGTTTTACTTCATCCCTGTCAGTTTGCAGCTCATGACGAATCCATTGGGTGTGTTTCCCAATTCGAATCCATTTGCAGTTTCTATTGTTTGCAAAGATTGTGAAATGCACCAGTTTGCCGGAGGTCAACTTTGCTCATTTATAACTTTTTCCTGGTATTACCTATCAGATAAATTATTGTTTCATTACATTTCAAACATGAAGTTCTACCTTTAGTTCCGGTTGGAGATCTCTGCCAATCCATTTGATATCTTTTTGAAGGCGTTTCCAAACTGAACTTTCCATTGTTTTCTGTGTATTCTGGGTTTATCTTCACAAGTCCTGATTTTCATGAAGCTATATCCTTTTCCTGATTGAATCCTAGATCCAAATGATGATTGAATCATGTTGTTTAAATCTCAATGAACTTATGTGCCGGTTTGTGGCTCCTCCAGGGTCCGTTTGCTATTTTTACCAGGATGGTTGCAGTTGTAGTGTATTGTTTTCTAATAGTGGGTTTGCGGAATAGAATGAAACGAGCAACTTTGAAGGCTTGTAACTTTCACCTCAGTTGTCGTCATAGGATACCATTTTGCAGGATGGATGAGTATGTATCAGAGAATGGGCTTGTTCAGTGGTGGCACCCAATCAAGTGATCTTGTCAATTTTTAAGGCTGCTCTTGGAGGTCTCTAGCACCATTTTGACACTTCAGAGAAAGTGGTTTTCAACTTTTTTAGTTTTCTAGCTATGATCAAGCTTCTGATCTACGAATACATGGAAAATGGATCTCTCGATGGGACTATATTTGTAGACAACAATTTTCTTAGTTGGAAACATCTACACGCATGTTGTCACAAGGAAAATATGGCGTACCTTGAATTTTAGTACTGCACTTTGTGTTGATGTTTGGGTAGTTTCCCTAGAGTGGTTGAAATCCATCTTTAGGGGATAAATCTTATATATGTGATGCCATTTATCTTGAAAGATGAAGCTATCGAGTCAAGATATGGAGTAAAAATGGAAGATGTAGTTCTAAAGGCCTGTGCCAATCCCCACAAATTGCTTGATGGTTTTCATGTGTATTTTACATCATAATTTTCATCTACCAGTGGAAATGCTTTCATGTATTATGGAATCTATAATGGAAAGTTTGCGCTTAGTCAAGGAAAGAAATAAAATAAAGTATGAGGATGTTGGCAAAGGTTGTTGAATTGTCTTTATGCCTGTCAAAGCCTCCAAATCTTAAAATGGTGTAAGAGGATTCACAGAAGCCAAGAGCAAGGAAATCCTGGAGAATTATCTGTAGAGGGAGTTCCTTATTTTGGAAAAGTGTACCACATTAGCTCCTAGTGCTCTAAGTGTGTCTAAGCTGAAGGGTAGAATGAACAGTTCAAGGTCCAATCTGGACAATGAAATCAACAATTTTGATGAGGGAAATGCTGGTACAAGAGCTATATCAGATGAAAGTTCTTTACCTACATCATATGTTGCCACCTTCAATTTACTATCCTCCATCATTACCCCATGCACAGGTGCAGATGAAACAGGCAACAATTTCCAGATCATGTATGAGTATCTAAAAATACTAGACTTGGAGGATTCTCTATCACAGTTAAAAGTTATCCATATTGCTGGAACCAAGGGGAAGAAGGTACTTGCAAGGTGAATGGCATGTATTGCAACAAATGGAGGTGTAAGTGTATTGAGGTGTAAGTCTAAGTAACCAGTGCATGCCATTGGAGTTATTAGTCTAGCGTGAGAATGGGGAGCCACTTGCAGGCCCCATGCTTTCAATGCACCACCGTGTATAGTCCACTGGGCACATAAACAAGCTGCTCACACACTAAAACCATTTTCTTACAACTTGGGGGATGGACCTATGTTTAGAATTATGACAACCAATGCACACATTGACTTGTGCAAAATAGAGATGCTAAGTGCCAATAAAATTGAAGAGGGGAGTGAAATCAATACTTCACATAGCCATTTGAATGCCTCATTCATTCAAAATAATGACCGCACAAATATTGGTATGGGACATTTTTCTATCTCTCTAAGGGTTGTGAAAATGAAATGTATTGCATAGTGGACTGGCAAGAATAAAAGAAGGGAGTCCCCTGTATCAAATCAGTATAAAGATAGAGGCTCCCTTTTGTTTTGAATATTATATCCCGCTCAGCAGTCGGAGATCTAGTGCAGGTTTGAAATGGATGATCTCTTGCATGAGGCAGTGCAAAGTTGATATGGGGAACCAACACAAAATATAAGGGGAACATGACAACATGGAATGCCTGATGGATCAAACACAATAATGAAGGGGTTTCATGCATTAAGAAGAATGAAAGTTGAATGGTGAAGGTGGGCATGTAAACTGTGTGAGATTGGGTATTCAAGATTTATCCCACATTTGTAATGGGATAGTTTATTTTATTATTTATATACACCACCACCCAAGTGTATTGCAAAGTGAAGTAGGTGGAGGCATGTGGAGACCTCTTCCCATGTGGGCCCACCTGGAGGTGCGCGCCAAGTGGATATGAAGCCAATATTTTGAAAGGAGATGGACATGAGGTTTTAAAACATCCAAATGCATTATCCCACATTGATCCTGTCGGGAAAGTTTGAGGTGTTTAAATACAAGACAACATACATACAAGGTAACTTGAAATGGAGGAGGCTATGCACGTGTGCCTGTGCTAGGGCTGCTTCAATTTCCATGCCCGCTCCCAAGAGGAAGAAATTTTGCAGGAGAATGGACATGTGTCAAGTGGTCGCATGATCGCAAGGGCCAACTTTAGCCCTTGAGAATATGCGACAGGCTGACATGTGGTGGCCCGATGAGGTGGTGAGGTGGTTGTAGGTGTATGCTTGGTTAGAGACATGAGCCAATCGGGGCCTGCCACATGTCGGGTGGGTCCCGGCAGGGGCAATAAAATAATATTTTAATTAGAATTCCTGTGCACTTTAAAATCAAAATTATAAACATGTTTCAATATAGTTTCAAGTATATAATAAATTCAAAAATAAAAGTTATAGAGCTGGGAGACTATTTTAATACTTGGGGGCTTTATTTTTTGCCCAAATACTAAGTGTTATAGATCATCGGAAAGTTGAGAGAATGAGGAATCCATTTCTGAGGTCAGATTTGATGTAGGTCCTGTTGGTTTCTATATATTTACGTTTGAAAGTTTCAACGGGGCTAGGAAGATATTTTGTGAAATCTAATTGTTCTTACTTGGTGACTCATGGTTTGTTGATTTTGCGGGCAAGTGTCAGTTCAAGTAACCTGCTATGCTTTTCCCCCTCTTCTTATTCCCATTTCTGATATTTTGTAAGGGTTCCAATCTTTTTGCATGAGCAGAGCTCTACAAGTTTGAGTTCCATGAATGCAAGTTCTCAGTTTCATTTTAGAGTTCTGATTTTGAGTTTGCTATGATTTGAATGTATAGATATAGGTGATTCAATGAAATAAAGTGAAAATCCTTTCCCGTATTTCTCTAATGTCTCTTTGTGTCTTTGTCAAATTATTGTATATTGATTTGTAAGGCATCTCTGTATACCTGTTTACAAGGTAAATGGTGCAGTGACTTTCAAGTTTCTTTCAAGGAAAGTGTAATATCTTGAAGATTGTTGCTGATAATATGATGTTTCATAAGGATCTGATGTCCAGATGGGGGGAAGAAAGAATGGTGTGCAAGGTGCATTGGTTGATTTCCAGTTATATAAGATTTGAAGTTTCCCATTGATGTGCATCTCATGACTCCATGCCTAGGATGAGGCACTGGTTTAAGCTAGACTTTTAATTGAAATCTTTTAAATCAACTTTCCATTTCTGTTGATGAGCTTGAAAGTAGTTTGTAGCATGTGGGTAGGCTTCCCATATTAGAGATTCATCTCAATTATGAATCCTATTGTAGGACATATTTATTGTATTTAATCCATTAGTGAATCTTCTTATTAGGTGTTTGTATTAGTTTGTATCAGTTTGCATAAGCAGAGAAGTAAGGTACACCCACCTGGGTCTGTGGAGCCCGAAGTGAAGAAGGATTCCATCCTTGTTAATTAGCATTTCTCTTGCCAGGAAAAGAGCATCAAAAGGGAGAGATCAGGTTATGTTCTAGTTGTTTACCTTTGCAAGAAACATAGCTAACAGGACCTCCTAGGGCTTCCTCAATCTACCCTCACAGACTTGGAAGGAATCAATTCCTTCCCACTATCAAGATTCTTCCTATCTTCTTTGGTTTCCACTCTTTGCCTTCAAAGAGAACTCTGCATATTTGATAACTCACAAGCTCCCTAACCTATGGTTTGAATTGTAGGAGGCTAAGGGCTTCTTTCAACTCCAATTTTGACTCCTAGTTTGACTCTCTACTTTCCACGTATATCCATTTTCCCATTGCTCCCTAGGTAGATTTCTAGGATTTAGGCCTTGTAGCCTTTTTGCCCAAATTAGGTCTCCTAAAATCTAGGATTCACCTTTCACTGCTAAATTCTCTTGAGAACCCCCAAATGTTTTTTGGTAGTTAAAATTTATGACTTAAGACCTTTAATATTTTCTTAGTCTGGGGTCTTGACATTGTCCATACACCCTATTTCAGAATTAGGGCCTTCTTCTAGGTTTTAGACCTGTCTCTAATCTTTGGCTTCAAAAATTGGCAAGATGATTCCTTGGGCACTCCTCCCATTCATAGAGTGCCTATAGATCACTAAAAAACACATTCAAGGTCTTCTTGGCTCTTGACACAACCCCTCCTACAATATTCTGAAACAAACACTTGGTCTTCCTAGCCAAACTTTACACTTAGCTCGCCTAGGGAAAGACCTTAAAATTCATTGCATGCATCTCTAGAGCCCAGACTTGAAGCATCATGAACCTCATTAACCCTAGTCTCCATTCCCAAAATCTAGTATAGGAACTACAGTGGGAAATGGAGCTAGGCTCACATCTTTTACACACTGTCAAAACTAGAGAGAGAACTGTGAAAACAAAATGAATTTACAATATGCTAATAAAATTCAACTAAAAAACAAACTCAAAGCTTGAATCACACTAAAACATGATAAAAGATGGATTTCAATAGCTACAAGTGATAATTCAATCCATGCAAATCTTAACAGTAGCTCTGATACTCACGTCTTCCTCTATTCACACTAAAAACTTGTTGTTACAGAATGTTGATCCATACACAATGTGATTACCAACCCTAAATAAGGGTTTTTCCAACATATATATGTTTATCTCATGCTTTTAGGCCTATTAGGCATCTCTAAGGCCTACTAAGGCCGAAACCCTTAAAGTTAGGCTTTTTGTCATAGCAACTTTTAAAAGTTGCAAATGTTGCTTGACAACATTTTACATCTTTTACAACTTTTCACTCTTCAAGGTGTTCTAACTCCACCCAAACCTATCTAACCTTAGTTAGACTTCCTAGGGCATCTAGGACCCTAAAAAAACTAATAACAACATTTGATCATTTATAGACATCAAGAAGTATAGGCCATTAATAAAGACAAATTGAGCTCTTAGCCTAGAAGAAACACTCATCTAGACTCACACCACACCACTCTTGGTCAACATGACCTTATCTAATTACAATGCCCTTCAAGAGGGTCTTCACACATCAAAATAAGGACAACCAACTGGTCTCCTAAGGGTGCTCCTGCACTAGTAGGAAAGTTACTTTATTACAATCCATAATTGATTTAACCAATATTCAAACCCCTTTTTAGATTCCTAACACTACCCTTCCCATATACATAACTTCTTTCTTACAATTTCCTTTTACAAACATAATTATAGTTATTGCACATTGCCCGAAGGCATATAGAAAAATAATTACATCAAGTTGCTTAATCGCTAAGAATACATATTTATATCTTTATTTCAAAAGATACATGATACCAGAACAAAAAATTCACCATTGAACAACTCAGAATCCAAGCCATGACATGAACCACAAACAATACCTTGAAAGAGATTTTCCAACCAACCATGTGAAAATAGTAAAGTTCCACCCCCCATGCTAGGAGATAGAACCAAGGTAATCTCAAGACCTTGAGGAAATATAAGTCTCAAATACCAATAAATCCAAGACTCAAAAGAACAAGAATAAAGCACATAAAATATCATCATACTATAACACTGAGGTTAAGGTTCTAGGAGACCACCTAAGTGAGTGTCATCACACAACCTATATATTAGGATCCTTACTGGCAACCATGTAACCCTGAGCCTGACTTTATGAATAGGGATCCATCCTGGTAGTTATCCCTAGTCTTGGTACTCCAATCAGGTTTGTGTGGCCTTTATTATATTTTCTTTCATTATCTTTTGAATCCCCCCTTCCTAGGTTAATTTTTAAGGTTATCACTTTTTACAAACTGACTCATAGGATCATCTGGAAACCACTATAGGGTTCCAACACCTATCGTGAGCCAATCACTTAGGGCTCCTATTCTCTTACCCCATCACAATCTAAAGATAGAAAATAACACTTTCATGTCCTAATTCATAGGTCTAGGAAACTCTCCTATGCACTCAAGCCCTCAAAGTGAGTCCTAACCTTATCCATATACATAATAGGAACCATTGGAAGGATTTCTATTATAGGAAACCTCAAATAATAGCATAAAAATTTCCACATTCATAAATACAACTTTTAATGAATAATTTATAGGTCTAGGGAACCCTCCCAAGCACACAGGCCACCGAGACGAGTCCTAGCCTCATAAACTAAGCTCAAGTATATGCCAAGTGAAAAACACAATAAGTAAACCATATAACCTCAAAAAAATAAAGTAATGAACATACATAGGTGATAAAAATTTCCTCACGCATTAACACAACATTCCATCTATGGAAACCTCCTGTGCCTAAAATTTACTTAGTCTGAATGTTTTTTAGAAATCTCCAAAATCCAAAATCTACATCTTAACTCCTATGAAGTTGAAACCTATCTCAAACATCGTGGAAGGTATTTATACAAATATAACATAAAAGTATAAGAAATTAAAACCCTACAGGATACTTTCATGAATTAAATTTAAAACATCCTGGGGTATGTGCATACATCAGGGTATGTGCAAGATCATTAGGGGCCAAACTATGCCCTTAAGTGGCAATGAAAAATCAGCAAATCAGGGTTAGTCAACTTGACGTGAAAATTTCAACTAGCTATGAACCTAATATCAAAAAGTTGTAAGAATAGAATCTATAGAAAATTGAATGTAGTTTCTAAACTACTAGGCCTTTTTTGAGAAAAAGTTAGTATGATTGGTGAAAAGTATAGATTTCAATGCAGCAATACAAAAATTTTAGGAAAAAAATAAGAAGTAGGTGTATGTCTGACCACCTTAATCATAATCAAATGATAATATTTTATTATAAGATTTTATATATATGTAGTACACTCATGCCCGAATGTGACACATATTTTTTTGTAATTTTATTCCAAAAAAAAAATTTAATTATGAATTTTTTTCTACAACATTTTAAGAATAAAAAAAATCCCATGTCTAACCACCTTAACTCATTCAAAACTTTACAAAATTCAAAATTTTATTTTTTTTCCTTATAGTAGGTGAAGCATAGAATGTGACACATTTTTCAAATTTTAAAAATGTTATATTGTCTAAAAGTTATAGTCATTTTTCAATCAATATATAAATCAGCACTTTAGAGGTAGCTCAATTAGAAAATAACTAATAATTACTTACCGAATTCCAAATTTGACAGCAATTATATCTATATAAATTTGATAATCTCCTTAAGATACCCTTTTCATTTTATCAAATTTGGGTGAAAAAAAAGTCATCAGCTACATTGTCAAAGTTTTGAACTAACATCACCACTTTTTGGCCCCTCATGATCTTGCACATACCCATCATGGTATGCCAACTGGGCCCTTAAGTGGCAATGAAAATTTAGAAAATCAGGTTTAGGCAAGTTGACATAAAAAATTGAACAAGTTATAAATATTATATAAAAAATATGTAAGAATAGAATCTGTAGAAAATTGAATTTAGTTTCTAATATACTAGGCCTTTTTTTAAAAACAATTATTCTATATGTTAAAAATTTCAAAATTTCAATGTAGTAGTACAAAAATTTCAGGAAGAAATAAGAAGTAGGTGTATGTCTGACCACCTTAAACAAAATCAAATGATAATTTTTTTTATACAAGATTCTAGATATAAGTTGTAGACTCATGTCCGGATGTGACACATATTTTTATATAATTTATTTCCTATTAAATAATTAATTATGATTTTTCTTCTACAACTTTTCCAGATTACAAAAACTCTCATGTTTGACCATGTTAACTTAGTCTAAACTTTATCAAATTGAAATTTTTTTTAATTTTTATTTTAGTAGGAAAATCATAGAATGTGACACATATTTTGGATTTCAAAAATTTTATACAGTTTGAAAGTTATAGCTATTTTGCAATAAGTTTATCAATGAGGACTAGAAAGATAACAAGTAGTTGTATGTCTAGCCAACTTAAACAAAATCAAATGATAATTATTTTCTATAATATTATAGATAAAAGTAGTAGACTCATGTTCGGATGCGATGTATACTTTTTTGAATTTTTTTCTAAGTAAATAATTAATGATGATTTTTTTGCTACAATTTTTCCTAGATTTAAAAACTCTCATGTCTGACCACCTTAAATTAGTCTAAACTTCATCAAATTGAAAGAATTGTTTATTATTATTGTACTAGGTGAAGTATAGAACGTGATGTATATTTCAGATTTGAAAAATGTTATATTGTTTGAAAGTTATAATTATTTTTCAAAGAGTATATCAATCAGG
Organism: Chamaecyparis obtusa; assembly: GCA_027943335.1. NCBI lineage: Eukaryota > Viridiplantae > Streptophyta > Pinopsida > Cupressales > Cupressaceae > Chamaecyparis > Chamaecyparis obtusa. The sequence goes on from BSBK01007872.1 coordinate 40,692, forward strand.
ATTTCTTTTTCACATTGCCACTTTTGGGCATACCATGATACTGCACATACCCCTCGAAAACACAAAAAACTAACTTTTTTATGCATGGAGAGTGCCTGGGAAAGGTTCCCTAAGGTCAAACTAATGTAGAGACCTTAGTACCACATCCAAAACACATCATCACCGCTACCTAAGTCTTAGACAAGAATAATCCAAATGAAAACAATAATTCACACAAAATGATTGCAAAAGCAACAATGGGAATTGTGACTGCATCTCTTCCCTAAACCTTCCTAAATAATCCTATTTATTCCTAAACTTCCTCATTCCACACAATAACAGTTAAATAAACCTTCCTACATAATCACAAGCATTCCTAACTTCCCAAGAATATTTCATAACACCCGAATACCATACAAACATGCATAATTACTTCCAAAAAAGACCATAGAAAATAAAACATTTATATTTTATCTCCAATACACAGTAACCAATCACCTATCAATCTAGTAACATATCATTTATATACACAAATACAAACACATAGGAGAATTGGATAATTCATCCCAGTATAGACCCTACCTGGGGTCCTGCAGAGAAATTCTCTTCTCTTGACTGGAGTCTCTCTATAGATCTTCATGCCTTGAGTAGATAGCCTCCTAAAATATTCCTCTTGAAATAAAATCCAAGCAATCCACACACACTAGTCATCACCAAACAAAGCTCTTAAATTCACAGAAACTTCAAATAAATCTCCATAAAAATACTTGAAGATAATTCCCAAAAATCTTCCATAAATTCTGCTCTCCCCAAACCATACAAAATTGAAAATATTTATCCTCCAGCTATGTGGTTGGAGGAGTTTCTTTATGGGAAGCAACTTCTCCAACTTCTGTATTTGGTTTAAAGATCAACAAATCATTCCTCTAAAAGACTTAATCAAAGTTTTAATAAATTTAATTAAAATAGGTTTAAAGAAAAACCATAACAAGGAAGTCAAACAAATATCTTGCAAGGAAAACACATAGCACCCACAGAAACCAACTAGCCTAACTTCTTGGAGGTCTCGAATTCAACTCCCTCCTAGATAGCTAGTTTTACTACAAAGAGAATTTTCTTTTTATTAATATTATTTTTACTTTTATTTAATACATTTCATTAAATACACTTTATTTAATTCACTTTATTTAATTATTATAAAGAACATACCATTTATACAATCAATAAAAACATACAAATATTATTATTTATATAAGCATGGGTATATGCGTGTGCACCAACATATACACACCTATATAACATACAATTAGTATAACATATATATATGATAAATATGTATAAATATACTAACAAGGATAAATGTAACTCACATCATAAATCATAGAACAAAGTTGAATCATAAATCACAAGACCACATCACATACTGCATTCAAATCCCCCAACTAGGGTAATCTCCTAAACAGAAATCTAAGTCCACAGGTAATCTTGAGAGTAATCTTGGTAATATCTCCACCCAACAACAGTTCAAGGATTTTTAAGGCACACTTAGACCCATGTTGCCAGGTGGAGTCGATGCTTGGTACCTGCATCTTGTAATACCAACCGACATACATACATACATACATACATACATACATACATACATACATACATACATACATACATACATATATATATATATATATATATATATATATATATATATATATATATATATATATATATATATATATATATACAAACAAATAGTGGCAAATAAGGAGGGAGAGTGTGACATTGTGTGAACCTCTTGTAGGAGTAAGTACGACTACCTTCCCTAATCCTACACTCACATCATACAGTGACATCAACAAAGCATAATTGGATTAGTGTGGTTAGTACCAGAATAATATATTTTTCATATTGTATATAACAAGAATGCATCATAACATATTCATGTAAATGTAAATCATCTATTAACTTTCACAAACCCATTTAACCATCAGGCATGTACTCAAAATGTCTCTTTATCAAATCAAGATAAAAAAATCATATGACCCTAAATGCATTAATCATGTCTAATCCAAAGTAACGTTATTAGAGAAGGTAACACATCTAACCCTTAAGTGATTATAATCAATTAACCTAAGGTAAACATAAATATTAATAATGAGCATTTCACATAGAAGTATATAAGTCGATTAGGTGATCCTTTTAGCATTAAGATCCTAAACTATTGCTGATACACAACAAGATGTATAGGAACATACCTATGCAATATTACTATTTCCCACATTAAAATACAAAGTTATGGTGAGTTGGAAGATGTTCAATTTAAGCAACCATCTCAAGAAGGATCATTCTCACATATAGCTCTTCCTAATTTCTAGTGAGCATAACCAAGACTGGATAGGATTGGAGGGGCATTACAATTACATTGGGTTCAAGGATTATTTTCTTTATCAAAATAATTACTTGACTAGTTAGGGATGACATCCTATATGTTTACCCTAAGGCAACATGAATTGATTTTATATTTTGATAAGAGTATAAGTATATATTGTAAGTCAACTAGAAGTTATTTTTTGTAATAGCTTGTATATATGTAAGTATTATATAATGTGAAATGTACAAGTTACATATAGAAATTATAATAAGATGATATATGATGTGAAGCTATATATTGTAAGAAGAAAGGAAATAAGTATTGATTATGAAAGTGAAGAGCCTACAAATCTAGATCAGAATACGAAAGCTATTCGACAATAGTAAAAGGTTTTTGTATCTTACCTTTGTATTTGAAGCTATTATTGTAAATTACATGTTTGAGCAGTGAGCTCATCTTGCAAACATTTTGTTTTGTAATAGATACTCCTAACAGGGTTGAGGCTTCTAACGAGCCCTATATTCCTTTAACTAGGACAAAGACACTATATGTATATGTAACAGACTCTTAACAGGGTCAACATCCTTAACTAGATACTTTTGATTAGTGGATCAATTGTGGGTATCATCCCCATCGGGGTTTTCCCTCAGCCAAGGTTTCCTCAAGAACAATCATGGTGTTATGAGTTTATTTATTTTTATTGTTGTGCTTATTATTCAGTTTAGTTAGTTTAGTTTCTTATGCAAGCTTCAACTTAATTTCTTATATCCATAATTGGGAAAAAGTTAAAGTTTTTGAAATACTGAGTCACCCCCTATCAGTATTTCCTATTTCTTATAGGAGGCGCATCATCATCAACTACACAATCTGTTAAGGAGTTGTAGATGGTCTAGGAATATCCTCATCTCTCTGTACATCCTGGACACCTGATTGAGTAGAATCTCATGAAATAATGTGGTCGACATGTGCTAAGATCCCACTAAGAGGAATCCCCATGAGTGTCTTTAAAGCTTGATATGTAGAAAGTAGATCTCTAGGTAAACATGCACCCATACAATGGAAAGTAGCAACATCTGATAAAGAAACAACCTCAAGGGGAGATGGTATATCTGCTAATTGGTACAGATGATCTATGCTGGAGGATACAGGTGTAGGAATTATAGTACAAGAACGTAACATGTATCTCCTACTATCGATCAAATGACATCTCGTGAACCTATGCTGCAATACTCGCAATACTAGTATACATATCCCTCAAGTAGTATCATTTAGTACACTTTGTCCTGCAACTGTCATTTCCAAACCTTTTAGCATAACCAAAAGGTTCAGACTCACCTTTTCCCTCTTCTTCATAGGTGCAGGGGCATCATCTGGCCTGAATCTGTCTAATAGATGTCCCCTCCCCTGACCAGCATAACCTAGAAAATTTGTATAATCAACCTCATAATGCAAATAGAATTCTGCAAATCATTATTTGCAGAAATTTAATGGAAGCTCATCCTTTTGTGGCCACCTATGATGAGTATCCAACCAGTGAGGATATAGAAAAGGTGCAACAAGGTCATCTATACACCTGGTAACCATATAGCCTCTGACCTGAGCCTTGCGTGTATTGAGGAAACATAGTCTTCACCATAGTTGTGGATGGACCTCAGAGTCGATATGTTTGTACTTTATAGTGGCAACAACATTGTGAGATACATAACTATAAAAGGCATCAATATTGATGCTATCATAAGGGTTGTGTGATTCAACTATCTGAATTGTACAAACCAACTCCTCTCTAATACTATTCACCCTACCCCTATATGGGAGGGTGGTTGATGTCTCAATAGTATGATCAAAAACCTCAATTGAATGAGTCAATATAGCAATAATATCTAAAAAAATGCTCTCTCCTATCACTAGAAGATGTAGACCTACTTGTAAAGCAGGCACTACCACCCCCCTAAACACTAGCATCTCCCAATGATATAGATGTTTCCCCAGAATGAGATTCCATGTATAATATATAGAGAAAATGTATATGCATGAAAGTATGTAGACCAGGATATGTATATAAATATCTACACATGCATAAAACATATGTACAATAGTAAAAAAATACAATCAAATTTTTAAAGCGTGTGCATGTACACAAGTTATGATCATCTAGAGAATTTGTAAAAACTATATATAGGTTGAATGCAATATCTTACATGTACATAATTTAAAAGTTCAACATGAAAAAAAATGAATTATATCTGATGTATACATACATGGTTCGTTATATTCAAGACTAGACTTATTAACTAGGTTTGAAGTACATGTGCAACTTAACTAGGTTAGTTCTAAGTAAATGACTACCTCTTGACTAGTTCGTTAAAACTGGGAACTAAAAGTAACATGTTTAGTTCTATGTTTGAAGTATGGTTAACTGCAGTTGAACTACATGTATGTAAAGTGATGTTTTTAAATACATAGTTCATTTTATATATATACATGGGAATTTAATTAAACATGTAATGTTTGAAATGATTGAAAGTGAACTTGTTATATTTTACAAGTTAACTTGAAATTTAAATTTATGTACAGATTTAATCTAGAAACATGACAAAAAGTTGAATGATATTTATAATTCAAGCATATTTAAAAATATACACATGTACATGTGTACATATACATGTAAATTAAAAATTTGTACAACTTTCAAACATATAAATAAAGTTCATAAATGTTGTAACGTTTGTGGTTAAATTCATTCTAGATTAACTAGGTTTGAAGAATGAAACAAACTACTCTAGGTAACTAACAAAATTTCACTACCTATTTTTTAAACTAAGTTCAAGAAGTTAGGTTAACTAGGTTGACTAGGTTAAAGTTATGCTTGCTCAAGTATAGTTAACTAGTTTAAATCTAAATTTGACTATGTTTTAAAACTAAGTTTGAAATTTATGGAATTTTAACTGCTTGGTTATTTAAGTAACCTTGAATAGGTTTGAATTACACATGGTTAAATACATTAACTAAATTTGAATAATATCTCTAGAGCTAAGGTTAACTAGGTTAGTTAGATCTACAATTAACTAGGTTAACTATGGTTAAAACTAACTCAACTATATTTCAATTATGGTTAGCCCTATCCGAACTATGTACATCTAGTGATGTTTTTACATGTAACATAAATTATATGGCACACATAAATTTCTAATGTTTCAAAGGATTTAAAGTGAACTTGTTAAACATTTTACAAAAACATTTAAAAATTAAATATGAACTCGAGATTTAATCTAAAGATGACAAAATACTAAATGATATTTATAATTAAAGCATAATTTTTTATATGTATGTGTGTGTACATGTACACAAATCACATTTTTATGTAACTCACATAAATAAAACATAAATATGTACATGGTTAAAAATTTATTATAGATTAATTAGGTTTGAATTATGGAACTAACTAGGTTAACTAAATTTCACTACATTAACTAAGTTAAGTAGGTTTGAAGTACACCGAGGTCGATTAGGTTAACTAAGTTTGACTAAGTTAATTAGGTTAACTATGTTTGTTCAAGTATGGTTAACTAGGTTATCCAAGTTTTAATAAGCTAACTGAGTTTGAAATATGAAACTAACTAAGGTTAAAATTAATTTTGTATAGGTTTGAATTATGGTTAACTACATTAACTAAATTTGAATAAGATAGCTAATATTTAACTATATTAACAAAACTTGACTAAGTTAACTAAGGTTAACTACGATTAACTAAGTCAACTAGATTTCAACTATGGTTAACTAATGATAACTATGTTAAATAAAACATAGTAATTAACTTTAACAATCTAACATAGCTATTTATTATCCTAATAGTCATTAAATTAATTAATATGCTTACATACATAATGAAAAAACTTCAAAAAATATTTTAAAAAAAAAACCTACATGGTCTAGTTGAAAGTCTCAAGAGCTCCTCAGTCTCTTGAAGCCACTATAGATGAAATGAGGAGCTTAGAGCCTATGGGAAGAATATATAGGTTTTCCCCATTTTGGCTGAAACATGGTCTAGTTGAAATAGGTTTGGTTGAACTTCTTTTGGTCGAAACGATGGAGCCACGTGGTGCCAAGTGGGCTTGTGGCACCACATGGATGCCACTTATTTCCAGTCAGACAATATTTGGCCGAATATGTTCCATCTGAAACCTACTTCAGCTAAAACATGTCGATTAACCTCGACTGCCACACAGGTCCTTACATTTACCCTTAATATTCCATTCTCGTAAACCAAAAAAACTTGACTATATCCTGTGAAGTATCTCTATACTTAGGCATGTTTCACTTGACTTTTTATCCAAAACATTTTTCCACTCTAAGAGACCATGACAATGATATGTGTTTCCAACAATGACAACATATGCACATTCATATATTGCTCAATTATGAACACTCTCTTTATCTATTATCTTTCTAAGAAAATAAGATAATACTTAATAAAATAAAACCACCTCCCTTTTATCTATGACCATTCTAAGAAAACAAGATACTACACAATAAAAGATAACCATCCCCTTTCTAAATATTTAATCATTCTAAGAAAATAATATACTATATAATAAAAGATAATCATCTCTCCTTACCTATGCTCATCCTAAGAAAATAAGATAGTGCACAAAAAAATGAGATACTACACAAAAAAATATAATCATATCTCCTTATCTATGCTCTTCTATGAAAATAAGATAGTACACAAAAAAATGAGTTACTACACAACAAAAGATAATCATTTCCCTTTTATTAATGCCCATTCTAAGAAACAAGATACTACGTACAATAAAGTGACCATCTCCCTTCTATCTACTATGATTCTAAAAAAATAAGATACTACACAATAAGTGATAACCATCCCCCTTTTTAAATATTTAATCATCTAAAAAAACAATATACTACATAATAAAGGATAATCATCTCTTTTTATATGCTCTTCTAAGAAAATAAGATAGTACACATAAAAATGATTTACTACACAACAAAAGATAATAATCTCCCTTTTATTATTGTTCATTCTAAGAAAACAAGATACTATGTGCAATAAAGTGACCATCTCCCTTCTATCTACTATGATTCTAAGAAAAGAAGATATTGCACAATAAAAGATTATCATCCCCTTGTTTAAATATTTAATCATTCTAAGTAAACAATATACTGCATTTGAAAAGATAATCATCTCTCCTTATTTATGCTCTTCTAAGAAAATAAGATACCACACAAAAAAATGAGTTACTACACAAAGATAATCATCTCCCTTTCATTAATACTCACTCTAAGAAAACAAGATATAAGGTGCAATAAAGTGACCATCTCCCTTCTATCTAGTATGATTCTATAAATGAATAGAACTTAAGTTTACTTAGATAACCATACATGCTCATAGTAAAGGATATAGATATAAAATATCAAGCACTTATAAGTGAAAAAAAAAGTCCTTTTAATCTTAATTATTTATGCAATAATATACAATCTAATATAACTGATTTATATTAAAAAAAAAATCTACAATATACTTATAAAAATCTTTTATTATATTAGATCAGTTCTATAATGTTTTTGATAGATAAAAGCAGCAAGAGGGTGCTGGCCCGAGTATAGAGGACTAGAAACACATTAATAGCACTAGTCTAGAGCAATTTATCAGCAGTTTTTCAGCAGAATAAACAAGGTCTAATCTGCCTCTATAAAAAATAAACATCATAGTTCTTTTCAAAAAGATCAAACTAGAGTATCTTAAGCAAGTAACAGCAAAGTTCTATAATGTTATTGCAACCAAACATGTTATATTTTTGATAATCTAATGACTCCCACAACTTATTGCAACCAAACACATCATATTTTCCATAATCTAATGACTCCCACAATATAATATAAAACATAGTTAAATTATGATAATAATAATATAATCTTTGCATATGTTGAGAGCACTGTAGAATATTTATTTTGTGTTCAAGTCTTTCTCTGTGATAAGATTTGTCCAGCAAATAAAGGGATTAACAGCAAAATCCCTATCCCTGACCACAAGCATTGATCGCGCAGCAGGGTGAACCATCGATACAACTGATACTGAAGGTGAAGAGATCTTCAGTTTGGCAGGGACTAGGCTCAGCTACAGCTTCTGCCTCTGCCATCATGCCCACTACCAATGCCATTATTATCACCGCGCAAAACAATTTCATCGCCTTTGCCATTTTCTTTTATTTTATGAAAAAAACTGTTGTGAAGAAATGCTAATCCAATCCTATTTGTAGAGGGGAATTTCATCGCCATCCCAAACATTCTTCCGCCTTGGGAGATTTTTAATCCAAAAATTTGTACGTTGAAGCGATCTAAGTAAGCAGAAATATAGATTAAAATATAAAAAAGGAATCCTTCAATCCTTGTCTACGTGCTAAACAACATTCACAAAAGCTAACCATAATTATGTGATCCTTGTCTATGTAATCCCAGCTGTGCGTTATTACATGGCTTGTATGGGCCCCCTCAAGTCCTTCAGCAATGACAAATGTTTAACAGGATATGCACATATGATCATAAATTGTGCGAAAGTCTAATCGTGTAAAATATTTTTTGTTTGTCCATAACTAAATTAATATTATTTCTACTAAATTATGTATTGGATTACCTAATTATAATTTTTTGGATCAAAATTTTATATTATTTCTCTTTTTTTAATCTTTTTTTTAATCTTTTCTTATTGTTGACATTGTGTGGTAAAAATCGATATTCAACAACCTTTCCTAACATCCTCCCTGCATGCCAAAACGAGCTTTGGAACAGGGTTTTGGAGATTCATCACAAGATGAAGGAAAGGAATTTTATCAGATGTTTTAGCTGCAACTGCCTTAGTAGACAAGAATAAAAAAATGGAAGCATAAAAAATGCGCCTGAACAAGTTTCAGGGAATGCCTTATAAAAATATGGTCTCATCGAACACTCTGATTGCAGTGTATGAAGAAAAAACCCATTTTGTTATGGGAAGCTTGTACTCTTCCATTTTAGAGTTGGATTTCAAGAGAAAGCTAGACTGAAAATGTGGGATTCAACCCAATATTTCAGATTTTGATCTCAATTGTGAACTGGCATCGCTGTGGTATATGCAATTGTAGGTTGCAAATTATAGAATAGACAACTATGGCTTGCTCAATTTTATTAAAAAATAAAATTCCTTATCACCAACTTAATGATCACACATCACTATGCAACATCCATTTCTATAGATCTTGCAAATGACAGAAATACACTCCTAGCCTACCTAAGCTTAATAAATATTTTCTTTAACTTACATGACATTACATGTTGGCTTGACGATGAATCATTTCCACCCATCACTTTCAGTAGTTTTTTTCCCATCTTTTTGTCGTATCATTTTTCTGTTTGGTTGGCTTCTTGTTAGCTATTAATTAAATTCTTTATCTTTCTTAATCTTAATATCTTTTTAATTATTCATTCAATTGTATAATTACTAACTTTAAATAAACAAAATAAATTATAAATAAAAATCTATTAAATTTTTCATATTTGTAACACCTGCCGCACTTTACTTGTACAATTTTATTGCTATCCATATTGCATGACTACTAGGACATTTAGAGGTAGTTTTCATACATGGTATTAACACCTGATAAAATGAGATAGCATTTTTTAGTTGTCTCCCAAATATTTCAATTTTCCCACTACTTTCCATATAATTTTCATGATTTAAACCATAAGAAAACCTTGAAAGTTACAAACCAAAAATTAAAATTCCAATCATTCATCCGATTACATGGATAATACACCCTTTTATCTCCATGGTCAGAAAGTAATTCTTATGCCATCTAAGACCTTGGTGGCATATTTTCCAAGACTTCATGTTTATCATACTGAAAGAGATCACATTAATGAAACATAATTAAGCGATCAAGCTCAAAAGTTGCTTTACCAAAAAGTAGGCTCATGTTGAATACCTAATCATCAAAGGTACGTGTGACCTCTCTATGAAATATGAATATGCAAACCATATTCATAGGACCTTGAAGATTTACCAAAGGTAAAACATGTTTCATCAAAGAGAAATGTCCCATTGAAAAGAAAAATTATTATCAAAAAGACATATCAAGAGTCCTTTGAAATATCAACATCAATGTAATAATAGACATCTAACAAGGGAAAAGAGCATTGCAGATCTTTGAAAAGGCACGTCTCATTGAAAATGCTTTATCAAAGGGAGATAGAAAACTCTTATCGACAGAGTATTGCATCGAGGAGAAAATGAACATCTAGTAAAGCAAAATAGTGTCCTGGCAGTAAAGTGGCTTGTCTCAAAAAAAATTTGTGGTGGATCCCATTTATTTTCTTCTTGGTGATGGAGGAGATATTAAAGTGGCTTGTCAAATGAGATCACCTAAGAGATGATAGAGACCAAAGGTAGTAAAGTAGCTCATCGAAGAAAGATGCTATGATGTTTATGGGATGTGTTCAAACATCTATTTGAAATATGATAATTTTTTTGTGACTTTGAAGATCTAAGTAAGAAGAAAGGCTCTTAATCAAAACATAAGGTCCCATCGAAAAATGATTATTTATGAGACATTTTTTTATATCCTATTGAAAACTAGGATATAAGTAAAATTTTCCTTCATCAATGGGACATCTATGTTCAACCAAACCAAATTGATTTTTATGCGTAGCAGTGAGACCCATCGAAAGAAAACCTTGTTGAGAGGAGTTACATGAGTCAGGGTGATTTCTCACAATCACAACATACAACGATTTAACAAAAGAAAGTTTCTTTAATAAGCCTTGAGTTAGAATTAGTTAGAGAAAATAAGGATATACATAGGATCGAAGAAAATATTGATGAGCTTAAATACAAGAACAAGAGATAAGACCAAAATTTTGGGGCCAAGAAAATTAAGGGAGTTTCACATTGATAGGAAGTTTAACATCAAAATATTTAATGGCCATGCTAGTAATATTTAATTCTACATGTAACAAAGTCTCTTGTATATTTTGTATCATCAACCATACTTTAGATGCATAATTGAGACCTATGAGAAAATTAAGAGACCGTTGAGATATAGACAAGGAGAATTGGAAATCAAATAGTTCCAAAAGATCAGACTTATTTGCAGAGGTCCTAGAAAGTGCCTAAATCATTAAGAAATTGTGCAACGTAGGCTTTTCTTTTCTAAAGGAAAAAATGGAAGGAACATTAAAGAAACATAGGGAAATAAAACATAGACAAAATAACAAGAAGTAGAAACTCAAGAGGAACCCAAATAAAAGAGGCCAAGAAAGGAAGGGAGAAATTTAAATCAAGACTTGATAGATAATTCCCTAACACTAGACCTAGGTCTAAAAGGACAATGCAATTGTACGCTGACATGGAGTGATTAGGAGACAAATTTGAAGATTAAGGTGATGTATGGACTTTTCATAGGGGATATGATTTATTTACATATCATTATAAATGAAGAGACTAAGTAGAACCACTATGCAACCCATGATTTAATGACTTTAGAAAATTGGTTCTTCCAAATGTATTTGTAAATATGTACTTGATAGTGGCAATTAGAAAGAATTATAGCTCAAATGAGAGCTAGATATATGACACTCATGGAGAATCATTATTTCCAATAACTAGAGATTACATGTCTAGGGTATTTGACCATAATCTCTCTTATGATAAGAAAATTGTCATAGATGAATTAGTCAATGGATATTATAAATTAGAGGATATATACAATAGATGAAAGTTACCAGTTCATAGGCTCAAGGATGATAAGAAACTTAGGATTTTTACACTAATGAGAAACTATTGTTTTATTTAGATTTATTTGAAGAGTATCTCAAGTTTACCTACTACTCTTATTTCTAGGTCTTGGGTAGAATCATAGATATTGTACTAATGGTCTTAGTAGTAGACATTCAAACATTAGATGCTTAGAATTTTGATTATGTGGGGTATTTAGTGTTTCAAACCATTAGTGTTTGGAAGTAATAGATAATTTACTCTAATGAAATTTACTTCAAACACTATTCTTTGATTTTTCACATGTTCCTATATGTTGGGCTGTAATTGAGCTTGTGGATAAATTATTTGAGAATCATGGAGTATGATAAACAAGGATTCTAAAATAGTACAGATGTAGACACCCATATGAGATAGAAAATTCCTATTTTATCAATGTTTATACCTTGAAGAGCATTTTGTGAAACTATTATGTAGACTATTGGGAAATCATTAGGCTCGTACACTTATCCCATAGATTAAGATATTCATTAGGCTTAAGGACTCTAATGAAATGAAGATAATATATCATAACTAGAGGGATAAATAAGAATTTATATATTTTAATTTGTTCACTTTCTCCTTCCCAGGACAGTACCAAATAAGATGCTTATCTAGAGATTTTAAGGTAATTAGTTGCCTCTAGTTTTATGCATCTTGAATCATATGGAAAGTAATCTCTTATGCCAAGGGCATTGTTCTTTGGATAATTTGTAGCAATTACCACTAAAGATTATGATCGCATTGAATTCAAACTAGCTCATTATGGTCTCTCACACAGTGAGCCTAGGAGGAACTTTTATCCAGAAGGATTCATTAGTTATGCAATGAAAATATAAAAGTTGCACTCATATGAGAATGCGCCATCTTTAGAATATGATATTATGAGGAACTTGGAAAAACCAAAGGTTAGTAAAAAACTTGATTCTTTTGAGAGGGTCACCAAGGATGAAGAATGCAGAAGAAACCTTACCTACCTTGTTTGAGTACCTCTAAAAGTATTAAGGATCTTGTTTCTCGAATGAATGAAATGATATCTCGTGTAGATGAAGCAATTACTCGTGTTCCATCACGTATGTTTAGGAAAGGGTCTCATTTATCAATAAGGAAATTTATTCAATTTGTGACTCCTCTAATGCATTTGTCACAATAGCTCATCCTTGAGTTTCAAAGTGCTAACGAGGAAGTGTCTAAACAAGAAGGTTATGTACATTTTCATCAAGTTTCAGAAGATAATAATGATAGATTAATTGTGGTAGATCCACCTCCTTTTTGATAAAAAGGATGATGTAAGACTACTGGTCTGTAAGGAATTTATTGTGGACAAGGAATTTGTTTATATTGTTGAGTTTAATGAATTTCTTTATAAATATAGAGGAAGATTTTTGAGGCAAGAAGTGGGTGAGATTACCGTAGAAAATGAAGATATTATTTTGCAAAAGATACCAGAGGATTTGGATGCAAAAATGAGCATCATGATCCCTGCATGAGGAAAGAAACTTCTATATGATTCTAGTATTGATATCATTCTAGGATGGGATATGTTTTCCTCTATTATTTTTGATATCTTTGTAGGAAATTAGAATAAAAAAATAATTTTTTTTCTAAAGATGTAGATAAGATATACTCTGGTTTCGGATATGATCCTCAAAGTACAACTCTATTACAATGGGCATTATAACCAAAAGGTAAAATGCTCATTCTCATTGATATAGATAAATGACCTCATAGTATGGAACAAATATTTGGAGAGGAAAATCCTCTAACAATAGTATACCTAGACATCAATGTTGCAAAATTTAATAAAGAACAAGTTGATCGTGTAGCAGGGTGAATCATCAATACAACTGATACTGAAGGAGTAGAAAGCTTGAGTTTGGTAGGTATTAATCTCAGCTATAGCTTCTACCTCTGTTGCTGCTGGTTCTGCCTCTACCATGCCCGCTACCAATGCCATTATTATCACCGCGCAAAACAATTTTATCACCTTTTCCATTTTCTTTTATTTTATGAAGAAAATTGTTGTGAAGAAATGCTAATCCAGTCCTATTTGCAGAAGGGAATTTCATCGCCATCCCAAGAATTCCTCCTCCTTGGGAGATTTAATCCTTAAATTTGTACGTTGAAGCAATCACCACAATGCATATGCCGAAATTATATAGATTAAAATATAAGAAAGGAATCCTTCAATCCTTGTCCACATGCTAAACTAGCCGTCCCAAGCATAAGAATAATTATGTAATCCTTGTCTATGTAATCTCGACTGGGCTTATCCAGCACACTCAGAGCGTTCAATGTGCTTACATTGCGTATGTGGGCTTACTCAACTCCTTTAGCAATGACAAGGCACATGAAATATTTAATAGGATATGCACAATGCATGATTCTTGAAAATGAATATTCTGGAGACGGTAATCTTCGCCAACATCCTCCCTGGCTGTGAAAAAATGAGAGCTTTGGAATAGGTTATTGAGATCTACCACATGTCACAATTTTCTTCAAGCGGATTTTGTGTAAATCTCTAGTTTCAGAGAACGCATGGGAGAAATCGAGCTTGCTTAGCTACAGTATTCTGTAAAAACCAAGTTATTAGTAGCATATTTTAGATGTCTGTCATTGTATTTGTCATAATATCAATATTATCAAGTTTTCTTTTTACCTTGGCAATCACTTTAGACGGTCACTTTTATTATAATTGCAAATTAGCATCAAGTGCGATGCCCACACCTTCAACAAAGAAGTCAAGTTGTTGTATATTACTGTAGAATTGGTCATTTCTTTCATCATTCTTGGATTTCTCTTCTTTGGCTCTAACTAACTTAGATGATTCACCAATTATTATTACATTGGGTTTGGCCCCTTAGAGGGATTGGGTCTTTTAGGACCTTCTTCAAGTAGCAACTTATCAATATAACTTTATGTGAGTCTTCTTCTACTCCTTCATATTTTCTCACCACTATCTTGATGAATCTTTTCTTTGTCCTTAATACAGGTTTCACCTTGTTTAAAATTATTTCAATCTATTTATGGGAGATAACTGGATGCATGCATATACTCTATTAATTTTACACAAATCTTATGATCTTCTTCTAAGGCTCTTTCATTTCTAACTTCTAATCTATCAAACAAATCCTTTGGAATACTTTGTTCAAGCTCAATTAGATTCTTCTTAAAAGTTAACATATATGACTTATCACAATATCTTCTATTTCAATTTTATACTTCTCATCATACCTTTCATAATATTTTGGCAGAACTAGTTCAACTTTCCCTACTCTACTATCCTTTTTGGTAGCATTTTTCAGATCCAGTTTCCAGAACTATCTCTCAACGGGCTTCTCTTGTACTATTTGTAATATATAAAAATATATATATTTTGGTGATAATATATATTTTTATATATCTAAGTGTGAGTATTGGGTGTTATGGAATTTATGTGTGTGTGTGTGGAAAATGTTGTAGATATATATGACCTCCTAATCCAAAATGAGGAGATCCCAATTGGTTAATCAAAAGGAGACGATCAACTCAAAGAGGAATCAAATAGTTATGAATAAAGATGGAAAGTGGATCTAATTCTTTAATTGAAGACAAATGCTAACCTCAAAGTATAGCAGATCTAGAAATTGCTATTTTTTGGTGTCTATATTGAGATTCTCAAAATTCTGCAACCGGATCTGGAATGAAAACATAGAGATGGAGAAAACTCACAAATATTTTTCCTTTTTGTGCTAGGTTGACCTTGACCTAAATGAAGGTCAACCTTGACCCCAAAATGTTGACCTTGACTTGCACTCCTCCAATGAAAATTATGTTCGCAGATCCTGAAAGTTTGTCAAAAAGGGTATATGAATATACTCTGTAATTCATTGTTCTGCACTTGCACCTGCAAGAAAAATGGTTTGTTTTTTTTGTTTTTTTTGGGGGAGGGTGAGGGGTTTACCTTGGTCAAACCCCAGTTTGGAATTAACCTTTGAAATATAATTGAAATTGCAGAAATAAACAAAGTAAATGGAATAATTCACCTTGCTTATTTTGAAAACCCTTGTGGAGGATTCAAATCCTTGAATCCACAAGTATGGATGCTCCAAATGGATGTAGAATGTAGGATGTCTCAAATCGATTGTCTTTAGAGATTTCAATACCAATCTTGAATGGATCTTGGAATAAGAAGAAGCTTGAATGTATATGGATGGAGAAATCTTCAACAAGAGGGCTCCATAGAGCTTTTAATCCTTCAATGGCTACCAATTGATCTCCTTGATGAATTGAATGCTGGAATTCTTAGATGTAGATGATTGTTTGAATGTTTGAATGCTTGAGTACTCGAATGACTTCTTCTTTCTTGCTTCTCCTTGCTCACTTACTTCATGTGTCGATGGATTGAAATGAGAGGAGGAGACTTCCTTATATACTAGACTAGGGCACAAACTTCTAGAGAGGGAAATATAGAAGAATTAAATTCTCATTAAGCCTATACCCTTATAAATGAACCTAAATTAAATATAATTTAAGATTTTACCATTTCGAAGCCCGAAATAGCAGACCTGGAAGTGGGAAATAAATCTTTCCAAAACCTAACAACCGAAAACTTTGGGATTTTGAAATTTAGACCATGGGTCAAGGTCAAGGTCGACCTTGACCTAGAAAGTTTGACCTTGACCATGAGGTCAAGAATCTCAAGATTTTTAGGTTAGGATGCCAAAATTATGCATAAAAGAAGTGGAAAATAGGGAAGAACAGAGGAAAAAGCTAGATCCAAGTCGAAGATCCATTCAAGGCGTTGGACATGATCCCAAACCACTTACTTAGAAGGCTAAAATAGTCCTAAATGGAAGTGCTTCCATTTTTTGACAATATATTTAGCCTATACTTTAGCAAGAGTACGGACTCGACGTAAATTCTTGGTAAAAGAGATCAAAGAAAGAGAAAATCTTATTGAAATCAAAGGGACAAAGAAATGCTCAAGCCCCCATTAATTCAAGTCTTTCTCAACCTTAAGATTACAATAAGAGAAACCTCACTAGAAAAAAGAGAGAAGAGGGTGTCATTACCTTTCCCAATGAGAACTTATGTCCCATTGTGAATCACACAAGGAAATAGCACAACTTGAAAGATGAAGTGGAGCCGCCTAGTGAATGTGGCTACTCACTAGTCAACCCATCAAGGATTCACCCTCAGGAATATTGTATTCCAAAAGAGCAAAGCCAAAACAAAGGAGCTCCAATCTTAAAGATACCTTCTAACCTTAAGGGATCAAAACCTTTCAAATTGAAACTGGAAGGATCAAGAGATCCTATAAAGTAAAAATCTAAATCCATGCTTTAAGGATTAGCCTCTAATCCATAAAAGGAAAAATGTTTTGAAAAATATTTTGAAAGTGCGTGTCTTCTTCAGGATTTACCAACTTATGTGCATCACCTTCCAAAGATTTAGCATAAATAAAAATGCATTTCTCTTTAGAATTTAGCAACTTATGTGCATTACCTTTCGAGGATTTAACATATTTGAAATTAAAAATGTCTTTCTCTCAAGAATAGGATTTAGCAACTTATGTGCATTACCTTTAGAGGATTTGGCATGTTTGAAATTGAAAATGCATGTCTCTTTAGGATTTAGCAACATATGTGGATTACCTTCAAAGAACTTAGCATGTTTGAAATTGAATATGCTCCTCTTTAGGATTTAGCAACTTATGTGCGTTAGCTTCAAAGGATTTAGCATATTTGAAATTAAAAAATGTGTGTCTCTTCATGATTTAGAAACTTATGTGTGTTACCTTCAAAGGATTTAACATGTTTGAAATTGAAACTATAGTATAAGGAATACCCTATATATGCCCCCCTCCTTATCATGGCTTCCTAATAGGCAAGATAAGGAAGAGAAGGAGGATACTTACTGTTGTCTTTCTTTTTCCCCAAAGTTCAGCTTGGCATTAGGATTGACAAGGCTAGTGTCACATTCACTCAACACTCCAAATCTGACAGAAAAAAGGGCCAACTGACAAAGATCAAAGAGAGATCCTTCTACACTTTGAGCTCCACATCACTCAGGCGAGTATACCTCATCTGCACACACATATTTACTTGTGTCACACTACAGGCCTGCAGGTAATTGACTGTGGAATGATTCTCACACTCTTCTAGGTATCCTGTACCTCAAATGAAACCAATATCTCATGCAATAGCCCTACTTGCATGGAATGAGTATGAAAACCAGAGACCTACACTAACAACATGAAAGGGAAAGGGAATTGATTTAAAGATGCAGGAAATAGCCAAAACCCATCAAACATTGGACTCAACTCAATATACTAGTCCTTGATCAGTGCCATTATCCATTGGGTAGCACTCAAAAACAAATATAGAACATGAACCAACTACTGTAAAAAACTCAAAGCCATAAATAAAACTATTCCAGCCCATCCACTACTTATATGATCCTTCTGTAGACAACCAAACTGAATCTATGCCCTATCTGAAGTATATTTCACTTGATCCTAGATCAATAACTAAAGACTAGAACATATGCAGAGCCAACCCAATGCAATGGATCAGAAAATCCAAAACTCATATGACTGACACCAAGGAGAGACTTGAAAGCTTGAAGTAATTGTATTAAGTATGATGAGGCATGTACATGTCTATACCAGAAAATGAGACTATCACTTCAATAACCTATAAAAGATCTCTAGAAATTCTATTAAGCCTCCTATAATGCGACAGAATTCTTCACATCCCACAGGAACCAAAACAGAATGGAATCACAAGAACCAAAATAGAATGGACCCACAGGAACCAAAATAGAATGGACCCACAGGAACCAAAATAGAATGGACCCCTTACACAGTAAAAAATTCAACCACTTATACCACTGGTTACCTTGGAATCCTAAACGAGTAGGATGCAACAAGCTGCGAGTAACCAGGGTTAAAACTTCAACCACCCAACCAATCAAAAATTCATCAAAATTCAGAAGCTCTTGCAAAAAGCCTCGAACAACAAAACCTGTCCATCACCACATGACAGAACATCCCTGCAAACACCCTTGGCACCCTGGACCACACTGCCACAACAAGCACCACCAAACCAGTCAAATCTAGCTAGAAAACCATAAATTTTGGTGCCTTTGGTCACTATAGATCAAAATTTGAAAATAAATGGTCACCATGCATTTTGCGGGCTTCATGTTCCTAAATTGTTTGCCCTTAGTTGCGCAGTCACGCGGTCATAAACCTCACTACCATAGGAAACAGGCCTCATAGTATGCTTAGTTGCATGATCGCATGGCTCCCAACTCACCCTTGTGATCATGCGATCGTAGACTCTTAGTCGTGGTCGACAGTTGGTCTAAAACCTTTGCAAAGTCCTCAGCCACCTCACCAGGAAGCAACAAATCAAAACCAAATAGGCCAGCAAGATGGGCACCATAGACCCACCTTTAACTCTGCACCTGCGATGTCTGACAGTTAGTCGCATGATTGCATAGCCCAAAAATGGGCTATGCAAACATGCAACAACCCGCAGACTGTTACCTTGCCGCAACCGCATAACCATCACCACATAAAGTTAACACCAAGGGGTTTGCCGCATGATCGCAAGCCGTGGAAATGGCCCTTGCGATCATGTGATAAGGCCATAAGACTGTGACACTGTCACCCACTAGCCAATAGAACACTGCCACCTCAGTATCTGGGAGACGCCCCATCACCACCTATCACCAGGCCTCACGAACACATCTCAACCGGTCGCATGATCGCATGTCAGAAATTATTGACATGCGATCATGCAACAACCAATTATAAGCTACCACATGACTGCCTCTGGGACCACTACCAAAGAAGCCTTAACTTTTTAGAGGATCGGACGGTTGTCGCAAAAGCATAGAGGTTAAACATCGTGCATCTTTACCATGCAAACTAGCGATAGCCTCAGATCCTGTTTGAACATTAACTACACCAAGCAACTGCGATGAACCGGGACCCACGCGGACAAGTGGCAAGCAGTCACATGATCGCATGTCAGAAAAGTCTGACATGCAGCCATGCGACAACCAATCAGAGCCTCCCCTTCTAACACTGGGCCCACCAACCATCACACTTGCGCACTTAAGACTGATGAACAAGGAGTGGTGGCAGAAAAAAGGAAATGCAAGGTCGAAAACACATAGGGTTATCGACAGACAGAAAGGTAACAGGGAAGATGAAAACATCGAGGGTTTTCATGCAGGCCAAAAAGGTTGAAACATCCTAGATTTTCAAAAATACTGTGGGTTTTCGACGCTGTGGCAGATTCTTGAAAATATTTCTTGCAGACCTTGAAACCCAAATAACTTTTTGGACTCTGTAATTCAGCACGTGTGTTTTAGACTAGAGCAAGGTGACAACATAAATTACCAGGGGTAGGACACTTCAAGAAAATTTGCAAGGAAAGAGGCCATTTTCAAAGGATTTTGCTATGACTGGAAAATGGACTAACAATGGCTCTAGTTGGGGATGCATGGCTCTTGCAGGCATAGCAAGAATTCAGATCTCTGGGAAAAGAAGACCATATCCAAACAAAATAATTAGGCCCTCACCCCACCTTTAATCCCAAATTTCATAGACTGGCTCCTCACAAAAACTCGGCACCACTTGCACAAGATATACAAAAAATACACAAGCAACATCTAGATGCCAAAGGAGTGCCATCCTTTCCTCTATCAAAAACCTGGTTTCTGCTCACAAAATCAAACAAAGGTCTAAAACCTTTTCCACATGCATAATGACAAAAAAAAATGTCAGGTACCAACTGTAGAACAACCCTGGGTTTATCATCACCAATGCCTTCCTTCACATGTCCCCCCACAAACTCACTGCTTGAAAAACAAGCATCATCAAAATCATCATGGATTGAAACATATGAAAGGGGACAAGAAACCGATACCTTTTCTTCCTGGTTGCAATCATCCAGCTCATCTTTAATGCATTCTTGCATATCAAAAGAAAAGAAACTATACTCACTTTCACTTACCTCAGCCAAGGCCATTGAAACATGCTCATAAATCAAGTTACTCGGGTTTATCAAGTCTGATTTCTCTTGATAAATCACACCTTTATCCTCATAAGGATGATTCACATGATCAACATCATGAACTAGATTATCACCATTATTTTCACTGCTTGGTGGCAGAAGAAAAAAATTGTCCCAATGTAATGCATCTTCATCAATAGAGCAACATTCATCCTGCATTACCCTTCTTTCAACTGGCCTCATTTGTGAGGGAGACTCCAGATCAACTGTATGTGAAACTTTAAGTGCAGAAGGTGAGTAATCTTCAACAAATTCCATCCTCTGAGCACACTCCTCAAATAATGGGTTAGAGACAACATGGAATTGTTTCTCATAATAATTTGGACAAAGTGCCAATTGGTTCTCACTAGTGTCCTCATTTAATAACTCATTGGTAACCACACTATATATGTCTTTATTTCCATCATCATACACATCTTCAAAAGAAGAAGACAATTCACAATCTGAATCGGAACATTACTCACCATCACTGCTATCAACATATGAACAATCAGTGTTGTACTCATCAGAAGAACCATCCCATGGATTTCCCCACAAATCTTCAACCTCCAAGACTTTACAATCAACATCATTACCACCCACTGGCATAGAAGACTGCAAAGAAAAAACCTCTACAACATGAGAGAAACTCTGTGACATATCATCATAAAGTAATTCATTCTCAACCTCATCCATGCTCCCACAGTCAACACCTTTCTCAGCATCTGTATCAACATCACTTGGTGGCAAAGAATTTTCACAATCATCATCACTATTCTTGTGAAAATCTTGCGAAGGGAAATGTGTATCCTCTATAATCTGAAAATGTTCATCACCACCACTGGATGACAAGGAGACCAGCTTCTAATTAATTAGACCCTTGGCAGAAAAATTCATTTCACCTTCACATACAACACTGTGGTAAATACAAAAATTAGAGGGATGAGAGCACTAATGTTTCTGAACCTCCTCCTGATCATTCACCCTACTCTGAATATGCAAACTAGCAGAGGCATGTCTTCTTATAAGTCTATACATTAGATTGCACTCAATATCCAATGCAACCTCAAAAGCCTGATGTAGACTTTTTGGTTGTTTATCCCTTAGCAAGAAACCCATTTTTTGGTTAAATGCACTCAAGTAAATGACCAAACAAATCTAATCATGTGGTCTACAATTTTTAGGGATATCCAATAATGTCCTAGTGAATTTTCTATTAAACCTTTGAATCAACTCATCTTCTTCAATCTGAATTCCCATCAAATTGTCCAACATTGATTTTACATCTACCCAGCTATCAAAATAATCAATGAAGTAAGAACTCAACTCATTCCATGAAGAAATAGAGGCTGTAGGCAAAAATGAAAACCACTCCCTTTCATCTCCCTCAAGAGTCTACACAAACAACCTCATCCATAAATCCTCATGGCAGACATCAAAATCATACATTAAATCAGAAAAAGCCTGCACATGCTTTCTTGCTGATGGACACTGATTCCTATTGAACCTTGGTAGATATTCTCTGATTTCATCAGGGACTTTGTTGAGGAAACTAGGTATGCCATCATAACAAAATGGTGCATAACCCCTACCCATAGGACCCCTAAGCACATCCATCACTGATAAACAACTGTTGCACACCTACTTGAAAATCTTCAAGACCAATGATAGGAAATCTATATTTGAATTGAACCTTCTTTTGTCACTAAATCTTTCCTACATACTTCACACTTATATGTCCTATCTTTAATGACAAAACCATTCGATAAGGACCATTCAAATGCAATACATCAAATGGAGAATACCTGGATTGCCCTGCTGAATGCTGCTGCCTTCTTCTCAGCTAAATGAAGTCCCAACAAAACTTCACAACTCAGGTTCTTTCTAGCATAGAGTCACCACCTCTCTTCAGAGGACACCAAATTTTACTAATCTATCTTGAAACTCCAAAAGACTCTGAGCACTCCCACAGCAAAGCCACATATAACCCAATCAGCAAATCCAGGTAACACATTTGCAATTCTAAAAAGCAATTCTCAGATTAGAAAACGTATAAGACTCTTCCCTAAACTAAATACAACAAGACTCTAGGATACTCTTATTAGTAACTTATTTCATTTCCCCAGTAGAGTCACCATTTTGTTGGCTTTCTTTTTCCACAAAGTTGAGCTTGGCATTAGGATTGACAGGGCTAGTGTCACATTCACTCAACACTCCAAATCTAACAGAAAAAAGGGCAAACTGACAAGGATCAAAGAGAAATCCTTCTACACTTTGAGCTCCACATCACTCAGGCGGGTATACCTCATCTACACACACATATTTACTTGTGTCACACTACAGGCCTGCATGTAATTGACTGTGGAATGATTCTCACACTCTTCTAGGTATCCTGCACCTCAAATGAAACCAATATCTCATGCAATAGGCCTACTTGCATGGAATGAGTATGAAAACCAGAGACCTACACTAACAACATGAAAGGGAAAGGGAATTGATTTAAAGTTGCAGGAAATAGCCAAAACCCATCAAACATTGGACTCAACTCAATATACTATTCCTTGATCAGTGCCATTATCCATTGGGTAGCACATAAAAACAAATATAGAACATGAACCAACTACTGTAAAAAACTCAAAGCCATAAATACAACTATTCCAGCCCATCCACTACTTATATGATCCTTTTGTAGACAACCAAACTGAATCTATGCCCTATCAGAAGTATATTTCACTTGATCCTAGATCAAGAACTAAAGACTAGAACATATGCAGAGGCAACCCAATGCAATGGATCAGAAAATCCAAAACTCATATGACTGACACCAAGGAGAGACTTGAAAGCTTGAAGCAATTGTATTAAGTATGATGAGGCATGTACATGTCTATACCAGAAAATGACACTATCACTTCAATAACCTGCAAAAGATCTCTAGAAATTCTCTTCAGCCTCCTACAATGTGACAGAAATCTTCACTTCCCACAGGAACCAAAATAGAATGAAACTACAGGAACCAAAATAGAATGGACCCATAGGAACCAAAATAGAATGGACCCACAAGAACCAAAATAGAATAGACCCCTTACACAGTCAAAAATTCAACCACTTATACCACTGGTTACCTTGGAATCCTAAACCAGTAGGATGCAACAAGCTATGGGTAACCAAGGTTAAAACTTCAACCACCCAACCAATCGAAAATTCATCAAAATTCAAAAGCTCCTGCAAAAAGCCTCGAACAACAAAATCTGTCCATCACCACATGACAAAACATCCCTACAAACACCCTTGGCACCCTGGACCACACTGCCATAGCAAGCACCACCAAACTAGTCAAATCTAGCCAGAAAACCATAAATTTTGGTACCTTTGGTCACTGGAGATCAAAATTTGAAAATAAACGGTCACCATGCATTTCATGGGCTTCATGTTCCTAAATTGTTTGCCCTTAGTTGAGCAGTCATGCGGTCATAAACCTCACTACCATAGGAAATAGGCCTCATATTATGCTTGGTCGCATGATCGCATGGCTCCCAACTCACCCTTGTGATCATGCGACCGCAAACTCTTAGCTGTGGTCGACAGTCGGTCCAAAACCTTTGCAAATTCCTCGACCACCTCACAAGCATGAAACAAATCAAAACCAAACATGCCAGCAAGATGAGCACCACAGACCCACCTTTAACTCCGCACCCGTGACGTCCAACGGTTAGTCACATGATCGCATAGCAAGGAAATGGGCTATGCAAACATGCGACAACCTGCAGACTGTTACCTTGCCGCAACCGCATAATCACCACCGCATAAAGTTAACACCAAGGGGTTTGTCACATGATCACAAGCTATGGAAATGGCCCTTGCGATCATGTGACAAGGCCATAAGACCGCCACACTATCACCCACTGGCCAATAGAACACTACCACCTTAGCATCTGGGAGATGCCCCATCACCACCTGCCATCGGGCCCCGCAGACACATGTGAACCAGTCGCATGATCGCATGTCAGAAATTCTTGAAATGCAATCATGTGACAACCAATTATAAGCCACCACATCACCACCTCCAGGACCACTACCAAAGAAGCCTTACCTTTTCAGAGGATCAGACAGTTGTCACAAAAGCGTAGAGGTTAAACACCGTGCATCTTTACCATGCGAACTAGCGATAGCCACAAATCCTATTTTAACATTAACTGCACCAAGCAACTGTGAAGAACTGGGACCCACGCGGATAGGTGGCAAGCGGTCGCATGATCGCATGTCAAAAAAGTTTGACATGCGGCCATTCGACAGCCAATCAAAACACACACCTTTGCCTCCCCTTCTGACACTGGGCCCACCAACCATTGCGCTTGCACACTTAAGACTGATGAACAAGGAGTGCCAACAAAAAAGAGGAAATGCAAGGTCGAAAACATATAGGGTTATCGACAGACCAAAAGGTAACAGGGAAGCCGAAGACATTGAGGGTTTTCATGCAGGCCAAAAAGGTTGAAAACATCCTGGATTTTTGAAAATACTATGGGTTTTTGACACTGTGGCAGATTCTTGAAAATATTTCCTGCAGACCTTGAAACCCGAATAACTTTCTGGACTCTACAATTCAGCACGTGTGTTTTAGACCAGAGCAAGGTGACAACATAAACTACCAGGGGCAGGACACTTCAAGAAAATTTGCAAGGAAAGAGGCCATTTTCAAAAGATTTTTCTATGACTGGAAAATGGACTAACACTTCACAAAGTAAGGAGATATCCTATTAACAACAATGTACACTATATTATTAGTGAAGAGTATTGACCCTTACATTGAAGAACATAGATAATCATGAAAAAGGATATGTCACTCATGGAAAAGGATCCTCAAAAAGAAATATATCTTATCAATAATACCCCTACCATAGAGGAGTTCTTTGGATAAAATATCATCTTTCAAAGAAAAGAAAAGAGAGATAAGAGATTCAATAATCAAGCCACCTATGATCAAGAGAAAGAGGAATCTTTGGAACAAAGGAATCAATTTCTAACCCTGAAGCAAGGGAAAATGTTTATAAAGAACATAATTTGCAAAATAAAGAAGAGGTGATGACCTAGGACAAAAACCTTTCATATAAAATGATATCCATAGCCAAAACATCAGTCAGTATAATGAAATAATGTTGTAGATTAAACAAATACCACAAAGCTAAGGAAAGTAGATCCTTAGATAGAGAGAAAGAAGGAAAACTTTGCCCCCAGGGATGAAAGAAAGGGATATAAAAAGATATAATAAATAAATATCTTTGTAAATCAAACATCTTTAGAAAAGATATCATGAATACTAGAAGAGATCTATGGATGATTAAGAGCATAATACAAAACCACAGGGATAAAATATAGAAAGAATCACTAATTAAGCTAAAAATTAAAAATACATACTAATAGCATAATGGATTCTAGAAAAATTGGAAGGAATACCTCTTGCCCCCCAATCAAGAGACAAAAGGATACAAGATCTACATTATAGAAGAATGAAGAGGATTCCCCGTATCAAAATTATGAAGAAATTGTAAAACCACACAAGAGTGAGATATAATTCCTACAGAAGCTCTCTATCTCTCTAACATACAAATTGAAATGCACACAATCAGCAAGTAAATATGTATTAATATTATGAAAATGACATTTGTACTTGGATAGAGCATCTTTCGACATAGGTTAAAAGATTTCTTTCTTAGAATTCATTAACTGAACATACACCTTTTTAGCTACATCTTGAGGAGTATCGGGGTAATCTAAGGAAGGTGTTGGAAGAAGAACATGAAGAGGAGGGCAATGATTAGAATCAACCACCTTAAATTGAGATAGTGGAAAGCCAAGACGACATATATCTTTTTTAGGGGATAGATGAACTAGATATATAATACCATGTTCATTAAAACCAAGCCCAAAACCCTTATAACCTTGTTTAGCAATCATATTGTATCATGTAGTCTACATATCTTGTAAAACTTTTGTAGGAGGTGATTGTTTATGGTGATCATGAGAAAATGTTGTGTAAGGTGGAATGATAAGTTTAGAAGAAATTTCCTTTCTCTTCCCTTTAATATCATGGATTAGATAAGAAGGGGAAGGTAAATTTAAGAATTCTTGCACATCTGCATCATTAACCATATTTTAAGCCTCATCATAAGTGTGGGAAGAACTAGGAATAGCAGATGGAGAAATAGGAATATTAGAAATTGGATTAGGAAGGATAGGATTAGGATTAGGGGTAAAAGCATAATAATCTGTCACACTTTTACAAAGGAAAAGGCTAACAAAATCAAAGTTGTTCAACTTCAATAGCATAAAAATCACATTTATGTTTGGAATTTGAAGATGATGTAAACTAATTAAATGTGATAAAATGGATGATGTTTATGATTAATATTTTTAATAATTTTTTTGAATCAGAATTGATATGTTATTTTAATTTTTAAAGATGATTTTTCAGTTGCTGAAAAATGATGAAAATTATGGGTCTAGTTCCCACCAAAAAATTATATGTAAATAAACATTTTTTCCCCTAATTTCAAAATATGTCATAGATGACATATATAGCTAGTGCATGAAGAAAAAAAAATTGGTTTGTGACCTATATTTTCTATTTTATAGCAATTCAAATTCCAACTCACTGAAATCGATAATTTTCATCTAGCAACATATTTTTCATAACAAATCTATCCCAATAAAAAAAAGAAATATATATTATTGAAGAGGACTCTCTCCTCTAGTGCACCATATGTTTTTCAAATTTATTTGATATGATTTACTACTATTTTCTTTCTCCTAATCAACATCTCCTTGACTGTTAAAATACCTACATGCAATATTTTTTAATTACAATAAACTATGTCTAATTAAAACACTATAAAATATATATGAGGATATTCTTGACTCTGATCTCTACAAAAGGGTATTTTTTTATTTTTAATGATAGAGTTATTGAAACGCCACTTTTCTAATATAATTTTATTTCTATGGTAATTGGACCCAAAGTGGTATAAAACATGTATTTAATAGATATTTTCAATTGGAAAAGTTAAAGCACTTATCTAACTTAGCTAGAAATAATCTAGCTAGACCATATGTTTGACCAAAATTATTTTTTAGTTAGAAATACTAAAATTAAGTTGTGCTGATAAGTTATCCTAAAAGGTGACACCTGATTGTGCTTTTACCCTTAGGAAGATTAGGAACTAGATTAGGAAGGATAGGATTAGGATTAGGAATATTATAAAATGGTGTATCATCTACCAAATTCTTCACATAATCCAAAAGAGAAATAAGTCTGCCACTTTATGAAAGTTTTGAAAGTAGGAAGGGTAGTATTAGTCAACCTCATAATAGCATAAGAAAGTGAAATATGAAAAGTGACAAACATAATGAAATTGATGATACTCTCATAAACAACATAAGTACTATAAAGAGATGCTAAGAGGATAATAATGAAGAAAATAAAAATACACCAAAGCATCTTAAAGATCTTCATAGTGATGCAAAGCATCTAACACAAAAAAGAAAGAGTTGTCTATCGCGGATTCACCAAAATATAATATATAAAACTATATATATTTTGGTGATAATATATATTTTTATAAATATAAACCTGTGAGTGTTGGGTGTTATGCAATTTATGTGTGTGTGTGTGAAAAATGTTGTAGATATATATGACCTCCTAATCCAAAATGAGGAGATCCCAATTGTTTAATCTAAAGGAGACAATCTATTGGACTAACCGCCAATGCCTCCCTTCAGGATTCATGACATGGTTTAATAGCCTCCTGTGTTCTATAAGTCTAGTTGTTGTATCAGGCATTAACAGGTCGATCTTTTGGTGCAACGTCAACTACTACTTGTAACAAGTGGTATCAGAGCTTGGTCATAGGTTTGAATCCCCTCAAGTGACACTGAGCGGGGGATTGTTGGACTAACCACCAATGTCTCCCTTTGGGATCTGTGACACAATTTAACAACCTTCTATGTTCTATAAGTCTAGTGGTTGTATCGGGCATTAACAAGTCGATCTTTTGGTGCAACAACAACTACTACTTGTAACACGATCAACTCAAAGAGGAATTAATTAGTTATAAATAAAGAGGGAAAGTTGATCTAATTCTTTAATTTAAGACAAATACCAACCTCAAAGTATAGCATATCTATAAATTGTTGTTTTCTGGTGTCTGTACTGAGATTTTGAAAATTTTGCAATCGGATCTGGAACGGAAACACGGAGATAGAGAAAACCCAAAAATATTTTTCATTTCTATGCCAGGTCGACCTTGAACTAAATGAAGGTTGACCTTGACCCCAAAATGTCGACCTTCACCTGTGCTGCTCTGATGGAAATTTTGTTTACGGATCCCAAAAGTTTGCTGAAAAGGGTATCCAAATCTTCTCTGTAATTCATTGTTCTGCACCTACACCTGAAAGAAAAATGGTTTTGTTTATTGGGGAGGGGAGGGTTTTTCCTTGGTCAAACCCTAGTTTGGAATTAACCTTTGAAATATAATTGAAATTGCAGAGATAAACAAAGTAAATGGAACAATTCACCTTGTGTATGTTGAAAACCCTTATGGAGGATTTGAATCCTTGAATGCACAAGTATGGATGCTCCAAATGGAAGTAGAATATAGGATTGCTAGGAATGAATGTTGAATATATCCTATGGGGGAGTATTCATTGCCATTCTATAGCAGGTTTTGTTGCATTCATGACTGTGATTGTCATTGATGTCAACACAGTGATCTACTAAAGATTAGTAGAGAAGCAGATAGTGTTTGAGTTAGGCCACTTGGGATATTGAAGATTAAGCTATGCGGAACTAAGGAATTACTCTATGATTTTCTATAAGATCATGATTAAGAGGGCATATAGAAATTCATTTGTTCATGATAGTTATGAGGAAATCAGTGGAAGTAGTATTCAAGCAGTGTTCCTGAGTAGTGGTCTATGGAAATCAAATGATATCTCCTAATCGGGATTGAATCTGATCATGTGCAGTTATGAGGTAGTTGAAGACATGATGTTGGTGATGTGGACATGAGTGCAAGATCCGAGATGACATGAGTGAAGAATTATCCGAATTCGAAGCTGACAGTTTTGTGTAATTTTTATGTAATGTATGGAAACTTTTATTTTGTAATTTGTATGCTGACTCATTTGTAATTACTTAAGTGTGGTATAAAGGAAGGAATTATTTCCTTTTTGTAAAAATGGAAATATGAGAATGAGGTAGCTATGAATTGTATTTGAAAGTGAATTGCAGAATTGTGCAATACTTGTAGAAAGAGGATATGCGAAGTATAAAGATCTAGCATTGAGATCTGAAGAAGTAGTTGGTGTAGTTTGGCACAGTCAGAGGAGTATTGAATTTTTGAGATTAGTAATCTTTTGGTATTATTATGTTGACTAATACAAAGATCAGTTGGACAGTGTGTTCAATGATCTTACACCTAAAGTTGTTTGGGTAGTGGGTCCTTCTATCTTCCATAATTCCTAACAGAGTTATAATCTTTTAGCATGGATTCAAAGTTTCCTAAAAATGGACTCATATGTACTAAATGTATTTCATAAGACTTCTAAGAAAGTCCATCCTCTCACAAGGAACTTTCATATTAGTGCATATTTTGTGGGCATCATTCCCACCGGGGTTTACTCTTTGATCAAGAGGTTCCCTAGTCAACATATCTTCTTTTATTGTGCATGTATATCTTTCTATGGTTATTGATTATATTTATTCCATGGTTAAAATATATTAAAGTTGATAAAAGTTGTATTTATCTGATAACTGATTCACCCCCCTCCCCCTCTCAGTTATCTTGGTGGACTTTACTTTCTAACAATTGGTATCAAAGAAGCAAGTCCTTGAAGGAAAAGTTTAACAGCTTAAAGAGATCCATGATGAATAATTTCAGGAAAGAAAGCCCTAAGTTTGATGGAGTAAATTTTGACAGATGGAAAGAAAAGATGAAGACACATTTACTTTTTCTAGGACCAGGTTACTGGTTAATCACAAATAATTAGAAGACTGTCATTGATGAGGATAAGATTGAAGAATGTACTAATGAGGAAAGAGATTTTTTCATGTGTAACATACTTACCAGAGAAGCACTCTTGTCAGCCCTTCCAAAAAATGAGTACAGTTAGGTAAAATATCTAAAAAACATCTCATGAAATTTGGTTAGCTTTACAATCTACTTTTGAAGGTGATGAACATGCAAAGAAAGTAAAATTAAATAATTGGATATGTGCATTTGAAGATATAAGAATCATGGAAAATGAATCTGTTAGAAGCTATATTGGTAGAATGTCAGAGATTGTTCTAGGTATAAAATCTTATGGAGGAAACAAGATAGAAAATGAAGTGATATGGAAAATTCTAAGGACATTGACTCCTGCATTTAAGTAGACAACACAGATGATTGAACAAGTTATACCTTGTATTATGAAATTTACTAGAGAAACTCTTCTTGGAAGATTGGAGGTAGCAGAAATGAACATGAGGCTATAAGGAGACTTACTTAGAATGGAGGTAGCATTCAGTGCACTTAGTGTTCACCCTACTTTGTCAAGAAGCATCAGTGTAAGCAAAGATTATGCTAGCAGCAGTAGATCTAGAAATGAAGAAGACAAGAAGATTGAAGAAGGTATTGCCTTGCTTGTGAAAATAGAACCAAACGGTAAGAAATTTTTTAAATATTGGACTTGTCAAGAATTTGGTCATTTTGCATCTAAATGTCCTAAGAGAGTTAAGAAGTATAGAAATAAATTTAATCTTAGGAGATCTAAAGAATTTTATTATGCAAATGATGAAGAACTTGAAGCTAGTTTGGAGAAATCTTTGAGTGAAAGTGATACTGAGAATGATGATATAGGATTTGTAGCAATTAAAGAAGAAAATCCTAAAATATAAATTAAGGAAGAAAAGGCTTTAGTTTCTCAAGTAGAAAAGAAAGTTGATTGGATTATAGATAGTGGTTGTTCACATCATATGACTAGAGACATGAAAAAGTTCATAAAGTTTAACAATTATGATGGAGGAGTTGTTAGAGTTGGAAATAATGCACCTTGTTTGATTAAAGGTATAGGATCTATTTCTCTTGATGGAAAGACTAATACTAATGATGTTTACTTTGTGGATGGTTTAAAACATAATCTTTTGAGTGTTGGACAGCTAGTTGATAAAAGATATCAAGTTTGGTTTACTGAGAAAACTTGTGTAATCAAAGACAAGTATGGAAATTTGATTGGTATTGGATCTAGAACTAGAGGTAATGTATTTTAGTTGAACCCTACTGAGATGGCATGCTTGATCACTAAGATTGATGACAATTGGTTATGGCACAGAAGATTTTTTCATATAAACTTTGATAACATTGTGAAAGTGAGTACTACACTTGCAGTAAGAAATTTACCTAAAATTATGAAGCCTACTAACATGATTCGCAAGGAATGTGTGACGGATAAACATAAGAGAAGCTCATTTCCCAGCAATAAGTTTACAATAGCAGAGTAGTTGGAAATTGTTCATATAGATTTGAGCGGTCCCACAAGCACTAGAGGATTCTATGGAGAAAGGTATTTTATTATTCTTGTTGATGATTTTACAAGAATGATGTGGATTGCATTTCTTAAAGAAAAATCTAAAGCATTTGATAAGTTTAAGATTATTAAGAACATAGATGAGAATGAATCTAGAATGAAGATTAAATGTTTGAGATTAGATAAGAATGTTATAGGAACAAAATGGGCATTTAGAAACAAGATGAATGAACAAGGAGAAGTATTAAGGAACAAAGAAAGATTGGTATGTAAAGGATAATCGAAACAAGAAGGAATTAACTATGAAGAAAATTTTGCACCAGTAGCAAGAATTGAAGCAGCAAGAATGTTTTTGGCTTATGCAGCTTATAAGAAATTCAAAGTGTATTAGATGGATGTGAAGTCAGCATTTTTGAATGGAGAATTGGAAGAAGTATACATTGAGCAGCCTGAAGGTTTTCGTTTAACTTAAGAAGGAGATATGGTATGTAAACTAAAGAAAGCATTATATGGACTAAAGCAAGTACCTAGAACTTGGTATGCAAGATTGGATAAGTATTTGAGAAAGTTAGGATTTACAAATAGTTAATAGAAACCTTTACACAA
Organism: Chamaecyparis obtusa; assembly: GCA_027943335.1. Lineage (NCBI taxonomy): Eukaryota > Viridiplantae > Streptophyta > Pinopsida > Cupressales > Cupressaceae > Chamaecyparis > Chamaecyparis obtusa. The sequence continues at coordinate 74,056 of BSBK01007872.1, forward strand.
ATGAAATTGAAAATGGTTTGTTGGTTGTTGTTTTTTTTGTTGATGATATCATCTTTGGAGGAGAAGATGAAGCCTGTGATAAATTTGCAGATGAAATAAAGACTAAATTTGAAATGAGTATCATTGTTGAAATGAAATACTTTTTAGGATTGCAGATAACACAGAACAATGATGGTATCTTTATAAGTTGGACAAAGTACTTGAATGATTTATTGAAGAGATTTAGAATGGAGAATTGTAAACTAGTTGGAACACCTATGGTAACTAGACACAAGTTATCTAGCACAGATGAGAATCCTGTAGTGGAACAAAAAAGCACAGATCTATGATTGGAGGATTGGAATATTTAACTCATACAAGACTTGATATATCACATGCAGTTGGAATTGTGGAAAGATTTCAAGTTGAACCCAAAGAATCACATTATGCAACAATAAAAAGGATATTGAGGTACTTAAGAGGCACAATTGAGTATGGATTATGGTATGAAAAATCTAATGATTTTACCCTATGTACATATACAGATGCTGATTGGGGAGGTAGTGTTGATGACAAAAAGAGCACCAGTGGTGGAGCATTTTTCCTTGGAGGAAGATTGGTTTCTTGGCTAAGCAAGAAGCAGAACTATATTTCACAAAGGACAGTAGAAGTAGAGTATGTGGCAGCAACAAACAATTCTAATCAGATAATTTGGATGAAGAAAATGCTGAAGGATATTAGAATAAAAAATGTTGAACCTATTGTTATACATTGTGATAACACCAGCATAGTTAGTATGTCTAAGAACCTTGTGTTACATTCTAAGACAAAGCATATAGAGATAAAGTAGCATGTAGTGAGAGAGAGAAAGTGGTAGAGAAAGAAGTCAGACTTGAGTATATAAGCACAAAGGAGAACATTGCAGATATATTTACAAAACCTTTGCCTAAGGATACATTTGAGTATCTGAGAGGTATGCTTGGAGTTATGACCCAACTTACTTTTGAGAAGTGATGTTGATTGTTGCATCTATCTAGTGGTATATGAGCCCTATCTTTCTTCTGGACTGGATGGTGGTACTTCCTCTATGGGGGAGTATGTGTATTTGAGCTGAGTCATGAGGACTCTAGTGAATGTATTTTCTAAAAAGTGTCTTTTGACATTGAAGTTGTTGATTGAAATAATGATGAAACATGTATCATTGATGTCAATGGGGGAGAAGTATACATGAAAAATCATCTATTGGAGAGAATTGAATAGGAAAACAAAGAAAGATTTGATTGATGAAGAGGATTTGAAAGAATTTTCAGAGTAGTAGTGTTGCAGTGTTGGTATTCATGGAACTTGGATGTTTTTTCATCTATGTTGCCATCAATGCCAATGGGGGAGATTGTTCAGAATGAATGCTAACTATATCCTATAGGGGAGTATTCATGGCCATTCTGTAGTAGTTGTTGCATTCATGATTTTGATTGTCATTGATGTCAACATAGTGATCTACTGAAGATTAGTAGAGAATAAGATAGTGTTTCAGCTAGCGCACTTAGGATATTGAAGATTAAGCTATGTGGAGTTGAGGACTTATTCTATGATGCTCTATAAGATCATGATTAAGAGTGCATATAGAAATTCATTCATTCATGGTAGTTATGAGGAAATCTGTGGAAGCAGTATTCAGGTAGTGTTCCTAAGTAGCGGTATGTGGAATTCAGATGATATCTCCTAATTGGGATTGAATATGATCATGCCCAGTTATGAGGAAGTTGAAGACATGATGTTGCTAATGTGGACCTAAGTGCAAGATCTAAGGTTACACGAGTGAAGAATTATCCTAATTGGAAGCTGACAGTTTTGTGTAATTTTTATGTAACGTGTGGAAAATTTTATTTTGTAATTTGTATGTCAACTCATTTTTAATTACTTGAGTGTGGTATAAAAGAAGGAATGTTTTTCTTGTTGTAAAAATGGAAATATAATTGGGAAATGTGATAATGAGACGGGGGACTGAATCAGACATCACCTACTAATCCATTTTACCATGTAAAAAATTTTTGCATAGCATCAACAATACTTGATCAAAACAAAATAACTAACATACTAAGCAACATCCATGAAAGTAATCATAACACAGTAATTTTGGTTACCTAGAAACCCTTGAAAGGTAAAAATGGGGTGGGGATGACACCCACAAATCTTCACTACTATAGTAATAAATTTTCCTATTAGGGATTATAAAATTTGATCAAAACATGATCTACCCTGTGAGGGTTCTTCCTTGTTAAGAGCTAAAAGACTTATACTATCTACCTTGCTAAAGGATTTGAAGCTTACAACAAAGTAAGCATCTGGTTAAGAGATTACAAAAGGTCTGTTAGGACCACTCAGTTAAGAGATTTACCTTGATACACTGGTTAGAATGTCTTAGTACTTGATCCTTCAGTTTGCACTATATGCAGATTACAAATCTTCTCTTTACTGTATTGTATTGATCTCTTTTACCAGATTTGTTTCTATTTTGTCCTTTCACTGCTTAGCTCGGTCACTGAACTCTATCTGAATGCTTCACTATTCTGAATGTGCCTCTCTTCTCATTCCTTCATACCATTCACATTATCTCCTTCACACTAACTCTCTCTCTTACACGTTTTAGGTTTTAGATCTTAACCTTATATAATCAACAAAACATCTTCATGATTTAAGATCTATGGTTCAGATTAACTCCTTTTGCCACTTAAGCCTTACTAATTTCTGATTGGCTCTAAGTATTACATAGGGATCAATGATTACAAAATAGATGCGTAATCACCTCTGTAATTACCTCAAACAATAAAATACAAAACATGAATTTCAGCCAAAATAATTTTCATCGATCACTGTGCCATAAAAAACTCATATGTCATTCCTAGCTAACTCGGAAAATGCAGTTCCTAATACTTGGTTTCACTGTACTCAACAAATGTTGATATCTTTGTTTCTCGGTAATCATTGCATATATGACTCAGCAAAACTAGACTCATCATAATACAAAAATACATAGTGACCATAAGTTTACTTGGTAGTACTACTGCTCAGTAAGTATACATTACATAACTCAACCTTTACATAATGACTAAGTTGTAGTGATGACCGACCATCATTTCCTAGATAAATGAATAAGTGTGAGTCACTAATAGTCAACAAAAATATAGAGATCTACAATCTCCCCCTTTGACATTAGTGGAAAACACACTTTGTCATGACATTAGTATTAGCAGAATACTCCTGCTAAGATATATATACATTCAAAATTTTGTTACCTTCACTTTGTCATGTCATGTCATTTGATTTCCCCCTTATTTTTGGAATGATGAATCTCTTTTGGAGTAGGGATCATGAAGTATTTCCCTATATATGGTTTATATAGCATCATAACCATGTGTAGTGCAGTTTCCCATCCTACTGTAGCAACAGTTAAAACTTCTGACTACACTTCTAGCTTGATAGCTAGATTGACTAGGCTCTCGATTGTAGATAGATTTGGATCCTTTTGGGTTAAGTCCTTAGCCTTGGCTAACTCTCTCTATATGGCCTCTAGGTGAGGTGTCAAAATTGTTTGCATAGAGAGTAGATGAGCTCTTATCTTTCCATTATTAGCCATCAGTTCATCTATCCTTCCTTATGTATGCATAAGCTTGGCATAATGTTTTGAAATAGTTTCTGCATCCAAGCTTAAGGATTGACTGGTGGAATTGAGTTCTTATTGTAGTTTATCAACCAGTCCTTGGTTATCCCCAGTGAACTATTCTAAAGAATCATCTTAAAATGGAATCACTTCCATGATGAGAGTGTTTATCCCTTTGAGTAAGTGGTCTGGGGTCATGTTAAGTGCCTTGGTTAGGTCTTTGCATGTATCTGGCCTTTCCCCCTGTTCTGCTTTCCTTTGCACCTAATTTTCACTTCACATCTCCATTTGCTAGCACTTTGGGATAGGATCCTAAGGTTTTTTACCATAAGGTCAAAGTTGAACTTATAGGGTCAAAGTCGACCTTGATCTTGACCAGGTCAGGATCGACCTCAATCCTGACCTAGTTAGGTTCAAGCTTGTCCTTGACCCTCCTATCCAAATTTAAATTTTCCTTAAATTCTAGGTGTCGGGTTTCGGGGATATTTGTTTTCCCGCCTCCGGGTCAGCCATTTTGAGTTTCAGAATGGTAAATCCTTAAATTTCATTTAATTTAGGTATATTTTCTAAAGGTTGGGACCTAATTAAAATTTAATTCTCCAAGGTGGCCCCTCTAGAGGATTGTGCCCTAGTTCACTATAAAATGAGGCCTTCCTCTCTCATTTTCACATCACATCTCAAGCAATTTCATGAGAAAGCTCTCAAGTGCAAGCAAGTGAATTCAAGTATTCAAGCAAGCCTTCAAGCATTCAAGTGTTCAAGCATTCATCCATCAAGGAGATCCATTGTTAGCCATTGAAGGATTCAATCTCTTTGGAGCCCCCTTGAAGATCCATCCTTCTACATTCATCCAAGTCTCCTCATATAAAGATCAATTCAAGATTGGTGTTGAGATCAAATGCCATTGATTGGAGACATCCTAAATTCATTCTACATCCATTGAAGCATTCCTACTTGTGGATTTGAGGATTCAAATCCTCTACAATGACTTCAACATAAGCGAGGTGAATTGTTTCAATTGCTTTGTTTATGCATAATATATTTCAATTCAATTTCAAGGTTAATTCCAAAATTAGGGTTTGACCAAGGCAAACCCCCCATACAAACAAAACCCCCATTTTCTTGCAAGTACAGGTGCAAAATTTCAGATCTGAGAGCACATTTGGATACCCTTTTCAATGAACTTTTGAGATCTACGAAAAAGGTCAGAATCAACCTTCAAATAAAGAATCTATCCTTTGACCTTTTATGAGGGTCAAAGACTACCTGTTGTCAGAAAGATAAAATATTTTTGGGTTTTCTTCATCTCGACATTTCCAGTCTGAAATAGGTTGCAGAATTGCCTGAAAATACACACAGACATCAGAAATTGGCATTTTCTAGATTGGCCTGAATTTGAGGTTAGTATTTGTATTTCAATTATTTCAAATTTCAAGCATAACTCCTTTATAGGGAAACATTGGGTTTTTATCTCTCCTTCATATTTTTCATAGATTGATTCGATTGTGCATTAACTTCTTGGTTGATCAAATTGGATCTCTCCTTTGGGAATTTGGATTTGGGAGTAGATCTCATATTTTCCCCCATACATCTATCCACATCATTTTTACATTTGAATAGTGGTGATGCCATTTTACCCCTATTCATTTTCATGAGCCCGACATACCTACTCTCTTTATTTTTGGTGTTAGATATCCCTTTGTCTTATACTTCATTTTATCTTGTTAGTATTAGATTTCTCCTTTGTGTTAGATCTTGCATGCTAATTAGATTTCAGAAATACAAAAATATTTATGCTTTATGTGTTCTTATTTTAGTTCATTTGCATTACATTAGTTTATGAGCTTTACTACCACTAGTCCTACTTATAACATTCCAATTAGAAGAAGTCGTAGACTCATGGGTGCCTTTGATCTTGAATCTTGCTCTCATTTCCTTAGGATCCTAGATGATAACTTGATTCTTCATGATTTCAATCCTACAATGGAGAAAAACTCTTCTCACTCATCTCATGATGAGGATGATGCTTTAAGAGTTCCTCCTAAACAAGTCCACAAAATTTTCACTGAACTTGATAAAATGGGTAATTGGCTTATTCAAGAGAACCATAATCAAGATTCCATTCAAGCTATAGAGGCTCTTAAGAAATTTTTCCATGATAGTGATCAAAGTGCTAACCTTTTGCGTGGTATTACTCACCTTATGTATTCAAATGTTAAACCTTTATCTCAAGAAGCTCAAGATTTAGGGTTGATTCCTCCTATCACTAGTGTTGAACTTCCTTCTAATCCTTTACCTAGTGTTCCTACCTATACTCCTTCTTTGGTGACTGTGACGGTTCCCTATGTTCCTATAAGTGTTCCTCCTATGTCCCTTCCTACATCACAACCTTCATATCATAATGTTCCTTTTACTTATTCCAATCTGCTTCCAACTGTAGTTCCTAGTGTTCCTCTAGTTGTGTCTTCTATTCCTAAAGGTTCTTACACTTTACCTAGTGTGTCTAATGTTGCTACCTCTCCTATTTCCTCTAATGATTCAACAATCATCAGTTTGGCTCAAACTATGTCATCCTTACAACAACAACTTGCTTCCTTAACTCAAAAAAAGTTTAGTATTCCTACATGTGACATGGGAAGTCCCTTGTCCTGAGACATTATTCATACTCCTATTCCTCAACAAGGTGAGATGCCTCATCTTGAGAATTATAATGGAAAATGAGATCATGTTCATCATGTTAAAATATACCAAATCCTTTGTAGTGGTTATGCTCATGACCATAGGATTTTAGCCAAACTGTTTGCTAGAACCTTCTGTGACAAGGCCTTACAATGGTATTTTTCCTTGCCTCCTTATTCTATTGATTCATTTCCATAACTTGATAATGCCTTTATTCAACAATTTCAAAACAACATTGGCCCACAAGTGTCTTTGACTGATTTGATGCATTGTAAACAAAGCGCTAAAGAAAAATTGACTGAATTTATTGGTAGATTTAAGCATTTGCATGCTCAGATTTCCTATCCTATTCCTAATATTGATATTCAACATATGTTTATTTCAAATTTGCAAAAGGATATTAGAGATAAGATTCTGCTTACTGAATTCACCTCTTTTCAACATCTTTGTGCAGCACTTCATCATTATCAATTACAAGTGATTCAATTCGAGAGGAACACTCCAATGGCTCCTGTTCCAATTGATAAGAGTGATGCTGCTCCTAATCCAAACAAATTCCAAAAATTCAACAACTATGTCAAGATAAACAAACAAGCGAATGCAGTTGCTGATCAAGTTGCTATTGCATCTCACAATGCCACTTCTACATCCACTACTTTTTGATTAAATCGTATGTTTTCTCCTCTTTCTGAATCTTTACATGCTATTATGAATAGGTTGATAACTGCTAATATGATTACTTTACCTCCTATTCAACCTTTTTTACCTGCTACTATTGCATCTAAATATTTTGATCAAAACACTTTTTTTCAATATCATTGTTAGAATGGTCATGATACTAAGAAATATTATTCTTTAAAACATAAGGTTCAAGACTTAATTGACTCTAATGCCTTATCTATAGCTAATCTTGATGGTAGTGGGAACAAGTCTGTTTCTCCTCCTAATCAAAACCTTCAAATCTATATGAATCTTTTACCTATGCATGATACTTTAATACAATTGCTCAACCATCTGCTATGGAAATTGTGTATGATTCAAAGATGGATGATCTCAATCATGTTGTTAATCAAGTGGAGCATGTTGGTCAATCTGTATCTCCACCTCAACCTCAAACTCAACCTCAACCTCAGATTCAATCTCAAGTTCAATCTCAACCTCGACCAAAACCTAAACCTAAATTGAAAACTCAACCTTGACCTCGACAAAAACCTAAGAATAAAAGACCTCAGGAACTTTTGATTACCTTTGATGACTCTGAGACTATTAAAGCTCCTGATGGTCCCCTTTACATTGCTCCTAGGATTTCTCAGATACCTACTCATGGTTGTCTTGTTGATACTACATCCTTAGTCAATGTTATTATTGAAGAAAATCTTTTTATGAAAATCTTACAACGTGATTCTTATAATACATCGGATGTGTGGATTCAAACTTGTAATGGTTTTCTTTATCCATCATTTGGTTCTATTACTTTACCGGTTGAACTCTATGAAAAAATTGTGAGCACTACCTTTGTTGTTGTTCCTACTTCTGATCAATTTCAAGTTAAGCTAGGTTTGCCTTGGTTGACTGCCATGTATGATATTTCTTCACCTATCCATAGATGTCTTAAATTCATTCATGATGGTGAAATAAAGATGATTAATCATAGTATATATCAACCTTCTAGGCCTAGAGATTATGCTGCTCTTGATTTCTTTTGGCCTTCGTTACCTAATTCATGTCCTCCTCGACCTGATAATCTTTTCCATTCATATCAAGCCTATAAACATCGCAAGATTCTTGAATTAATCCTACCTCCTATGGATATTAATCATGGTCTTTTGCCTACACCTTATTTACCTCCTTTAACTATGGCTTCTAGTTCTCTTAATCAAGTTCCTTCTACCGAACCTATCAAAGATCTTGTGATTGTTCCTCCTATGGTTAATAATCCTATTGATCTTCCTAAAGAACCTATGAAGGATCCTGTGATTGTTCCTCCTAGTTCTCAACCTATTTCAAATAAATAAAAATGTAATTGATCTGCTAATGAACGTCATAGAAAGTGTCATGCTCATGCTAAAGCTCATAATTCTATCCTTCAAAAATTTCTACCTTCTTTAGATAAACCTATGCATGTTGTGTTAGAAGAAGTTGTTACTAATAATGATGTCAAGATGCATGATTATGATGATTCTATTCATATCTTATATACTATTTTTATTAATTTGGATGAAGAAGATACTCTTGATGGGTATGTGCAAGATCATGAGGGGCAAAAAAGTGGCAATGTCAGTTCAAAACTTTGACAATGTAGCTGACGACTTTTTTTTCACCTGCATTTGATAAAATGAAAAGGGTATCTTAAGGAGATTATCAACTTTCTATCGATATAATTGCTATCAAATTTTGAATTCGGTAAGTAATTATTAGTTATTTTCTAATTGAGCTACCTCTAAAGTGTTGATTTATATACTGATTAAAAAATGACTATAACTTTTAGATGGTAAAACATTTTTGAAATCAAAAAAATGCGTCACATTATATGCTTCACCTACTATAAGGAAAAAAATAAATAAATTTGAATTTTGTAAAGTTTTGAATGAGTTAAGGTGGTCAGACACGGGAGTTTTTTTATTCTGAAAATGTTGTAGCAAAAAATTCATAATTAATTATTTTTTTGGAATAAAATTACAAAAAAATATGCGTCACATCTTAGCATGAGTCTACTACTTATATATAAAGTCTTATAATAAAATATTATCATTTGATTATGATTAAGGTGGTCAGACATACACCTACTTCTTATTTTTTTCTTGAAATTTTTGTACTATTGCATTGAAATCTATACTTTTCACCAATCATACTAACTTTTTCTCAAAAAAGGCCTAGTAGTTTAGAAACTACATTCAATTTTCTATAGATTCTATTCTTACAACTTTTTGATATTAGGTTCATAGCTAGTTGAAATTTTCACATCAAGTTGACTGATTGTGATTTGCCAATTTTTCATTGCCACTTAAGGGCATAGTTTGGCCCCTCATGATCTTGCACATACTCGGATGATACTGATGATGTTAATGATGAATATTGACATTGAGATTGATTTACCTAATATGCTTTCATCACAATTAACTCTTACACCTAGTGTCAAACATTGTGATTCTCAAGAGGATCCTTGTTTGGAACTGGCTATCATTCCTACTGTGTTGGATATAGTACCTCTTGTGAGTTACCCAACTTCCTTAAATGATATACAATGAGATGGGGAGAGCAGGCAGCATGCTTGATCAACTTGTCCTTTGTGGTACCTTTGTTGTGTGTTTTCCTACTATACTATGTTTCTCCCGTAATGTGATTGCTAAATGTTGTTAGATTCTTTTATACGATCCTTGTTACTCAATTGGTACAAGGTGATAAAGGAATTGAAACTGTTGTTCAAATTCTTCTATATGTATCTCTATTCTTCTATGCATTGTTCAATGTTATGTTGTAATTATGCTATTGTTCATAAATATTTCCTTGTGTAATCCACTTGGATTCGAGACATGGTAGCACTAATTCTTTTTGGTCTCCATGTCATGGTCCGAAAAGATTCTCCTTCGTATATCTTATGTGATCTTTCCTCCTTTGTGATTGTAGTTCTACTTTTCTTTGGGGAATGATGTCAATTCATTTGCAATAATATCATATATATATTATCTTATGATCATACTAACCCCATGGTAGGTAGATCCCTTCTGTGTTCTCTGTATGTTTCTATGCTATTTCCCTTGATTTATCTTCATCTGGGGGTATCTCGACATGGAAATGTAATTAGTGGAGTTGTTTATGTTTCCGTTAAAGCCATTGCTCCTGTTAAAGTGTCAGTAATGACTTTAACATGGGGGCATATGCTCTTCTCACCTATTGCACATGTTAGCCATTTTTCTTGTATCCCTCAACTCTAAAAGGGAAATATGAAAACCAAACTTGGGGATCTTTGTCTAGCAACACAAATCTACTTGTTCATGCAAACTGAGGGGCAAGAAAAGACTAATTAATGAGGATTTGATCCTCCTTCTACTTTGAGTTCCACACACTCAGGTGGGTACACCTAAAACATGATAAGATCTGCATACATAAACACTTACTCACTAGAACCTTTTATGTAGACATGAAAATCGGTGGATAGTTCTCAGACTTATAAAACATGGGAGTTCAACTCAACTAGTCTTATATAGGATCCCACCTATATGATCTGCTAAGAATTAGAAAAATGGACAATGTGATAATAAGGATAAACTCCTTCTTCTCTTCGAACTTTGAGCTCAGGAAGGCTAACCCATTGATTCTCTCTTCAAGGAATCACTAAAATGAATTGTACTCTCTAAATACAATTAGACATGGATATTCATAATAACAAGAAAGTAAAGATGAATTTGATTTTAATGGTTGATGATGAAAACTGTAAAGAAAACCAGGACCAGTGCCTTATTCATTGGGCAAAAGAGTCATACAAACATATGTTCCTAGAAAACCTTAACCTCAAACTCAAAGAAACCAGGTGAAATGCCTTGCAGATCACTCCTTTCACTCCAGTTCCTGTACATCAAATTCATATACAAATCTACAATTCTCAGAATTTGAAGTCAAGACTTACTCCCTCCTTGAGGAAAACTCAAACTCAAACCCATAGATACCTTGTAACTGGTATACTAACATGCCTTACAGGTCAATACATAGGAATTAAGATCATGAATACAAAGACATCAAACACAAACTAAATTGGGATTCCATTGTTTTCATTAAAATTTATCTATGACTATACATTTGCAAAACAGAGAAACACAGAAAATAGACACCAATGCCTAGAAGTTGCTCTACAACATAATTTTCAACATCCTTGTTACAATGGAGAGAAAACCAGATATAGGAGAAAAGAGAAAATCTATCTTAGTCACCGACACCTGTCTATCCCCAAAATATCTGCAATTGCTATATGTCCACTCGAAAAACTTCCTCAAGAAAATACAAAGCATCTATCTACTCTCTCAATAACTGACAATCAAATCCCCATTTATTTTGCCTCTCAAATACACCAAATATCTTCAGATTCTGAGGGAATTTATAACTAAATTGCAAAACACAAAGACACCTTTGGAAATCCATCAAAAAACATGCATCAAATTGATCAAGAAACAAAAAAAAACAATCAAGAACACAATCCTGAAATATAGGAGCCAAAAAACATATCAGACATTCTCCTAACTAAATTCTAATCTTAAAATGTTGAAACCACTGCCTGATATCAAGTATCATTATGAAAATACAAAACCTCCTTTAGAAATTACCACTGAACACCTGCACATAAATTAACTTTGAATAAGGAAAATTTAGATTCTCCCAGTTCCAACGGTATATCACACTCCATATTTTGGATGAAAATCGCCCCTCTAGCATTAGTTTGAAATATTAGGCCCTGGCCTGTAAAATGTGCAACAAATGAACATTTTGAAAAATTTAAAATCTTCTATAGTCCAAACTATAGAGAATCATAATTTAACTTCAATTTTTCAAATCTGAAGCTTGAATGCATAACTGTACAAATATAATATTATAAAAATATTTATTTCTCCTTATATCTCCCCAGGGCTCCAATTGTGCACCAAGATCTGCCACTTGTCAAGCTGTGAATGGTTGCTCAGATTTGACCATGGGTTAACTTCCTCATCTGGAGAACTAGCGACCAAGCTTGTATCTCATAATTGCAGAATGAAATCCTTGACTGCAGTTACCTCTGGTGACTAGGCAAATAGCTCTGTTCTCTAATTCGCGGAATGAAATCTTGACAAGGGTTAACATCTGGCGAACTAGCGATCAGGCCCATTCTTGTAATCATGGAATGCATTGGATCTAACCACGAACTATCTGGCAACCTGGTGACTGATGGCTCACCAAATCGTGGAACAATCAGAGCTAAACAGCCAGGACTCAGCGAATGAGTGACCACTGTTATCTCCAAGTCGCAGAATGTTTTGTCCTAATCGTCGGACATTCAGCAAATCAGTGACCACGGTCATCTCAAGGTCGCCAGATGTTTGGGTTAATCATCACTTTATTTAGTGAATTGGTGAGTGTGTGCCACATGTCACCTCTATCATTATCAATGTTCTACAAAATTTACCTTTGTTTGAGCCCACTGACATGAAAATTGAGGCAAGTGCACTGGCTTGCACGGGCAAAGCCTTCGCCACTTCTTTCTTCTTTCATTGTGAGTGGACTTGTATTTATCCACTACAAACACCCACTTTGGCACAAATGTGGGACTAATGTTTTAACTATTTTAAAACCTTTTCCTGCGCTTCCCTCCAAAATTATGTGGGCCCACCGCCGCACTGCACCCTCAACCCACGGGCCCACCAAGAACCTCTGTGATTCTTTCTTACAACACATAATAAGTGCTGACAGATATAAACTCAAAAAAAACCATCCACCCACCAAATGTGGGATAATGCCAGTTTACGTTCTTCAACAGCCTAAACTCCTCTAACATAAATGCGTGAGGTCCCCAATATTTGCATCAAGCCTAACTATTCATTGCACTGGCATCCACTGTGGCAATGGCCCTATTGCATGGGCCTCTTTTGTTTATGCCGGCCTTTACATAGTAATGTACTAGCATTTCTTTCAAATGGAAGCTCCATCGAATGTGTGAATGTCCCCTTCATTTCACATTGGTTTGGCTTCTTTTGCTGCAGACATCCCTTATAAATTGACTGCTCACACACCTAGTGTGCATGAGCCTTCATGCACTGGCCACTCCATTCAAAGTTCATGGGCCTCAAACCTACGTGAGCACCCCCCCACCTTACACTGATTCTCCCATTAGCTTGCGTGGAGTGCATGGAATTTTGAGAGCATCCACCTAATCTGCGTAGGGCCTTCCAAGTTTGGCTATCCTTCTCATGCTAACATCCACACATTAATCTACTTTCCTCCCTCTATTTACATGAGGCTTGTATATGCTGACAATTCACCTTTGGTCTATGCCTTACATAAAGCATTTCCACTATCTATTGCACAAGGCCTCCATTCCATTTATAAATAGCTCTCCATCTTCCTTTTAGTGGGCAAGTAGGCCTCCAACATTGTTTTCTCTAGAAGCAGGCAGCCTTCAAATATATTGTGCAAGGCCCCTTATTATTTATTTCTTAATTACATGGCTAAAGCACAAAGAGCCATGACAGTCTTTCAAGTGGATATATGAGCTGATACAAGAATAAGGCTCAACACAAAACAAGGATTGGATGGCATCACTCATGTTGATAGTCCCCATCTATACTGTGTAGGACTCCAAAATTTTCAAGCTTGACTGGCAAGCAGCTCCCCTAGTATTGTGTGAACTATCCATTGTTTGCGCTGGCATGCACATTATAACACATTAGCTCCTTCACCTTTCACAGGGCCTTCCTTATGGCTGACAGTCCCTTTACTAATGCTCACACCCTATTTCATTTTGCACAGAGCAACCCCCAATTTGCTGGCATTGCACTTTATTGTGTGAGGTCTCTATCTTACACTGGCAATCTTCCCCAACCCTTTTGTGCATTGCAAAAGCCTTAATTCATTGTGCAAGGCAATGCTGGTTTGGTTTACAAATAAAAACTAGTCCCAATACTAAATGTGTAGCCCTCCTTTTCTCACGCAACCATGCTATTTATATGCTGGTTTGTTGGAATGCTATCAACTTTAATGCCAAAGTGTTCCTCCACTGTTTGATGTACTACCTGCAAATGTTGACACATGAACCCTTTTAAAACATAATGTGCATACATATCATTTTTGCAAATTGTCATTTTCCTTGCAATTCACATGCTCACTGGTCCCTTTGGCATTTGCATAGTTCCTTTGCTTACATTTTACTTAAACTCTTACAGTTATGACTTTGCCCTTATTATTGATCTAAATTTTAAGCCTCCAATTGTTGACTGGCGTGCTCCCCCCTTTGTAGTAACAGGCTGCCAATTAATGGATATGCACTAATTTTCCCTCTAGCAGTTAGTAGCCTCCACCTAGACATGTGGTACTTTTACTTCATACACACTTCGTATAATGGCACACACACCACTTGACATGGCAGTTTAGTCTAACACCACATACTATTTTTGATACAGTGTACATAAAATCCCATAGAACACGGCATGTTCATACTGGGAAAATGAGTGCAACAACTCAGAAGGAAAGGAAAGGTACACACTGAAAATCATACAATATCAACTCACATTCTTGCAAAGAGGAGTATAAACCTTTGCACAATTTGCCAAGCCACACTAACTGACACCTGAGAGTGACCTTAAAAACTAACTGAAGGGCCCGACAGGAGAGTGCCACCAGGGGCACACACCAACCTCCAACATTGTGATATGCTTGCCAAAGGAGATTTCCCAGAAAGATATGAGTCAAAAGATACTAAAGATCAAACAAGGCCACTTAGAAACAAATTTTGTCCGCACTTATCAAAACAACACAAGTCAGCTTTGGAACTAGCTTAAAAAACTGACCCACTGAAACCTTCAAGAGCCACAAACCTAAGAATTGATTTACCCTCACTCAAAGAATATGAAACCATCATTAGATTCCTCTAGAATTTGAAATGCCTATCACAATAAAGTGTCAAAGTCAGCCTGTCAGACATGTTCAGAATTTAAAATAGTGAAAATCATAGAAATTTGATTTGGAAATGGCCTGGAAAAGTGGTCACATGGATTGGCAAGGACTTCAAAATCGTTAGGCAATTAGTCTTCCAAGTCTACAATATGAAACCATGCTCATTTATGCTAGACCTTGCATAGGGTACAAACTAAGATAGCACAAAGTAGGGCACTTATAAAACGGGACAGTGCATATTCAGAGAATTTTAACAAATTGCAAATGGAATGATGCTAGCAAACAGGTCAAACAGGCACATGGGGGGCTCAAAATTGGTAGGATGATTCACTCCCATGCCTATAGTATGATTCAACAACTAGCACATCATAACCAGTCATAGGACAAAAGATATTCAACTACAAATAGGGCCTGCTACAACAAATTGACACTTACAAATGCAGATTTGGACAAGTGCTCAAAACAAGACATCACGAAACCACTTGAAACTTGAAATTAATGGCCTAGGATGCCTTCTAATGATAAAACAAGGGTGATGAACACTTGACATGCATGGTAGACCTCAGAATTGCATCCAGGAAAATAGGCTCAACAAGCACCTATAGGGCCTCAAACTGTAAAATTTTAACATGGTACTCAAAATCCATGTTGCATTTTTAGTCCCAACAGCACACACACATTTTTTGATATGCACATATTATTTTTCAAGATACTTTTCTCCCTTTTCGGATTAGTAACTATATCATCTTAAAATGGAAGCACTTCCATGATAATATCATTTATCCCTCTGAGTAGGTGGTTTGGGGTCATGTTAAGCACCTTGATCGGGTCTTTGCATGTATTTGTCTTTTTCCCCACTTTCCACTTCTTCCTTGCACTTGATTTCTTCATTCTAGGTGAAATTAGGGTTAGGATCCTGAGGATTCTCCTTAATTTCCCTCTTCCATGGCTCTATTTTCTAGGTAGGACATAGAAATAGGTCCTCCTAGCCTTCATCACAATAATCATAGGATGTTATGTCTATCCCTAGAATTTTGTCATGTTCTAATATCATTTCTAGGTTTCTGGGCATCCCCAAGACCTCATGACCTAGTTCTAACTGAATCTGGGCCCAGGGTCAAACTCGAGGTTGATCTTGACTAGGTTTGGGTCGAGTTCAAACCTGACTAGGTCAAGGTCAAGCTCAAACATGACTAGGTCTGGGCCAACCTTGATTTTTCCCCCCTCATTCAAATTTCCAATATCCTTAATTTCTGGCCATCGGGCTTTTAGGATATTTATTTTCCTGCCTCTGGATCGGTCCTTTCGGGTTTCAGAATGGTAAATATTTTAATTGCATTTAATCTAGGTATATTTTCTAAAGGTTAGGACCTAATTGGGATTTAATTCTTCAAGGTGGCCCCTCTAGACGAGTGTGCCCTAGTTCACTATAAAAGGAGGCCTTCCTCTCTCATTTTCATCATCAAGTTTTGTGAGAACATCTCATCTCAATTTTTCATGTGCAAGCTCTCAAGTGCAAGCAAGTAAATTCAAGAAAGCCTTCAAGCATTCATCCATCAAGGATATCCATTGTTAGCCATTGAAGGATTCAATCTCTTTGGAGTCCCCTTGAAGATCCATCCTTCTCCATTCATGCAAGCCTTCTCATATGCAAAGATCAAATCAAGATTGGTGTTGAAGATCAAGTACCATTGATTGGAGATATCCTACAGTCATTACTACTTGTGGATTTGAGGATTCAAATCATCTACAAGGACTTCAACATAAGCAAGGTGATTTGTTCCAATTATTTTGTTTATGCACACTACATTTTAATTTAATTTCAAGGTTAATTCTTAAATTGGGGTTTGACAAAGGCAAACCCCCCATACAACAAAAACCCCCTTTTCTAGCAGGTATAGGTGTGGAATTTTAGATCTAAGAGTGAATTTGGATACCCTTTTCAATAAACTTCCAAGATCTACAAACATAATACAAATCAGACTTCAGATAAAGAATGTAGTATTTGACCTTTTATGAGGGTCAAACTTGACCTGAGCTCATCTTGGGGAAATATTTCTGGGTTTTCTCTGTCTCAACATTTCCAGTCTAGGATACGTTTTAGATTTTCCTGAAAGTATGCACAGACATCAAAATTTGACATTTTCCAAATCTGCCCTAATTTGAGGTTGGTAGTTGTATTTCAATTATTCCATATTCCAAGCACAATTTCCTTTATAGGGAAATATTGGATTTTCTCTCTCTCTCTCTCTCTTCCATATTCTTCATAAATTAATTTGATTGTGTATTAACCTCTTAGTTGATCAAATTAGATCTCTTCTTTGGGAATATGCATTTGAGAATAGATCTAATATTTCCACCTTTAAACTTGAATAGAGGTGAATCCATTTTACCCCTATTTAGTAAATAATCCTTAAAGCATGGATTTATATTTTAGGATCTCTTGATCCCTCCAGTTTCAAATACACATATATGTTAAAAATTAAAGATCCCCAAGATAATTGAGAGGGGGGGGGGGTGAATCAGTTATCTGATAATTTAACCATTCAACTACTTTAAACAATATAATTAATGTTCTAATCAACCATAGAAAGATAACCATACACAATTGCACAATAACACAAGATATGTTGACTAGGGAACCTCTTGAAAAGAGTAGACCCCGGTGGGAATGATGCCCACAAAATGATGCACTAATATGAAAGTTCCTTGTTAGAGGATGCACCTTTTTAGGAGTCTTATGAAATACATTCAGTACATATAAATCCCTGTTAGGAGATTTTGAATCCCTGTTAAAAGATTTTAACCCAGTTAAGAGTTTATGGAAGACAGAAGGACCCACTGCCCAAACAACTTCAAGGAAAGATCTTTGAACCCACTATCCAAAAGATCTTAGAATTATTCAACAAAATAATATGAAAGATATTACCTCCTTCACACTATGCCAAAACTACACTCTCTGCTACACAAGATCACAATTCCAAATCTCTGTACTCACAAGTCTTCCTTCATCACTGAATTAGCTTTTTTCTTCACTTCATGCATATATTTGCATCTCAACCTTCATAGTGCATATTGAAACAAGGAAAAAATTCCTTCTTATATACCAAACTCAAATAATTACAAATGAGTTGGTCCTCAATTAAAAATAATAATTTCTACACGCTACACACTAAATTTCACATAAAACTGTCGGCTTCCAGATACTGTAACTTTCTCCAAACATATCTTCAAAGTTTGTGCTATGAACCATGTCATCATTAATGAGTCTCCAACATCCCTTCAACTACACAAAATCAGATTCCATCCCAGCTAAGAGATATCCTCTGATTTTTGAAAATCGCTTCATAGAAACACTGTCTAAACACTACTTTCACCAAAATGCTCATAACTCTCATGAATGAATGAATTTATTTTTGCGCTATTAACAATAAGTTAATAACACACAAAAGAGCATACCATAAACTACACAAAAGATAATCTACAATACATCATGTGTGCAAAACAAAATTGTACCTGCTTTCCTGCTGATATCAAGAATATCACTGTGTTGACATCAATGACAATCCAAGTCATGAATGCAACAACAACTGCTACAGAATGACTGCCAAAATACTTTGCATTCATTCCTAAAAATCTCCCCCATTGGAATTGATGGAAATATAGATGAAAAAATCCAATGTTCCAAAAATCCAATACTGCAACATCACTGCAAAATATCAAATTAAATCTTGCTTCATTTTCCTATTCAGCTCTTTCATACAATCCACAATATTTTTCATGTATATCTCTCCCCCATTGACATCAATGATAGAAATTCCATCACTAAGTCAACAACAACTTAATGTCAAAAGACACTTTTTAGAAAAATACAATAACAAGAGTCCTCATGACTCAGCTCATAAACTCCCCCATAGAGGAAGTTCCAACATCCAATCCAAAAGAAAGATAGGGCTCATATACCACTGGATGGAGGCAATCATTTGCATCAATTCTCAAAAATAGGTTGGGGCATAACCCCAAGCATACCTCTCAGATACACAAATGTATCCTTAGGTAAAGGTTTTGTAAATATATCTGCTATCTGTTCCTTTGTGCTTATGTACTCCAATCTTACTTCTTTTTTTGCAACTTTCTCTCTTACAACATGATACTTGATCTCAATATGTTTAGCCTTAGAATGTAAAATAGGATTTTTTGACATACTCACTACACTAGTGTTATCACAATGTATAAAAATAGGCTCATCAAACTTTATTCCAATATCCATCAACATCTGCTTCATATAAATAATCTGATTACAATTATCTATTGCTACAACATATTCTGCTTCTGCTATGCTTTGTGAAGTACAATTCTGCTTCTTACTTAACCAAGAGACCAATTTTCTTCCAAGAAAAAAGGCTCCACAACTGGTGCTTTTCCTGTCATCAATGCTACCTCCCCAATCTGCATCAGTATAGGCACATAAAGTAAAATCATTAGAATTTTCATACCATAATCCATAATCCATTGTTCCTTTCAGATATTTTAGTATCCTCTTTACTGCTGCATAATGTGATTCTCTAGGTTCTGCTTGAAATCTTGCTACAATCCCAACTGAATGTGCTAAATTAGGTCTTGTATGTGTCAAGTACTGCAATCCTCCAATCATAGATCTGTATTTTTTTTGCTCAACTGCTGGTGTCTCATCTATGCTAGATAACTTATGTCCAGTTACCATAGGTGTTCCAACAGGTTTAGAATCTTCCATTCCAAATATTTTCAATAAGTCATTCAAATACTTAGTCCGACTTACAAATATACCTTCCTTGCTTTGTGTTATCTGTAATCCCAAAAAATATTTCATTTCTCCAATCATGCTCATCTCAAATTCAGTCTTCATTTCATCTGCAAATTTTTCACTAGCTTCATCTTCTCCTCCAAAGATAATATCATCAACAAATATAACTATAACCAAAAAAACCATTCTCAATTTATTTTTTGTATAAGTTACTATCTTTTGTTCCTTTTATAAATCCCAATTTCAATAAATACTTATCCAATCTTGCATACCAGGTTCTAGGTGCTTGTTTTAATCCATATAAATATTTCTTTAACTTACATACCATATCTCCTTCTTGTGTTAAAGGAAAACCTTCAGGCTGCTCAATGTAGACTTCTTCCAATTCACCATTCAAAAATGCTGACTTCACATCCATCTGATACACTTTGAATTTCTTATAAGCTACATATGCGAGAAATATTCTCACTGCTTCAAGTCTAGCCACAGGTGCAAAAGTTTCTTCATAGTCAATTCCTTCTTGTTGTGAATATCCTTTACATACCAATCTTGCTTTGTTTCTTATCACTTCTCCTTGCTCATTCATCTTGTTTTTGAATATGAACTTTGTTCCAATCACATTCTTGTCTTCAAGTCTACGGACCAATTCCCATGTCTTTTTTTTTTCAATCTACTCCAGTTCTTGTTTCATAGCATTAATCCAATGTTCATCTTCACAAGCTTCATTAGTAGTCTTAGGTTTAATTTGAGAAATCAAGCATAAATGTACCTTATTTTGAGTCAAAACTCCTCTATCTAAACTTCCAATAACTTGTTCAATAGGGTGATGTCTTGAAATATACTTGTTAGCTGTCATAGTTACTGATCTTGTTCCAGCTTTAGATTCTTCTCTTCTTTCTTCTCTGTTTTCTTCTCTGTTTTCTTCTCTATTTTCTTCAGTATGACTTTCATTCAGCAAATCACTGTTAGTTTCAAAAAATAATTCTACATTTTCAATGTTAGGCTAAGGTTGTGCTTCTCCATCAGATTCATAATCAAGCATTCTTTCCTAAATTTTAAACTTCTCATCAACTTTTACATTTGCACTTTCAACAATAGTCTTAGTATTTTTGTTATAACATTTATATGCTTTTCTTTTTAAAGAATATCCAAGAAATATTCTTTCATCACTTTTAGGATCAAATTTTCCTATATCATCATCTATCTTAATATAACATTTACTTCCAAAAATTCTAAAATACTTAACTGAGGGTGCATGTCCAAACCATAATTCATAAGGTGTCTTGTTTGTATATGCTCTGATTTGTACTCTATTCATAGTGTATACTGCTACGTTCACTGCTTCTCTCCAAAAAATCTTAGCCAAATTATTTTCAAACAACATAGCTCTTGCTCCTTCAGTTATTGACATGTTCCTTCTTTCTATAATACCATTTTGTTCTGGTGTTCTAGGGGCTGAAAGTTGTCTCTTAATACCATTCATTTCACAAAAAGTTTTAAAATCTCTAGATGTAAATTCACCACCTCTATCAGATCTTAGTGATGGAATATGGATGAAGTGACTGAGAGGGGGGGGGGGGGGGGTGAATCAGTCAATCATAAAACACTTCACAATTAATTCTTTCCAGATCCCTTAGGATATCTTAACAATGTTATTTGTTTTAGCACTCGGTAAATAGATTGCAGTAATATTGAAGATGCAGAAAGTATTAGCAAAATTATCTTTAGATATTCATCAGCACATGTATATGATTGAGAAAGCAATTAAGAACACAAGAGACACAAGATTTAGCGTGGAAACCCAATATGGGAAAAACCACCAATGTATCTAGATACTGATTTTCACTTTTCTGAAGTGATGCCCGGTTAGAAGCCAACCCGGTAAAAGGTTACAAAACACACTGTTAGGTGTGACCTTGTTAGAGGATTTAATCACCCTGCTAGGAGTGGCCTGGTAAGAGGTCTTGAAAACAATTCAATGGAATTGTCACCTTGTTAGAGGATTTACAATATGGTTGTTAAACCAACTCGGTTAAGAGATTTAGAATTCACTGTTACAATGATAAGAAGGTAACAATGAAAAATGACTTGTATAATAATGCAACTGTCTTGCTGATTACAGATCTCTATTCTGCATAAGTCTGATCCTTTCTGATCGAATAAATCTCTGCTGCACCTTAAGGATATCTGAACATCCTTCACAAATTCACATACACCTTTCCTGCTTTTCTTCTGTAAATCTTCTGCTATATATTTTTTTACTTTTCACATTTGACCTTTTATTTATATGATTTTAGATTTGTCAAATCGACATTATTTAGTATAACAGCCGGCTGAATTAAGAAAAATCTATTTGCAAAAATCCTTCAAGGGCCGACAGTGCTCGGTGACCATAACTTTCTATAATCTTTCGGAGACTGAGGGAACTCGGTAAACACCGACAATCCTTTACCTTCGATAACCGACTGAACTCGGTAAACACTAACTTTTCTTCGATGACCAACTAAACTCGGTAAACACTAACTTTCCTTCGACAACCAACTGAACTCGGTAAACACTAACTTTTCTTCGACAACCGACTGAACTCGGTAAATACTAAATTTCCTTTGGTAACCGAGTGAACTCGGTAGACACTGATTTTATTTGATAACCGAGTGGACTCGGTAAGCACTAATATTCCTATCTGGCAGACCGACTGAGCTTGGTAGTAACTGGTTGCTATGGACTATGACATTGTGTGACATCAAAGACAATACATAATTGAGTAGCAATTTTCTTCAGACAATTGTTTCCAACAATCTCCCTCTTTGGCATTGATGGCAACACAATATGTCATATCATAAGAAATTTGAAAGAGTTAGCTCGGTTCAGATTCAAATCTCCCTCTGTCAGCAAACTTCCTGTATCTTGAAAATTCTTCCTTCTGATTATTGAAAATTTCTTGAAGTAATAGAAAAAACATAGCAAACACTCCCTCTTTGACAACACATGCCAAAGACAATTCACATATTACCGGTGAAAATTAATGTACCTCAAGTACTGATTCATATGTAATGATTCCTTGAATATGCTGCATCAACTGGTTGATTTTCAATCATGTTCTGGTTGATGCATCACTAAAACTGTATTTAGTGAGCCTCGGATAGGGGAATGACCCCTAACTTACCTCTTAGATACACAAATGCATCCTTAGGTAATGGTTTGGTAAAAATGTCTGCAATTTGTTCTTTTGTATGAATATATTCTAATCTGATTTCCTTGTCCTGCACCAATTCTCTGACAAAGTGATATTTAATAGCAATGTGGTTGGTTTTGGAATGCATCACTGGATTCTTAGAAATGTTTATTGCACTGGTATTGTCAAAAAATATAACAACTGGTTCTTTGATTTCAACCTTCATACCTTCTAATAGCTGTTTAAACCAAACAATATTTGAACAGTTTACTGCAGTAGCAACATATTCTGCTTCAGCTGTGGATTGAGATGTGCAATTCTACTTTTTACTAGTCCAAGATACCAGTCTTTTTCCAAGAAAAAATGCTCCACCACTTGTGCTTTTTCTGTCATCAATGTTTCCTGCCCAATCAGCATCAGTAAACACTTTTAAGTCTAGATTACCTCCAAATTTATACCACAAACCATATTCTTCAGTTCCTCTTAAGTATCTTAAGATTCTTTTGATTGCCATCATGTGATTTTCCTTAGGTTTTACTGAGAATCTAGCTACTATACCGACTGCTAAGGCAATATCAGGTCTTGTATGTACTACATACTACAATTTTCCAATCATAGATCGGTATAGGGTCTGATCAACTTCTTTTGAATCATCCTTTTTGGTAAGTTTCAGTCCAGTACACATGGGCGTACCAACTGGTTTTGAATCTTCCATACCAAACTTCTTAAGTATTTTCTTAATGTATTTAGATTGAGTAATGTATATACCATTCTTGCTTTGCTGAATTTGAAGACCAACAAAGAATTTTATTAAACCAAACATAGACATTTCAAATTCTTTGTTCATTTTCTCTGAAAATTCTTTGCACTGATCCTCATTCCCTGTAAATATAGTATCATCCACAAATATTTTTGCCAATACAATTTTGCCATCCGGTCCTTCTTTAATATACAGATTGATGTTATCATTAGCTCTTTTGAAATTAATCTGAATCAAATAGTTATGGAGTTTTTCATACCATGCTCTAGGAGCTTGTTTTAAACCATACAATGCTTTGTGTAACCTGCAAACCATGTCCCTTTTATCTGGATCAACAAAACCTTCAGGTTGTTCAATGTAGACTTCTTCATCAAGAATTCCATTGAGAAATGTAGATTTTATATCCATCTAATATACCTTAAATCCTTTGTGTGCTGCATAAGCAAGTAGAGTTCTTACACCTTCTAATCTTGCAACAGGAGTGAAAGTTTCTCCATAATCTATACCTTCTTCTTGAGAATAACCTTTACATACCAGTCTAGCTTTGTTTCTAGATACTTGACCATCTTCATTCAGCTTATTCCTGAATACCCATTTTGTTCCAATTACATTCTTATCTTTAGGTCTAGGTACAAGAGTCCAAGTTTTATTCTTTTGTATTTGTTCTAATTCTTCATTCATTGCTTCAATCCAACTTTCATTTTCCAATGCATCTTTGATATTTCTAGTTTCAAAGTCAGTAAGCAGACATGAACCTTTTAGCTTGCTTCTTGTCATAGTACCATTTGATTTGTTTCCAATGATTTGATCCGGTGTATGATGTCTTCTGACATATTTGGCTAGTATAGGTTCCTTGCCTTTTGAATGATTCATGCTGTTGTCTTCTAGGATCTCTTCTTCAGGTTGCTCGGGCTCGGTAGATATTTGCTTGGTAACTTCAGGCTGAGACTCAGTTTGAATTTCTTCCTGTGACTCGGTTTGAACTTCTTCCTGTGACTCGGTAACTGTTCTCGGCTCGGTAGATATAGTTTCCTTACTGATAGTTGTGTCTGCCAATGTTTTAGGTTCAATGTAAATGAATCTTCTGTAGTTCTCAGGTTCCCTTTTGCTTTCTTCCTCAGTCTTTTCTACAAACTCATCAAATTTTACATGTATACTTTCTATGACTTTGTGAGTAGATAAGTTCAGACATTTGTATGCCTTGCTTTTGCTAGAATATCCTAGGAATATTCCTTCATCACTTTTCACATCAAATTTATTTCTTTTGGATTCTTTTAAGATATAACACTTGCTACCAAATATTTTCATGTAACTTACATTGGGTTTATAGCCATACCATAATTCATAAGGAGTTTTGAATGTGTCTTTCTTTAGTTGTACTCGGTTCAAGGTATGAACTACAGTGCTGATAGCTTCCTTCCAATACTTTATAGCGATGTTCTTTTCTATCATTAGAGTCCTTGCACAATCCATAATAGATCTGTTTCTTCTTTCTGCTATTCCATTCTGCTCAGGAGTTCTAGGAGCTGATACTTGTCTTTTGATTCCTCTTTCAATGCAAAAGTTGTTAAAATCATGGGAGATGAATTCACCACCTCTGTCTGATCTTAAGCATTTCAATCTTTTCCCTATTTCCTTTTCTACTCTTGCTAAGTACCATTTGAACTTTTCAAATGCTTCTGATTTTTCTCTTAAATACATAACAGTCATCATTCTAGAATAATCATCAACGAAAAGAATAAAGAATTTATCTCCAGTATAGCTTTGTATTCCAATAGGTCCACATAAATCAGTATGCACAATTTCCAAAATTTCTTTAGACTGATAGTTCTTACTCTTGAAACTAGTTTTACTCATTTTGCCAATCTGACAATTCTTACATAGACCAGTGTCAGGTTTCTTCAAAGTAGGAATGCCTCTAACCTTCTTGAATTTGCTTATTTTTATCATGTTATCAAAATTCACATGACATAACCTTTTGTGCCATAGCCAAATTTCTTCTATTTGAGCAATAAAGCATGAATATTCACTGAGATCAAGATAAAATAAGTTACCTTTTATTTGTTTGCCTGATCCAATGAGTTTTCCTTTTCCATCCAGCAGTCTTGCTTGACCATTCATGAATTCAACCTTGAAACCAGTGTTGATTAGCTGTGCTACACTTAGAAGATTATGTTTTAGTCCTTCAACCCAATAAGCATTATCACATATGAGTTCTTTGGTTAATGAGATTCTTCCTTTTCCTTTTATACAACAAGGTTCATTGTTTCCAAATCTTACATTACCACTATCACAGTCTTCTAGATATTCAAATTTTGTCCTGTCACCAGTCATGTGGTGTGAACATCCGCTGTCTATTATCCATATATCATCTTTGCTTATATGAGAAATAAGTGCCATCTTATCTTCATCATCATCAGATTCATCTTTTATAGCAATAAAGACAATTTCTTCTTCACTATCATTAGAATCTTTAGCCATAAAACATGTTTTCTTACCTTTATCCTTGTATGATTTGAAATTCTTTTTGCCATAGTACTTGTGACTTCTCTTCTCTTCCTTGACTTGCTTGTTTGGGCACCTAGTTGCAATATGTCCAATTTCTTCAAATGAAAAATAGATTAAAGGAGTTTTACCTTTATATTTACCTTTCCCTCTAGAGTACTTCTTTGCAAGTAATGCTTCTACAATTTCAAGATCACTATCAGAACTTTCTTCTGATACTTCTTCACTTTCTGACTGAACTTCTTTAATTTTCTTGTTCTTCTTTAGTGAAACCTTGGCCTCCAATGCTGATTCAATATTTTTGGAACTAGGAACATAGTTGTCATAGTTGTCTAATTCAAATGCTGTCAATCTTCCAACTAAAGCATCCAAAGTTGTATTGTGGTTTGTTTCACATCTTTTTTCTTGAATAGCTGATACTCTTATTGCATAGATAGGGAGTAATGTTCTGAGTACCTTACTTATAACAGTTTCATCTGAGATTGTTCCTCCAGAAGCTCTAATTGCACTTACACTTGCTTTGATTCTTTCAACATATTTTGCAATGTTTTCATCTTCCTTCATATTCATCTTGTCAAACTGTCCTCTTAGGCTTTCTGCTTTGGCTCTTTTCACATTTGCATCACCACCATATATTTTCTTCAGTGCCATCCACATTTCATATGCAGTAGTGCAGTCTTTAATATCATCAAATTCTTCAGAGCTGAGAGCAGATGCAATGTCTATCATCATGGTGTTGTGAGTCTTTTTATCTGCAATGTCTTCAATAGTTAATGTGCCATTAGGAATTGTGTATTCTTCATCAATGTATTTGCATCCTGAATCACCAATGGAAGCCAGATGAAGTCGCATGAGACCTTGCCATGCTGAAAAGTTATCTTTGTTGAGCTTTGGAATTTCCCTCTTGTAAGACATCCTGATCTTTAGCTTAGGTCTTTGAAACCCTTCCTGCAAGCACCAAAAGCTCTGATACCAATTGATGGAATATGGATGAAGTGACTGAGAGGGGGGGGGGGTGAATCAGTCAATCATAAAACACTTCACAATTAATTCTTTCCAGATCCCTTAGGATATCTTAACAATGTTATCTGTTTTATCACTCGATAAATAGATTGCAGTAATATTGAAGATGCAGAAAGTATTAGCAAAATTATCTTTAGATATTCATCAGCACATGTATATGATTGAGAAAGCAATTAAGAACACAAGAGACACAAGATTTAGCGTGGAAACCCAATATGGGAAAAACCACCAATGTATCTAGATACTGATTTTCACTTTTTTGAAGTGATGCCCGGTTAGAAGCCAACCCAGTAAAAGGTTACAAAACACACTGTTAGGTGTGACCTTGTTAGAGGATTTAATCACCCTGCTAGGAGTGGCCTGGTAAAAGGTCTTGAAAATAATTCAATGGAATTGTCACCTTGTTAGAGGATTTACAATATGGTTGTTAAACCAACTCGGTTAAGAGATTTAGAATTCACTGTTACAATGATAAGAAGGTAACAATGAAAAATGACCTGTATAATAATGCAACTATCTTGCTGATTACAGATCTCTATTCTGCATAAGTCTGATCCTTTCTGATCGAATAAATCTCTGCTGCACCTTAAGGATATCTGAACATCCTTCACAAATTCGCATACACCTTTCCTACTTTTCTTCTGTAAATCTTCTTCTATATATTTTTTTACTTTTCACATTTGACCTTTTATTTATATGATTTTAGATTTGTCAAATCGACATTATTTAGTATAACAGTCGGCTGAATTAAGAAAACTCTATTTGCAAAAATCCTTCAAGGGCCGACAGTGCTTGGTGACCATAACTTTCTATAATCTTTCGGAGACCGAGGGAACTCGATAAACACCGACAATCCTTTACCTTCAATAACTGACTGAACTCGGTAAACACTAACTTTTCTTCGATGACCGACTGAACTCGGTAAACACTAACTTTCCTTCAACAACCGACTGAACTCGGTAAACACTAACTTTTCTTCGACAACTGACTAAACTCGGTAAATACTAAATTTCCTTTGGTAACTGAGTGAACTCGGTAGACACTGATTTTCTTTGATAACCGAGTGGACTCGGTAAGCACTAATATTCCTGTCTGGCAGACCGACTGAGCTCGGTAGTAACTGGTTGCTGCGGACTATGACATTGTGTGACATCAAAGACAATACATAATTGAGTAGCAATTTCCTTCAGACAATTGTTTCCAACACTTAGACACTTAATCTTCATTCCAAATTCATTCTCAATTTTCCTTTTCATGATCTTAAATTTATCAAATGCTTCAAATTTTTCTTTCAAAAATGCAATCCACATCATCCTTGTAAAATCATCAACAAGAATCATAAAATACCTTTCTCCATAGAATCCTCTAGTCCTAGTAGGACCACTCAAGTCTGTATGAAAAGCTCTAGCTTCTCTGTTGATGTGAACTTCTTGTTGGGAAATGAACTCCTTTTCTACTTTGCCATCATACATTCTTTGCAAATCATGTTAGTAGGTTTCATAATTCTTGGTAAATCTCTTACCGCAAGTGTAGTGCTCACCTTGACAATATTATCAAAGTTTATATGATAAAACCTTTTATGCCATAACCAACTATCATCAATCTTAGTTATCAAACATGTCATCTTAGTAGGATTCAACTGAAATACATTACCTTTGGTTCTGGATCCTTTTCCAATAAGATTTCCATCTTTATCTTTTGTCACACAAGTTTTCTCAGCAAACCAAACTTGATAACCCTTATCAACTAATTGTCCAACGCTTAGTAGATTATGTCTCAATTCATCAACAAAGTAAACATCATCAGTGTTAGTCTTTCCATCAAGATTAATAGATCCTATACCCTTAATCAAACAAGGTGCATTATTACCAACCCTAACAATTCCTCCATCATAATTATCTAACTTAACTAAATTTCTTTTATCTCCAGTCATATGATGTGAACAACCACTATCCATAATCCAATCAAATTTCTTTTCAACTTGAGAAACTAATGCTTTTTCTTCCCTTTCATCAGATTCAGAACTTTCTTCTTTAATTGCTACAAATCCTATTTCCTCAAAGTTATCATTATCATTGTCACTTAAATGTCTTTCAATTCCTACTTCAAGATCTTCATCATTTGCATAATAACATTCTTTAGATCTCCTAGGTTTAAAGTTGCTTCTATACTTCTTAACTCTTTTAGGACATTTAGATGTAAAATGACCATATTCTTGAAAAGTCCAACATTTAAAGATTTTCTTACCATCTGGTTCTCTTTTTACAAGTAATGCAATACCTTCTTCAATTTTCTTATCTTCCTCATATTTAGATCTGCTAGTGCTGGCATAATCTCCATTCACACTAGTACTTCTTGTAGGTCTAATGTTAAGAGCACTGAATGTCATTTCCATTCTAGGTAGCTCTTCTGATAATCTCAAATTCATCTTTGCTATTTCTAATCTTCCAAGAAGAGTCTCTCTTGAAAAGTTTGATGTACAAGGTATCACTTGTTCATTCATCTATGTTGTCTGCTTGAATACTGGTGTCAATGTTCTCAAAATTTTCCATATCACTTCATTCTCTATCTTATCACCTCCACAAGACTTTATTCCTATTACAATCTTAGACATCCTACCAATATAGCTTCTAATAGATTCATCTTTCATCATTTTGATATCTTCAAATGCACAAATCCAATTATGTAATGTAGCCTTCTTTGCATGTTCATCACCTTCAAAAGTAGAATGTAAAGCTTTCCAAATTGCATGAGATATTTTCAAACATCTTACCTAACTATATTCATTCTTTGGTAGTGCTAACAAAAGTGCTTCTCTTGCAAGTATGTTACACATGAATAGATCTAGTTCATCTTTAGTTCCTGCCTCTAGATTGTCTTCCTAAATGATAGTGTTCTCATTCTTTGTAATCAACCAATAACTTGGTCCTAAACATAATAGATGTGTCTTCATCTTTTCTTTCCATCTGTCAAAATTTACTCCATCAAAATTAGGGCTTTCTTTTCTGAAATTCACCATGGATCCCCTTAAGTTGTTAAACTTTTCTTTCAAGCACCTGCTGCTCTGATACCAATTATTAGAAAGTAAAGATCCCCAAGATAACTGAGAGGGGGGGAGGGGGTGAATCAGTTATCAGATAATTTATCCATTCAACAACTTTAAACAATGTAATCAATATACTGATCAACCATAGAAAGATAATCATACACAATTCCACAATAACACAAGATATGTTGACTAGGGAACCTCTTGAAAAGAGTAAACCCCCGTGGGAATGATGCCCACAAAATGATGCACTAATATGAAAGTTCCTTGTTAGAGGATGGACCCTGTTAGGAGTGTTATGAAATACATTCAGTACATATAAATCCCTGTTAAAAGATTCTAACCCGGTTAAGAGTTTATTGAAGACAGAAGGACCCACTGGCCAAACAGCTTCAAGGTAAGATCTTTGAACCCACTGTCCAAAAGATCTTAGAATTATTCAACATAATAATATGAAATATATTACCTCCTTCACACTATGCCAAAACCACACTCTCTGCTACACAAGATCACAATTCCAGATCTCTGTACTCACAAGTCTTCCTTCATCACTGAGTTAGCTCTTTTCTTCACTTCATGCATATATTCGCATCTCAATCTTCATAGTACACACTAAAACAAGGAAAAAATTCCTTCTTATATACCAAACTCAAATAATTACAAATGAGTTGGTCCTTAATTACAAAATAATAAATTCTACATGCTACACACAGAATTCACATAAAACTGTCAGCTTCTAGATACTTTAACTTTCTCCAAACATATCTTCAAAGTTTGCGCTGTGAACCACATCATCATTAATGAGTCTCCAACATCCCTTCAATTTTGGAAAATTAGATTCCATCCCAGCTAAGAGATATCCTCTGATTTCTGAAAATCACTTCATAGAAACACTGTCTAAACACTGTTTTGACCAAAATGCTCATAACTCTCATGAATGAATGAATTTCTTTTTTTTCTATTAACCATAGGTTAATAACACACCAAAGAACATACCATCAACTATGCAAAATCCAATTTACAATACAACATGTGTGCAAAACAAAATTGTACCTACTTTCCTGCTGATATCCAGAATATCACTGTGTTGACATCAATGACAATCCAAGTCATGAATACAACAACAACTGCTACAGAATGATTGCTAAAATACTTTGCATTCATTCCTAACAATATATTTTGATCCCTTATGTTGAAGGTTTCCTTAAGACTGGATCTCTTTTGTTTTTGGTTTTATTCTTATGGAATAGGATATTTCTAAGAGTAAATCCTTGATGTGTTGACTAGTGAGTAGCCACATTCACTAGGCAGTTCAATTCCATCTTTCCAATTGCACCATTTTCTTGTGTGGTTCACAATGGGACATAAGTTCTGATTGGGTGAGGTAATCACACCCTTTATTTCTCTCTCTAGAGATGTCTATCTTATTGTGATCTAGGAGTCAATGAAGACTTGAGTCCCTAGGGGCTTAAGGTTTCTCTTTGTCCCTTGGATTATGATAAGATTATCTTTTCATTCTAATCTCCATTACCAAGAGTTTGCATCGAGTCCATACTCTTGCTAAAGTGGGGGCTTAATGTATCATCTTAAAATGGAAGCACTTCCATGATAAGAGCATTTATCCCTCTGATTAAGTGGTTTGGGGTGATGGTAAGTGCCTTGATTGGGTCTTTGCATGTATCTAGCTTTTCCCCCTATTCTTCTTTCCTCTGCACCTAATTTTCACTTCATATCTCCATTTCCTATCATTGTGGGACAAGATCCTCAAGTTTTTGACCATAAGGTCAAAGATGACCTTATGGGGTCAAAGTCAACCTCGATCCTGACCTAGTCAGGTTTGAGCTTGTCCTTGACCCTCTTGTCCAAATTTCAATTTTCCTTGAATTCTGGGTGTCGGGTTTCATAAATATTTGTTTTCCCGCATCCATTGAAGCATTCCTACTTGTGGATTTGAAAATTTGAATCCTCTACAAGACTTCAACATAAGCGAGGTGAATTGTTTCAATTGCTTTGTTTATGCATACTATATTTCAATTCAATTTCAAGGTCAATTTTGAAATTGGGGTTTGACCAAGGCAAACCCCCCATACAAACAAAACCCCCATTTTCTTATAGGTACAGGTGCAAAATTTTAGATCTAGGAGCACATTTGGATACCCTTTTTGGTGAACTTCCGAGATCTACAAACAAAGTCATAATCAACCTTCAAATAAAGAATCTAGCCTTTGACCTTTTATGAGGGTCAAAGACTACCTGTTGTCAAAAAGATAAAAGATTTTTGGATTTTCTTCGTCTCGACATTTCCAATCCAAAAAAGGTTGTAGAATTACCCGAAAATACACACAGACATCAGAAATTGACATTTTCCAGATTTACCCTAATTTGAGGTTAGTATTTGTATTTCAATTATTTTAGATTTCAATCATAACTCCTTTATAGGGAAACATTGGGTTTTTCTCTCTCCTTCATATTCTTCGTAGATTGATTCGATTGTGCATTAACCTCTTGGTTGATCAAATTGGATCTCTCCTTTGGGAATTTGGATTTGGGAGTAGATCTCATATTTTCCCCCATACATCTATCCACACATCATTTTTACATTTGAATAGTGGTGATGCCATTTTACCCATATTCATCTACATTGCAAAGTTTGGTAAGCAAAGATTGTGCATTCACAACTACTTCTTTAGTTTCTTTTACCAAAGTGGAAAGTGCTACCTATTTCACTACAATCTTGGAAGATACTTTTTCCATCATCTTGGTCTCGAACTTTCTTTCTGACCACTCTAACAACTTATCATTGGCTCCACTTTCTTCATTATGTACTTTCTAAACAATATGTACAAGTTGTTCCAATATGGGAGAAGAACTATTTACATTTGACAATTCAAAAGCATCATTAGATATTTCTTTAATTTCATATAGAACCTACTTTTTCTGATGTTCTCTTCTTAGTTCTTCCTATCTGATTTTCCTTTTCAATAAATCTTGCAATATTTACATCTGTTCATAAGATAAGTTATCAGAATCCCATTTAGGAATAACAATAACTTTGTCAATGGTTACCTCTGGGGAAAAGACTTTCATTTTCTTCTTCAGTGCCTTCTTCGGTGTGCTCCAACTCGGCATCTATACAAGAGCTTGTATTGCCTCTTGTTCCTTAGGCTCCTATACCTCAATAGCTTTGTCTTTTACTTATTTTTCTTCCATTCCCTTATCCTCCACATGAGGACTAGTAGATTTTTCTTCAGACTCCTCTCCTTTATCTTGTTGTAACTCCTTGACAGATGTGGGTTGATTTTCTGGTATCGACTTATCCTATTCCTCGGTAGTGCTTGTACCTACTAACATGTCAACTATAACAACTTCAAGTTTTGCGGGGGTAATATTAATAGTTGATGTCTCATCAATTATCGAATAATCTTTGACTTGCAAAAGTACAATATTACTACCTGGCAAAGATGTGTCTTTTGCTTCCTCAGCCTATATATCCTCCTTGATCAATACCTGATTCTTGATTGGGGTATCCTCTTTTATATCAACAATGTGTACTTCTGATACCTTCAAAATTTCCTCTACCTTAGGAGCTTTAGTCTCCAAAATGGGTGATTCCATTACATTTTGTTCTGTTGCAGGTCCAAAATCCTTAGATGTACGAGCATCTTTATCTGTATCTTTGTCAATCAACAATCCAAACACTATCTTCCAAATCTTAAGACTTTCCTACACAACATCCTCAACCTTGTGTTGAAGGATTAAATAAGCTATAAGCTTAGGATCAAATTTTGCTTGGTATTGTTCCACAATTTTTCTAATGTTGGAAGGGGTGAGACTTGATTCCACTTGTGCTAGGGTGCTCTCTCTTATTTTTTTCTCTATATTGTTGTGCTACCCTGTTGCTCAATTCCTTAGGAGTTCAGTTCTCCAACTGAATAGGTAACATCTTGAATATGCAAAGCATTTAAAGAATAACATCTTCAACTTTTTCTTTGTCTCCTATACTCATGCTTCAAAACTTTAATCCTTTCAAGTCTTCAACTCCTATAGTGCTTGTGATCTTGTGGCATATTTCATCCACAGTAGGTTTTACATTATGCAATGCAACCTTCTTCTTCAAATCTTCATCACTTTTAGTTTCCTCATCATCTTCTTGTTCCAAAACAAGTTTTATTCTAGGCCTTTTGTTAACCTTTCTCGGCACTGCCTTAGGCTATATAGGTTTTCATTTACTGGATGCAGGGGATTTCTTTGGAGTCTTGGAAATTGCTCCCCTTGTTCTAGGCCTAAGAATAGGTGTCGATGACACTTTAGGTTTTATTATCCTTCTCTTGGTTGGGGGCTCAACAATTACTGGTTTCTTTCCTTTCTTCTTTTCTACTTATACCTATTCTTCTTCTTCACTATCACTAGAGTCACTTTGTTCATCCTCTCCTAGTCCTTGGGTTAATTCTAGTGGTGCATCCTTTTCTATTTCTTCCACATATTTCTCCAAATTATTTACTATTTTCTTTCTCTTTCTTTCTACCATTGCAGCCATCAAACCCATAGTGATTTTAGATTTGGCTTCTTTGTATGTTCCAAAGTAGGGTTCTTTACTATCAATTTCTTTAGCTAAGAGGGTTGTTATAGTAGCAATGGTTTCATCTATATTTACTTCATAGGGTAATGGCATTAGCCATGAAACCCTAGGAATGATTGCTTGTGCATAAGTGAAGTCTGTGTCAACTATAAAACAAATATCCTTTCTCTACTTCTTAACTAATGACACGAGGACTCTACTCCTCTTCCTCATTTTCTTCTTGAATTCAACAAAATAGTTATCCATCAGACCATTAAAACTATCTCCTATCTAACCTATGAACTCATTGATTTGAATAGTAATGGGTTTCTTCTTATCCCATATCACACCTCCAACAATAGGAAAACACTTGTGTATATAAAAGAATAGATAGAGTAGCAAAGAACCAAACTTACACATGGAATTATTTGCATTCTAGATTGAGTTAAGGTTCTCAAAAATCTGAGTCAGCTGGAGCTCGAAAAGATCATATGTGTGACCCTTCTTAATGATTTTCCATGCCTAGTTCACTGCCATACAGGGGACATTGTCCAACCGACAAGATTGGTAGAATTTGTGTGAGATAACCCTAACAACAAAGTCAAATTTTGGATCTATGATGGTGGAGATCATCATTCCATGCTTGTTCCATACTGCCTGTGTGTTTGCCTAAATTTCTTCTTTGCTTGAACAATTCATTGTTATTTTTCCTTGAATCGTAGGGTATCCAATAACTCAGTGGATCATTTCCTTCATTATCTTCACTGGTCCATCTTCCAGCCATAATTTCATATCATGCACTTGACTCAACACTATTTTTATCCATTCAACTTTGAAAT
The DNA here is from genome assembly GCA_027943335.1 of Chamaecyparis obtusa. Classification (NCBI taxonomy): domain Eukaryota; kingdom Viridiplantae; phylum Streptophyta; class Pinopsida; order Cupressales; family Cupressaceae; genus Chamaecyparis; species Chamaecyparis obtusa. The sequence continues at coordinate 109,698 of BSBK01007872.1, forward strand.
TCTATGGGAAATCTAGGGCATGCACTATTAGAAATTAAAGATCCCCAAGATAACTGAGAGGGGGGGGGGTGAATCAGTTATCAGATAATTTATCCATTCAACAACTTTAAACAATGTAATCAATATACTGATCAACCATAGAAAGATAATCATACACAATTCCACAATAACACAAGATATGTTGACTAGGGAACCTCTTGAAAAGAGTACACCCCGGTGGGAATGATGCCCACAAAATGATGCACTAATATGGAATTTCCTTGTTAGAGGATGGACCCTGTTAGGAGTCTTATGAAATACATTCAGTACATATAAATCCCTGTTGGGAGATTTTGAATCCTTGTTAAAAGATTCTAACCCGATTAAGAGTTTATGGAAGATAGAAGGACCAACTGCCCAAATAGCTTCAAGGAAAGATCTCTGAACCCACAATCCAAAAGATTTTAGAATTATTCAATAGAATAATATGAAATATATTACCTCCTTCACATTGTGCCAAAACCGCACTCTCTGCTACACAAGATCACAATTCCAAATCTCTGTACTCACAAGTCTTCCTTCATCACTGAATTAGCTCTTTTCTTGACTTCATGCATATATTCACATCTCAATCTTCATAGTACAGACTACAACAAGGAAAAAATTCCTTCTTATATACCAAACTCAAATAATTATAAATGAGTCGGTCCTCAATTACAAAATAATAAATTCTACATGCTACACACAGAATTCAAATAAAACTGTTGGCTTCCAGATACTGTAACTTTCTCCAAACATATCCTCAAAGTTTGTGCTCTGAACCACATCATCATTAATGAGTCTCCAACATCTCTTTAACTGCACAAAATTAGATTCCATCCCAGCTAAGAGATATCCTCCGATTTCTGAACATCGCTTCACAGAAACACTGTCTAAACACTGCTTTCACCAAAATGCTCATAACTCTCACAAATGAATGAATTTCTTTTTGTTCTATTAACCATAAGTTAATAACACACCAAAGAACATACCATCAACTACACAAAATATAATCTACAATACAACATGTGTGCAAAACAAAATTGTACCTACTTTCCTGCTAATATCCAGAATATCACTATGTTGACATCAATGACAATCCAAGTCATGAATGCAACAACAACTGCTATAGAATGACTACCAAAATAATTTTCATTCATTCATAACAATCTCCCCCATTAGAATTGATGGCAACATAGATAAAAAATATCCAATGTTCCAAAAATCCAATACTGCAACATCACTGCAAAATATCAAATTAAATCTTGCTTCATTTTCCTATTCAACTCTCTCACACAATCCACAATGTTTTTCTTGTACATCTCTCCTCCATTGACATCAATGATAGAAATTCCATCACTAAGTCAACAACAACTTAATGTTAAAAGACACTTTTCAAAAAAATACAATAACAAGAGTCCTCATGACTCAGCTCATAAACTCCCTCATAGAGGAAGTTCCAACATCCAATCCAGAAGAAAGATAGGGCTCATATACCACTCGACGGATGCAATCATCTGCATCAATTCTCAAAAATAGGTTGGGGCATAACCCCAAGTATACCTCTCAGATACACAAATGTATCCTTAGGTAAAGGCTTTGTAAATATATCTGCTATCTGCTCCTTTGTACTTATGTACTCCAATCTTACTTCTTTTTTTGCAACTTTCTCTCTTACAACATGGTACTTGATCTCAATATGTTTAGTCTTAGAATATAAAATAAGATTTTTTGACACACTCACTGTACTGGTGTTATCACAATGTATAACAATAGGCTCATCAAACTTTATTCCAATATCCATCAACATTTGCTTCATCCAAATAATCTGATTACAATTATTTGCTACTGCAACATATTCTGCTTCTGCTATGCTTTGTGAAGTATAATTCTGCTTCTTACTTAGCCAAGAGACCAATTTTCCTCCAAGAAAAAAGGCTCCACCACTGGTGCTTTTCTTGTCATCAAGGCTACCTCCCCAATCTGCATCAGTATAGGCACATAATGTAAAATCATCAGAATTCTCATACCATAATCCATAATCCATTGTTCCTTTCAGATATCTCAGTATCCTCTTTACTGCTCCATAATGTGATTCTCTAGGTTCTGCTTGAAATCTTGCTACAATCCCAACTGAATGTGCTATATCAGGTCTTGTATGTGTCAACTACTACAATCCTCCAATCATAGATCTGTACTTTTTTTGCTCAACTGTTGGTGTCTCATCTTTTCTAGATAACTTATGTTCGGTTACCATAGGTGTTCCAACAGGTTTAGAATCTTCCATTCCAAATCTTTTTAGTAAGTTAGTCAAATACTTAGTCTGACTTACAAATATGCCTTCCTTGCTTTTTTTTATCTGTAATCCCAAAAAATATTTCATTTCTCCAATCATGCTCATCTCAAATTCAGTCTTCATTTCATCTGCAAATTTGTCACTAGCTTCATCTTCTCCTCCAAAGATAATATCATCAACAAATATAACTATAACTAAAAAAACCATTCTCAATTTCTTTTGTGTATAAGTTACTCTTTTTTGTTCCTTTTATAAATCCCAATTTCAATAAATACTTATCCAATCTTGCATACCAGGTTCTAGGTGCTTGTTTTAATCCATATAAAGCTTTCTTTAATTTACATACCATATCTCCTTCTTGTGTTAAAGGAAAACCTTCAGGCTGCTCAATGTAGACTTCTTCCAATTCATCATTAAAAAATGTTGACTTCACATCCATTTGATATACTCTGAATTTCTTGTAAGTTGCAAATGCTAGAAACATTCTCACTGCTTCAAGTCTAGCCACAAGTGCAAAAGTTTCTTCATAGTCAATTCCTTCTTGTTGTGAATATCCTTTACATACCAATCTTTTTTTGTTTCTTATCACTTCTCCTTGTTCATTCATCTTGTTTTTGAATACCCACTTTGTTCCAATCACATTCTTGTCTTCAAGTCTACGGACCAATTCCCATGTCTTATTTTTTTCAATCTGCTCTAGTTCTTCTTTCATAGCATTATTCCAATGTTCATCTTCACAAGCTTCATTAGTAGTATTAGGTTCAATTTGAGAAATCAAACATAAATGTACCTTATTTTGAGTCAAAACTCCTCTATCTAAACTTCCAATAACTTGCTCAACAGGGTGATGTCTTGAAGTATACCTGTTAGGTGTCATAGTTACTTATCTTGTTCTGACTGTAGATTCTTCTCTACTTTCTTCTCTATTTTCTTCTCTATTTTCTTCTTTGTTTTCTTCTCTATTTTCTTCATTATGACTTTCATTCAGCAAATCACTGTTAGTTTCAAAAAACAATTCTGCATTTTCAATGTTAGGCTGAGGTTGTGCTTCTCCATCAGATTCATAATCAAGCATTCTTTCCTGAATTTTAAACTTCTCATCAAATTTTACATTTGTACTTTCAACAATAGTTTTAGTTCTTTTGTTATAACATCTATATGCTTTGATTTTTAAAGAATATCCAAGAAATATTCCTTCATCACTTCTAGGATCAAACTTTCCTATATCATCATCTCTCTTTATATAACATTTACTTCCAAAAATTATAAAATACTTAACTGAGGGTGTATGTCCAAACCATAACTCATAAGGTGTCTTGTTTGTATCTGCTCTGATTTGTACTTTGTTCATAGTGTATACTGTTGTGTTCAGTGCTTCTCTCCAAAAAGTCTTAGCGAAATCATTTTCAAACAACATAGCTCTTCCTGCTTTAGTTATTGACCTGTTCCTTCTTTCTACAATACCATTTTGTTCTGGTGTTCTAGGGGCTGAAAGTTGTCTCTTAATACCATTCATTTCACAAAAGGTGTTAGACTCTCTAGATGTAAATTCACCACCTCTATTAGATCTTAGACACTTAATCTTCATTCCAGATTCATTCTCAATTTTGCTTTTCATGATCTTAAATTTATCAAATGCTTCAGATTTTTCTTTCAAAAATGCAATCCACATCATTCTTGTAAAATCATCAACAAGAATCCAAAAATGCATTTCTCCATAGAATCCTCTAGTCCTAGTAGGACCACTCAAGTCTGTATGAACAATCTCCAACTTCTCTGTCAATGTGAGCTTCTTGTTGGGAAATAAACTCCTTTTCTGCTTTGCCATCATACATTCTTTGCAAATCATGTTAGTAGGTTTCATAATTCTAGGTAAATCTCGTACCACAACTGTAGTTCTCACCTTGATAATATTATCAAGTTTATATGACAAAACCTTTTATGCCATAACCAACTTTCATCAATCTTAGTTATCAAACATGTCATCTCAGTAGGATTCAACTGAAATACATTACCTCTGGTTCTAGATCCTTTTCCAATCAGATTTCCATCTTTATCTTTTATCACACAAGTTTTCTCAGAAAACCAAACTTGATAACCCTTATCGTCCAATTGTCCAATGCTTAGTAGATGATGTCTCAGTCCATCAACAAAGTAAACATCATCAGTTTTAGTATTTCCATCAAGAGTAATAGATCCTATAGCCTTAATCAAACAAGGTGCATTGTTACCAACCCTAACAATTCCTCTATCATAATTATCTAGCTTAACAAACTTTCTTTTATCTCCAGTCATATGATGTGAACAACCACTGTCTATAATCCAATCAGATTTCTTCTCAACTTGTGAAACTAATGCTTTTTCTTCCTTTTTATCAGATTCAAAACTTTCTTCTTTAATTGCTACAAATCCTATTTCCTCAAAGTTATCATTATCACTGTCACTCAAATGTTTTTCAATTCCTGCTTCAAGATCTTGATCATTTGCATAATAACATTCTTTAGACCTCCTACGTTTAAAGTTGCTTCCATACTTCTTAACTCTTTTAGGACATTTAGATGCAAAATGACCATATTCTTGACAAGTCCAACATTTAAAGATTTTCTTACCATCTGGTTCTCTTTTTACAAGTAATGCAATACCTTCTTCAATCTTCTTATCTTCCTCAGATCTGCTACTGCTGGCATAATCTCCATTCACACTAGTACTTCTTGTAGGTCTAATGTTAAGAGCACTGAATGCTATTTCCATTCTAGGTAGCTCTTCTGATAATCTCAAGTTCATCTCTATTGTTCCTAATCTTCCAAGAAGAGTCTCTCTTGAAAAGTTTGATGTACAAGGTATCACTTGTTCAATCATCTGTGTTGTTTGCTTGAATACTGGTGTCAAAGTTCTTATAATTTTCTATATCACTTCATTCTCTATCTTATCACCTCCACAAGACTTTATTCCTATTACAATCTCAGACATCCTACCAATATAGCTTCTAATAGATTCATCTTCCATCATTCTGATATCTTCAAATGCACAAATCCAATTATGTAATGTAGCCTTCTTTGCATGTTCAGCACCTTCAAAAGTAAAATTTAAAGCTTGCCAAATTGCATGAGATGTTTTCAAACATCTTACCTGACTATATTCATTCTCTGGTAGTGCTGACAAAAGTGCTTCTCTTGCAAGTATGTTATACATGAATAGATCTAATTCATCTTTAGTTCCTGCCTCTAGATTGTCTTCCTCAATGATAGTCTTCTCATTCTTTGTAATCAACCAATAACCTGGTCCTAAACACAATAGACGTGTCTTCATATTTTCTTTCTAGCTATCAAAATTTACTCCATCAAACTTAGGGCTTTCATTTCTAAAATTCACCATGGATCTCCTTAAGTTGTTAAACTTTTCTTTCAAGGACCTGTTGCTCTGATACCAATTTTTAGAAAGTAAAGATCCCCAAGATAACTGAGAGGGGGGGGGGGTGAATCAGTTATCAAATAATTTATCCTTTCAATAGCTTTAAATAATGTAATCAATATACTGATAAACCATAGAGAGATAATCATACACAATTCCACAATAACACAAGATATGTTGACTAGGGAACCTCTTGAAAAGAGTACACCCCGGTGGGAATGATGCCCACAAAATGATGCACTAATATGAAAGTTTCCTTGTTAGAGGATGGAACCTGTTAGGAGTCTTATGAAATACATTCAGTACATATAAATCCTTGTTAGGAGATTTTTAATCCATGTTAAAATATTCTAACCCGGTTAAGAGTTTATGGAAGACAGAAGGACCCACTGCCCAAACAGCTTCAAGGCAAGATCTCTGAACCCACTATCCAAAAGATCTTAGAATTATTCAATAGAATAATATGAAATATAGTACCTCCTTCACACTATGACAAAATCACACTCTCTGCTACACAAGATCACAATTCCAGATCTCTGTACTCACAAGTCTTCCTTCATCACTGAATTAGCTCTTTTCTTCACTTCATGCATATGTTCGCATCTCAATCTTCATAGTATAAACTAAAACAAGGAAAACATTCCTTCTTATATACCAAACTCAAATAATTACAAATGAGTTGGTCCTCAATTACAAAATAATAAATTCTACACGCTACACACAGAATTCACATAAAACTGTTAGCTTCTAGATGCTGTAACTTTCTCCAAACATATCCTCGAAGTTTTCACTATGAACCACATCATCATTAATGAGTCTCAAACATCCCTTTAACTATGCAAAATTAGATTCCATCCCAGCTAAGAGATATCCTCCGATTTCTGAACATCGCTTCATAGAAACACTGTCTAAATACTGCTTTCACCAAAATGCTCATAACTCTCACAAATGAATGAATTTCTTTTTGTGCTATTAACCATAGGTTAATAACACACCAAAGAACATACTGTCAACTACACAAAATCCAATCTATAATACAACATGTGTACAAAACAAAACTATACCTACTTTCCTGCTAATATCCAAAATATGACTGTGTTGACATCAATGACAATCCAAGTCATGAATGCAACAACAACTGCTACAGAATGACTACCAAAATACTTTGCATTCATTCCTAACATGCACTAACCCTTGTTCCAAAACTGATTTATACTCCAGCTTCAACACTCCATTATCACATAATTTGTCATATGCCTCATTGATCTCGTAATCTCTGATTTCTCTGATGTTGCACATGTAACAAGACCTAATGTCATTCATTATCAACACATTCTCTAGAATTGAAGATAGGGCACTGGTCAAATCTCCTTTAATCATGGTTTTGATAATTGCCCTAAATTTTTGTGGCTTGCAAACTTCATTTCTCACCAATTGTATGTTGAAAACATCCATCCTTTGTTTCTTCATTGTAGCAGATGATGATGATGCCATTTTAATTTAAAATTTTTGAAAATAAATGTTTTCTCGGTAGTGTACCTTTCTCATAAGTGTCCTGTACATGATTTTTATCGATGACACACTGAAAAGATTTGAAATCTCCTTTGAAAATTTGGTTGAACACACTTTGAATTGCTCAAAAAAATCTTAATTCGCTTGGTGAAATAAAATGGGCAGAAACTTTCTACTTTATAGATTCCAAAAAGTAGAATTAGGGCCTCATAAATGCTCTGTACAAAATTTCTAAGTGGAATATAGTTGTGTCGGCAAACTCATGTTAACCTTGGCTAACACAAGCTTGATCAATAGAACTATTAAGACATAGTTCAATGTATATAGCATCTCAGCCACAATAGGTGCTTGACATACATTGATAACTTGGTCAAGACACTAACACTCGACATCAAGAATGAAATTCTCCACTTTGCTCAGATATGTCCTAATGCATCTTTATCTATGTAGATATGGACTTTTACTCAAATTTATGTTAGGAATTGATGTAAGATAAAAAATTGTAAGATTTAGTTCCAAACATACCTTCTATGCTTAGTTATAAGAAGTGTGATCACTTGATCCATTGGATTGGGTGACCTCAAATGTGCTAGCTTCACCTGTGTTTCCTTCTTCTTTCTTCTTCCATGTTTTATTCATTTAGTTTTTCAATTTGTCATAGATATCTTCATTCTTATTCTGATCATTGCTTGACATAGGTGATCTACAATATTTTTTTAGGTGACCTATCTTATTACACTTGTAACATACCATGCTTCCATTCATCCATCCTTTGGATTTACCTCTTAAATGATTCTTCATACAATTTTCTCCAATGTGTCCATATTTTCCACAGTAATGACAATTGTACCAAGTGTTATAATCCCAATTGTATGAGTTATTCTTCACAGGTGACTTAGTCTATTCATTTGATGACCATCTAGGTTTAGATCTACATTCAAATGCTCTATGTCCATACTTTTGATAGTTAAAACAATTACCTTGAAACTTAGGTGAAGTAGGTGGATTACTGACCTTAGACCTACATTCATGTGTCCAATGTCCATGTTTCTTACAGTTAAAGCAATGCCCATTGAACTTAGTTTTAGGATCAGACTTACCATGTTTTTATCCTGCATATTTTGGCTACATGTTCTAGCTTTCCACAATGATGGCATGTGGGCTTGTTGTTCGTTGATTTTGCATTCTTTCATTCTCTATTATTTGATGATTCTCCTTCTTTAGTAGATGATGCATGCTCATTTAGTCCAAGTCTAGATCTATCACCTGATCTTCTAGGTGACCTTAACAGCTCTTCAAAATATTTTGCAGCTTCATTAGGTTTGTTCATCCTTTCATTGATTTCCTTTTAAGATCTTAGTTCATTCCTTAATTGATCATTTTCAGACCTTAGTTGGTTGATCTCCATATCTTTCCTACCCAAATCTTGATTAACCAACAACAGTTGATTTACCATGTCTAGTTGATTGTTAGTCAACCTTTGCATGTCACTTATCCTTTCATCTAGTCTTATTGCAATTTTTCTTTTGTCTTCTTCAGCCATTGTCTTGTCATCTTCAGCTTTCTTTTTTTGTTTAACCACTTCATAGAGTCTAATAGATTGAATTTTTTATTCTCTCCTTAGATTTCTGATGTCACCATTTAGTATGGTATTTTTCTCCAGTAGCTCTTTTATGGCTTTGTCACTTTCTGTAGAGTTTCCAATATGAAATAGTCCAGTGGTATCTTCTTCTTGATATTGTGAATCATTTTGCTGAATAGAAATTTCTCTCCTTCTACTCAAGGATTTCTTCAGTTCACCTCTGGCTATTTCTAGTTGTCATAATGCCAGCTCTACCTTAATCTTCTGATTCTCTATGACCTTTCCCAGCTTATAGACTTCTATCTCAAGATCTTTTTCTTCAAGTGGTTAGACTTTCTATGAGAAACTTGTCTCTGATACCAATTGTTGGAAATATAATTGGGAAATGTGATACTAAGAGGGGAGGGTGAATCAAATATCACCTACTAATCCATTTTACCATGTAAAAAACTTTGGCATAGAATCAACAATAATTGATCAAAATAAAATAACTAACATACAAAGAAGCATCCATGAAAATACTCATAACACAGTAATTTTGGTTACCCAGAAACCCTTGAAAGGTAAAACTGGGGTGGGGATGACACCCACAAATCTTCACTACTACAGTAATAAATTTTCTTGTTAGGGCTTACAAAATTTGATCAAAACATGATCTACCCTGTGAGGGGTCTACCTTGTTAAGAGATAAAAGACTTATATAGTCTACCTTGCTAAAGGATTTGAAACTTACAAAAAAGAAACCACTCAGTTAAGAGATTACAAAAGGTCTATTAGGACCACTTGGTTAAGAGATTTACACTGATACACTAGTTAGAATGTCTTAGTACCTAATCCTTTGGTTTGTATTGTATGCAGATTACAAATATTCTCTTTACCATATTGTATTGATCTCTTTTATCAAATTTATTTCTATTTTGTCCTTTCATTGCATAGCTCAGTCACTGAACTCTATCTAAATGCTTCACTAATCTAAGTGTGCCTCTCTACTCATTCATTCATACCATTTGCATTCTCTCCTTCACACTAACTCTCTCTCTCTCTCTCTTACATGTTTTAGGGTTTAGATCTTAACCTTATATAATCAACAAAACATCTTCATGATTTAAGATCTACGGTTCAGATTAACTCCTTTTCTCGCTTAAGCCTTACTAATTTCTGATTGGATCTAAGTATTACATAGGGATCAATGATTGCAAAATAGATGTGTAATCACCTCCATAATTACCTCAACCAAAAAAATACAAAACATGAATGTCATCCAAAATGATTTACCTCGATTACTGTGCCATAACAAACTCATATGTCATTCCTAGCTAACTTGGTAAATGCAGTTCTTGATATTCAGCATTCACTGTACTTAGAAAATGTTGATATCTCTATCACTCGATAATCATTACATATATGACTTAGCCAAACTAGACTCGACATAATACAAAAATACATAGTGACCATAAGTTTATTCGACAGTACTACTGCTCGATAAGTATACATTACATAACTCAGCCTTTACATAATGACTCAGTCGTAGTGATGACCGACCATCATAGCCTAGATAAATGACTAAGTGTGAGTCACTGATAGTCAACAAAACTATAGAGATCTACATGAGGTAGTTGTGAATTGTATTTGAAAGTGAATTGTAGAATTGTGCAATACTTGTAGAAAGAGGATATGCGAAGTATAAAGATTTGGTATTGAGATCTAAAGAAGGAGTTGGTGTAGTTTGGCATAGTCAGAGAAGGAGTATTGAACTATTGAGATCAGTAATATTTTGGTATTATTCTGTTGCGTAATACAAAAGTCAGTTGGACAGTGTGTTTAGTGATCTTATACCTGAAGTCTTCCATAACTACTAACAGAGTTAGAATATTTTAGCATGGATTCAAAGTCTCCTAATAGGGACTCATATGTACTAAATGTATTTCATAAGACTCCTAACAGAGTCCATGCTCTCACAAGGAACTTTTATATTAGTGCATCTTTTGTGGCCGTCATTCTCACCGGGGTTTACTCTTTGATCAAGAGGTTCCCTTTTCAACATATCTTGTGTTATTGTGCATGTATATATTTCTATGGTTGTTGATTACTTTTCTTACATGGTTAAAATATATTAAAGTTTATAAAAGTTGTATTTATCTAATATCTAATTCAATCCCCCCTCTTAGTTATTTTGGTGGAATTTACTTTCTAACCAAATCAATTATCTTTAGATCTTAAAAACCAATCTTGAACATGCTGTTAGGAATAGTCCCATGTGATAACTGAGAGGGTGGGTGAATCAGTTATCTACAAGTTTGAATTCTTTATCAAATTAAGTATGTGATAATATTAAGCATAAACATAATGAAAGAACACTTAACACAACACCAAGATTTTGGTTACAGGGAAACCCAAATAGGTAAAAACCCTAGTGGGAATTGACACCCACTAAGAACTGCACTAGTGTATTATGATCCTTGTTAGAAGACCATACAACCATGTTAGGAGTTGATCTTTACAATGCATTAAGTACAATGATCTGGTCAAGGTTCAGACCCTATTAGGAGTCTTTTACAATTAACCCTGTTATGGGTGAGGATGCACTATCTGAGAGCACACTGCTCAAAGGGGTGAAGGCTACAACCTTCTATTTAATAGATACACACTATATATGGATCTTGGTGAACTACACGTAGACCTTCTATCTTGATCAGTTCCAATGAATAGCATATAATCTTTATTATGTCACAGACCTTTTTCTGATGGCTCAACACTTTGCACTCTCTGCTCTGCTCTTATCTTTTTTAACTTTGAACCATACTTGTCAATCACAAGTGACTGCTAATAAATATCTTTCCTATAAATAATATAATAAAGTCAACCTATTAAAACCATCTTGAAATCATATTAGAGAAAAAAAAAACTCTCAAATAATATGTTAGTCGGCTCTACTAAGCATGCAACACAAACTGGGATTTGTCCAACCTACATGTTACTTCACACTGTCAGCTCCACCAAGTTAACTGATACTTTCTCCTCATGATGAATTATGACATGTGCTCTTTACCAAATATTATTAATTCTCCAAAAAACACTAATCCAAGTGCACATACCGAGATGATAGTCATAACTACCGCAATCATATAAACACTATTAGCTCTTCTAGATAAACTCAGGAAACTATTACTGTCAACTGGAGATTTCATAACTCAGCCTGTACTACATATTTTCCTCTATTTTCATGAACATAACATTATACATATGTCTACAACATAAGTGTAACTGTGCAAGGCTCTACTGCAACTGTACTTGAAATCATGTACATAACTGTTCTTGGGACCTTTCAGGAACATTCACTAATATGCACAACTATACTGTTGTCTTTACTCATAATCAACCTCTACATCTATGATATCATGCTAATAACATATCCATGTAATGTATGTTGAAGGTTCTCTCCATCAGGCTTCCATGCATGCTACTTACCATATGTTGTCATCATTGACAAACATGCAGTTAGCAAACTAGCTTGCAGGAAAATCTCCAATACTCTTCGCCTTTGGAATTGATGGAAACATATGGAATGAAAAACACCACCAATCCAAAAATTCAATTCTTATATAACATTCTCCATTTCCTCTACAAAAACACCCCCATGGAAGTATCCTCCACCTGTTGCAATATTCTTTAATATTCTCCATTTCCTCAACTGTACTGCTTCCCATGACTAGATTTTTACTCCCTCTTTCTACTTGTTTTTTATTACTGTATATTCCTTCTTTTTATGTTTTTCATGACTATATTCTACTCTCCCTTTGACGTCAATGGAAAAGGGTGCCAAAAACATTAAGCATCGGTACTACTCCTGAGGTAGAGTAGTCAACCTTTCATCAGTCACTAAGGACTAATGCACTTCTGATATTTCTAATCAAATTTAGGGAAGGGAATTACTCCCAACTTTTCCCTGAGATACTCAAAAGTATCCTTAGGTAAAGGCTTTGTGAATATGTCTACTATCTAATCTTTTGTACTCACATAATCCACCATTACTTCTTTCTCTACAACTTTCTCTCTTAGGAAGTGATATTGTCTCTCAATATGTTTTGTCTTTACATGCATGATAGGGTTCTTTGACATATTGATAGTTCTAGTGTTATCACAATGAATAAAAATAGGGTAGTTAATCTGAATGCCAAAATATTTATCATCTTCTTGATCCACACAATTTTGGAATAATTCAATGTTTCTTCTACATATCCTTCTTCTTCTGTTGACTGAGAAATACAATTCTATTTTTACTTATCCAAGTAACAAGTCTATTTCCAAGGAATACAGCTCCTCCAGAGGTACTCTTTCTATCATCCATGCATCCTACCTAATATGCATATGTATATACATGAAGCTTTACATTCTTTGAATTAGGATACCATAAACCATAGTCTAAGGTTCCATTCAAGTATCTGAATATTCTTTTTACTACCATGAGGTGAATTTTCTTAGGTTTTGCTACAAATCTTCCAACAATACCAACTACATTGGAAATGTCTAGTCTAGTTTGAGTAAGATATATAAGTTTACTAATCATGGATTTATACAAGGTTATGTCCACTTCTAGTGAATCATCTTCCTTTGAAAGCTTGCATCTTGTTATCATAGGGGTACTTACTAGCTTGCAATCTAGTCCACCAGATGTTTCTCTTATGAATAGGTTACAATCTACTACTCCTTTATTGAATCCAATCTTAGTTAAGTAACCATCAAGTCTTTCACACCATGCTCTAGGGGCTTGCTTAAGTCCATAGAGGGATTTATTCAATCTGCATGCCATATCAGGTTTGTCTGATAAAGTGAATCCTTCTAGTTGTTCAATGTATACTTCTTCCTTCAACTCTCCATTCAGGAATGCTGATTTAACATCCATTTGGTATACCTTAAAGTTCTTAAATGTAGCATAGGCTAAAAACAACTTTATGGCTTCCAGTCTACTCACAGAGGAAAATGCATCAGAATAATCAATTCCTTCTCTTCACACATACCCTTTACACACTAGTCTTGCTTTGTTTCTTACTATTGTACCATCTTCATTCATCTTGTTTCTGAATATCTACTTAGTTCCAATTACATTCTTATCACTAGGCCTAGGGACCAATTCCCATTTATCATTATTAATTATCTGATCTAGCTCCTCTTTCATTGATTTATGCCAATCTGAATCATTGCATGCATCTTCAACAATTAAAGGCTCAATTTGTGATAGTAAACATACCTCTTCATTTGTTGTGGAACTCTTTGCTTTTGATCTTGTCATGACTTTTCTGCTCTGATCTCCAATGATTTATTTCTTTGAATGTTATCTAGATGTAAATTTGGGAACATTAGGTGTGACTATCTCATCTTCCTTTTGTGTTTCTTCTTCACTTGTTTCAGGGTCATTGAATAGAACATCAATGCTGTCAAAAATTTCTTCAACAATAACTTCACTACTAGAAAGTCTAGGTTCTTCTTCAATCATAGGTGCATAATCATGATATCTTTCTTGTATCATGAACTTCTCATCAATCTTAACATGAGCACTTTCAATGATCTTCTTTAATCTCACATTAAAACATCTATAAGTTTTTCTTTTAGTAGAGTAACCAAGAAAAATACCTTCATCACTTCTTGCATCAAACTTGCCAATTGCTTCATCTCTCTTGATGTAGAACTTGCTTCCAAATATTTTGAAGTATTTCACTGTAGGTACATTACCAAACCATAGCTCATAAGGTTTCTTGTTAGCACCTGGTGTTAATTGAATTCTATTAATGGTATAGATTGCAGTATTGACTACATCTCTCCAATAGGTGTGTGCCACCTTTCCTTCAATCATGATAGTGCATGCCATGTCAAGAATGATCCTATTCCTCCTTTCTAGGTGCACTTAACTATCTCTTTATCCCATGTTCTTCGTAGTACTCATAAAATCTATCAGAGGTGAATTCTCCTCCTCTATTTGATCTTAGACATTTAATCTTTAATCAAGACTCATTTCAACCTTATCTTTGAATATTTTAAACTTTTCAAAAGCTTCTAATTTATCTTCTAAGAATGCAACCCACATCATTCTATAATAATCATCAACAAAAAAAAGGGTACCTTTCACCATAGTATGATCATGTTTGAGTTGGTCCACATAAGTGTTAATATGATTTAGAACAACAGAGAGGGGGGGTGAATCAATTGGTCTCAGGTCCTGATGTATAAAACAACTTCAATTTTTTTTTCTTAAATCAGATCAAACAACCAAAACTAACTTGGTCATCACTGATTCAATAATAGAAACATATAACATTGCAGTCCACTACCTGGCTGTGTCTAACTTGTAAAAAAAAGAAATGTTCAAACCAAAAGATTCACACAAGCATTGACACTAGGATTTATGGTGGAAACCCAATATGGGAAAAACCACTTTGTAACATGCTACTATTATTTTCACTCTTCTGAAGTGAGCTCAGTTAAAAACTAACCCTGTCAAAGGTTACAATACACACTGTCAGGTGTGACCCGGTTAAAGGATTTCAATCACCCTGTTAAAAGTGAGTCTTGTTATAGGACTTACATACACTCCATTAGAATGCAACCTTGTTCAAAGGATTTAAACATATGACTGTTAGGTCAACATTTATTAAAAGGATTTTGACTGTTACAATGGTTAGAAAGTAGTAGCAGTATTGATCTAAAAAACATACAACTCACTTTGTAAATATCAGATCCAATTCCATACAAAAATGCTGGTTTACTGACTTTAAAACTTTGCCATCTCCATCTCTGATCTACTCAGAACTTCTCTTTAGGCAATCACCACACTTCTCCTTTAGCCTTTTCTACTTATAGAGACAATAAAATCTACTGATCTTCCAGCATCCTCTTTTCACCCATGCCTTCACATACCTAATGAGTAGGTTCCCTTAATACTTCCTCAATTAGGTTAACTCATCTTTTGCTACTCAATCTCCTTCATAGATCTTAGGGTTAGGTCAGATTCATTGAATCTACCCACTTTATATTCTTCAACTCCTTTTCTAGAATCATCTCAAATCTCTTAAAGATTTACAATAAAAAATTTTACAGTGCATTTAATGCTTTCAAATAATCAATAAATAAAGTCAACATGTTTTACATAATCCAAGAATTCAATAATGTTAGCTCCAAATCTAAATTCTCTTCAAATATAAAAATTCTAATGCTCGGTCAATACTGTGATCAACTACTTGGTCTTCATGTAGAAAGCTCGGTCATTACTAAAAAATGTTTCCTCGGCTTATACTATCTTCCTCAGCAATTAACTATTGTTTGGTCGACACTAGAATTTTTCTCGGCATATACTGACTCAGTCGACACTAACATTACTCAGCTTAAATGTGATTTCTCCATTTTTGCTCAGTCAAGCCTACCAGCTTAGTCTTCAATCTTACTAAGATAAACAATACATTGTCTCATCATTGTACAACATGGTCAAGTACACTTTGTAGTATCAAGATAACTCAACCTTTCCCTAGGTTCTATTGTTACCATCCTTTCTATCCCTTCTTCACAACAATACAATAGATATAGTACTTTCCTAAGTAGCAACAGTCTTACCAGTTAAGGTTTGACATCAATGACAATACAACAATTGTTTCAATTGCAGTTTCCAACAATCTCCCTCTTTGGCATTGATGGCAACACCATATGATATCACCTGAATAACACATGGAGTACCAACCAATCCAAAAACTGATCTGTCCATTAGAGAAAATTTGTAATATCCTTAGCTTCATTTTGATTCAGAATCTATAAGCCTCACTTCTATGACCATCAGAAGTATCTAGATCTCCCTCTATCCTGATCTTTCATTTCATTTCATCATCTCCCTTACTTTTAATGTCATGTGTTATTGTATCATCTCAGATCATCTCCCTCTTTGACAAAAAATGTCAAATCAACAACTAAAAAGATACATCCAACATATGTAGATATTATCTATGCAGCTTAGTGTTTCTCCCTCTGCCATCTTCCTTATGACTGATTTCTTGTCTTTTCTTCTCCTTCATAGCTCTAGGCCAGTCCTAAAGTGTGACAATCTTCTGCATCAATTTTTCAAATGTTCTATTGTAGCATATTTGATGCAGTGCTCCTATGATGAAGGGTGCTCCCCTTAATACCACAAACACATAACAGAAATAGAGAAACAACAACAATAATATGCAAGAACAGAAAATTAGCTTCTTATTATCTCCACAAATGTAGAATTACAAACTTTCAGAATTACAATATGCAAAGCCACATGGGCATTCCTTACAATATTCTGTAGGACAAAGCCTCAAATCAATACCCAGATCTACTACCCAGAACTATTCTGAACTGCCTAAGACAATAATACAGCCTTCCTTATATAGGCAATTTTCCACCGCCTGGGAAGGTTCCAGAATTTTAGCCAATAAGGCCGACCAAACTTAGCATTATTTTATTTTACATTTTATTACATCATAGTCAGCTCAAGATAACCTTTGAAACCCAAACAGAAATTTTGAAGAAAATTATTTTCTGCCATTTCAGGTGGTCCAACTTCCGAAGACCATAAGTCATCACCCGTTGACCCGCTCGGCTATTATAACCCCATTTCAGAAATGCCACGAAGCGCTCTACAGGCTTGACCCATGCAAGCGCCCATCACCCAAATTTTTGACCTCATCCGGGGCCTCTAAAGCCTTCAAAATTGAGTTCAAAGTTTCTATACCCTGCTGCCAATACCAAAAATCTTCAATATCTTCCAATATACACTTGATCTGGCAATGAAACTTTATTAGTAGACTTATATGACCAAAATGAACCTCCAAGAAAGAAATCATATCATTCTGAGCACATACAAAAATTACCAAAAATAGTAACTTTCCATAAATAGCAGCTCTGCACAAAATAGCCCTTACTGAATATAAAAATAGAAATATTTTTGGGTGATGCAAGATTTCTCTTACACCCAGGATGCTCTTGCATCAGACACCCAGGGTAATTTGAGAAGTGACCCTGTCACGACTTAGGTGTGCAGAGGAAAACCAAGACGGTTAACCTCCTTTGTTAGCCATGATGAATCTTCAACAGGTCGTCCTTTCCATTTGACCAAATACTCTTCATATGTCCTATTCCTTGTGCTTCTGCCAACACGACTGTCCAGTATGTCTTCAATCTCCTTGATATCTGAACTAGTTACTGGAATACTCCACTGTGCTGCTACAACCTCATCCTCAACACCTCCTTCCTGATACTCTGTCAAATTTAAAATGTTAAACACTAGTGAAATATTCAGCTCACTAGGCAATTCTACCTCATATGCATTTCCTGAATCATGCTTCTTCAGTATCTTACATGGCCCAAACTTCTTCATTTTCAACTTTTTATATGTACCAACCGGAAACCGCTCCTTCCGCAAATGAACCATGACTTCATCACCAACCTGAAATTCCTTATGCCTCCTTTTCACATCTGCCTTAGCCTTATACTGTGCATTCATCTTGACAATATGCTTCCTCACCTCTTCATGGATGTTCTTCAAATGTTCTACAAAATCTTCAGCTTCAGCACTACTTATTTCTCCTTTATCTATCTTTCTCAATTCAGATGCATTTCTTGGACTACTTCCATATACAATTTGGAATGGTGATTTACCAGTGCTCCTATTGACAGAATTATTGTATGCAAATTTTGTCTGTGGTAAAATCAAATCCCATCCTGTTGGCTTATCTCCAACCAAATATCTCAACAAATTTTCCAAACTCCTATTCACCACCTCTGTCTGTCCATCAGTCTGTGGATGATGTGATGAACTGAATTTCAAATCTGTCTTCAACTTCTTCCATAATGTATGCCAGAAATATCCAACAAACTTAGTGTCCCGATCTGAAACTATGGTCTTTGGCAAACCATGAAGTCTCACTACTTCTCTGAAAAACAATTCAGCTACATGAATAGCATCATTAGTCTTCTTGCAGGGAATGAAATGTGCCATCTTCAAAAATCTGTCAACCACCACAAAAATTGAATCATGTCCCCGCCGAGTCCTCGGTAAACCAAGAACAAAGTCCATGTTGATATCCTCCCAAGGCTTCTCTGGTATAGGTAATGGCTGATACAACCCTATATTCTGCTTCACTCCTTTCACCATCTGACATACTCTGCAACTCTGTACAAACTTCTTCACATCTTGCTGCAACTGTGGCCAATAGTAATTCTCACTAACCAAAGAAAGAGTTTTGTCACGACCAAAATGTCCAGCCAATCCTCTGCTATGCTTCTCCTTGATGATATTCTCTCTCATAGAACTTTATGGAATGCACAATTAACTCCCTTTGAATAGCGTATCATCCTGGATGATGAAATCCAGCCATTTCGTCCTGTCTAGAGTAACAGGTTCTGTACAAGCTTTCCAAGCTTCACCAAAATCAGGATCCTCTGGATACAAATTCTTGAGTTCCTTGAACCCAACCACTTCAATCTGCATTTCTGTCAGCAATAGTTGCCTTCTGCTAAGAGCATCTGCAACCCTATTAGACATTCCACTCCTGTGTTTCAAAACAAATGTATAACTCTGCAAAAACTCAACCCATTTCAAATGCCTTTCATTCAATTTTCTTTGACTATTCAAATATTGCAAAGCTTGATGATCAGTATACAAAACAAACTCCTTAGGAAGTAGATAATGTCTCCACTTCTTTAATGCCTAAACTATAGCATAAAATTCTTGATCATAAATAGAATATTTCCTCTTGGCGTCATTTAACTTCTCACTAAAATAAGCAACAGGTTTACCTTCTTGGCTCATAACAACTCCTATTGCAGTACCACTAGCATCACAATCTACTTGAAACACCTTATTAAAATCTGGAAGTGCTAAAATAGGTTGTTCTGTAACTTTTCATTTCAACAATTGAAAACTTTTTTCTGCCCCATTAGTCCACTTAAACTCTTTTCTATCCCCTCTCATTGTTTTAGTCAAGGGTCCACAAATACTACTAAAATTTCTGATAAACTTTCTATAAAAGCTAGCTAGACCATGAAAAGATCTTACCTCAGTAGCACTCCTTGGCATAGGCCATTCAAGGATAGCCTGTACCTTCTCTGGGTCCATTTTTAGACCTTCTCCTGAAACTACAAACCCCAAATACACCAACTCTTTCTTCACAAAACTGCACTTCTTCAAATTAATCAGCAATTTTTCTTCTCTCAACTTCTCAAATACCATACGAATATGCATCATATGCTCATCCAATGTCTTACTAAAGATCAAAATATCATCTAGGTAAACAATGACAAACTTACCCAAAAATTCTTTCAGAACCTCGTTCATGAGCCGCATGAAAGTGCTCGGTGCATTGGGTAGCCCAAAATGCATGACTAACCACTCATATAGTCCTTCCTTTGTCTTGAAGGTAGTCTTCCATTTATCTCCTTCTCTGATCTAAATTTGATGATATCCACTCTTCAGATCTATCTTTGAGAAATACACAGCTCCACTCAAACAGTCCATAATATCATCCATTCGTGGCAATGGAAACCTGTACTTGATTGTGATCTTGTTTATTTCCCTAGAATCCGTACACATACTCCATTCTCCATTCTTCTTTGGTGCTAATACCGCTGGTACAGCACAGGGACTCAGACTCTCACAGATCAATCCTTTCTGTAACAGTTCATGTACTTGTCTGTTCAACTCCTCACTTTCTGCAGGTGTCATTCTGTGTGCTGCCTTATTTGGCAAACTCGCTCCTGGGATCAAGTCCATTTGATGACTGATCTTTCTGACTGATGGTAATCCATCAGGTACGTTATCAGATACAATATCTTGAAACTCATTCAACAAATCTACAACTTCTACAGGAACATCTTCTACTTCCTCTTTACCAGCTTTTGGAATTAAAGAAAAACATACATGCTCATGCCTCATACCATCTAGGAAATTTCTTCCATCAACAAAAGTTATCCTTGCATTACCACATACCTTTTCTTCGGTCTCATTCAATGGCTTTAGCTTATGCCGCACTCCATCCTTTGTCAGGGAATAGGTATTCGCACGGCCATCGTGTACAGCACATCTGTCAAACTGCCATGGTCTACCCAACAACATATGACATGCATCCATAGATATGATATCACACAATACCTCATCTTGGTATCCACCAATCTTGAACTTCACCAGGCATTGTTCATTGACCATGACCCTGTGGTCATCTTGTACCTATGCAATCCGATATGGATGTGGGTGTTTCTGTCTCTTGAGCTTCAACTTTGTCACCATCTTTTCTGACACCAAATTGTCAGTGCTTCCACTATCAATAATCACATCACAACATTTACCTTCACACTTGCACCTGGTGCGAAACAGGCTCCTCCTTTTCTCAGGTTCATTCTCACCACTCAACAAGACTCTTCTGTTAATCAACGTTTCTCCTCTTTCAGC
Organism: Chamaecyparis obtusa; assembly: GCA_027943335.1. NCBI lineage: Eukaryota > Viridiplantae > Streptophyta > Pinopsida > Cupressales > Cupressaceae > Chamaecyparis > Chamaecyparis obtusa. Next base: position 130,971 of record BSBK01007872.1, read on the forward strand.
ATCTTCAGAATTTGATGATCTGGCATCTTCATCTACATGTGCAACTCTGGCCTGGCCTTCATTTCTCCTATCTATTCTACCTTGGCACTGAGGACATTCAAATGCCCTATGACCTTCTTCTCCATAGTGAAAACATGTTCCACGAAAGCCACCTCTTCCAGATCCTTGTCCTCTTCCTCTTCCTCTCTGATCTCTATTATTCTGATTCTGGAAGCGATGCTGATTCTGACTGCTACTGGCCTCATCTTTCTTTTTCGGATCTTCATTTCGGCCACCATATGATCGTCCACCAGATCGTCCACCGCGACCTCTTCCATTTTGTCTGCTCTCAAACTTCTTGTTCAGCTTTTCCTCTACTTTTAGGGCAAACTGGTATGCCTCTTCAATACTGTTCATTCGAACCAGATTCAGCTCCTCCTGGATGCTTAGCCTTAACCCATTAAGGTATCGGGCAACTTTCTCCTTATCAGCTTCTGCATGGCCTATTCTGATGAGAAGTCGATAGAACTCCTCTGTATACTCCTGAACAGATCTTCCTGCTTGCTTCAAACTTTGCATTTTCTTTAGTAGGTCAAGCTCATAATCAATACGAATGAACTATCACTTCAATTTATCCACCATCCGATCCCATCTTGTGATTTTATCTTTCTCTCTTCTATTTCACTCCAATTGAATTTCTTGCCACCAGATCTTCGCATGACCTTTCAATCTGGCCTTCACAAATTTGACCCTATCAGGATCTTCAACATCTTCATACTCAAAATATTCCTCATATTCATTGATCCAGTCGATCAATTCCTCTGGGTTAAGATTTCTAGAAAATGTAGGAACCTCAATCTTAGGTCTTTTCCCAATCTTGAAAATCGTTCGAAAAAGTCTTTCTTCCTCCTGGTTCACAATTTCAACTTCTCCTTCTTGATATTCTTCTTCGACTTCATCCTCACTTTCATCTCTGACATTAAGATTCATTCCTCTACAAATCTCTTCTTGCAATGCTCGCACTTGTCTCTGCAACTCTCTAACCTCAGGTGTCACAACACTAGGTCTTCCGCCACGTTCTCTTTGTGGAGGCATTTTCACGATGCGCACTGAAACCCTAACCACGGTCCTGGTGCAAACTGCCTCATAGTCGACGATCTGTTTACACACTCAAGAACCCCTGCTCTGATACCACTTGATGAAGGGTGCTCCCCTTAATACCACAAACACATAACAGAAATAGAGAAACAACAACAATAATATGCAAGAACAGAAAATTGGCTTCTTATTATCTCCACAAATGTGGAATTACAAACTTTCAAAATTACAATATGCAAAGCCACATGGGCATTCCTTACAATATTCTATAGGACAAAGCCTCAAATCAATACCCAGATCTACTACCCAGAACTATTCTGAACTGCCTAAGATAATAATACAACCTTCCTTATATAGGCAAGTTTCCACCGCCTGAGAAGGTTTCAAAATTTTAGCCAATAAGGCCGACCAAACTTGGCATTATTTTATTTTACATTTTATTACATCATAGTCGGCTCATGATAACCTTTCAAACCCGAATAGAAATTTTGAAGAAAATTATTTTCTGCCATTTCAGGTGGTCCAACTTCCGAAGACCATAAGTCATCACCCGTTGACCCGCTCGGCTATTATAACCCCATTTCAGAAATGCCATGAAGCGATCTACAGGCTTGACCCATGCAAGCACCTGTCACCCAAATTTTTGACCTCATCCAGGGCCTCTAAAGCCTTCAAAACTGAGTTCAAAGTTTCTATACCCTGCTGCCAATACCGAAAATCTTCAACATCTTCCAATATACACTTGATCTGGCAATGAAACTTTACTAGTAGACTTATATGACCAAAATGATCCTCCAAGAAAGAAATCATATCATTCTGTGCACATACAAAAATTACCAAAAATAGTAACTTTCCATAAATAGCAGCTCTGCACAAAATAGCCCTTACTGAATATAAAAATAGAAATATTTTTGGGTGATGCAAGATTGCTCTTACACCTAGGATGCTCCTGCATCATCCTAGCTTGACTAGGTAGCCTCAGTTAGGGGAAATACCCCTAATTGACTTCTCAAATACTCATGAGCTTCTTTAGGTAAATATTTAGTGAATATGTCTATTAATTGTTCTTTTGTATTCACATATTCCATTTGAACTTCTTTATCTTGTACCAATTCTCTCAAATAGTGATACTTGATTTCTATGTACTCAGTCTTAGTATGCATCACTAGATTTTTAGAAATGTTGATAGCACTTGTGTTGTCACAAAAAATAACAATAGGTTCATTGATTTCTTCTTTCATGCCTACCAACAATTGTTTTATCCATACCAAATTTGAACAGTTTATTGTAGTAGCAATATACTCAGCTTCGACAGTAGATTGGAAAATGCAATTTTGTTTCTTGCTCATCTAGGAGACTAATCTCTATCCAAGAATGAAAGCTCCACCACTAGTACTCTTCCTTCCATCTACATTTCCTGCCCAATCAACATTTGTATATACTCTTAGTTCAAATTTGTCATTCTTCTTGTAGCATAGCCCATAGTCAGCATATCCTTTCAAGTATCTCATAATTCTTTTCACAACCATCATGTGTGTTTCCTCAAGATTGGTAGAGAATCTTGCCACAATCCCAATAGCTAGTGCAATATCTGGTCTACTATGTACAGTATATTGCAATTTTCCAACCATGGATCTATACAAAGTCTAGTTCACTTCTGCAGCATCATCATTCTTAGATAACTTTTGTCCAGTAACCATAGGAGTACTCACTGGTCTAGCATCTTCCATCCCAAAAGTTTTAAGTATTTCATTAACATACTTAGACTGTGTACTGAAAATTCCTTTCTTCATCTGATATACTTGTAAACCAACAAAGAATTTAATCTCACCAAACATACTCATTTCAAATTTAGTTTGCATTTCATTTGAAAATCTTTTACACAATGCATCTTGTCCACCAAAAATAATGTCATCCACAAATTTTTTTTCCAATAGGATACCTTTAACTTCTTCATCTTTCATGTATAGATTGCTTGTGTCATTTTTTCTTGAGAATCCAATGTATATCAAGTAGTTATGGAACCTCTCATACCATGCTTTGGGAGCTTGTTTTAATCCATATAGGGCTTTTTTCAGTTTGCATACCATGTGTCTTCTGTTTGGATCAATAAAACCTTTTGGTTTTTCTATGTAAACTTCTTCTTCCAATATACCATTTAAAAATGTAGACTTGACATCCATTTGATATACCTTGAAATATTTATAAGCAGCATATGCAAGAAGAGTTCTTACTCCTTCCAATCTAGCTACAAGGGAAAATGTCTCCCCATAATCTATTCCTTCTTCTTATGTGTAGCCTTTGCATACCAACCTAGCTTTGTTCCTAGTGATTTCACCTTTTTCATTCAACTTATTTTAGAACACCCACTTTGTTTCTATAACATTTTTGTCTTCAGGTCTTGGCACTAGAGTCCAAGTATCATTCTTCTCAATCTAGTCAATCTCTTCATTCATTGCTTGTATCCAGTCTTCATTTTCTAATGCCTCTCTGGTTGACTTAGGTTCAAACTCACATAGTAAACATGTTGGATCCTTTATCTTAATTCTAGTCTAAATTCAAGTATGTTTGTCTCCAATTATCTATTCAGGCTTGTGATGTCTTCTTACATATTTTTCCAGAATAGGTTCAACACTTCTCTACTCTATTTCATCAGGTTCCCCAATAAGATTGTTAGATTTAGCTTCTGAATGCTTGCAAACCTCTTCCTGATACTCAAAAGCATTATCTTGTAGCACGACATGTTCAGCATGTTCTTGTTCTCTTTCAACACTATTTTCCTGATGCTCGGTAGCATCTTCCTGTCACTTGGAAATGCTTTCCTGAGACTCAGCATCAGGTGCAAGTTTGTTATTTTCCTCTTCTACTTCTTCAATGTACACAAAAGATCTATAATCTTCTGGTTCTCTTTTGCTATCAGCTTCATTTCTTTCTACATACTAATCGATTTTGACATTCACACTTTCCACAATTTTGTTAGTGTTAGAGTTCAAACACTTATAAGCTTTACTTTTTGTGGAGTACCCTAGGAATATGCCTTCATCACTTTTAGCATCAAAATTTCCATTCCTATTGTCTTTTAATATGTAAAACTTGCTTCCAAAGATTTTAAAGTATTTAACACTCGATGCGTGCCCATGCCATAATTCATAGGCTGTCAGATTTGAACCTTTTCTTGATCTATACCTAGTTAAGAGTGTAGACAGCTATACTTATAGCTTCTTTCCAATATTTTTGTGCCACATTCTTTTCAATCAACAATGTCCTTACACAATCCAAGATAGATCTATTTCTTCTCTATGCTATACCATTTTGTGGAGGTGTCCTAGGTGCAGACATCTATCTTTTTATTCATCTATCATTACAAAATAGATTGAATTCATTTGATGTAAATTCTCCACCTCAGTTAGATCTAAGACATTTTAGGTTCCTACCTATCTCCTTCTCAACCTTAGCCAAATACCACTTAAAGAATTGAAAAGCATCAGATTTTTCTTTTAAAAACATTACATGCATCATCCTAGTATGATCATCCGCAAACAAGATAAAATATCTAGCACCACAGTAAATTTGTACACCCATAGGTCCACAAAGGTCAGTATGAACCAAATCTAAGATGTTTTCAGAAGTAAAGGATTTTCTCTTGAAACTTGACTTAGTCATTTTTCCTAACTGGCATTCCTTGCACATCACATTCTCAAGTTTCTTCAATCTAGGTAGACCTCTTACTTTCTTCTTCTTACTTATCTCTACCAGATTGTTAAAGTTAACATGACATAGCCTCTTATGTGATAACCAAATGTCATCAAGTTGTGCAACCATACATATTTCTTCAGATAGGTCAAGATAAAACAAATTACCTCTAGTCTATTCTCCACTTCCGATCAGTTCACCAGTAGCATCAAATATCTTAGCTTTCTTGTGATGATATTCCACTCAGTAACTAGTGTTGTTGAGATAAGCAACACTTAGTAGATTATAATTCAAACCTTCAACCCAATATGCATTTTCACAAGAGATCTTATCAGTCAGTTTAATCAAACCTTTTCCTCTAACAGTACATGGTGCATCATTACCAAATTTTACACTTTTACCTCTATAATGATGTAAGGTCTCAAACTTACTCTTGTCACCAGTCATGTGATGTGAAAAACTACTGTCAATAATCCATTTGTCATTCTTATTCACATAGGAGATCAATGCAGTTTTATCATTCTCATCAGATTCATCTTTCATTGCAACATAGACTACCTCAATTTCAAAATCATCACTATCGGTGTCAGTTTCTTCTTCAACAATGTTACAAGATTTCTTACCTTTTCCTTTGTAATCTTTGTACCTTTGATAGCTTCTATCATCTCTTATATCTTTGTGTTTACTATTTCTTTCTTCATCTTTATCATTCCTGTCAGGACATCTAGCAGCTATATGACCAACTTTATTACATGCAAAACATATAATAGGGATTTTACATTTATATCTTCCTTTTCCTCTTCTCAGTCTTCTAGGCATAAGAGCTTCTAGATCTTCAAGTTCTTCATCAAAAGTGTCACTGTCACCTTCACTTTCACTTTCACTTATGCCTCTTTCTTTTTCTTTCTTTGGCTTGTTCAAAACTAACTGTGACTTAAAAGAAGATTCAACATTACCAATACCACCAACAGTGAAGTTATCATAGTTAGAGAGTTAAAAATCAGTCAGCTTGCCAACCAAACCTTCCAAAGTAAGCACATTAGCAAAGTTGCATCTAGATTCCTAAATAGCTGAGATCTTAATGGCATATATAGGATGTAGGGTTCTTAGTACTTTTCCAATTATAGTTTCTTCATCAATAGTCCCATTTTCTCCTCTAATAGCATTCACAAATTCTTTTATTCTACCACAATATTGTGCAATGTTCTCACCTTCTTGCATTCTCATCTCATCAAACTTACCTTTGAGACTCTTGGCTTTAGCTTTCAGTACATATAAGTCACCACCATAGATCTTTGCAAGAGTGTCCCACATCTCCTTAGCAGTAGTGCAATCCTTAATGTCCTCAAATTCTAGATAGCTTAGGGAAGATGCAATTTCTAGCATTGCTTGATTATGTTCTTTCTTAGCTCTCATTTCCTTAGCAGTAAATAGTGCGACAGGTGAGACATAGTCATTCTCAATGTAGTACTTTGCAGAATCACCAATACCGGCTAGATGTAGTTTCATCAAGCTTTTCCATGTAGGGAAGTTTTCCTTATTTAGCTTTGGTACCTCCTTCTTATACATCCTGGTCATTTGCTTCAAGTCCCTTTAAAATTGATTTCTCTAAACACCAATAATAAGCAACACAACTCTGATACTAATTGTTAATATGATTTAGAATAACAACGAGGGGGGTGAATCAGTTGTTCTCAGGTCTTGATGTATAAAACAACTTCAAAAACTTTTCCTTAAATCAGATCAAACAACCAAAACTAACTCGGTCATCACTGATTCAATAATAGAAACATATAACATCGCAGTCCACTACCCAGCTGTGTCTAACTTGTAAAATACATAAATGTTCAAACCAAAACATTCACACAAGCATTGACACTAGGATTTATAGTGGAAACCCAATTTGGTAAAAACCACTTTGTAACATGCTACTATTATTTTCACTCTTTTGAAGTGAACTTGGTTAAAAGCCAACCCTATCAAAGGTTACAATACACACTGTCAGGTGTGACCCAGTTAAAGGATTTCAATCACCCTGTTAAAAGTGAGCCTTGTTATAGGACTTACATACACTCCATTAGAATACAACCTTGTTCAAAGGATTCAAACATATGACTGTTAGGTCAACCTCTGTTAAAAGGATTTTGACTGTTACAATGGTTAAAAAGTAGCAGCAATATTGATTTGAAAAACATACAACTCACCTTGCAAATATCAGATCCAATTCTGTACACAAATGCTGGTTTACTGACTTTGAAACCTTTCCATCTCCCTCTCTGATCTGCTTGGAACTTTTCTTCAAGAAATCACCGCACATCTCCTTTAGCCTTTTCTACTTATACAGTAAATAAAATCTACTGATCTTCCAACATCGTATTTTCACCCATGCCTTCACATACCTAATGATTTGGTTCCCTTAATACTTCCCCAATTAGGTTAACTCATCTTTTTCCACTCATTCTCCTTCATAGATCTTAGGGTTAGGTCAGATTCATTAAATCTACCTGCTTTATGTTCTTTAGCTCCTTTTCTAGAATCATCTCAAATCTCTTAAAGATTTACAATAAAATGTTTTGCAGTGCATTTAATGCTTTCAAAAAATCAATAAATAAAGTCAGCATGTTTTACATAATCCAAGAATTCAACAATGTCGGCTCCAAATCTGAAATCTCTTCAAATATAAAAATGCTGATGCTCGGTGAATACTGTGATCAACTACTCAGTCTTCATGTAGAAAGCTCAGTCATTACTAAAAAATGTTTCCTCGGCAATTAACTATTACTTGGTCGACACTAGAATTTTTCTCAGCATATACTAACTCGGTCGACACTAACATTACTCAGCTTAAACATGATTTCTGCATTTTTTCTCAATCAAGCCTACCAGTTTAGTCTTCAATCTTACTAATATAAACAATACATTGTCTCATCATTGTACAACATAGTCAAGTACACTTTGTAGTATCAAGATAACTCAACCTTTCCCTAGGTACTATTGTTACCATCCTTTCTATCCCTTCTTCACAACAATACAATAGATATAGTACTTTCCTAAGTAGCAGCAGTCTTACCAGTTAAGGTTTGACATCAATGACAATACAATAATTGTTTCAATTATAGTTTCCAACAATAAGTCTCTATGTATTAGATCCAACTTGTTCTCTACCGAATTATGATTGCTTTTGAATAAATTCCTTACATGCTTTCCCATCACACATTCCCTGCATATTGTGTCTACTAGCTTTGAAATGCTAGGAAGATCTCTTACTGCCTTTACATTACTTATCTTTACTATATTATCAAAATTGATATGACATAGTATTTTGTGCCATAACCAACTTTCATCTATTTTAGCAAAAAAACAACTTGCTTCTGGATTAAGCTAAAAAACATTACCTTTATTCTTTGACCCTGATGCAATCATTTCTTGTTCCTTGTTATTAATGATGCACTTTTTGTCTTTGAATTCCAACTTATATCATCTACATAAAGAACATCATCAGTGTTTTTCTTTCCATCCAAGGTGATAGGTTTAGGAGTGTTGTCACCAAATCTAACCATGTTGCCTTTGTACCTATCTAGATGTACAAATCTATCTTTGTCTCTTGTCATGTGGCATGAACAACCACTATCAATGATCCAATCAGTTCTCATGTCTTCTTGTGAAATTAGTGCTAACTCATGTGCATTTTTCTCATCTTCAAGGGAAATGAAGCCAATTTCTTCTTCTTCTAATTCATCATTAGATACTCCATCAGCAACATAGTAAAATTCCTTAGTATACTTAGGCTTGCAGTTGTTTTTGAACTTCTTGACTCTAGTAGGATACTTAGATGTAAAGTGACCAATCTTATTACATGAAAAACATTTGAATGGTAATTGACCTTCATATTTTACTTTTCCTTTCTTTTTTTTCTTATCAATCAAAGCAATGAAATCATCTATTTCTTTCTCTTTGTCATCAACATCAAAATCACTAGAAGTATTCAAGGATTTCTTACCATGGACTAAGGCTCTAAATGTTGTTTCACTTTTAGGTTTTGTCTTCAATCTTGATATCTCAAAGGCTGAAAGCTTGCTGATTATGGTCTCCCTTTTAAAGTCTTTTGTGGATTGCATAGTCTCATCTAGGATGCATATCTTGTTTTCATATTCTAGTGCCAAGGTAGTCATAAATTTATCCATTATGTCTTATTCCAAAATTACTCCACCATTGTTTCTGATTCCAACAACTACTTCATTAATCCTCTGATTGTAGGCTCTAACATTATCATCAGGTAACATCTCTAATGTATTGTACCTTTTCTTCCATGTATTTCTATGTGCATTCTTAGCTTGAATATCTTCTTCAAACATGTCCTCAAGATACTTCCATATCTTGGAGCCTTTATCCATCTTCTTGATCTCTAAAAATTCACTGTCTAATAGGGAGCTGATAAGGGCTTCTTTGGAAATAGAATTTGAAGTGAAAATCTTCTTTTGCTTCAAAGTTGCATCATCTTTGGCAAGATTTTCTAGAGAGGGAATCTAAAATTCTTTGGTAGCTACTTCAAAAATCTCAAAGGCAAAGCACTGCAAATGTGTCATCATCTTGTTCTTCCACTCAAGATAATTCTCTCCATCAAACTTAGGACTTTATTTTCTAAAGATTTCCATCTGATCAACCTCATGCTATTAAAATTTATCTCTGAGGCACTTGGCTCTGATACCAATTGTTATGAATAGTCCCAAGAGATAACTAAGAGGGGGGGTGGGGGGGTGAATTAGTTATCTACAAGTTTCAATTCTTTATCCAATTAAGTATGTGATAATATTAAGCATAAACACAATGAAAGATCACTTAACACAACACAGAGATTTTGGTTACAGGGAAACCCAAATAGGCAAAAACCTTGGTGGGAGTTGACACCCACTAAGAACTACACTAGTGTATTATGATCCTTTTTAGAAAACCTGACAACCCTATTAGGAGTTGATCTTTACAATGCATTAGGTATAGTGAGCTGGTCAAGGCTCAAACCCTATTAGGGGTGAGGACGCACTATCTGAGAGAACATTACTCAAAGGGGTAAAGGTTGCAACCTTCTGTTTAACATATACATGCTATATCTGGAGCTTGGTGAACTAGGCATAGACCTAATATCTTGATTAGTTCCAATGAATAGCATATAATATTTATTATATGACATAGACCTTCTTCTGATGGGTCAACACTTTGAACTCTCTACTGTGCTATTATCTTTTTTAATTCTGAACCATACTTGTCAATCACAAGTGACTGCTAATAAATATCTTTCTTCTAAATGATATAATTAAGTCAGCTTGTTATAAAAATCTTGAAATCATATTAGAGAAACAAAACAACTCTCCAATAATACCTCAGTCGGCTCTACTCAGCACAACACAAATTGGGATCTATCCAACTTACATGTTACTTCACACTGTCAACTCCAAATTAACTGATACTTTCTCCTTATGATGAATTATGACATGTACTCTTAACCAAACATTATTGATTCTCCAACAAACACTAATCCAAGTGTGCATACCAAGATCATTGGCGCAACTATCGTAATCATATAAACATTGTCAGCTCTTCTAGATAAACTCAAGAAATTGTGACTGTCAACTGGAGACTTCATAACTTAGCCTGTACTGCATATCTAACTCTACTTTCATGAACATAATATTATGCATATTTCTAAAACATAAGTGTAACCACAAAAGGCTCTACTAAAAATATACTTGAAATCATGTACATAACTATTCCTGGGACCTGTTAGGAACATTCACTAATATGCACAACTGTACTATTGTCTTTACTCATAATCAACCTCTGCATCTATGATATCATGATGATAACATATCCATGTAAGATATGTTGAAGTCTCTCTCCATTAGGCTTACACACATGCTACTTACCATATGTTTTCATCAATGAAAAACATACTGGCTTGTTGGTAAATCTCCAACAACACATGGATCTTGGAATAGGAAGAAGCTTGAATGGATATGGATGGAGAAATCTTCAACAAGATGGTTCTATAGAGCTTTGAATCCTTCAATGGCTACCAATGGATCTCCTTAATGAATTGAATGCTTGAATGCTTTCATGTAGATGATTGATTGAATGCTTGAATGCTTTCATGTAGATGATTGATTGAATGCTTGAATTTTTTAGTGCTTGAATGCTTGAGTACTTGAATTCTTTCTTCTTGCTTGCTTCTCCTTGCTCACTTACTTCATGTGTGGATGGATTGAAATGAGAGGATGCTTCCTTATATACTAGTCTAGGGAACAAAATTATAGAGAGGCCAACATAGGAGAATTAAATTCCCATTAAACCTATACCCTTAAAAGTGGACCTAAATTAAATATGATTTAAGATTTTACCGTTTCGAAGCCTGAAATAGTAGACCCAAAAATGGTAAATAAATTTTTCTGAAACCCGACATTCGAAAACTTTGGGATTTTGAAATTTGGACCTTGGATCAAGGTTGAGGTTGACCTTGACCCTGAGGTCAAGAATATGAGGAGTTTTAGTTTAGGATGCTAGAATTATGCAAAAAAAAAGTGGAAAATGGGGCTTAATAGGGGAAAAAGCTAGATCCATGTCAAAGACCCATTCAAGGCATTTTAAATAACCCCAAACCACTTGAAGTGCTAAACCAGTCCTAAATAGAAGTGATTCCATTTTCTAATGATACACTATCACCTTGTGAGCAAGTTCAGTGGCCTTTATTTTATTTTCCTCTTCTTTATCTTGTTTCTTCTTAGATTATTTGTTGGGGATTCTTCCTTGGGTGGAGTAACCAAGGTCTTCCTTTTAGGAATGGGTCTAGAGCTCATCATCTTGGGTCTAGAGAACCTTGTTGTCCTTGTAGGTGCTCCTTTTTCCTTCTTCTCAACTTCTATTGTGATGTTCTCCTAGGAGGGATAGGAGTCTGATCATGTACTGTGACAACTACTAAGGGTGACTCAAATATATCTACAAGTTTTTTAGTCTATAGGGGTGAAGACTTCAAGCTCACCTGTCTAATGGACTTCTCTATAAGATTTTCCCTTAGTTCTATCATTTGATCCTTAGGTAACCCTTCTCCTTATGAAATTTTATTAATTAATTTCTCTACTTTCCTCTTCCTTTCTTCCCTAATCAATAACTCTCTAACCTTTAGGGATTTCTCTTCACGCCCTCTCCATCTTTCCTCTATGGGATATTTCTCAAATGCAAGGATGTGTTCAAGGTGAGGGACACAAATCTGAGAGCTAGCATCATAACCCATTGGAGGACACCATCACACTCTTGGTTCATCTCCCTCAATACATGTGCAATTAGTCTTTACCACAAAGAAGATGTTCTCCTTGTACTTTTATACTATCTCCTTGGGTATTCTCTCCCTTTTCTTTATTTCTCTTTGAAAGATATTGAATATACAAAATATTTCACCACCAATCCAATTATTATCTTGCATTCCATAATACATGCTAATCTGAGTAGTTGTAGGTTCATATTCTTTCCATGCATGAGAGAACATGCCAGAAAAATTATGTATAATGTAATTTAGAAAAGATGCAAATTGCCAGGGACCCAAATTTGAATGCATTTATTTTCCATGTTTAATTATCCTAAGATTCTCTAGAAATTGTACTCTAAGTACTTGACATAGATCAAAATACTCATTTTATATGATCCTCTTGTAATCTATGTAGACAATACATACTGAACTAGAGTTTATCCTAGTTCTATAATGCATCTTGTAGCCAAGAATCATGGAAACAAGACTCACATCCTTCAACTTTGTTGGTTCCTCAAAATGGACTTTATGCTTTCTAAAGAAACCAATACATCTATAGTTTTTAAGGATGGGTTAGATCCAAATATGAGTTCTAAGATGACTAGACCAACTATAGGGATAAGACTTCCCTTTGCACTTCTGGCTCTACAAGACGAAGGAGGGTACTCCTAATCCAATAAAACAAACCTTACTTCAACAATCACATACTTGATTTAAAATAACAGATAGATGGTAAGAAAATGCTAAATGATAACCACTCATTTATTGATTATCCATTACCATTAGATGGGACAGAACCTGTAGGTGACAATACTTCAAATATTTTTGATAGATTTATATCAATATTTAGGAAATATAGTAAGACCTCATTAGGTAATTATTTCTATAAACTAGCTCCACTGTTGGCCAGTGTCTTATCCATTGGGTGACATATTCACTGCAAAATGAAATACATAGATGATATATTGAACTTTGATGATTTATATCATTAAAAAATACTATCACCCTATGATTATTCTAATCAGAGGACTCTTGAAATTCACACTACTGATTGATTATCCTTATAAAAACTTCAGAGAATTAGTGTTGTATCTAAAACCTATTTAATTTGATCTTTAGATCAAAGCAGAATAATATCAACACATACACAAAGATAATCCATGCAATCAATCTAACAACTCATAACTCAAAGAAAGGAACACCAAGGAGAGATATGAACTTTGGATTTTATTCAAATTGTAATATCATCTATATGTATACATAATGCTTTAAAATGTAAACCATCTGAAAATTTAGCTAAACCATTAATACTTTCTATTTTATAAAAAATGGCCTAATATAGTGTACTGTATCATAGACTCAGAACTTGTCAATCAAAATGCTCGAGTTCTAGTCCCTACAAAGTGATCCTGGGAATCCTTTTATAGAAATTAAGGATAGAATACAAGCTTCGAAACCCTTTGGAAAAGATAAAAAATAATGACAACTATATAGGACAAAAAAGACAAATAGAACACTTTCTTGTTATATTTTTTACAAAGTTGCTTATTGACTTGGGCACCAAAATTTTCAACAAATTCCAAAGTTAGTTCAACTTCTACCAAGTGTTTCCTTCTACATATGAGATCCTTTATGTTGTTTTATTTTCTTTACGAAATTGAAGAAGTGCCATCTATTGCAGCCTTAGTGGATGTATCTTCTTTCTTAATACTCTCTAAAGAATATGTTGCCTCCCTAGAAGTATAAACTTCTTCATCTGGCCAATGAAAGGCCAGTATCTCATCTCTTTTAGGTACCAAAGTATCCCATTTGAATTTTACTTGATGTACCTCTTTCCTTAGGGTTTTGAAATGTACCTTGGTATCTTGTAATACTTCAATTATTTGGACAAAGGGACTATTTCTATCTGCAGTTAAAATGGTGCTCATTCTGCCTGTCAATTGATCATCTATTTGTCCTAACCATTTCTCTTTGTTCTTTATTTCTCCATCTACTATGAAAAGATCGGGAAACATTTGAAAATTGTTCTGGAAATACATTTCCCTCAGAACTGATACCTTTCTCTCCAAGTTTTTCTTTTTATTGGAAACTCGAGTAAAGTCTTAACAAACTTATGACTATTTGTTAACTGTATATCCATAACCTGCTAAGTTTTAATCAAAGAGTAAAATGATTTTAAATTATTTTTTCTAGCAACCCACCTATCCAAAATTGGGTTCATAGTGGTCATTTCCTCCTTAAAAGAGATCAAAATTTTAGATAATTGTTCACCAACCTTATCAATTCCTTTTGGCTCTATATTTGCAACAAATTCCAAAATTGTGTCCCTTAATTTCTCTTCATATTTCATGGACACTTCCAATTGTCCCTGTTCAAAAAATTTCCTCTCATCTCTTAACTTCTTTTCTTTCTCCAAGAAAGACCATCTTTTATTCTCCAAAATCTCTCTCTGTGTTATGTCTTCATCCTCCATAGGAGGAGGTAAAGTAGAGGGGGGTATTTAATTATAGGACTAGATGAAGAAGGCATAGAAGGGGAGGAAGAAATCTACAATTTCTCTGATATCTGGATTGAGCCCTATTCTCCTAACCTTTTCCTTAGGTCTACTACTAGTTTATCCTTTTCACTGATCTCCTTTTTTATCTCCCCATAAGCTTTTAACACTATTTCTAGCTTTAGTGTGAGTGCCTCTTTTTCTTTGGCTTCCTTCTCAGCTACCTTCATAGTGAGCTTGGTTGTTTCCAAGACCATGAATGTTGCTTCAACAACTGAAGTTTCACTGACCCTTTTCACTAGAAGGCTTCCTGTAAGATCACCCTTGTCAATCATTTTGCCTTTATTATTTTCATTTTTCCTTAGGGACCACATAACCAAGGCTTGATGGTCATCACTGAAAGTGAATCCCTTGATTGCTTGCTTCACCTCCTATTTAGTTTTGTGAACTGGTGTGGTTTTATTCCTAACAACATCTAGAACCACTACATCAACAATGTCCCATTTCGGGAGAATGAGTACCCTAGAATTTTTTACCATTTCTCTCCCCTACTCTGGAGGGACCTTTTCAAACCTCTTTGTCATTTCTTTCCTGAACTCATCTTCTATGACCTTGAGGTCTCTTTGTGTATTTTATTTATGTCTTTTCTCACATGTCTCTTCAAATTGGCTTATGTGCAGTCTCCACAAGAATTGTATGAAGGCTCTAGTCTTGACAAAAGCATCATATTCTAAGAATTCATCACATTCTTTCCTAGTAATTGGATCCAGTTATTTTCTATCCATTTCTCCTATTGTTATGTCTAACTCAGGTTCATCTAGTGGCTTTGGTATTCCTTCATTTATTTCCTCATAGGTCATGCAGATTTGAGCTAGACCACCTAAGTGCTACAATTGTTCTACTACCTCTTGATGATCAAAATCAATTTTAAATGGTTGATTCTATGGTGATTCTGAAATTTCCTATATTTTTTCATGCATTTCAACTTCCTTTGAGGTGGAAGGGATATCCTTTGTTCTTTTGGTTCTTTCTTGCCTGTTTGGTCTAAGTACCACCACACTATATCCAGTCTTCTTTTGCAGCATGTATTTACCTAGGGGTAATATCTTGGAAAATGTAGGCTTACTCAACACAAACTTAGCCCTTTTTGGCTCATTTTGCATGACCTATTATTTCTTTTCATTTAGGGTCTGGATGATACCCTCAAAAAGGCTCATAAGACATTCTATTTTCTTCTCGAAAGGGGTGAAATATTTTAAGGGATCATAATCCCTCACAAAATTTTGCACCTAATCTAGTGTCTTCTTATACACCATCCATTTTTATTTTCTGATCTCGTGTTCCTATATGTCAAGAATTTTTTTGATAATATCTTCAGGAAAGTTAAAAATATGATCCATAGAGGCACGTCTAGTCCTCTTTTGATATATGTTCTCCAAAAACCCTCAGGATCTACTACCCTAGCAACTGAAGTAGCCATGTGATAAGGTTTCAATATTTCTTCCATGTGGGTCCATCCACCCTTAGTGATTACAAACTAGTAAGCTATAGTGACAATAGGAAAGAGAGCTCCTCTAGCCCTCCCTGTGAGATTATTTACTTGCAAGTCCCCAATTTTTCTCAAAAATTTTGCAACCCTAATCTTGAGAGGGACTTAATATGGAAATACAAAAGGGGTCCCTCTGAAGCCATATACTCTGATTACAATAGACACTAAGTAAAAAATTAAATCATCGCAATTGTCTACACTTTTCATGTCAGTAGCAAATTTCTTAGGTCTCAGGAGTTTTGACAATACCTTTGGGATTCTTCGGTTTTCTAGAAATAACAAGGCTCTAAGCCTTGATGCAAAACATCTATCAAAATTAAAAAAAATGTTCTCATTCCTATCCCAAGTCATGTTGAGGTTCCATAACTGTACTAGCATTTCTTCAGCATCCTTCTGCCTCATCAGATCTATTTATTTTTCAAAGTAATTTTCACCTTTGTATAGAAACATGTACATTAACAGGGAATACCAACCAAAGGGTTTGTCTACTTTATTCTTTTGGATTCCCATTAATCCCTCATGAATCAATTCAGCTAAGAAAGGGGAAAAGTCAAAAGTAAAAACCAAGAAAGGGTGCAAGATTTGAACCATCATATACATGAAGTGTATTGGCATCCTTTCCTGAACATCTTCTCCAAAAATTTGGCATAATGACCAGTGTAAACCCTTTTCCCTTAGGTTAAAATAGTCTTCTTTGAAAGGTTCTTATGTGTTTGGGCCCACTTCGATTAAACCCCCAATTTTATTATAGAATTCCTTCAAAGGACCACTCCTGAGATAATCTCTCTAAGCATCATAGACTTGTTTTAGCTCATCAAAGTCTATTTTGTCTAGGTCACCAATTGGCTCACTTAACCCAAAAACCTTTCTAATCTCCTCAGCTAAAATACTAATTAAAGGGTTTCCACTTGTGTCCCTAACAACCCTAATTACTTGATCATATTTATATGCTACTTGGATCATAATATCTACATCCATGAACACATTTTGCACAACAAGATTACCCAGATCAAATTGCCATACATTACTAGTGGGAGAAAAAGCATGTCTTTGGCCAAAACCTACTCTGAACAATCGCAAACCAGAGATCCCAATATTTTCATCTCTCATATAATTTCCTTTGTCATACATACCATCTTCTATTCTAACCATAGGGTCTTGTGGTGTTAAACCCTTTCCCTTGACTGTGTCAGTAGTCGAATGATCAAATTGTTGCAAGAGGTTTTCATGCACACCCCTCTCATGATATTTAATATTTCATGTAAACTCCCTTCTTGGTGTCATTTTTAGAATTATAGGGTTTTGACAATAATATAAGAATTTAAGAGAGGTAACAGAGATATTCATAATCCTTTAATGAGAATTTCCAGGCAAGCAAGAGCGGGGATAAAATCTTCACAATATACTAACTATTCTCAAAAAACCCTTAGGAGATGGTGACCTGCTTTGCAATTTTCTTCGCAAGGGCTCTGCAAATTCTATGACATCGTGCCTTTAGAAATGAATCAATCAAAGATATATTAGTATTACTTTTTGACAATTCACTCTGCATGATTCAACCATAAATTCTCTACAAATTTGAATAGTCTATAATTCAATAAGCAAATTTTCTCACACCAATTTTGAGTGAATTAAAGTCAATGGTTAAAACCTTGTGCATCATTTCTTCATGGCAACGTGACAACCATTAGATCAAGAAATATCTACGATGGTTTGAAAATTGTAGCATCTTGGTCCCACATGACAACTGGACCCATTGTTACGATTAGATGGAAGATCCAACGGTCGATTCTTTAATTACCTTATGATTGGACCCACCATTGTATCTCATGGCCTGATACCAAATTGATAATTGTCGCAATGCCACAAGCACAAATGTCTTATCATCTTTCATTTGTGAAAACATGATAGCCATTAGATCAAAAGCAAGATGTCATCTTATTACAACCTTTATTAACCGGGGCCAGTGAATGTACATTGATAGATCTTTGCAATCAGACAGTCGTGGTGATAAAACCAAGGTAACCGGTCCCACCTGACAGAGATGCCTAGTTATCGATGCATCAATGACTATCACAATGCTACATTGTTTAATCTCCATGTATCTTTCCTTTGCATCTATGTGACCACCATTAGATTTAAATGTCAGATAAGTGTTTTGATAAAGTGTCAAAACCTTAAGAAAATTATCATCAGGACTTAGGTAAAATATTAAAGGTGACCGGGGCTATAGAATTAGGAAAAATTAAAGTGTCAAGTTAGGTAGAATAAAACTTAGGAAAAAGAAACCCACCAAGAGGGAAATATAACATATGCATTATTTGGGCTTTAGTGATTTCCAAAAAGTAACGACCGAATGGAATGACAGAAGGTTGACCTAGGGTTTTTACTTAAAGTGAAGAAATGTTAGGGTTTTTTCAAACATGATAATTAATTAGGGCTTCTTGGATTTCAAAGGAGATCTTGGAATTTCTGGTAAATACCTTAGGATTTTAAAAAGTATGAAAATTTGTGTTGAAAAAATTAAAGTGCCAAAAGTGGCTCTGTCTAGGGATGTATGCCTCTTACAGGCATGACAAGGATTTAGAATCTCTGGGATAAGCAAACCATCTACTGAAAAAAACTACCCTACACACACAACTTGAAAATGAACACACAACAAGGAAATAAAACCTATCTACTATTCATGGATAATGAGAGTACCTTAAGAGAAGTACAACTTGAGAAACTGTCCATGAATTGGCAATTCCAAAACATTTCCAACTAGATCTTTTAAGATGTAGGAATCATGCCCCCATTTACTGTCAACAAGATATGGTCCCAACCAGATTGGGTCAATTTTTTTGTGGTTTCCCTTATCCTCTAGCTTAGCATTCCACATTAAGAGCAAGTCATTAGTGTTAAAATCTCTAACTGTGGTTTTCTTGTCATACAAATTTTTGTACTGGAGCTGAGATCTTACATTTTTATCATGAGCTTCCCTTCTTGATTCATGCAATTGTATTAGATCTTCCAACCTAATCTTCATTTCATTGTCCAAGTCATCATCATATAATTGTATGAATTATACATTTGTAGGAAATTATTCTATGGTAACCTAGCCTAGATACCATATACTAAATCGAAGGAAGCACATCCAATGGCCTTTTTGACTGTCACTCTATCAACCCACAGAGCTAGCTGCAACTTGGAATCCTATGCCTTTTTGTTTGTGTCAAGAATTCTTTTCAAAATATTTATCACTCTTATTAATTAATTCAGCTTGACCATTTCCTTGAGGATGATAGGGGGCTGAGTATGAAATTTGAATCCCATATTGTTGACAAAAGCTATTAAATTCTTCAGATCTAAAGCACATAGCATTGTCCACAATCATAACCTTAGGACATCCAAATCTTGTAAACAAATTTTGCATCATGAAATCAGTGACCACCCTGCTAATGGCTCTTTTAGTGGGAATTGCTTCCACCCACTTAGTGAAGTAATCTGTGGTGACCAGGATCCATGAATGTCCCCCACTTGACTTGTTTGGGATCTCTCCAATAAAATCCATTCCCCTTTTTTTAAGAGGAGCCTCAACTATCACAGGGCTTAAAGGCAAGTTGCCACTAAACTTTAATTTTCCTACAAATCTTTGGCAAGCATCATATTTTCTTACAAATAAGTGTGCACCCTTGAAGATATCAGGCCACCAAAAACAAGTCCTTAATATATTATGTGCAGTATTTTTAGCCATGTAATGGCCACCACATACACCCTCATGCATTGCTTGTAATAAGTTCTCAGCCTCATGATGGTCAACACATTTCAACAAGATACCTTCATTGCTTCTCCACCATAACTCCCCTTTAGAAATCACATACCTTACAACATGCAATTTCATATTTCTTCTTTTTTGGTTGTCCATATCAGGGGAAAGCACAATTTTCTGCAAGTATTTAATAGTATCCTCATACTAGTCACAACAATCTAAATCACAAATATATGGCCTATGTTCTTCTTCAAGAATATTTATATGGTTGGCATGTAGATTTCTTTGAGCCATGAGTTTTTCTAACCCTATTCCTCTTACCAAATTTGTGATTTGGATGTCGATATTGAACTCTTGGATCCTATTTATCTATCTCCACCTTCTTCCAAAAACTTTGTGTTGTACCAGGATATCCTTCACAGCAGCATTGGGCACATATGCAACTATAGTTGCTCCAACTAGATAACACCTTAAAGTTTTGATAGCTTTGACCAATGCATATTCTTGTTTCTCATTTAATTCATATTTTAACTAAGCTTCCTACAAAGATTTACTGAAAAAAGATATAGGCTGTTCAAAACCTTCTGAGTTCTTTTGTAACAACACTGCAGTAATAGTATGGTATCAAGAAAAATATAAAATCTAGAGGGGCTTACTATAATCTGGTGTTCTTAATACAAGGGCATTCTTAATTTCTTGTTTGATTTCACAAAAATCTTTCTTAGCTTCTTCACTCCATTCAACCTTCACACCCTTTTTTAGCATTCTGGAAATAGGAACACTGATCTTAGAAAAAGTTGTGATAAATCTTCTGACAAAATTAACTTGACCAAAGAAAGATTGAATTCCCTTAATATTTCTTGGTAGTGGCACTTTGTCAATTGTTGCCACCCTTTTAGGATCAATTTTGACTCCATCTTTGGACATGATGTGACCCAAGAGCTTACCCTCAGTTACCCTAGAAGCACACTTCCTTGGGTTAAAAGAGACTTCATACTCTAAGGCTCTCCTAAAAATCTTTTCAAGATGGCCACAATGCTAATCCCCCATTTTTGAGTAAGTAGTGAGATAATTTTGGTATATCACAAGAAATTTTTTTATGAAATCTACAAATTCCACATCCATGGCCCTTTGGAAAGTAGCCCCAACATTAGTTAAACCAAAAGGCATCCTAACATACACATATGTGCCCCATGGGGTAGTAAATGTAGTCTTGAATTGTTCAGTATCCTTGACAACCACTTGATTATAACCTAAGAACCCATACATCATAGACATTAATTCTGATCTAGTAACTCTTTGTAGCATGGATTCCATGTTTGGTAACCCATAATTATCCTTCAATTAATTTCTATTCAAATTCCTAAAATCTACATAGAGCTAATGTCTCCATTTTTCTTCCTTATTGGGACTAGGTTAAAAACCCACATTGAATGTCTGATAGGCTAAATAATTCCTGCATCACTCATCTTCTTCAATTCAACCTAAATCTTTGGTGCCAAGGTAGGGTTTATAGACCTTAACTTCTATCTTAAGGGTTTAGTGTCTTCCTTCAAAGGGATCTCTTGTTGGAACAAATATTCCCTATAGGCCTTTAAGTCATCACAAGACAAAGAAAAAATATGCCTATACTTTCTAAGAAGGTTGATCAAGGATCTTCTTATTTAGGAGTCAAATTTCCCCAATATATACATTTTTTAGGGCTTCAACTATTCCTAGGTTTATTTCCTCCAAACCCTCTGGTTTACTGGTAACCTTTGCTGAAAAGGACTTGTCATAATTGTCAAATGCTCTCTCTAGCACAACCAGACCCTTTGGGACTTTATTTGATTTCAATTGCAAGACCTTCTTGCCAAGGAGGATATCTCCATTTCCTGATGTCTCACCATACCCACTGAAGTTCATTTCCTTTCCTTCAAGAGTGGACTCACAATGTAAAAATATTAAGATGTCCAAATCATCTTCAAAAACTTTCCAGTTTTCCATGTTCTCAGGTATAGAAGGTCTGGATTGAGTCTCAACTTTGGATATCCCAACAAAGGTAATGTCCTTTGGCCTTAAAGAAACATTAGCCAATAAATAAGCCATCCTATTTTGGCCCTTGTCCATCTAGTCAATACCAAAAGCATCAAAATGTTCTATCTCATCCCAAACAACATTTCTATATTTCTTTAATCTCTTATTTTTTGATGCATATTTGGATTTTACCTGAGATACAACCAATTCTGAATCTCCAATTACCCTAAGGCTTTTGATCTTAAGTTTTGATGCTAATCTCAATCCTATCAACAAGGCCTCATATTCTACAGTATTATTTGTGCAAGCAAATAGTAAGGTGAAAGAGAATTTAAAAGCTTTTTCAATAGGGGAGATTAAAAATACCCCTACACCAAATCCTTCCTTACAACTTGCACCATCGAAATACATGGTCCATAGACCATCTTGGTTTATGACAATATCTTTTTCCTCAAATAAAAGTAAATGCTCATTTCCATCCTTGATCTCTCCATGATGTACTTGGAAAGAATTTATATCAGTATCCAGGAAACAAATCAAATTTTCATCTTTAGCTTCCTCCTCAACCATACGAGGAGTTCTAACTTCCCTAGATACTTTGACATTTTCACCAGCAATATTGAATGTAGAAAAAGATAAATCACATTGGATACTACCTCCTATTGCTGCACTGCATTTTCTTGATAGCAACATTCCATACTGGGGAGGTATATCAACAACTAGGATGCTCATGGTCAAGTGTTTGTCTGGGTAAGCTGCAAGCTTATAGGGAAAGGCCTTGATTGTTCCAATAACTAGTACCTCTCTAGAATCCATAGATTTCCATCTCCCATGAGGAGTGTCAACTTGTAATCCCATTGACCTCATGATCTCAGGAGGCATGATAGTATTAGATGCTCTTGAATCAATCATGTAGTTTTTCAACATTTTCTCATTGATAATCAATGTTAAAAAGAAAGGGTCAACAACTCCCAAATAAGTGTTTGCAAAATTTATATCTAAATATATTTGGGGTATCTTTGAAACAATTTCTTCTACATCTTTCCCTTTATTGGGAGATTTATCTTTTATCTTAGTACTCACTCATCTTTGGGGATTTGTAGCAAGAACAACATTTATCCAAGTAAGGGCCTTTTCTTTGTGCTCACCTATCCTCATAATTTCCATTAATGAAAATTTAAGTGTTATCTGAGATAACAATTGGTTCATGTCAATAGGTGTATATCTTAAATTAGAAAAATCTTGTTTACCTTGAGATGCATCCCTATTTTAAACCTGTGTTGCAAAACCTAGCATGTCTTCCATCTTCTGCTTACTTTCAACTTGGGTAATAGGGATACTGGTAATTGGTGTTTTAACTTTAACCTTAAGAACATTGTTTGAACTATTTGGCTTTTCAGCCCCTTTCACTTTTAATTTTCAAACATCATCAGCAACATTATTTTTTACATGTGCTTTCCTTGTGTCTTCATGATTTCTCCTAATAAATATACCCGCTGGCCTACCCTATATATTGCCAACAATCCTATTTCTCAAAACATAGTTACTTCTAGCTTGAGTAACCATATCAGTGGTGATTTGTGTTATTTCTTCATTAGAAGGTCTTCTCAATATGACAATATTTTCACCCTTTCCTGTATTGCTATTTATGTTCTAAATCTTTTCTTCTTCTTCATAAGAGAAAACCTGTTGATGGTAAGCTTCTACTTTGCTTTGAGAATTGTTTACATCTTGATTCTCACTTTCTTCTTCAGAGTCAATCTCATCATATAAATTTTTAGAGGTCATAGAAAAACCTTGTTCATCATATGATTCCTCCTCATTATCCCCTTGTTCCTCACTCTCAAGTATATTTTGAGAAACTACACAATAATTAGGATCATGTGTGGACTGACATGTTGTGCACCATGGAACATCATCAGTCATGTTGACTAAATGATTTTGCAAAGGGTCAGGGGTTTTGTCACTAGGCCTATATTTTATTTCTGGGATAGTAGGTTTCCCATCCTTCCATTGAGTATGGTAAGGAAAATTTTGTAACCTAGGCTGCCTATTGAAGTTATTGAGAGGAGGCTTATCATTTATTTGAAATTTATTTCTATTTTCATTAGGATTTAAGTCCTTTAAATCATTCAAGATTCGTTTTAAATTATCATCCTCTCTAGGCTTTACATTGACAATTTTATCTATTTCCTTTCTTCCAAACCTAGGGGGTTTAGGATCTTCTCTCCTGCCAAGCTTGCTTGACACTCTTATGTTGCTTTCAATATTTACAGCAAATCTTTGAGCCTCCCTGATAGTTCTAGGATTTTTTTCTTTGATGAGGTAACCCATTTTAGCATCAAAAGCATTCAGGTATGTTTCTAAACACACCTTTTCATCTAATCTCATAACCAGGAAAAGCTTATGCATTTCCTGTTGAAACTTGACATTGAACTCAAGGACCTCTTCATTTTGAACTCATTCAACATAAATCCTTCATTTATCTTATCACCATATTGATCTTTGAAATAATTTATAAAATCATCCCAAGAAGCAATATTGTCATATGGAAGCCCTCTAAACCAATCTCTTGCATCTTCAGTTAGTGACTAGACAAATAATTTCATGATTACATCTTCATGTTCTATTTCATAATCATCTATCATGTCAATGAAATTTTTTAGATGCTCTTCACAAGTAACAACATTATTACTTGTGAATTTTGGTAGCTTCTCCCTAATTTCTTTAGGAAACAAATTTGGATAACTAGGAATATTATTAAAAGGAGTTGTTTGTACCTTTCCATATGAGCCAATCTCCTTTGTAATGATCCATCATTCTGAGAAGTAGATGCTTTATTATTTGATGTGTTAGTAGCATTTGTAGCTGTCAATGGTTAGATAATAGTAGTCTGGCTAGTAGAATTTCCAATGTTAGCATTAGGCATCAAAATAGGACTAATTTTATTTGAGGGACCTGAAGCCTACCTATGAAAATCAATCTTTATTTTTATTTCCAAAGTAGTAGCCTAAAGTTCTTCCTTTTCTAATTCTTTGGCTAGAATTTCCTTCTCTCTTTTAGCCCTTTCTAAATCATTATCCAATTTGGACAACTGATCTAAAGGGATCTTATCACTTATAGGCTCATTTATTAAAATCCATGTTGAAACCTATTTACCCTTATCTTTATGTCTCCTATTCTCATCAATAGGATTGATAACAAGTTGTTTGGCAGTTCTTGGGTGCTCTAACAACATTTATAGCTTCCAGGGTTAACAACTACCTTCTTAACTAGTTTGATCTAATTTGGGTCTATCTCAGCTCAACTTCCTTTTCCTTTTCCCCCTCCCTTCTAATGGCACTCTATTCCTAGATTCTCTTTTCTAGATTAAAAACTTCCTCAAAGGTGTCTTCAGAATTTGGGAGAGTGGTTTCAAATTCTGAGGTTTCAACCATAGTTCCTTGTTGTTCACTTCTTGGATTATGAGGGCTTTTAGAGGGAGAAGTCCCCCAGGTTGGAGGATCATTTATTCCTTCTAGGCCCCTAATTTTACTTCTTGATCTTCTATTTCCCCCTTGAGGTTATTTATTTGGGAGAATTTCTTTCCTATGGTGTACTCCACCTTCTCCCTTAGAATGAGGAGAGTAATAATCATCATATGCTCCTAGACCTAAATCCATTGCCTCCTCATACTCAAAGACATTCCCTTCCTAGCCATGATGACCTAGGTCATTTTCATCTATATTTTCCTTTTGTCTCCATGCCTGAGACATATCTTTATCATTCTGATTTGTTCTAGGCTGACGAACCCTAGAAGTACTTGGAAGTTCTCCTTCCAACCTTTTTTCTAGATGATTTTTCCTCCAAGCCCTAGTATTTTTTTTACTCATATCAAAAAGGTATATGGAATAACCTTCATTTTTATCTTTACTCAGCACTGCTGCAGAGATTCCTAGAGTCACCACCCAACACAAGTTGGGACTTATCTTACTAACTTAATACTTGGGATTGATCAAAGAATCACTTTATAACAGATAATGTAAGTCCACCTAAAATTTTCAAAATAGTGCACAAAACAAAGGATTGTAAATAGCTCTCTGTTCTTCAATGGTAACCAACTGGTTCTGACAAATAAGAAGGCTAGGAGTCTAGATCAACTTTTACATGCATTATTTGATATAAAATTATAACACCAGATATCTTCAATTAAGATTTATCACAACTGTATCATCTATATTCCCTAGTAGAGTTGCCATTTAGTTGGTTCCTCAAAATGGACTTTAAGCTTTCAAAACAAATCAATACATCTATAGTTTTTAAGGATGGGTTAGATCCAAATATGAGCTCTACGATGACTTGACCAACTATAGGGACAAGACTTCCCTCTACACTTCTTCCTCTGCAGGACTAAGGAGGGTACTCCTAATCCAGTAAAAAAAACCTTACTTCAACAATCACATACAAGATTTAAAATAATAGATAGATGGTAAGAAAATGCTAAATGATAACCAATCATTTATTGATTCTCCATTACCATTAGATAGGACAAAACATGTAGGTCACAATACTTCAAATATTTTTGATAGATTTATATAAATATTTAGGAAATACAGTAAGACCTCATCAAGCAATTATTTCTATGAACTAGCTCCATTGTTGGTCAGTGCCTTATCCATTAGGTGACATCTTCACTACAAAATAAAATACAGAGACAATATATTGAACTTTGATGATTTATATCCTTAGAAAATACTATCACCCTGTGATGATTCTAATCAGAGGACACCTGAAATTCACACTACTTATTGATTATCCTTATGAAAATTTTAGAGAATTAGTGTTGTATCTAAAACCTATTTAATTTGATATTTAGATCAAAGCTGAAGAATATCAACACATACACAAAGATAATCCACACAATGAATTTGACAACTCATAACTCAAAGAAAGAGAACACCAAGGAGAGATATGAACTTTGGATTTTATTCAATTTTCTATATTATCTGTATGTATACATAATTCTTTAAAATGCAAACCATTTGAAAATTTAGCTAAACTATTAATACTTTCTATTCTATAAAAAATGGCCTAATACAATCTACTGTATCCTAGACTCAAAACTTGTCAATCAAAATGGTCAAGTTCCGGTCCTTACAAAGTGGTAATTGGAATCCTTTTATACAAATTAAGGATTGCATACAAGCTTCAGAACCCTTTGGAAAAGACAAAAAATAATGACAACCATATAGGACAAAAAAGACAATAGAACACTTTCTTGTTATATTTTTTACAAAGTTTCTTATTGACTTGGGCACCAAAATTTGTGACTAATTCCAAAGTTAGTTCAACTTCTACCAATTGTTGCCTTTTAGTTCAACTTCTACCAAGTGTTTCCTTCTTCATATGAGATCCTTTATGTTGTTTTCTTTGCTTTAGGAAATTGAAGAAGTGCCATCTGCTGCAGCCTTAGTGGATGTCTCTTCCTTCGTAGTAGTCTTTGAAGAATATGCTACCTCCCAAGATGTATAAACTTCTTCATCAAGCCAATGGAAGACTAGTATCTCATCTCTTTTAGGTACCAAAGCATCCCATTCAAATTTTACTTGATGTACCTCTTTCCTTAGGGTTTTGAAATTTACCCTGGCATCTTGTAATACTTCAATTATTTGGACAAAGGGAATATTGTTGTTTACAGTTAAAATGGTGTTGATTCTGGTTGTCATTTCATCATTTGTTTGTCCTAACCATTTCTCTTTGTTTTAAAAAGATCGGGAAACATTTTAAAATTGTTCTCGAAATATCTTTCCCTCAAAATTGATGCCTTTTCTCTCCAAGTTTTCCCTCTTTATTGCAAACTCGAGTAAAGTCTTAACAAACTTATGAGTATTTTTTAACTGTATATCCATAATTTACTTGTTGGACTACAACTGATTTGGAATATGATTGAAGGATCTATGATTGCAAGATCACTGAGAAGTTGTTGATTAGATATGTTATATGATTAAATCAATATTATGTTGTCATTGATGTCAACTAGTTTGACAACACTTATCTTGTAAGTTACTACACTGAGACATCTGAAGAAAAGAGATGAAGAGCAGAGAAATCTACATGAGGAAAGATGTACATGATAGATGAGGATAAGGAACACATTGAGTAACCTGTTGATGAGTCTATGATTTGATGATATTGACTTCATTATGTTGCATTCATCTATAATGAAGTATAGAGCTAAAAGACACAAAGTAGTGTTGTCGGTAAATGAAGCATTTCTAGTATACACCGACAGAGCGTAGTGTATACCAACCACAGTATAAACCAAGCTATGTTCACCAATGCATTCTTTGTTAACTGAGTAGAACAAAATGAATTAAATGATTAGTGTTAGCTGATAAGATTGATGAGTTGGCAAGAGTATAACATCAAGGTAATAGATAATGTTTATTACAAAGATCGACGACTGACAAAATTCAAGGAAGATCTAATGAAGAAGATTGAAATGTGTTATTGACACAAGTGTCGAGAAAGTTTTAAATGGAAAAATCTATGAATGTGATTAAGCAAAAAAATCTGATGGTAGACAAGAAAATGATTTACTCATCTATATAAGAGAACTAAATTTATTTATGAATAAGCTAGAAGAAGAAGCTGCAGGAATTTTACATGAACAAGCTTTCATGCATTCTGATCATACTAGTTAGTGAGAACCGAGCTGCAGAGTAATTATCGAGCTACAAAGAGCTATTACCGATGGATAGTAAGTTGATACAGTAGTGAATCTGAAGTGAATTATTGATCAGAAGGATATGTATGGACTAAATATTGAATTATAATCTGTAATTAAAGTTGTATTAAGGTAGGTCATTTTACTGTTACATATTTAACCATTGTATATAGTCTAAATCTCTTAACCGAGTGGACTCTGAAAGTCTTATGATGTATCATTTATAGAATGAACATTGTTATCATGTCAACCCCATAGTGAATACTGGTTGGATGATAAATTCTAGTCTAAAATCCTCTAACAAGGTCACACCTAACAGTGTGTTTGTAACCTTTAATAGGGTTGGGTCTTAACCAACCTCACTTAAGAAGAGTGAACAATTTTGGGTTGCCAGTCCCAGGTGGTTTTTCCCTTTACAGGGTTTCCACGTTAAATCTCTTGTGTTATGTGTTGATTGTGATATTTGTTTGTTATCATACTTTGCATATTTCATGTTAGATTTGATTGGTAAACTATTATCAGTATTAGACTGGTAATCGGTAAAAGCACAAGCAGTGAAAGTTATTATTTCTTACCGACAGGCAGAACTTGAAGAAATTGTTTTGGATTATACATTTTGTATTGGGACACTGGATAACTAATTCCCCCCCCTCTTAGTTATTCTAATAATTGGTATCAGAGAAATTGGTATAAAGCTAGATTAGTATGCAAGGGATATGCATAGGAAGAAGGCATTGATTATGGTGAGACTTTTGCACCTATTGCTAGATTAGGAGTTAGAATGCTACTTACATATGTTGCACATAAGAAATTCAAAGTCTATCAAATGGATGTGAAGTCAGCATTTTTGAATGGTATACTTGAAGAAGAAGTCTACATTGAACAACCTGAAGGATTTGTTGATCCCGACAATAAAGACATGGTATGTAGATTGCATAAAACTTTATATGGACGAAAGCAAGCATCGAGAGCATGGTATGAAAGATTGCATATTTACTTGTTAAGTATTAGATTTATTAGAACAAGTGAAAAAAACAATTTGTATGTGAAAGGTGATACTGATGATACTATTATCATTGCTAAAATATTTGTTGATGATATTATCTTTGGTGGCTCAGATCTTGTTTGCAAGGCATTTGTTGATGAAATGAAAAAGGAATTTGAAATGTCTATGTTCGGAGAGATTAAGTTCTTTCTTGGACTACAAGTGATTCAGCAGAGTGATGGCATATTCATCACACAATCTAAATACATAAAGGAAGTACTGAAGACATTTGGCATGGAAGATGCTAAACCTGTAGGAACACCAATGGCTACTGGATGCAAATTGACAAAGGAGGATGAAACTACTGAGGCAAATTAGACACATTACCGATCTATGATTGGTAAGTTAATGTACATAGTTCACAGTAGGCCAGATATAGCACATGCTGTGGCAATTGTTGCAAGATTTTTTGCTAACCCTAGAGAATCACACATGATCGATACAAAAAGGATCTTAAGATACTTGAAGGAAACATAGAATTATGGATTATGGTATTCTAAGGAAGGGAAGTTTGAACTGAAAGTTTACACCGATGCTGATTGGGCTGGAAATGTGGATGATAGAAAAAGCACCAACAGAGGAGCATTTTTCTTTGGTGAAAGACATGTAACCTAGACAAGTAAAAAGTAGGCTTGTATTTCTCAGTCTACAGCTGAAGTAAAATATGTTACTGTTGCTACTAACTATTCAACTATTGCATATATCAAACAAGTGTTGGAAGGAATGAATGAGGTAATCACTGACTCAGTGATTATATACTATGACAACACTAGTGCTATTAATATTTCAAAGAATCCTGTGATGCACTCTAAGACAAAGCATATATCTATTAAATATCATTACTTAAGAGAACAAGTGCAAGAGAAGCAAGTAAAGTTAGAATTTGTTACATCTAAAGAACAACTTGCTAATATGTTTACAAAGCCCCTACCGAAGGACACATTTGAATACTTGAGGACTAGACTTGGGGTCTGTCCCCTGTCTATCAGTCACTAAGGTGATGTGGATGTTGCATCAGCCTACTTTTATCAGAAGATCATTCATGTTGATGTAGCATAGTTCACACTTTGAATCATGTTCAAGGTTGTGATTAAGTTTAAACACTTGAACCAATGAGATATCTGTATACATAGATATAGAGGAAGTACTGAACACCAAAGAGAGTTACTTGGCTACTATAGAGCTGATTGTTTATTTGTTTCTTTGGCATTACTTTCAAAGGGAGAGATAAACCATATGAAATGAAAAGGGAAAAGATGAACAAAATCTGAAAAGAGAGAGATTGTCATCAATGCCAAAGGGAGAGATTGTTGGACTACAACTGAATTGAAATCTAATTGAAGGATCTATGATTGCAAGATCATTGAGAAATTTTTGATTAGATATTTAATATGATTAAATCAGTATTATGTTGTCATTGATGTCAACTAGTTTGACAACACTTATCTTGTAAGTTACTACACCGAGACATCTGAAGAAAAGGGATGAAGAACAGAGAAATCTACATGAGGAAAGATGTACATGATAGATGAGGATAAGGAACACATTGAGTAACTTGTTGATGAGTCTATGACTTGATGATATTGACTTCATTATGTTTCATTCATCTATAATGAAGTATAGAGCTGAAAGACACAAAGCATTGTTGTCGGTAAATGAAGCATTTCTAGTATACACTGACGGAGCGTAGTGTATACTGACCATAGTATAAACTACGCTATGTTCACCAATGCATTCTTTATTAACCAAGTAGAACAAAATGAATTAAATGATTAGTTTTAGCTAATAAGATTGATGAGCTGGCAAGAGTATAACATCGAGGTAATAGATAATGTTTATTACAAAGATTGACGGCTGACAAAATTCAAGGAAGATCTAACAAAGAAGATTGAAATGTGTTATTGACACAAGTACCGAGAAAGTTTTAAATGGAAAAATCTATGAATGTGATTAAGCGGAAAAATCTAATGGTAGAGAAGAAAATGATTTACTCATCTATATAAGAGAACCAAATTTATTTATGAATAAGCCAGAAGAAGAGGCTGCAAGAATTTCGTGTGAAAAAGCTTTCATGCATTCTGATCATACTGGTTAGTGAGAACCAAGTTGTAGAGTAATTACCAAGCTACAAAGAGCTATTACCGATGGACAGTAAGTTGATACAGTAGTGAATCTAAAGTGAATTATTGATTAGAAGGATATGTATGGACTGAATATTGATCTGTAATCTACAATTGAAGTTGTATTAAGGCAGGTCATTTTACTATTACATATTTAACCATTGTATACAGTCTAAATCTCTTAACCAAGTGGACTCTAAAAGTCTTATGATGTATCATTCATAGAATGAACATTGTTATCCTGTCAACCCCATAGTGAATGCTGGTTGGATGATAACTTCTAGTCTAAAATCCTCTAACAAGGTCACACCTGACAGTGTGTTTGTAACCTTTAACAGGGTTGGGTCTTAACCAACCTCACTTTAGAAGAGTGATCAATTTTGGGTTTCCGGTCCTAGGTGGTTTTTCCCTTTACAGGGTTTCCACGTTAAATCTCTTGTGTTATGTGTTGATTGTGATATTTGTTTGTTATCATACTTTGCATATTTCATGTTAGATTTTATCAGTAAACTATTATCAGTATTAGACTGGTAATCGATAAAAGCACAAGCAGTGAGAGTTATTATTGCTTACCGATGGGAAGAACTTGAAGAAATTGTTTTGGATTATACATTTTGTATTGGGACATTGGATAACTGATTTCAACCCCCTCTCAGTTATTCTAACATTACTAAGTTTTAATCAAAGAGTAAAATGATTTTAACTTATTTTTTCTAGCAACCCATCTATCCAAAATTGGGTTCATAATGGTCATTTCCTCCTTAAAAAAGAGATCAAAATTTTAGATAATTGTTCACCGACCTTATAAATTCCTTTTGGCTCTATAATTGCAAAAAATTGTAAAATTTTTTCCCTTTATTTCTCTTCATATTTCATGGACACTTCCAATTTTCCCTGTTCAAACAATTTCCTCTCATCCCTTAACTTTGTTGCTTTCTCCAAGAAAGACCATCTTTCATTCTCCAAAATCTCTCTGTGTGTTATGTCTTCATCCTCCAAAGGTGGAGGTAAAGGGGAGGGGGGTATTCAATTATAGGACTAGATGAAGAAGACATAGAAGGGGAGAAAGAAATCTGCAACTGCTCTGATATATGGATTGGGCCCTATTCTCCTAACTTTTTCCTTTGGTCTGCTATCAATTTATCCTTTTCACTGATCTCCTTTTTTTATCTCCCCATAAGCTTTTAACACTATTTCTAGCTTCAGTGTGAGCTCCTCTTTTTCTCTAGCTTCCTTCTCTACTACCTTCATAGTGAGCTTGGTTGTTTCCAAGATCATGTCTGTTGCTTCAATAGCTGAAGTTTCATTGACCCTTTTCACTAAAAGGCTTCCTGTAAGATCACCACTATCAATCATTTTGCCTTTGTTGTTTTCATTTTTCCTTAGGGACCACATAACCATGGCTTGATGGTCATCACTGAAAGTGACTCCCTTGATCTATTTCTCTACCTCCCCTTTATTTTTGTGAACTAGTGTGGTTTTCTTCCTAACAACATCTAGAACCACTGCATCAACAATGTCCCATTCTAGGAGAATGAGTACCCCTGAATTTTTCTCCAGTTCTCTCCCCTGCACTGGAGTGACCTTTTCAAACCTCTCTATCATTTCTTTCCTAACCTCATCTTCAATGACCTTGAGGTCTCTTTGTGGATTTTCTTCATGTCTTTTCTCACATGTTTCCCCAAATTGGCTTATGTGTAGTCTCCACAAGAATTGTATGAAGGCTCTAGTGTTGACAAAAGAATCATCATCTAAGAATTCATCACATTCTTTCTTAGTGATTGGATCCATTTCTTTTCCATCCATTTCTCCTATTGTTAGGTTTGACTTAGGTTCATCTGGTGGCTCTGGCATTCCTTCATTTATTTCCTCATAGGTCATGTAGATTTGACCTAGACCACCCAATTACTGCAATTGTTCTGCTACCTCTTGATGATCTACGAGATTTCGAGGTGATTGGGTAGGAGAGTATTCCTCCTCAACATGTGTAGGCCTTTCTTTAATTCTTTTCTTCTTTGGTGGGGGTGGAGAATCAAAATCAATTTCAATTGGTTGATTTTGTGGTGATTCTAGCATTTCCTCTATTCTGTCATGCATTTCAACTTCCTTTCAGGTGAAAGGGATATCCTCTATTGTTTTTTTTCTTTCTTTCCTATTTGGTCCAGGTACCACCACACTATATACACTCTTCTTATGCACCATGTATCTACCTAGGGGTAACATCTTGGCAAATGTAGACTTACTCAACACAAACTTAGCCCTTTCTGGCTTAGTTTGCATGACCTGTTCTTTCTTTTCATTTAGGGTTTGGATGATACCCTAAAAAATGTTCATAAGACTTTCTATTTTCTTCTCAAAAGGGGTGAAATCTTTTAAGGGGTCATAATCCCTCACAAAATAGTGGACAAAATCTAGTGTCTTCTTATACACCAACCATTTTTCTTTCCTGATCTCATCTTCCTGTAGGTCAGGAATGTATCTGATAATATCTTTGGGAAAGTTAAAAATATGATCCATAGAGGTACATCTAGTCCTCTTCTAATACATATTCTCCAAAAAACCCTTAGGATCTACTACCCAGTAATTGAAGTAGCCATGTGATAAGGTTTCAAGATCTCTTCCATGTGGATCCATCCACCCTTAGTAATTACAAACTGGTGGGCTATAGTGATAGTAGGAAATAGAGTTCCTCTAGCACTCCCTGTAAGAGTAATCTCTTGCAAGTCCCCAAGTTGTCTCAAAAATTCTAGGTAAGTGCATAAAGATGGGGGACCAAAAAGATGCCACTTTTCTTTTTGGCCCCCAATCGCACATAGTGCGCATGCACTAAAGGGCACACGCCCTATGGCTTGGGTTGCCCAAGCCTTAGGCTTGGGAAATTCAAATCCTTTACAAAGTGCACATGCCCTATAGGGCATGTGTGCTATGTAAATATATGATTTTCATAGTGTGCTCGCACTATGAAAATCATAAATTTACATAGGGGATACACCTTATAGGGCGTGTGCCCTATGTAAATTTATCATTTATATAGTGTGAGAGAGAGAGGGGGGGTAATTTATACAAATATAACATTTAAGTATAAGTTTGACTTATACTTTAAGTTATATTTGTATAAATTATAAAATATAATGCTTTCAGGATGTTTGGGATAGGTTCCAGCTTCATAGGAGTTAACATGTAGATTCTAGATTTGAAAAATTCCAAACTTAGCCAAATTTCAAGATTCAGCAAGCCTTCAGTAGGGTTACCTCCCAAAATCCATCATGGATTTCTAAGGTCAAACTGAAGTTGGCAAAAGGATTCCCAAAGGGTTTTAACTTATTTTTATCACAAATCACTCATTTTTGACCCCACCTCTATGACAGACTTAGCTTATCTCTCTCTCTCTCTCTCTCTCTCTCTCTCTCTCTCTCTCTCTCTCTCCTCTTTCTTTTCTCCCTTTTTCTTGTTTTACATAGGGCATACGCCCTATAGGGCATGTGCACTATAGGGAACATGCCCTATTTAAGACTATGCATAACATCTTTTTTGTTTTGTATAGGGTGTACACCCTATAGTGCACTCGCGCTATGTAAAACTAGAAGAAACAGTCTTATTTGCCAAGGATCTTGTGAAAGAGACCCACTTTTTCTTATGCTGTCTGAATTCTGCATTTTCTCCAACAAGCTTTCACTTTTCATGGTGTTGATAGTGACAAATCAACATCATTTTGCACCATAGTGATAAGTTTTCACTTTGCACCATCGTGAAAGTCAATTATTGGAATCAAAAAGACAAAAAGAGATTGAGGTAAGTTTTTTATTTTTTTACATGTCAAATGCGAATAAATAGTGTTTTGGTTTATAATTGGTATGATATAGACTTGTTCTTGATACATAATTTGATATAAGTGTAATAAATTTATATTATAATTTGTCATATTGTAAGAGGTTTATATTATAATTTGACTTATTGGTTTACATTTATATTATATTTTTAAAATTGTAATCAATTGATATGTAGAAATCATCATCATGCCAATGAAATGAGCTAAGAATTTAACACTAGAAGAGCATGAAAGAGACAAAGAGAAGAAAAGGGAAAGAATGAGACAACTTCATGAACAAAAAAAATTAGATACTATAGAAGAAGATTTTTCTTTGGATGAGGAACATGAAACATCAATACAAAGTAAGAGAGAATTGGAATTGGAATAAAAAAGAAAATGAATGAGAAACTTGCGTGCAATGAGACAATTGAATTATGAAGATGCGGGGACATCATCTACGAGTTCCCAAGTTCAAGAGACATCATCATCCAATGTTTGAGGCACACCAATGTATCATGTTGAAGGAACACCATTTTCTACTTCCAAAGGTGGAGGCACACCAATGTATCATGTTGAAGGCACACCATTGTCTACTTCCGAAGGTGTGGGCACACTCTTCTATCATTTTGAAGGAAAACCATTATCTACATCCCAAGGTGTAGGCACAACATCATCTCATGTTGAAGGCACACCATTATCTACATCCCAAGGTGTAGGAACAACATCGTCTCATGTTGAAGGCACTCAAGATGGTACACAATTCACACATAATGTTTTTGATGCTCCTAGAATTATTAAATATAGAAAACCAAAATATTTGATTGATATTGATACTAACATTTTGCAAGCAATGCCTGACAAGATTCCCAAGCGTACTTGTCAAAGAAATATTAGTCATATTTGGAAATCATTTTTTGAGAATTTAAACATGATAGGAAGATGTCAACTATTTGTTGAAATGATGAGAAATTTGAAATTTAGGCCCATCATGAAGATTCTTGGGATAAGAATGATGGATGAATCAACTGAAAAATCTATTGTAAAGAATCTAATGATTGCATATGAGAGTGTGGGTTCTATATCATGCACGAAAGATAGTAATGTCATACGATGTGTACTTACATCAATGATAGTAAGCACTCAAATGAAGAAATATCAACTCATTAGAAAGACAAGAAAAACATTGAAAATAAGTAGAAAGTCTCTAATGAGAGCCATGGGAAGGCATCAAAGAGTGGAAGATCCAAATAATAGTGAGTTATGGGAATTTTCCGATAGACTACCGCAAAAAGATAAAGCAATTGTTGAAGCTTTGAAATCCTTGATTGAAGAATTTTGGAAGAATAATACACGAGTATCTCCTAATCAAAGAGATGTTGCAAGAAGAAGGATTGGTAGTCAAATTCATGTTCCACATCCAAAACATTTTTTGGATTCAACTCAGACACAATTCTTTGCAAAATTTATGCATACGTATCCTCAAATTAAAATTAGTCAGAGATATTTTGAAATGTGTAAACCTTTTTATGTCAAGATAAATCACACATGCACAACTTGTTGTTGTAGGGTACATATTGAATTTTCTAACCATTTTGAAGTTTATAGGAATATATGTGTAGGTTTGCACTCTAACAATGTTTTGTAGGATTGTAACATAAATGTCCCACCTAGATCTTCAAGGGAATTAATATCTACCATTTTATGTGAAAGAGTGGATGGTCAACAATTTTACAAGCTCTCATGCTTGAATGGTACATGCATAGATTGTGGAGGTTTGCGACGTTTGCCAATTTGTCAACATATGGAGAGTACGCATGGAATCGGTAATGAAATAGTGGAATTTGGAAAATATAAGACCATGACATACAATCTAAAAGATGGAAAAGAGGCTAAAAGATGTGATTTAGTAATTGAAAAACTTCCAATGGATCAGTTCATGGACATTTTTTGTAAAAAAATTATTTATGAGTATGCAAGGCATACACATAGAGTGTGATGGTTAGATATACAATTCAAGTTGTGCAAGGACACATTCCCACTTGATACCATTGTTTTAGTTGTGGAATTTGTAGAGAACTACACACTACAACCACAGAATGAGGTGCAAGCAAAGTATTATAGCTCTTAATAGGTTGCTATATTTGTTCATATAGCATTCATGTACACACTAGACAGTATAGAGGAGAACAGGAAGATATTGAGGGAGTATCATTTTTATATCAGTGATGATCGCTCACATTCTACAGAGTTTGTACATGATTGCTTTCAACTATTTTATGGTCATTTGGAAAATAGGGGCATAAAATATCATCAACATATCATTTGGTCAGATAATTGTGCATCCCAATTCAAGAATTCACGGATGTTTTATTGGTTGTGCAGGATGCATAAGATTACTGGAATTTAATATATGTGGAATTTCACAGAGGCTGGTCATGGAAAGGGAGAGCCTGATGGCACAGGTGCATCTATTAAAAGAGCCTTAGCACGTGAAGAATTAAAGTACAAAGAGAAAGCAACATTGTCAGATGCAGGATGTATTGTCTAGTGGTGTAACACTACAATGGGTCTAGGTAATGAAGGTGAGTCTATGGTTCATAGAATTTTTTGGTTGATGGATGAAACTAACATTGCACCATATGAGGATTGTTGTACATTAATAGGATCAAGTGAGCTACACTCTTTTAGAAGTTGTAATGCAGGTTCATGGAGTATCCACACATGAC
Source organism: Chamaecyparis obtusa (assembly GCA_027943335.1). Classification (NCBI taxonomy): domain Eukaryota; kingdom Viridiplantae; phylum Streptophyta; class Pinopsida; order Cupressales; family Cupressaceae; genus Chamaecyparis; species Chamaecyparis obtusa. The sequence continues at coordinate 169,253 of BSBK01007872.1, forward strand.
ATATGGTGTTCTTTTGTTCATCATGTGTAGATGAAGATTGGAATGGGTGTGAGTCAAAGGAATGGGTTGACAAATTGTATACATGTATTTTGAGTCTACTTGCCTCCTATCATCCCCATGAATGACTACAACTGACAGAAATGGAATCATCCACTGACTTTGATCACTTATCTGATCTAGTATAGCTAGGTCAGTATTTTCCACATATAAATAATCTCAAAATTAGTACTTTATCATAAATATTTAGTAAACTAATGTCCTCATTATGTTTATATCATTATAGGCCATGTTTTTACTGTTATTGCACCTGAAGATAATGAAGAAGGGACAAATTATTATTTGTGTCATTGTGTAGAGGCAAAAAAGAAATTGGATCACTCAGTTATCGATGGTGAAGAATTAGAATGCCCTACAGGAGCAGTGGTTGTAACTGGTACATGGCTTAGACAGTATGCTATGAAGAACCCTAGGTTGTGGTTGTTCGAGGATTGGGAGACAAACAGAAAGATTCTTCATTATTCAAATCTCGTCATTGCATCAAATGTCCACTTAATCAAATATGGGGGAAGACCACAAAATAAAACTCTTTGGAAGGTTCGTGAGCCAGACCACGAGGCAATACTTGAGATAATCAAGGGTAGGTCAGACCCAATTGGTTCATTGGACTAAATGGAGATATAAAATATCATAACATGTCAAATTTATATGGCACTGTAAATTGGGTGGACTATAAATTTCTCATGCATTACCCCATATGTATAATGGGAAGTTTGTAATATTTAATGACAACCTTTCTCTTCTATTTTTTGGGGCAATACCAAAAGGTTTTCTCTACTTGGCTCTTTCCTCCAGTGCTCCTATTGAGCTGAGTTGTATAAATATTTCTTAGTATTAATAAAAAAAGTTTATAATAGAAATCTTATAGTTCAAAGATTTTTCACAGCATACATAGCATAATTCATATATTCTTTACATACACTAAGATCCCAGTTCAACATTAACTTCCACATAAAACCAAGCCAAAACCAACTTCTAAACAGTCCTACTATAAACACCACATACAAAAAACCTAAAATCTTCCAACAAAACCTAACCCAAAGCAGTAGGAAACTTGGTAACAGCCTTACTTCCTTCAGAAGCAGCATGCCTAGCTAGCTCTCCAGGTAGATCAAACTTGATAGCAATCTTAATTTCTCTAGAGGAAAGTGTCACGATCTTGTTATATTTCAGTAGAGAAGTAGCCTCAGGAGTAATCTTATCAAAAATATCTATCATGAAGCTCTCCATGATATCCATAGCAGCACTAGATATTCCCTTGGAGGGATGCACTTGTTTCAAGACCTTGTATATTAACCTTTTGTAACTTCCTACACTTCTCTTCCTCTTCTTTTTCTTATTCTCTTCCTTTTGAACATCACTTTCTTTGCTTTTCTCAGCTTTGGAGAATCCTTTACTTCATTCTCTCCTTTCATACCATCTTCTTTAAGACCCAAAACCCCCTAGAAACTAGGGCTCACCCAATGTCTCATCTCCCAGCGCCATAGAAACTGAACCAAAGTTGATTCACCATCATTTGACCATCCTATGATGGATTCATGCATAAAATACCCCCTCCAATGGCTAGAATGTCTAATGCTCTGGGAGGAAGATTATAATTTCCATATTTCCACAAGCCTTGAAATATTTTTGTCGTTATTGCTCTCCACCTCCGCTCTCTCAATTTAGTCCTCTCCCTCTCCGCTGCACTCATCTTAGCCATCCTTACCTACTCTTTAATAGAGATTCTCCAAAATTTGTATACAAAGGCATCCTACAGGAAAAAATGAAAAGTTTCATAGAGAATATCCTACAACTTTTGACCAATTGAGGAAGCAAAAAATAAGTGAATAAGCAATTGGCTACCAACCACAGAGAAATTACAAGACTTTGAAAAAAAAATGTTCTTTCTTGATGCTGAACTCATTTGATGTGGTTGTATATGATATGTACGTTGTACTTTACAAAGTGTTTATGATTATCTAATTTCAACTTATTATATGATGCAACCGACTGTCGATGTAGTCATTATATATGGTATGTTTTACTATTTTTTTTTTGAGAACTAATGCTTCTAGTGAATCCAAATTTAGTTGTTGTAAAGATGAGATGTTAGTGAATGACTTCTTCCTAATACTACTCTTCCACCAGATCTAGATTTCAACCCTTTTGTGGATCTATAGGCTCAATCGCAAGCCCACAGGATTGGCCAAGAGAAAATTGTGATTGTATATCAACTGATTACAAAATGTTCAGTTGAGGAGAAAATATTGCAATGATCAAGAAGAAAATTGGCTATGGAAAATCTAGTTATGAATTCTGTTAAGAATGAAACTATTAAGGAATTGCATGATATATTACTCAACGGTGCAAGGAATATTCTTGATGAACATGGGATTGCAGCTACATCTATTCAATATATAGAGGAAGATATAGAAAATATTCTTAATAGAGATATTAATGTGAGAGAAAAGGACATTTCAGAAGAAAATGGTTATCTTGGTGCCATCCAAGGTATGCCAATTACTTAGGATGAAGAGACAAAGCCCACAGTTAATGGGAAAGAGTGGGAAGAGCTTCTTGGACCCATGATAGAAGTTATAGATAAGGAGGAAGAGATAGGAAGGGGAAAGAAACAAAGGAAAGAAGTAAGATATGTGTGTGAGCCTATGTCAGATGATGATGATGATTACTCACCATCTACTAGTAGCTCAAGTAGTGACAAAATCTCTTCAGTGCACATGTACACTGACACAAAAAATTCAGATAGAGAAGTAACAAGTGTTGTGGAATTATAGGGCATGGGCACTTTTTAAATGATTTGTATTTGCCAATCCTAATGCTTGGATTTTCCTTGGAGATCCAACCCAAAGGCTTGGATGATTGAAATAGGCCTGAGATGTGTTTTCTAGCAGACATACAAAAAAATGACATCTTTTTTGTGTGCTCCTCATCAGGTTTACTCATGGCTCAAGAACGTAAAAATCAAATGATGTGATATTGTAGATCTCTCTATTAGCTATCTAAGCATATAATTTATTTTGAATTCTGATTATGTTAAGTTTTTCAACTCTAATTTCTTTTGTGTGTATGTCCATTTTTTGTAAAAAACCAACATGCAATATTTTGGGCATAGATTTTGGTTTGTTCATCGAATTTTGCAATAAGTTACATTTTTATAAACTAGACTCCATTCTACACACTTTAAAAAAAAAGAAAATTTAATTTTCAATTAGTTTTAAATGATTTCTAGGGGGAGCACACAAAAATTTCATGTTTTTAGGATGTGTGCACTTTGTAAATTCATAAAAAATTATACATTCATAAAAAAATTACCAAAAAATCCAAGATAAACTACATGGTGTTAGCTAACTTCTCACTGGAGCAATTAAAAAAATTCAAAAAAAAATAGGACCACTTTTTGTGCTCCCCCTTTTTCAGGGCCTTAATCTATACCATTTTCAAAATAAGTTAGTTGTTTAGGAACTAGATTCAGAGTATTGCAACTCTTGTTTTTTTCACATCTTAAAATTTTGAGTCTAACTATCTTCAATTTCTTGTTGAAGTTCAGAGTTTGTTGATTTCAGGAAAAAAGTGGCATCTTATACCCTCTTTTTGGTCCCCCATCTTTGTCCACTTACCCTTTTGCAACCCCAATCTTGAGAGGTACTTGATATGGAAATACAAAAGGGGTCCCTTTGAATCCATATACTCTGATTATAGTAGATACTAGGTAAAAAATGAAATCACCCCAATTGTGTACAATTTTGATGTTAGTAGCAAATTTTTTAGGTCTTAGGCGTTCTGACAAGGCCTTTCGGATTCTTGGGTTTTCTAGAAATAAAAAGGCCCTGAGCCTTGATGCAAAACATCTATCAAAATTGAAAAAAATATTATCATTGCTATTCTAATTCATGTTGAGGTTCCATAACTATATTGGCATTTCTTTACCATCCTTCTACCGCATAAGATCCATTTATTTTTCAAAGTAATTTGCACCTTTGTATAGAAACATGTACATTAACAGGGAATACCAACCAAAGGGTTTGTGTGCTTTATTCTTTTGGATTCCCATTAATTCCTCATGAATCAATTCAGCTAAGAAAGGGGAAAAGTCAAAAGTAACAACCAAGAAAGGGTGCAAGATTTGAACCATCATATACATGAAGTGTATTGGCATCCTTTCCTAAATATCTTCTCCAAAAATTTGGCATAATGACCAGTACACACCCTTTGTCCTGAGGTGAAAATAGTCTACTTTGAAAGGTTCTTATGTTTTTGGCTCCACTATGAAAATAGTCTACTAACCATTTTGAGAAAACCCTCGAGAGATGGTGACCCGCTCTGCAATATTCTTCGCAACCTGGCTCTGCAAATTATGTGACTTCATGCCTTTAAAAATGAATCAATCAAAGATATATTAGCATTAATTTTTGACAATTCACTCCACATGACTTGGCCATAAACTATCTGCAAATTTGAACAGTCTGTAATTCAACAAGAGAATTTTCTTTCGCACCAATTTTGAGTGAATTTAAATCAGGACCATTGATCTTCACTTAAGAAAGAATCAATGGCTGTTATGTTTCCACAATTTTTAAAACCTCATGCATCTTTTCTTCACGGCAATATGACAACTATTAGATCAATAAAGATCTAGGATGGTTTGAAAATTGCAGCATCTTGGACCCACATGACAACTAGACCCATTGTTACCATTAGATGGAAGATCCAATGGTCGATGATTTAATTACCTTCTAATTGGACCCACTGTTGTATCTCATGGCCTAATACCAAATTGATTGTTATCATAATGCCAAAAGCACAAATGTCTAATCATCTTTCATTCATGGAAACATGATAACGGTCAGATCAAAAGAAAGATGTCAGCTTATTACAACCTTTATTAACTAGGCCCAGTGAATGTATGCCGGTAGATCTTCACAATCAAATGGTCGTGATAAAACCAAGGTAGCCAGTCCTAGCTGATAGAGATGCCTAGTTGTCGATGCATCAATTATTGTCACAATGCCACATTGGTTAATCTCCCTACATATTTCCTTTGTGGCTATGCCACCACCGTTAGATTTAAACATCAGATAAGTGTTTTGATAAAGTGCCAAAAACTTAGGAAAATTATCATCAGGACTTAGGGAAAAATATTAAAGGTCACCGAGGCTATAGACATAGGAAAAATTAAAGCGTCGAGTTAGGTAGAATAAAACTTAGGAAAAAGAAACCCGCCAAGAGGGAAATATAACACATGCATTATTTGGACTTCAGTGATTTCCAAAAAGTAACGAGCAAATAGAATGACAGAAGGTTGACCTAGGGTTTTTACTTAAAGTGAAGAAACATTGGGGTTTTTTCAAACAGGATAATTAATTAGGGCTTCTTGGATTTCAAAGGAGATCTTGGCATTTCTGGCAAATACCTCAGGATTTTAAAAAGTATGAAAATTTGTGTTGAAAAAATTGAAGTACCAATAGACTTAATGTTTGATATTTTCATCGCACACTAGTTCCACTTGGATCCATTTAGAGTTTCAACTTCTTTCTTGGTATTATTCACTGTAGTAGGTATTTTACATCTATCTGGTCAAGTCAAGTTACTAGATGAATGAGTTCCTTCATAATCTTTACTAGTATTTCTCCAATCTAGAAGAACTGATCATGAATTCTACTCAGCACTTTCATAATCCATTCAAGTTCATCAAACTCATAGACGTATGTCATCTATAGTATCTTTAAGTTTTGCAGCTTTGCAATTTTGGATTTTAGTGATTCATCATCATTCAACATATCAGCTAGCTCCAACTACTCCAAGATCTCTTTCTTCTTCTTCAACCTTCCTCAAATGGTGATAAAAATGATCAACTATGCTTATATATAGTTCACAAAAGGTTTCTAACAAATTAAATATACTCTAAAAATTTGTTACAATGCCAGTCATTGATGACAATACTAGTGATCAATCTTAGACCCATTCAATATCTTGAAAAAACAACTATGACATCATAACACATTCATTCAACTACAAACAACCTTGTATTCTCTCAATCTTCATATCAGAGACTAAATAATTGACTGGTGAATTTCTCTAAAGCTCCCCCAAGGTCATACTTCATTATTTATGCTGATGTGGAAATACTGGCCTCACACGAAGATCCAGTACAACATCTATTGTTTCTCCCCAACCCTTATATTCACTCTAATTCTTCTACTTCCATACTTTTCCATTTTCCTTTCTTCCTTCTATTACAAAAGGTGATTAAAGTCATACATTTACTCTACCAAACTCTTTCCAATATCACCAATATTTTTCTATATTTGTATTGGTGGTCTTCTTTTGTTGAAAAATCTATCATATCTATAATACTTTGGAATGTGTTCCTCATTATTTCACTTAAAACAAATTATAATAGGTGGTCTTCTAGGTTGTGACCTATTCTGATTAACCTACAAGGGTAAAAAGTACAAACCTGTGTCACACTTTTATAAAGAAAAAGGATGACAACGTGCAAATTTTTCAACTTTAACGACATAAAAGTGGCATTTGTGTTTAGAATTTGAAGATGATGTAAACTAATGAAATGTGTAAAATTTGATGAAGTTTATGCTTATAATTGTTTTAAAAAAATTGAACCAAAATTAACATAGTTTTTTTAATTTTTGAAGTCTATTTTTTAATTGCTGAAATATGCTGAAAATCTAGGGTCTACTTCGCGTCAACAAACTATATACAAATAATATTTTTTTCCTCTGATTCCATAATATATTTTAGATAACATGTATAGCTAGTGCATAAAAAAATAAAGATTGGATTTTGGTGTATATTTTGTCTGTTATAACTATCCAAAGTCGGTGTTACCTGAAATCAACAGTTTTTTGTTTGCGTCAAATTTTCCTTATCAAATCTACACCATTAAAAAAAAATTATATATTCTTGAAGAGGACTCTCTCCTCTAGTGTTAAATATAAAGTTTTAATTTTTCTGACATGATTTGTTATTTTTAATATTTTTCAAATGATCGTGTTCTTAAATGTTAAAATACCTACTCGAAGTATTTTTAACTTATAATATATTATATGAAATCAAAACATGCTAAAAATTACATGACCATAATCTTGACTCTAAGCTCTACAAAATGGTATTTTTAGATTTTACAGAAAGGTAAATTTTGACTGAGAATTTAGGTCTAGAAGTGAGAACTTCTTAGAGCCACCCTTTTTTTCTTACTTGGCTACCAAATAGGATTCCACATAGGTCCGACTGAGTGGGGTCTAGACAGAAGGGGTTTGATTGGACCTAGTTCAACCAGACCTATAGGTGACCAAACACGGTCTCGTGCATGATTAAGCCCCTAAAATCTGAATTTTAACAATGCGTCCGGTTTTTTAAATAAAATCATTTTTTTGTAGATTTTTAATAGTTTTTTTTAAATTTATAAATTATTTTAATTTTATTTGTAAGAGTTAAGTGGTTTTTATTTTGAATTAAGTGATTTTTAATAGTTTTTTGAAATTTATTAATGATTTTTATTTTATATTTGGGTATTGCATGTCAAGTCTTGATTTAGTGTTTTCAAGTTAAGTGATTCTTTTCTATTTTTCATAGGGTAGTTTACCTATTTATGGTGTTGCATGCATTGAAACCCTTATACGGTTTTCTTTACTAAGAGGATTTTGGCTAGTATTTGATATATAGGTTTATAGATTTTGGCTCTGAGATTGAATTGGAGGATTGTGAAAGCTTTGGGAAATTTTAGGGTTGTTGGATTGTTCTTTGCACGGTTTTTGTCGAGTGGTGGTTTAAGGTACGGGTTGAAAACCTTTTTTACAATTATTCTTTGGAAAATATTGTCTTCATTGTGTTTCCAAGATAGGTTGATGATTTTGGAGTTATTGTATTTTTTTTCATTATCCTTGAGAAATTTTGCAAGATTAGATTGTTGTGATTTTGTGAATGATAAATATGTATATATTTTGGTTGCTTATGAGCGTAAGATTTTATATAAATGTGTGAGTTTTTCCAGTTAAGTGATTCTTTTATATTTTTCAATCTGAACAGTTTTTGCAATGGGGAATAAAAGGAATAGATTAAGAAAATATGATCGAATAAAGGGTGACAAAAAATATCATACAAAACATACTCAAGATCAATCTGTTAAAGTTTAGAAAGAACCTATTGATATTTAAGAAGATGCAATTCAAATAGGAGAACAAATTGGTAGTTCTAGAGGTGCAAATATATCTTTTGGCATGGGCAATTTGATGGAGATGAATGACAATTCACTTTTTAGTCAAATTTCATCTGAAGAAATGTTATCTGAAAGTACAATTAAAACTCATTACAAAAAACTTTGGGATGAATATTTTGAAAATAAAAGTATGGTTACAAGAGCTCAATTATTTGTTAGGTTGTTCAGGAAAAAATAAATGACTCCTATTTTGGAGTTGTTGGGTGTTGACAACAAGAAAAAATCAAGAGACAACATAAATTGAACAATAGTTCAAAATTTGCAAGATGCATTGAACAACATTAATAACTCAAGTCAAGGATCTGATTTAAGTGCTGCACGTAGAGAAACTATGACTACTTTATCTAGTAGGAGGTTGACACAGAGAAAACAAGTGCATGCAATTTTTGATTACTAAATGTATCTAGAAGAAATATTCAAAGATATATCAGGAAGAGAAATATGTTAGATGAAAACATATAAAAAAATTGGGTAAATATTTGTAGGCTTCCATGAAAAGACAAAATTTTTGAAGATGCAAAAAAATTGGTCATTGAATATTGGACTGCTCACTCTCATGTTTCTTCTACTAGAAGGGATATAATATAGATGAAAGATGAAGAGACTGGTATGAAAATTGCACATCCAAAAAATTTAATAGATACAACACAAAGTGAATTATTTGAAGCATTTAAGAAAGAATTTTTAGATGTGAAAATATGTCAAAGAATGTTTGAGAGGTTATGCCCTTGCTTTGTATGCATAAATAAGGTTCATGAAACTTGTTGTTGTCAAAATCATGTTGAGTTTCATCTATACTTGTAATCATATAAAAAAGTTATGGCAGTTCTTGATTCCAATATGGTCATCCCTGGAAGTACGACACAATTTGTGAAGTCTATTTTATGTGATAAATTAGAAGATTCAGATAAATTCAAAGTATAATGTATAAAGAATGCATGCAATGATTGTGGAGATTTGCATAAATTTCCATTGTAAATTGAGAATATTAATGTTTCAACACCATTTTTGTGGAAAAGATTTGAATATAAGAAATATCAAACAAAGAGCGGAGATGAATCCAAAAAAAATGTATTGAAGGAGAGTGAATTACCCTACCTTCAATTTATGACCATATTTTGTACTCTAATTTATCCACATATCCAACATTATCATGGTGCATGATGGCAAGCTAAACAGTTTCATGATTCCAAAGATTGTTTTCCACCTGGTTGTATTCTTTCAATTGTAGGTTTCTTTGAGAACTGTACATTTTCCCTCAAAAAGAGCTTCAAGCTCAATATTATCATTCTAATCAGGTTGCAATATTTGTGCAAGTGACCTATAGACATGCATAATATGATTTGGATGAGGTAGAAAGTCTCATTCCAAATGAACACATTATCATCAAGGAGGTTCATTTCTATATCAATGATGATAAGGCTCATGATAGGAGCTATGTGGCTCATTGTTTTGCAATGTTTTTTGAAGATATTGTGAATCGTAGGATAAAGTCTTCACAACACTAGATTTGGTCCTCCTTATGAAGATGATGGCATTGACATAAACATTCATGATCCTATACATTCAACTGATTTTGAGCATGTTTCTAGTTTAGCTGTTATAGGTGTGTGCACATACATGTTCTTTTATTTAATTTTAATTTATCATATAAGTGATATTTAATTTTAATAGAATCCATTTGTATAGGTGATATTTTTGTTGTAGTTGCAGATCCTGACAATGCAAAAAGTGTAGATTATTATCTACTAAGATGCACAAAAGCAAAATACAAGTTGACAAAACAAACTGTAGATGATGATGAACAGACATATCCAACCAATTCAGTTGTTATTGAAGTAACCTATTATCAACAAATAAAGGTTGACAGAAATGGTGTTCAATTTATTGAATTCATGTGTGGCAAAAAAGTCCTACATTACAGTCACTTGGTTATAGCAACAAAGTTGCAATTCGAGGCATTGCTAAAAAGAGGACCTGGCAATCAGAAGTGGAGGTTCTCTATTGAAGAACATGAAATTTTTTTGGAGATAATAAAAGATAGAGAGGATCCAGACTATGGGTATCAGGATCTTTAGAACTCTATAAGCTTCAGAATAAGCTTCCTTTTGTAGCTCTTGTACTTTCATATTTGAACTCTATAGTTTGAAGTTTCATGTTTGAACTCATATATATTGTATATTTTTATGTATGTATGTTAGTTAATTAATTGTATGCTTTGATTAATTAGTTAGTTAATTAAATGTATGCTTTGATTAATGCTTTTAGTAATCATGCTTTAGTTAATTATGATAGTTACTTAAAATTAGTTATATGCTTTCATGCATTACCTTCCCTTAAGACCTCCCCTTAAGACATTAGTTAGTTAGTTACTTAATTATTTTAGTTACCTAATTATGTTAGTTAATTATGTTAGTTAGATTACTTAATTATGTTAGTTACCTACTTAATCAATTGTCCTAATTGTTAGTCCATTAATTATGTTAGTTACCTAATCATGTTAGTTAATTATGTTAGTTAGATTATTTAATTATGTTACTTAATTAATGTATGATTTGATTAATTACCTCCCCTTAAGACATTAGTTAGTTACTTATTTAATTTTTTTTTACTTACATGTACATTATTTAATTAATTGTATGTTTTGATTAATGCTTTTGGTAATTATGCTTTATTTAATTATGATAGTTACTTAAAATTAATTATATGCTTGCATGCATTACCTCCCCTTAAGACATCCCCTTAAGACATTAGTTAGTTAGTTACTTAATTATGTTAGTTAAAATTACTTAATTATGTTAGTTAGTTAGTTAGATTACCTAATTATGTTAGTTACCTACTTAATTAATTGTTCTAATTGTTAGTCCATTAATTATGTTAGTTACCTAATTATGTTAGTTAATTATGTTATTTACTTAATTAATTGGTAATTGTTTTTTATTAAGGTAAAAGCAGGTTTTCAATGGGCCCCGAAACCATTTACAAGAAGTTTTTGAAGGGAACTATAACCCTGAGATTAAAGATAGGAAGCATTAGCTCTAACCAAAGAGAAACAACTGGGGGAAAAGATAAACCTTATAGCACCCCCTAGCACACAAATCCAGAAGAAAATCCAATAGAACACACCCAATAAAACAACAGTTGCCAGAAGGAAATAATAAAAAATGCTCAAGCTACAATGACCAACAAAGTAAAGCCAAAGCCTTACAACTTCACAAAATATCTTGGGTTTTCATGCTCCCTAACCTGGTCAGAAGGGTTTTGATGGCTCCCATAACCATACGTAATGAAACAAAAACTTAAGTAAATGTGCTTGTAGAGCTTCAGCTGCACTGAACCATCAGGGTTTTGAAAGGCTCCCCCAGCCTTAAACAATGATCTGGGACTGAGAATAACTCCCCAAACCTCCAACTCACAACCAAAAATAAAATAGCAGCTTAAATATTTGGGCATGTTAAGCTTCAACTGCTCCAAACCATCAGGGTTTTGAGAGGCTCCCCCAACCTTAAATGATGAAATGGAAAAGAGACTAGCTCCCCTTACCACCAAATCACAACCATAAAGAAAACATCATCTTAAGTAATTGATCATGTTAGGCTTTAGCTGCACCATTACATCAGGGTTTTGAAAGGCTCCCCCAACCTCAAATAGAGACAAGGGAATGAGAAAGACCCCCCTCTCCCCCAAATCACTTCCTACCAGACAAAAAATGAGGTCGTTAATGATCTCTGGAAAAATTAGAACCCTCCAGCGGTAGCCAAGTACACTGACAATACTCCAATGCAATTTTTTAGCATGAACATCATCAGTCACACAATAGTAATTAGGGTTTTGAATGGCTCCCCCAACCATTAGCAAAGAAATTGGTATGAGAGTGACTCCCCTCACCACCAAATAACAATCAGCCAAAAGAAAGAAAAGACCTTCTAGGATCACTGGAAAACACAGGACTCTCCAACAAAGGACAAGCATAGTAAAGTTTTGAAAGGCTCCCCCAACCTTAAATAAAGAGATAGGAATGAGGAAAGCTCCCCATTCCACCTAATCACAACCTGCTAGGAAAATGATAAAACCTTCAAAGATCACTGGCATAAACAAAACCCTCCAGTTATGGCCAAACTTACCACCAAAACTCCAACCCACCTCTTCCATCCAGCTACTAGCCACCTCTGTAGGCAGAGCCTCCACCTCAAAAGGACCTTCCACCTCCATAGAAAGCAGGAAAGAGGAGTTAAGAGGGAAAGGAACCTTCACCTCAAAATGAGCTTCCATCTCAATAGGAAGCAAAGAAAAGGAGTAATGGGGAAAGGAGACCATAGAATGCCAAAGAGCACAAGTGTACAACCCCACCTCAATAGGAGTCTCACATGAGACTATACCAATCAAACCTTCACCACTCTCCCACATGAATGAAAGAAGCTGAGTAACCTAGAGAGAGTGATGAACCCAAGAACAGGCTTGCACAACAACATCCCAAAGGAGGACCCATTGTAGCCACTCACCTTCGAAAACCTTCTAAGATAACCAGGGCCTACGTCACTCCAAAAAATTGGTAACTATTAGTTAAGTAGTTACTTAATTAATGTATGCTTTGATTACTTACCTCACCTTAAGATATTAGTTAGTTACTTATTTAATTATTTTTTACTTACATGACATTAGTTAGATTAATTAACTGCTAGAAATATTTAAAATAACATTAGTACATGGCATAACATAATGTATACATAACATGTATAAAAATAAGTCTAAAACATGAAATAACACACGAACATATAACATGTAACATGTAATGTCTGAAATATGTAATGCAATGTATAAAGTATGAAATAACACACAACCATATACCATGTACATATATGAAATGAGTAAAATATCTACATGTATATATGAAATGTCTAGAGAATGAAATATCTATGAAATGTCTAAAATGAAATATCTATGAAATGTTATAGCATGTATATATGAAATGTGACATGAAATATCTAAAATAACATGGTCGCTCAACTAGGGCCATGTCCTAATCTGTGACTTGATGTCGGTGCACCTCCTCTTGATGCTGGTACACCTCCTCCTAATGTTTGTGTACAATAAACAAAATATGTCATGCATACATACATGTATAATAAATTTTAAATACTTATGATCATAGAAAAATTAATTTTTTTAACAAACATCTCAATGTACCTATGTATCATGATGGATAGGATCATGTGGAGTCTGTAAATCTCCATATGGTGTAGCATCCTCATTGATAACCTCCCGGAGTACACACACACACACACACACACAGATATATATATATATATATATATATATATATATATATATATATATATATATATATATATATATATATATATATATATATATATATATATATATATATATATATATATATGTATGTATGTATATACATATACATATATATATATATACATATAGATATATATATATATATACATATAGATATATATATATATATACATATATATATATATATACATATATATATATATATACATATATATATATATATACATATATATATATAGATACATATATATATATACATATATATATATATATGTATATATATATATATATATATATATATATATATATATATATATATATATATATATATATATATATACATATACATATATATATATATACATATATATATATATGTATATATATATATATGTATCTATATATATATATATATCTATATATCTATATATATAGCCACAGGATCAATCCGATCATCTATAAGCAATGTATTAAAAATTTGATGACCTAGACATGATGAAGTGGCCTGTGTGGTCTGATGATGAGTTGTAGGTGGTGCAGTCTAGGGAGGAGCTGTAGGTGGTCATGTAGTTTGCTGAGGACCTATTGGTGGTGCAGTCTGCTGAGGACCTATCGGTGGTGTAGTCTGCTGAGAACCTGATCCAGTACTAAGATAGTTCCTAACAAATGATGGAACCTCCCTAAGTGGAATCCCACCAAGAATTTGTATGGTATGATATGAAAAAATTAGATCACTAGATAATAATGCTCTTGTACATCGCAAATGGTCCATATCTAATATACCTATAACCTCCAAGGGAGATGGTATGTCGACTATATCATATAGATCACCACTAGAGGATGCATCTTGTGCAAATGGAGGAATGTTGGAATGAGAACATAACATGTATCTCCCCACATGATCAGACAACATCTCCTGAACCTGTGTGGTGATACTCGCTATACTAGAATAAATGTCCCTCCTCATCTTGTCATTTCGCACACTTGCTCCTACCATTTCAAAACCTTCTGGTACAACCAAAAGGTTTGGACCCACCCTTGGCTGTAAATTAGTAGGCACAGGGGCATCAGGCACTTTGAACTTGTCAGATAATCTCCCTCTCCCTTGCTCAACATAATTAGGATAATCTGTTTAATCAACATCAAGCTGCAAATGAAATTCTGCAAACAATTATTTACTGAAATATAGTGGCAGCTCATCCTTCTGGGGCCACCTGTGATGAGTAGCCAACCATCGTGGATATAAACATGGTCCCACAAGTTCATCCTCACATCTCGTGACCATGTAATTTATCACCTTACTCATGTCTCAATAATGAGGAAACATGCTCTTTACCATAGGGGTGGAAACATCTGTATCAATCTCCTTATACTTTACAGTGCCAGTAACACTGTGAGACAAAGAGGTATAGAATCTATCAATGCTGATAGTATCATATAGGTTGTATGATTGAATCGTGACAATAATACGTAACAAATCATCTCGAATAATGTTCACCCTATCCCTATTAGGAATGGTGGTGGATGAAGCTAAGGTCTAATCCAAAACATGTAATGCTCATCTCAATCTGTCAATAGTATCTATAAATAGCTTCTCTCTAGCCTCTATTGTATTAGTTGATCTATGAGAGGAGCGACCACTACGACTACCGTGCTACAACCCCCCCACCCCATGTACACTAGGCTCTCCTAAATCTACTGAACCTCTACCTGATGCCATGTAATAGATAAACAAGAATATATCTAGATCTTTGCACATGTACATACAAATTTAAGAAACATACATGTTACAAATTTAAGATCATTGTTGGAAATATTCAAGACTATCTAGGTTACTAAGAGGGGAGGGGTGAATCAGTAACTTTAAAACTTTTAACAAATTTAGATCTTAATAATATTAGATTGATAATCTGACTGCATGCATGAGTAACAGAAAGAATAAAACATTCATAACACTTAGAACACAGAGATTTGGTGACCCAGAAACCTTCCAAGTAGAAAGTAAAACTGGGTTGGGGATGATACCCACAAAACTTCAATACTGCAGTATAAAGTTTGCTGGTTAAGGCTTACAATGATCACTTCTAATGATCTACCCTATTAGGAGCAATAAGGACTGCTAGGTCTACCTTGTTAGAGGTTTTACAAACATACAATGAAGTATGCACTCGGTTAAGAGATTTTTACAAAGACTGTTAAGTCTACCCAGTTAAAGGATTTCAAGCTGATTCACCTGTTAGGATGAAATAGTAGATCTCTTACTTGCAACTATACTTGCTGATTGAGATTCTCTAATGTACTGATCACCTTCTGTGATGGATAAATCTTTGTTGCTTCTTATACTGTTGTAGCCCTTTGTAATTCACTTATCTTTGCCTTTCTCTCTTTTTCATACTTTTCTATATCTTCCTTTTAGACATGACATAAAACATTGTTTATATATCAATCTAAGTCAATTCCAAAACAATTACAAAGTCAGCTCTTAAACAAGTAAACACAAATATTACTGATTCGACCCAAATATAGTTACACGGTTACTGCAAACTAACTCGGTGACTTTCTGATACTTGGCGTCCACTGCGTTACTCGGCATCGTCATGCAATTGGTAGAAGTGGAAAATCGGTCCATACTAACCACTCGGTCATAGTTTTGAACTCGGTAAATACTGGAGACTCGGTAGAAACTAAGTTTCCTATTTAACCGTGCAGCACTCGGTAAACACTATGAAACGTTGCGAGCTTGGTATGCACTGTTCTGCTTGGTAAGCTCTGTTCTGCTCAGTAAGCTCTACTCGGTAAGCTCTGCTCTACTCGGTAAGCTCTGTTCTACTCGGTATGCACTATTCTGCTTGATATGCACTATTCAGAATAAGTGTTGTCACTAATGACAATCATGCTTAATGCCAACAATCTCCCCCTTTGGCATTAGTGACAAAAACACTTATTTGCCAAAACTTATATACAAGAATCATGCTGAGTTTTTTTTATTTTTCAAAATTTATCTTTGTCAAACTGTTGTTTATACATTTCATGACTCCCTTATATAGAGTACTTTCTCCCACTTTCATATTACACACCTTAATCTTATACACTTTCTCCTATACATTTTCTCCCCCTTTTTGACAACAATGCCAAAGGTGTATATACAAGTATTTTACAGGGAGAATCCAAAATGTGAAAGAAAATTAGAATGTACCTTTATGATTAGTGCTAGAGTTCTGTCCCAATTCTCTTACAGAATCTTGCATGTTTGGAGTGCAATTTGGACTTCTGAAGAGAGTTCAATCATGTGATCTACAATGGAAAATTGATTGTCATGGAGTAATGCTTTTGAGTGAACAATGTGCTTTTGCATTATGTCCATGATGGGAAGGATCGTGTTATGAATATCTAGTAGTGTTGACCGGATCTTTGTATATTCTTTTAATAATTTTGACTACTTATTTGATAAGAATGTGATTTTCATATGATGTGCAGAGCTTGAACTAGGTTCAAGTTGCAACTTTTGTACACTATCCTTCAGATCCTCATCAATCTTATTCCATTTATCCTTGACTTCCTTAGTGAACTCGGCAACATTACATAGCTTAGCAACAAGTGAGGTAACATTGGAAGAGGAGGACTCAATATCTATCAAAACTAAATATAATTCTACCTGATTAATAGCTATATGCTGAGAAACATGCTCAAGCACTTTATTGTCAAACTTCTTCTCAGCTTTCTCAAAAATCTTTTCTGATGCAGAGGAATCCTCATGGAACTTGCTTACTGCCTCAGCTAACTGTAACAAAATATGTTGAGAGGAATCAACTTTAATACCTAATGCTTCTTACAAAATATCCTTTGCATCTTCAATAATTTTATATTCCTTGTCCCTTTCTTCTTTTAGTTTCTTCTACTTTTCTTTCTTTTGGAGGAGTTCACCAATGCTTTGCATTTGGTCTGCTGAAAGATTTGCAAAGTCTAATTTTGGAATCTCTATCTCCTCATCTAAGTCTATATCCTCTTCTACATTCTTACTCAAAATTCTTGTACTCAGTTGAGGCTTAGGATCAACTGTTATTGCACTTAATGCCTTTGTAGAAGTTGTTGTAGACATTGTAGGACTAGCTATGAAAAATGATAAACTACCGATTGGAATACTTGAAGGGCTCAAAACTAAAGTATTCACAATTGTAGAATAAAAAACTGAAATACTTACTGAAGTATCCAAAACTGAGGTACTTACTACTGGAAAACTTGATATGGAAGTAGGTACTAAAGTAGATACAGGAGACTACAACTCGGTAAAAGAGGTGGTAGTCATTTCTGTCAATGATACATTGAGTTGTGCTAGTGATGATTTGACATTTGATGTATCTGTGGAAGTTGTCACAATCATACTTGAAGTTATCTCCGTGCTAGGTGTAGCAACTTTTGCTGGAGAGTGAGGAAGTGAGGCAATGACTTCTGCAGCTATCCGAACAATATTATCTTCCTCATCACTTTGCTTTTCTACCTTGGTATCTTCTTCATGTTCATCACTGTCATCATCAATATCCTTGATTATCATAGTTTCGGCACTCAGTTTGTGAAGATTATAGATGTTTTTCCATGTGGCAGTGGCACTCTTCACAACTGACTCAATATCTTTGATCAAAATCAAACAACTGTTGAATTTGAGTGTCAACTTATTTTCATTATCTATCAATGCCTTATTAATTTCAGCATTTTTCAAACTTGCCATTAATTGCCTAAAGGTTTGAGCATAGATGTCCTTGATAGTTTGTCTTGCATTGGACCATCTCAACTTAATTTTGTTCAACAGAATTCCTAGGATTTGAGAAGCTATCTCTTCAGGTGAGTATTTCCATCTTCCTATTTTCTCAATAACAGCATCTTCAATTTCTTGCTACTCTTCCTCAGATCTGATTTCATATTTGAGAGATTTGAAGTTTGCAATTCCAGATCCTTCTCTCATATCCTTGATCTTTTCTTTTAATGAAGGAGGAGGCCTTTTGAATACTATTTCTTCACTATCTTTGCCTACCTTGCCTCTTGCACTCCTTGTAAATACTACAGAGGGTTGCTTGGGTGCCTTGGTGATAATTACTTTTCCTTTCTTCTTTGCTGGTACTCGTTCTTCTTCCTCCTCATCTTTTTTCTCTTCTTCTTCTTCAAAGTCCTCTCCTTTTTCCTTGGTTTATATGGTGCCTTTGGATTAATAGGTTGATTAATTAGGGCTTCAATAATATTCTTGGTTTCATCAATATTTACCTCATAGGGAAGAGGTTTCACATGTACAATCCTTGGTTTTTTTGCCTGTATATACAGATTATCATAGTCCACCATGAAACAAATATCATCTTTGTAATCTTCCACCAATTTCTATGAAATCTAGAATCTATTGTTCATTTTCTCTTTAAATGATTCAAAATAGTTATCCATTATGCTTTCAAAATTGTCACCCATTTCTGAAATGTATTCATTCATCTGATAAAGAACCAACACATCTTTTCTCCATACTACCATGCCTTTTGATGGGAAAAACTTTTGAGCATAGAAAAATAAACAAACCAACAGTGAGCCAAACTTACATGGATTGTTCTTTGAGGTTTAGATGCTCTCCATGTTCTTGTTGAATTGTTTCAACAAAAGATCTGCTAGGTCAAATGATAGATTATTCTTTACAATTTTATACGCTAGGTCAACTGCTTCACACGGAACACTGTTCTGCCGACTTGAACTGTATATCTTGTGAGCTATGATATGTATACCAAAATTCAATTCTGCATCAGTAATTCTTCTTATCTTCATACCTCTACTGTCCCACTTAGCTAGGGTTTTCTCTTCCAGTTCCGTTCGAACTAAGGTTTTTGTAGATTTTGCCTTGTCGAGCATGGGAAGACCAGTGATTCGGTGAATCATCTTCTTCATAATCTCTACTAGTTGCTCAAGCCATATTTTACCTTCATGTACTCAGCTGAGGATATATCTGACCCATTTTATCTGAAAGCTTTGAGGCAAGTGTGTGATGTGAACTAAACCCTTATCTTCCAAATGTTGATGCTCCGGTTTGAGAACACCATCGACACATAGTTCCTCATGAATACTATCTATCTCTAGGGTTCCAAGCTCTTGAATTGTACACTTAAAATGACTATGAATATCATTAATAAGGAGTACCTTAGGAGGGATCCAAGATTGAGCTCCACTTGGGTCTAGGGTTCTGGCAACTATGAGCATGAGTTTGAAATCTAGTGCTTTCCATTCTCCATGAACCAACATTTCTGAATCTTTCTTCACTTTAGCACTGGATGATGCCATGGTAGCTTAGTGAACATAGTAAATTATTCGAGGAAAGAGAATATCTTGCTGAAATATGCTTCGAAATTCTTGATTGCACTAGGAGACTTTAGTTCACGGTGAATAGTGAACTTGATTTCACTCCTTTTGTTAAAACTTTGTCATTAATGCTTAGTACGAATTAGGGTATTGAATTAGACAGGCTGTCATCCACTATGAATTAATTGCTCGGTGAAGACTCTACAACTTGGTGATCATATGAATTCATACTTCTCCGACCTTACTTGGTAACCAAATGAAGTTAGGTTACTCCCGACCTTGCTCGGTGGTAACTAATACTGACCTTCTGGTGATCCTGCTGTATCTTGCATACTAATTTGGATCTATCTTCCTTTCAGTTCAGGAACTGTTTTGGAATATGTCTATGAAGATACAGTTCCAGTGCTTTCTTGGAGACTAGTTAGAGCTCATAGAGCCACTCCCTTCATTAGTGACTTCAGGATTGGTTTGCTTGGTAGGTTTAGGAATCCACTTCTGTCTCATCTGCTTCCTAATGTTATTTTCTTTTTCTTTCTTTTCATCTTCAATTTTGCCTAAATTCATGCAGTGTTTAGCTATGTGACCAAGCTTAGTGCAATTATAACATCTTATGGTAGAATCCCTTTTTCTTAAGTGGTGCCTTACACAATTCATGCCAATGTGTCCATATTCTCCACAGTAATGACATCTACACCAAGTGTTGTAATTCCAACCAAACATTGCTTTAATAATTTGTTCCACTGGATTGGGTGTTTTAGTTCTGCATTTTGATGCCTTATGATCTTGTTTGCTACATTTGTGACATATGCCTTTAAATATTGGTTTCTCCTTGCATTCATTTACTTTATGACCAAGCTGATTGTAATTGTAGCATTTTCCATTGAATTTTGCTTTTCCGTTGCTCCAACATTTGTTTGAAGTATGACCAATTTTGCCACAGTGATTACAGATAGGTTTTTGATTCTTTTGAGAACCTTGTTTGGAGGATTCACCTTCCTCTTTGTATCCAAGTCCTGCTTTTCCTTTTTGCCTATGAAGGTTTCATTCATACACTTGATTCATATCTTCTTGAGATTTCAATATTCTCTCATTGATTTTCCTTTCAGCATCTAGCTCACTCATCACTCTTAAATTGATTTTCTTTTCAGATCTCAGCTCTTCTCTCATATTTTCATTTTCTGATCTTAGAGTCAAGATTTCTTCATTTGCATTGGAGATTTCATCAATAAGATTTTCTAGTTGAAGAGTTTTATTCTAGATTTCATTGTTCTTTCCATCTATTTCATCTTTCATCTTGTTTCTATGTTCCAAGACTTCACAGAATCTTGTTGACTGAATTTCCTATTCTCTTTTCAATTTTCTCACTTCTTCTTGCAGAGATCCACTCTTTTCTAGAAGTTCTTTGATTGCATTGTTTGCCTCATCTGAGCTGCTTGAAGGGAAAAAGTCTTCAATCTTTTCTTCAACATACTAGTGGTCATTGATCTGATTTGCAAGTTCCTTTCTTCTTTTTAGGGAAAGGGAAAGATGCTCTCTTGCTTCTTTGAGTTGAGCTATGGCCATTTCCAGATCTAGCTTTTCATTCTCAATTACTTTGTTCACTCTGAATATCTCCATTGTCCTGAATCTTTTCTCAAGCTATTAAACTTTATTCTGAGATCCACTGAGCTTTGATACCAATTGTTGGAAATATTCAAGACTATCTAGGTTACTGAGAGGGGAGGGGTGAATCAATAACTTCAAAACTTTTAACAGATTTAGATCTTAATAATATTAGATTGATAATCTGACTGCATGCATGAGTAACAGAAAGAATAAAACATTCATAACACTTAGAAAACAGAGATTTGGTGACCCAGAAACCTTCCAAGTAGAAAGTAAAACTAGGGTGGGGATGATACCCACAAAACTTCAATACTGCAGTATAAAGTTTGCTGGTTAAGGCTTACAATGATCACTTCTAATGATCTACCCTGTTAGGAGCAATAAGGACTGCTAGGTCCACCTTGTTAGAGGTTTTACAAACATATAATGAAGTATGCACTCGGTTAAGAGATTTTTACAAAGACTGTTAAGTCTACCCGGTTAAAAGATTTCAAGCTGATTCACCTGTTAGGATGAAACAGTAGATCTCTTACTTGCAACTGTACTTGCTGATTGAGATTCTCTAATGTACTGATCACCTTCTATGATGGATAGATCTCTGCTGCTTCTTATACTGCTGTAGCCCTTTGTAATTCTCTTATCTCTGCCTTTCTCTCTTTTTCATACTTCTCTATATCTTCCTTTTAGATATGACATAAAACATTGTTTATATATCAATATAAGTCAATTCCAAAATAATTACAAAGTCGGCTCTTAAACAAGTAAACACAAATATTACTGAGTCGGCCCAAATATAGTTACACAGTTACTGCAAACTAACTTAGTGACTTTCTGATACTCAGCATCCACTGCGTTACTCAACATCGTCATGCACTTGGTAGAAGTGGAAACTCGGTCCATACTAACCACTCGGTTGTAGTTTCGAACTTGGTAAATACTGGAGACTCGGTAGAAACTAAGTTTCCTATTTAACCGTGCAGCACTCGGTAAACACTGTGAAACTTTGCAAGCTCGATATGCACTGTTCTGCTCGGTAAGCTCTATTATGCTTGGTAAGCTCTGCTCTACTCGGTAAGCTCTGTTCTACTCAGTATGCACTATTCTGCTCGGTATGCACTGTTTAGAGTAAGTGTTGTCACTAATGACAAACATGGTTAATGCCAACGCATCTAGTTTAAAAATTATATATATATATATATATATATATATATATATATATATATATATATATATATATATATATATATATATATATATATATATATATATATATATATATATACATATAAATTTAAGAAACATACATGTTATGTAAATTTAACCATCTAGTTTAAAATTGAAATATGTATATACATGTACATACAAATTTAAGAAACATACATGTTACAAATTTAAACGTGCATACATGAACTACAAATTTAAACATACATGTTAAAAATTTAAGATCATCTAGTTTAAAAATGAAATCTATAATTGGTTAGCTATTAGGTCTTAATTGGTTTCTAGAATTTTTGTTTATGTTGTTTATGTCATATTAATCCTATTAAGTCTTAAGGGGTCATATTAATTGTGTTACCTATCTTAATTGATCATATTAGTCACATGTTAAGTCTTAATTAGTCTTAATTGGTCAATTAATAAGTCCTAATTGGTCAATTATTAGTCATATGTTAGGTCTTAATTGGTAGGACTATTAGGTCTTATTAGGTCATGTTGGACCTAATTGGTGAAGTGTAGGTCCTATTAGCTCTTAAGGGTGGACTATTAGGTCTTATTAGTAGGTATTATGTCTTATTAGGTAATATTAATCAATTTAGCTATTATTAGTCATATTAGTCACATGTTAAAAGTCTTAATTGATCAATTAATAGGTCCTAATTGGTCAAATATTAGTCACTTGTTAGGTCTTAATTGGTTAGGTATTAGGTCTTAATTGGTTTTTAGAATTTTTCTTTATGAACTAGTTTCTAGTGTTAGAGTTTAATAGGTCTTAATTGGTTTCTAGAATTTTTGTTTATGTTGTTTATGTTGTATTAATCCTATTAAGTCTTAAGGGGTCGTATTAATCATGTTACTTGTCTTAATTGGTCATATTAGTCACATGTTAAGTCTTAATTAGTCTTAATTGGTCAATTAATAGGTCCTAATTGGTCAAGTATTAGTCACATGTTAGGTCTTAATTGGTAGGACTATTAGGTCTTAATAGGTCATATTGGACCTAATTGGTCAAGTATAGGTCCTATTAGTTCTTAAGGGTGGACTATTAGGTCTTGTTAGGTAATATTAATTAATTTAGGTGTTATTAATCATATTAGTCACATGTTAAAAGTCTTAATTGCTCAATTAATAGGTCCTAATTGGTCAAATATTAGTCACTTGTTAGGTCTTAATTGGTTAGCTATTAGGTATTAATTGGTTTCTAGAATTTTTGTTTATGTTAATTTCTAGTGTTAGAGTTTAATAGAAAATATTAATCATGTTAAGGGTCTTATTAGGTTTTATTAGATATTCAAAGGTCCTATTACGTCTTGTTAATTTCATGTTAGGTCTTAATTGGTCAGAGAGAGAAAGTTTATGTTAGTTTCTATTGTTAGAAGTTATGTTGCTTCATCTTCTAGTCTCATGTTGGTTTAATGTTAATGTTCATGTACGTTTCATATTTATGTTTATTTTTTAATTATGTTAAGAGATCTTTTTTTAAATTAGGTTTCTGGTTAGGGTTCATGTTTATTTAATGTTAAGGTTTATGTTGGTTTGAATGTTTTAATATCATGTTTCTAATAATTTATATACGTTTTCCTAATGTTTTGTAACATTTTTGTAATATTTTAAAACATATCTAATAAAAATAAATTAATTAAATAACTAACACATTTTATTAACAGAAAAAAAATATTATATTAATTAGACAACTAAATCTACATAAAATCATATTATTTAATTTCTATAATTAAAAATAATAAAACTACATAAACAAAAACAACTATTAAATTAAAACATTTTTATTTAAATTACAATTATCTAATATTAAATAAACAAAAATAACTATTAAATAAACATTTTTATTTAAATTACAATTATTTAATATTAAATAAAAAAATAACTTAAAAAACTTTTAAAAAACTTTTAAAAAACATTAAAATTAAAAAATGGCCTACCTCTTTCGGCCAAAATACCCACTAAGCTCTCCTCAAAATCTGAAAGCTGCTCAAACCAAATGAGCTGCGCATTGGGATTTTTTTGTTTATATAGATTTTTAGGGGTTCAACCAGACCCCTTCTGGTCGGAACCGTTTCGGCCGAACGGGTTTCGGCCGAAACCCTCATGCCACATAGATGCCACATGGCACCTAGTGGGTGCACATAGTTCTGGCCAAACCCAGCTCGGGTGGACCCCTTCCGGTGGGACCCACTAAGTTTTTCCTCTAGTGCGATAGAGTTTTGTACTTCTACCCACAACTTAGAGTTCCTTGGAATGTGCCCAAATTGTTATATTTATGTATCATTGGAAAATGGAAGCACTTCCATTTAGGACTGGTTTAGCCCTCTGAGTAAGTAGTTTGGGGTAATGTCAAACACCTTGAATGGGTCTTTGACTTGGATCTGGCTTTTTCCCCCTATTCTACTTCTCTTTCCACCTTTTTCCAACCTATTTCTAGAACCTGATCCTGAGAAATTGAGATTCTTGACCTCAGGGTTAAGTTTGACCTTTTGGGTCAAGGTTGACCTCGACCCTGAGCTAGGTCAGCATCAACCTTGACCCTGACCTTGGGTCCAGATTTCAAGTTCCTGAAGTTTTCAGATGTCGGGTTTCAGAAAGTTTATTTTTTCGCTTCTAGGTCGGCTATTTCGGGCTTCAAAATGGTAAAATCTTAAATTATATTTAATTTTGGTCCATTTCTAGGGGTTATGGTTTAAATAGGAATTTAATTCTCCTATGTCGGCCTCTCTATAAGTTTGTGCCCTAAACTAGTATAAAATGAAGCCTTCCTCTCTCATTTCAATCTATCTTTCATCATGTTTTGTCATAATCTCTCAAGCAAGAAAAATCAAGTAATCATCAAGAAAGAAAGAAGGAGAAAGAAATCTTTCAAGCATTCATCCATCTTCAAGAATTCAAGATCCAATTCATGAAGGAGATCCATTGGTAGTCATTGAAGGATTCAATCTCTATGGAGCCCCTTTGTTGAATATTTCTCCATCAATTTCCATTTAAGCTTCTCCTATTTAAATATCTATTCAAGATTGGTGTTGAAGATCTAATGCAATTGATTTGAGACATCCTACATACAATTCTACATTCATTTGGAGCATCCATACTTGTGGATTCAAGGATTCGAACCCTCCACAATGATTTCAATATAAGCAAGGTGAATTATTCCATTTACTTTGTTTATTGCTAGAATTTCAATTATATTTCAAGGTTAATTCCAAAACTAGGGTTTGACCAAGGTAAACCCCTCATCTAACCAACAAAACCCTTTTTCTTGTAGGTATAGGTCCGGGACAACAAAATGTAGATCAAATCTGAGTACCCTTTTTAGTGAACTTTCAGGATCCATGAATAGATTTTTTGTCAAAACAGTGCAGGTTAAGGTCAACATAAAGGGGTAAGATTGTGCTCGGGGGTGAGATCTTATCCTTGTGTTGGGTCAAAGTCAACCTTTCTTAAAAAAGCATAAGGTTTCTGGGTTTTTTCTGTTCCTATATTTCTAGGCCAGATCTAGTTGCAGCATTTCCTGAAACTGTGTATAGACACCAAAAAATAGCATTTTTCATATTTGTCCTATTTTGAGGTTAATACT
Source organism: Chamaecyparis obtusa (assembly GCA_027943335.1). Classification (NCBI taxonomy): domain Eukaryota; kingdom Viridiplantae; phylum Streptophyta; class Pinopsida; order Cupressales; family Cupressaceae; genus Chamaecyparis; species Chamaecyparis obtusa. The sequence goes on from BSBK01007872.1 coordinate 195,598, forward strand.
TGTCTTCAATTCAATTAGGATTTCATTACTTCCTTTCCATAATAGAATATAAGTTTTTCTCCTTTCTTCATATTCTCCATCGATTGATTAATTTATGTATTGACCATCTTCTTATGGTTAATTAATTTGGATCTTTCCTTTGGGAATTTGGAGTTAAGAAGAGGGTCTTATCTTCCCCAATCCTATATATCTCATTACATACACACATTTTGGTAAACACAACACCTGTACTTTTTATCTATTACAATTTATAGCATGTAATGTTATTGTTCGCAATAGGTTGTCTAACATAATCTTGTTTCTACCATCTTTCATCTAGTTTTCTACATTTATTTCTTCTATGTCCATATACCCAACAATTAAAGCAATAGCCAAAAAAAAAATTAGGAACACTCTTACCTTTGGAATCATTCTTCACGTGAGAAAGTTTGTTGCATTCCAAATATTTTTCTTTGAAGAATTTGATTTTTTCTTTAGGTTCTTTATCCTAATTTGGTGCTTTCATTTCTTTCCTTCATATTTCACAGGTTCTGAGATTCAGAACATTCAACTTCATTGAATCCAATTCCTATCTTGTCACCTTTAATTTTTTATCTCTATAGTTGTTCATCAATTTTGTTACTACTCACATGAATTTTTTCAATATGATTCCTTGCTTCCTTAAGCTCTTCCTCAATGATGATATTGTACTTTGTTAGAAATAGGAAATACTGAGAGGGGGGGGGGGGGGGGGTGAATTAGTATTTCACAAACTTTTACTTTTTCCCACTTATGGATATAACAGATTACTTTAGTGCATACAAAGATTATCAAGCTGATTAACAAACATAGTAGTAAATAGAAAGAACTCATAACACATGATATGTTCTTGAGGAAACCCTGGCTAAGGGAAAACCCTAGTGGGGATGGTACCCACAAAGATCACTAATCAAAAGTATCTTGTTAGGGATATTGGACCCTTTTAGGAGTCAATTTACAATATATAGTAGATCTGTCCTGGTTAAAGGACTTTAGGCCTTGTTAGAAGCCTTAACGCTGTTAGGAGTTAGATTACAAAACCTGATCACCAGCTGAGCTCACTGCCCAAACAAGTAATACAAAATGTTTCTAATTGTAATATGGTATTGCTTACAACTTCACATCAATAGCCTTTGCTGCTATCATAATATACAACTATCACAAGTTATCTTTTCTTTGTTTTTACATATCACATCTATTTTCATTACATTTCAAGTATGCCTAATATATGAGTTATTAGAGCTAATAACTTTACATGGTCAGCTTCCAAAATCTTTATCCAAGAGTAAACATCTAGGATGTCATCCCTTCATAATGTTAAGTCATTATTTTGACAAGCAAAAATAATCCCTTAACTCTTTCACTAATACTGTCTCCAAAACTGTTCTGTCTGCAAAAACTATCTTCGGTAAACTTTGAATAACTTTGTCTGTACTACTCCAAACTTTATACGCATTGAGATGGAGGATCCTCATACTTTGTAGAAGCTTTAGTTAATTGCGCAAACAAAAATATTGCTCCAGTGGACGTCGCCAACTAAATCTTCATCGGGTGCTCTATCACGATCACTGTATCCATACTTAGACAATTTCTTCCTTCAACTTGCCATACTTGCATTCCAAATTCTATGCTCTTAATAGAGATCATATGTTTCCATAATGACAACATCTATGCATCCACATTAGCCAAATTTCCAACAATCTCCCCCTTTGTCATTGGTGGCAACATATGGGAAAGTTGGCTAAGTGTGCAAACAAAACTTTAAAGTATTTACACAAAATTGTGGCCAAAAGTTATACAACATAAATACAATATTGTACCCCATAGAATAGCTCCCCCTATGAGTATCCTTCCTCAACATATATTCAATTTTCTACTAGCTCTCCCCCTTTGACAACAATGACAAAGATAGGGTGTACAAAAATTTAAAAAAAATTGTATACCTTGTTATCAGCTATTGCAGAGCCGGTAGGCTTGCAACATAGTCACCAAACTCTGACTTCCATGATTCAAAATCTTTCTCCCATATCTTCCTGATGGATTCAGCAACATTGAGTAGAGTACTCAATCCGTATGCTGTTGTCTGACAAGCTTGCAGGGAATTGAAGCTAAACTTCTGAAAAGATGTCTTTGCTGAAAGACACTGCTCAATTTGGTCTTCAACAGTTAAGGTCTTGATTGAGATGTGCTCTCTCAAGATGTTAATCCTGAGCATCTTTCTATTCTTCTCCTCTACTAACATTCTAATTTCATCATTTAACTTCCTTATGTTCTTCTCTACAGAACTTATCTTTACATTTGGGCTTTACAAGGTGTTTGTTTTAGCTGTAATTGCATCTATCTTCTCTCTGATCTTCTTATCTTCTTCAACTGTTAGTATTTCTGATTTTGTGCATTGTATATACAAACTCTTTCCAGTCTCAAAAAGTTTTCTCAAATTCTTTATGCATACGTCCAAATTACCAATATCATTTCAAATATTTACAATTAAATTTTGTTGCATTTCTACTTCAAAGTCTTCTTGAAATTTTATTCTAGCAATATCCTTTAAGTTAGAAAATTTAGAGTCAAAAGAGTTTATTACTATTTTAGCTTTCTCAAGTGGATCCAATTCAGATACCTTAGTGTTGATCACACTCTCAAGTTTCTCTGTCAAAACTCTAACTTTTCCTTCAAGGTCCTTCACCTTCTTATTCTCTCCAATAATTTTATTAAGAGATGTGATGAACTCAAGCTGATCATCATCTTCAACTTCTTTTCCAAGGTCTTCAAAAATTGAACCAATTTGTCTCTTCTTACTGTCAGGTGCACTAGGGGTAGTGACCTCTGTCAAAATTTGTTTACCTTTAACTGTCTGTTCTGCTGGAACTGATTCTGATACTACTAGTGCTTCCACTACCTCTATATGCTTTTTTGATTCTGTAATCTTTTCTTGCTCTTCTAAAGCCAAATTGTCAACAATGTTTCCTAGATCATGAAATACTACATCATCTAACTCTAGTGTCACTTTGGTTCCTTCAATGTCCATTGATTCTTTGCCAATATTGATATGTGAAGAAGATGGAACTTCTTCAATACCAACTTCCTCTTCATGTGGTTCCTCTGATTGCTTCTGCTGAGGGTTTGATTCAACTTGCTTTCCTACAACTATATTTGCAAGAACTTGCATTACTACTTGCTCTATCTCTTTCTGTACTTCCTCCTTTTTGTCTCCCATTATAAGGACTATTCTTCTCTTAGTCCTCAATAAAGTTCCAAGAGACTTCAAGAATTTCTTCAAATGATCTTCATCCTCAACTTCATAGAACTATCTGATTACATGTTCTCTCATCTTTATGTCCTCTTCTTGTGCTCTCTATTTTCTATTTATAGGTCTGTTATACAAATCTTCTAGTATCTTACCATGAATAGTGCTAAGTTTCTTATCTATCACAATCATATGTGTAATCATTGCATTTTCAAAATTCAATCTGTCAAATGATCCATATAGATCATAGAATTTATTCAACTTAGTGAAGTCTCCATGCTTCAATATATCTTCATTAACTCTTTCAATTCTTGGTTCCCAAGTTTTCTTCTTGATTGAAACTACATCATCATCTTTAATTACTACTACATTTCTAGGTACAGGTGGTACAATCACTTTCTGTCTCTTGTCAGGTCCTGTTGCACTCACTTTTACTCTTTTTCTAGGAATAGGAGAAAAAGATTTATCTCCATCTTTTTCAAGTACTTCAACTTTTACCTTTACTACAATAGGATCAACAGGATCTGCACTAGATGCCTCAGGTGAAATTACAAGATTTTCACTTTGCTTCAAGGCTTCTGCAGTCTTCTTAGCTATGTCAAACTCATGACTTGACATACCTGATTCTTTCAGTATTTTCTTCATAGTAGATTCAACTCTCTTACTAGATTGCTTCTTTTCTCTCAAACTTATTGCAGAGTTGAAATTCTCTTCATAGGTTCCAAACCTATTTGCATGACCATCCAACTCACATTTTAACAATCTATTCACATATCCTACTGTTTCTGCTTCAGATATTTCATAGCCAAGAGGGTCTATGAATTCCATTCTAGGCTCAACTGCTTCAATGTAGGTGAAATCAGTGTTTACCATAAAACAAATGTCATCTTTATGCTTTTCAACTAAGGATTGAGGAATCCTTGATTTGTTCTTAACAATATTCTGAAAAGTCTTCAATACAAGCTTCACACTGTCATTAACTTTATCAAAAAGGTGCTTCATGTAGACTGAGTTTATTCTTTCCATTGTGTTCACATTGTCACTCCAATCAACTGTGTAAGGAAATCTTCTCAAAATATGGAAAAACATATAGGTTATCAGAGATGAAAACCTAAACTATGTGTACTTAGCCTTCTTAATCTTTTCTAAGTTCTCAAATAAATGAATTTTCAAATTTTCACATAGGTCTACTTGTTTCTTCTCAATATACATTTAAGATAAGCTACATGAACCATTCCTGTAGCCATGTCATCTTCCCTAGAACTACCACATAATTTAGTTGTTAGGATCTTGCAAAGGTACCTAACATCATCTTGCTTAATCATACTTATCACAATTCCTCTACCATTATAACTAGATCCAGTGTTGTCTAAGACAATCTTTCTCATGTTCTTTTCATTCAGTGGAATCTCTCCAACTTTTGATAATCCAGTGACATCATGAATTAGGTCGACAGTTATATCAATAACTCTATCCTCCATCCAGAATTTCCCATTGTGGATTCTACTTAAAATGATCTTGGTACATTCCTCATCATTAAATTCATACTTCATGGAATATTTGATAATTTCATTGTTCTCTAGGTGCCCATAAGCTGGTTTAACTGACATTTCTTGATTGTACAATTTCTTGTAATCGTCACTAAAATCTGCATCTCCCAAAGTTTCAAACTTGTAACCTAAATATCCTTTAACATTCTCAATGTGCAATACTCTATCTGGTACGGATGATAGTGCTAGACTATTATCAATTTCAGTTGCTTCTACTGGTTCTTTCTTAATCTTAGGTCTATTCTTATCCTTAACATTATGAACCATAGAAATATCCATCTTATCAACTGATTAAAGATCAAAAAATACCTCAACTTTGCAAATCTAGGGTTTCAATATGATCGTCACTGCAAACTGCTTCCAAACTTCTTCAAATCGTCCTCAAATCACTTTTTCTTCTTTCAAATCTCTTTTCAATCGCTTTGTAATTGTGATAAATTTGATTTTGACCTTATAACACTTCACATTAACTTGATCTGACATCACATTCATTCATTTTGCCGCTAAAACCTCAAAAAGATGATTCTGCAAACTTGCAACCATAAAACTTTCTGCGACCTCATAAAACACAATATTTTCTTTTGCGCACTTAACCATAGCATTAGTACAACATAATAAACCTACATCTAACTATGCAAAACTTAACTCATTCAAAATCCTAATCTACACTAATCTTAAGTCCTAAACTACAGAAACTTACATAATTTAAGTACTTAAAGAAGGGTCAGATAAAGATTCATCCTTGCCATTAGTTACATTACCTTCTTGACTACTTTCAGTGCTAACTATACCTCCTTGATCTGTGCCTTTATCAAATTTTACTTCATCTTTATTGCTACAACAACCTTTCTCTTTGTTTCCTACATTTTCATTCCTTCTTGCATTGTTCCTAGGGTTAGGGTTATGATGATAACCTCCATTGTTCATTCTGCAAAATCTTGCTGAGTGTCCAAACTTGTTTCATATCTGACAAATGATTCCATTATTTCCAAATCTCTATCCTTGCTGGTTAATCTGTGCCCTGCAATTTCTAGCAATATGTCCTACTTTGTTGCATCTAAAACATACTACCATTTTTCTTTGATTCATTTCTTCAATAGATTTCTTATCTGCATTGTTGGTATTCCCAATCATTCTATCATAATTATTCAAAATTACTTTAGGTCTTCTACATTCGTTAGCTCTGTGTCCAAAACTATGACAATTATAACAATGCCCATTAAGAGGTTTAAATTGCTTACCTGTGCAATCTCTCTTCATGTGCCCAATAGTATTACAAGAAAAACATCTACCTTTGAATTATCTTTTCATACCTTTAGATGATTCTTCCTATTTTGATTCTTCTTGCTTTGATTCTTCTTTCTCTCTAGGTGGTTCTTCTTTAGGTGGATCTTCCAATGTGTTCTCATCTAGCTTTATTTCCTCCACACTTTCAGATGTCTTCAGATCTGGCTTCTTACTTTCATGGATTGTTCTAAACATACTAAATCTAAATCTAGTCCTATCAAAGAATGGTTCTTCAAAAGAAATTTGTTTTCCAGTCTTATCACTATTTGAATATAGCCTTTCAAGTTGTTGTTTAGATTGAGTTAATTCACCTTTCACAATTTTATTATACTTCTCAAGTTCCGCATACTGCACTTTTACTTTTTTAGATTCTGATGTTTCCTTTTCAAGTCTTGACCTCAGATCTTCATTCTCAATTTTCAATTTTTCATTATCAGATCTCAAGTTTCCATCTTTCATACTAAGCTTCAGATTTACTATCTTCAACTCATGCTTAAGGATCTCATTTTCTTTTTCTAATTCATCACAATCTTCAACAAGCATATCAGATTTCTTTTCAAATTTCAGATCTTTAATCTTACCTTTTAATTTGTCAATAGCATTCTTTGCATCTTCATATTTTCTTCTTAAGGAGTTTCTTTCATTAGTAAGCATATCAATCCGTTCAAAAGCTTCTTCAAGATTCTTCTGAAGTTGATCCATATCCATAGAGATCTTACTCAAGCTACTGAGCTTTCCTTGAATGTTCCTTCTCTAAGTAATTGTGCTCTGATACCAATTGTTAGAAATAGGAAATACTAAGAGGCGAGGGGGGGGTGAATCAGTATTTCACAAACTTTTTCTTTTGCCCATTTATGGATATAAAAGATTACTTTAGTGCATACAAAGATTATCAAGCGGATTAACAAACATAGTAGTAAATAGAAAGAACTCATAACACATGATATGTTCTCGAGGAAACCCTGGCCAAGGGAAAACCCCGATGGGGATGGTACCCACAAAGATCACTAATCAAAAGTATCTTGTTAGGGATATTGGACCCTGTTAGGAGTCAATTGACAATATATAGTAGATCTGTCTTGGTTAAAGGACTTTAGGCCTTGTTAGAAGCCTTAACCCTGTTAGGAGTTAGATTACAAAACCTGATCACCAGCTGAGTTCACTACCCAAACAGGTAATAAAAAATATTTCTGACTATAATATGGTACTGCTTACAACTTCGCATCAATAACCTTTGCTGCTATCACAATATACAACTATCGCAAGTTATCTTTTCTTTATTTTTACATATCACATCTATTTTCATTACATTTCAAGTATGCCTAATATATGAGTTATTAGAGATAATAACTTTACATGGTCGGCTTCCAAAATATTTATCCAAGACTAAACATCTAGGATGTTGTCCCTTCATAATGTTAAGTCATTATTTTGACAAGTAAAAATAATCCCTTAACTCTTTCGCTAATACTGTCTCCAAAACTATTATGTCTGCAAAAACTATCTTCGGTAAACTTTGAATAACTTTGTCCGTACTGCTCCAAACTTTATGCGCACTGAGATGGGGTATCCTCATACTCTGTAGAAGCTTTAGTTAACTACGCAAACAAAAATATTGCTCCAGTGGATGTCACCAACTAAATCTTCATCGGGTGCTTTGTCAGGATCACTATATCCATACTTAGACAATTTCTTCCTTCAACTTGCCATACTTGCATTCCAGATTCTACGCTCTTAATAGAGATCATATGTTTCCATAATGACAACATCTATGCATCCACATTAGCCAAATTGCCAACATACTTCTCTAATTCTTAATACTTAGTTTTGACATCATTGATTTCTAGCAGCATTATTCCCATCTATACATTTGCACTTTTTCAAGCCTATTCATTTTTTCTCTTTTCTTCTCTTTCTTGTTAGATTTGTCTAGCCATTTACAAAGTGGAGATCTCACGTTTATCCGTGTACTTCCTTTTTCTATTTAAGTTTTTTGATCAGATCATATGAATTGAATTCTCAGGTTCCCTCATCTTCTCAACAAGTTCTTTCCTTTTTTTTCCTTTGAATGTCAATCCACTCTTTGAGCTTCGTGATATAGTCTTCAAGATTCTTTAGCTTATATTTTAATTCAAAATTTTTAGCATTACCCTTATCCAGGTCTCCAAATGTTGCCTCAAAATTTTCTTCCAAACTTCATGAATCCATCAAGATCTCCTTCAAGTTGTTAGGCTTTCTCTCCAAGGGCCACATGCTCTAATACAAGTTGTTAGGATCAACCAACACTGAGATGGGGGGATGAATTAGTGTTGTAGCACTTTTAATCTTTTTTAACCAATTTAAACTTAACAATGCAATAGATGAAATAATAAGAACATATGACGTAGTCAAGGATGGTGGATCCAATGAAGGATAGTCCAACCTTGCAGCTTCAAAATTACACAGTGAAAATACATAACAACAAGATGTTTCAAAAAATATTTTCCATTAACACGCTTGACTCTAAGGCCTTCTAGGTTAGGGTCAATTACAAACAGAAGTAATTCTTTAAGATCCTCATAGATCCAATACAATCTCATCTAGTTCAATTCTAAAAGAAATCAGCAACTGATGGAAACCCTAAGGTAGATCTAAACTTGATCTCGCAAGCCTCCAAGCAATCTCCTTGTCTCCAAGCCTCAACCACTAGCTTTGCTATTTCAAACTATTAGAAATAATCTAATTTACAAGATCTCGTAGGATCTTTTCCACAACTTCACCAATCCAGTTCTCCTTGATTAGCTCTCAGAACTTCCAATCTAATACTCTAGATCTGCTCCTAAACAACTATCCAAACACCCCTTAAATACTAGTCATCAGCCATAAGTCGGCTGGATGAAACCATTAACTCCTACAAAAAAATATTAAATGAAATATCAATCAGCTTATAAATTGCCTTACAAACATTTAATTCAACATTTTGGCCTGTAATAATAGCTACCAACAATAAATGCACCAAGTCAACCCAACAAATCACACAGAACTCCAGTTGGTAAGCCAGAACTATCGAGTGCCAGAGAAACAACCGAGTGATAGTGAAATAACTGAGCATTCCAACCATCGCTGAGCACCAGTGTCGATTGAGCACCACAAGCATCATCAAGTAACACTTTCACCAAACACAAGAAGTTTCATCGAGTTCCTTCAGTGACCGAGCTTCCTTCAATGACCGAGACCATCGGTTAAGGCTGCAACCGAGTAACACCGGCTAAATAACAAACCACCCATGCAGTTTCACCAAGGACCAAGAATGCCCTTGCCTCAACCAATAATGTCCTTGCATCAACATAAACATAAATTAAATAACTCTTAACACCATGATTTATTTTTGAGGAAACCTTGGCCAAGAGAAAACCCTATTGGGGATGGTACTCACAAATTATGCACTAAGAGTATAATGTCCATGTTAGGAGACTTTGCCATGTTACGAGAATAATATTACATTAGTACATGTCCTTTCTAGAGGATAGACCCTCTTAGGAGTCTATAACTGTGCTATGGGAGGATACAAAATGGGGCTCACTGTGCTAACAAAGGACTCATTGTCCAGTATTACAAAATGATTTTACAACAACAAAAATGAACCATAGCAACATCTTCTACGCCAAATTAGTTCTAGTTGAAGTTTTTAACAATAATCATTGAATCTCCACTTAATCATTCATCTTATATCATCCATTATCCTCACAACCCAAAACTCATACATACATACATACATACATACATACATACATACATATATATATATATATATATATATATATATATATATATATATATATATATATATATATATATATATATATATATATATATATATATATATATATACACACACATCTCTTTCTCTATTATCTTTCTAAGAAAAAAAGATACTACACCATAAAAGATAACCATCCCTATTTTTAAATATTTATTTATTCTAAGAAAATAATATAATGCATAATAAAAGATAATCACCTCTCCTTACCTATTCTCATTCTAAGAAAATAAGATAGTGCACAACAAAATGAGATACTACACAACAAAAGATAATCATCTATATTTATCTATGCTCTTCTAAGAAAATAAGATAGTATAATAAAAATCGAGTTACTACACAAAAAAAATAAAAATTTCCCTTTTATTAATGCTCATTCTAAGAAACAAGATACTACGTGCAATAAAGTGACCATCTCCTTTCTATCTACTACGATTCTAAAAAAATAAGATACTACACAATAAATGATAATCATTCCCCTTTTTAACCAGTTAATCATTCTAAGAAAATAATATACTACACAATAAAGGATAATCATCCCTCTTTATCTATGCTCTTTCAAGAAAATTAGATAGTACACAAAAAAATGATTTACAACACAATAAAAGATAATCATCTCCCTTTTACTATTGCTCATTCTAAAAAAATAATATACTAAGTGCAATAAAGTAACCATCTTCCTTTTATTTACTATGATTCTAGGAAAAGAAGATAATACACAATAAGAAATTACCATCCCCTTGTTTAAATATTTAATCATTCTAAGAAAATAAGATAGCACACAAAAAAAAATAAGTTACTACAAAACAAAAGATAATCATCTCCCTTTTATCAATGCTCACTCTAAGAAAACAAGATACTAGGTGCAATAAAATGATCCTCTCCCTTCTATCTACTATGATTCTCTAATTGAATAGAACTTAAGTTTACTTAGATAACCATACATGCTCATAGTAAATGATACAGATATAAGATATCAAACATTTATAAGTAAAAAAATAAAAAAAATCCTTCTTATCTTATTCATTTATTATATTAGATCAGTTCTATAACATGATTGTAACCAAACACATCATATTTTTCATAATTTAATGACTCACACAAACTAAACACATCATATTTCTCATAATCTAATGACTCCCACAAAGTTATTGCAACCAAATACATCATATTTTTCATAATCTAATGACTGCCATAATATAAAACATAGTTAGATTATGATAATAATAATATAATCTTTGCATATGTCCAAAGCATAGTAGAATAGAATATTTATTTTGAGAGAAGTTCAAGTGTTTCTCTGTGAGAATATTTGTGCAGCAAATAAAGGATTTAACAGCAATATCCCAATCCCGGACCACACAAATCGATCTCGAGCCCGCAGCAGATCAAATCATCGAGACAACCGAGGCTGGTGGTGCATTGAGGTTGAGTTAGGCAGGGATTAGGGTCAGCTACAGCTTCTACCTCTGCTCCTGCTTCTGCCTCTGCCTCTGCCATGCCCACTACCAGTACCATTATTATCACAGCGCAAAACAATTTCATCGCCTTTGCCATTTTCTTTTATCTTATGAAGAAAACTGTTGTGAAGAAATGCTAATCCAATCCTATTTGTAGAGGGGAATTTCATCGCCGTCCCAAACATTCCTCCAAGTTGGGAGAATTAATCGAGAAATTTATACGTTGAAGCTATCACCACAATGCATACATCGAAACGGGGGCTATCTAAATATAGATTAAAATATAAGGAATCCTCAAATCCTTGTCTACGTGCTAAACAACATTCACAAAGGCTAACAAGCCGTCCCAAGCATAATAATAATTATGTAATCCTCGTCTATGTATTCCCGGCTGGGCGTTATTACATGGCTTGTGTGGCCTCGCTCAAGTCCTCCAGCAATGACACCAAGGCACGTGAACTGTTTAACAGGATATGCAGAATGCATGTTTGTTGAAAAAGTAATATTCCAGAGACTGTAATCTTCGCCAATATCCTTCCTGGCTGTGAATTATGTATTGGATTCGTTGTGGGATAAGCAATTGTAGGTTGCAAATTACAGAATAGACAACTATGGCCTGCTCAATTTAAAAAAAAAAAACCATATCACCAACTTAATGATCACACATCACTATGCAACATCCATTTCTATAGATCTGGCAAATGACAGAAAAGACACTCCTAGCCTGCGCAGGCTTGATAAATATTTTCTTTCAATCCACAAACTTACGTGACATTCATGTTGGCTTGACAATGAATCATTTTCCCCATCACTTTTAGTAGCTTTTTTCCCATTTTTTTCTGTTTGGTTGGCTTTTTGTCAGTTATTAATCAAATTCTTATCATTCTTAATTCTAATGCTCTTTTTTAAAGTTCATCTAATTGTATAATTACTAATTTTAAATAAACAAAACAAATAATAAAAAAAAATTATTAAATTTTTCACATTTGTAATAGCCGCCAAATTTTAGTTGTTCAATTTTATTGGTATCCATAGTGTATGACTACTAGAACATTTTGATGTAGTTTTCATACATGGTATTAACACCTTATAAAATGCGATAGCATTTTTTTTTCGTTGTCTCTCAAATCTTACAATTTTCCCACTACTTTCCATATAATTTTCATAATTTAAACCATAAGAAAACCTTGAAAGTTACCAACCAAAAATTCAAATTCAAATCATCCATCTGATTATATTGATAATACACCTTTTTATCTCCATGATATAAAAGTAATTCTTATGCCATCTAAGAGCTTGGTGGCATGTTTTTCCAAGATTTCATGTTTATCTTACTGAAAGAGATCACATTAATGACACATAATTAACCGATAAAGCTCAAAAGTTAATTTACAAAAAAGTAGGCTCATGTTGAATGTACATGATCATGAAAGGGATGTGTGACCTCTCTCTGGAATATGAATATGCAAACCAATATTCATGGGACCTTGAAGATTTACCAAACGTAAAATGTGTTTCATCAAAGAGAAATGTCCCATCGAAAAGAAAATTTATTATCAAAAAGACATATGAAGATTCCTTTGAAATATCAACATCGATGTAATAATAGACATCCAACACGGGAAAAGAGCATTGCAAAACTTTGAAAAGGAATGTCTCATCGAAAATGCTTTATCGAAGGGAGATAGAAAACTCTTATCGAGAGAGTATTGCATCAAGGGGAAAATGAACAACTACTAAAGCAAAATAGTGTCCAGTAAAGTGGCTTGTCTCAAAAAAAAATGTGGTGGATCCCATTTATTTTCTTCTTGGTGACCGAGGAGATATTAAAGTGGCTTGTCCAATGAGATCACCTAAGAAATGACAGAGACCAAAGGTAGTAAAGTACCTCATCAAAGAAAGATGCTATGATGTTTATGGGACATGTTCAAACATCTATTTGAAATATTATAATTTTTGTGTGACATTGAAGATCTAAGTAAGCAGAAAGGTGCTTTATCAAAACATAAGGTGCCATCAAAAAATGATTATTTATGAGACATTTTGTGATCCTATTGAAAAATATAATAAATTATATAAGTAAAAGTTTCCTTCATCAATGGGACATTGAGGTTCAAGCAAACCAAATTGATTTTTAAATGAAGCAGTGAGTCCCATCGAAAGAAAACCTTGTTGAGAGAAGTTACACGAGTCAAGGTGATAGCTCATAATCACAACATACAAAATTTAGGAAAAGGAAAGTTTCTTTAATAAGCCTTCAGTTAGAATCAGTTAGAGAAAATAAGGGGATACATAGGATCAAAGAACATATTGACCGGCTTAAATACAATAACAAGAGATATGACCAAAAATTTGGGGCCAAGAAAATTAAGGGAGTTTCATATCAATAGGGAGTTTAAAGTCAAAACATTTAGTGGTCATGATGGTAATCTTTAAGGCTACATGTAACAAAGTCTCTTGTATATTCCATATCATCAACCATACTTCTAATGCATAATTGAGACCTATGAGAAAATTCAGAGGCAACTGAGATATAGATAAGGAGAATTGGAAATCAAATAGTGCCAGAAGATCAGAGTTAAATTTGTAGAGGTCCAAGTAAGTGCCTAAATCACTAAGAAATTGTGCAACTTAGTCTTTTCTTTTCTAAAGGATGAAATGGACGTAACATTAAGGAAACATAATGAAAAAAATAGAAAAAATAACAATAAGTAGAAACTCTAGAGGAACCCAAATAAAAGAGGCAAAGATAGGAAGGGGGAAATTGAAATCAAGACTTGATAGATAATTCCCCGACTCTAGACCTAGGTCTAAAAGGAAAATACAATTGTACACTGACATGAATTGATTAGGAGATAAATTTCAAGATTAAGGTGAAGTATGGACTTTTCATAGGGGATATGAATTATTTATGTATCGCTATAAATGAAGAGACTATAGAACCAATATGCAACCCATGGTTCAATGACTTTAGAAAATTGGTTCTTCCCAATGTATTTGTAAATGTAGACTTAATAGTGGCAATTGGAAATATATATAGCCCACAAATGAGAGCTAGATATATGCGACTCATGGAGAATTGTTATTTCCAATAACTAGAGATTACATGTGTAGGGTATTTGACCATGATCTCTCTTACGATAAGAAAATTGTCAGATAAATTAGTCAATGAATATTATAAATTAGAGGACATATACAAGAGATGAAAATTATCAGCTCATAGGCTCAACGATGATAAGAAACTTAGGATTTTTACAGTAATGAGAAACTATTGTTTGATTTAGGTTTGTTTGAAGAGTATCTCAAGTATAGCTACTACTCTGATTTCTAGGTATTGGGTAGAGAGGGAAATCCAGTCATAGATATTATACTAATGGTCTTAGCAGTAGACATTCAAATACTAGATGCTTAGAATTTTGATTATGTGGGCTATGTAGTGGATCAAACCATCATGGTTTGGAAGAAATAGATAATTAACTCTAATGAAATCTACTTCAAACACTATTCTTTGATTTTTCACATGTTCCTATATGTTGGACAACATTTGAGCTTGTGGATAAATTATTTGATAATCATGGAGTATGATAAATAAGGATTGCAAAATAGTACAGATGTAGACACCCATATGAGATAGTAGATTCCTATTTTATCAATATTTATACATTGAAGAACATTTTGGTAAACTATTATGTAGAGTGTTAGGAAATCAATAGGCTCATACACTTATCCAATAGATTAAGAGATTCATTAGGATTAATGACTATGATGAGACGAAGATAATAAATCATAATGAGAGGGATAAATAAGAATTTATATATTTCAATTTGTTCGCTTTCTCCTTCCCAGGATAGTACCAACTAAGATTGCCTATCTAGAGATTGTAAGGTAATTAGTTGCCTCCAATTTTATGAATCTTGGATCATATGGAAAGTAATCTCATATGCCAAGGGCATTGTGCTTTGGATAATTTGTAGAAATTACCACTAAAGATTATGATCGCATCGAATTCAAACCATCTCATTATGGTCCCTCACATGGTGAACCTAAGAAAAACTTTTATCCATAATGATTCATTAGTTACGTAAAGAAAACATAAAAGTTGTACTCATATGAGAATGTGCCATTTTTAGAATATGATCTTATGAGGAACTTGGAAAAACTAGAGACTAGTAAAAAAACTTGATTCGTTTGAGAGGGTCAGCAAGGATGAAGAATGCAGAAGAAACTTTACCTACCTTGTTTGAGTACCTCTACAAGCATTAAGGATCTTGTTTCCTGAATGAATGAAATGATATCTCATGTAGAAGAAGAAATGACTGGTGTTCCATCACATATGTTTAGGAAAGGGTCTCATTTATCAATAGGAAAGTTTATTCAATTTGTGACTCCTCTAATGCATTTGTAACCATATCCCATCCTTGAGTTTCAAAGTTCTATCGAGGAAGTGTCTAAACAAGAAGGTTATGTACATTTTGATCAAGTTTCATAAGAAAATACTAATAGATTAATTCTGGTAGATCCACGTCCTTTTTGATAACAAATATTATGTAACACAAATGGTCTCTAAGGAATATATTGTGGACAAGGAATTTTTTTATATTGTTAAGTTTAATGAATTTATTTATACGTACAGAGGAAGATTTTTGAGGTAAGAAGTGGGTGAGATTACCCTAGAAAATGAACATATTTTTTTGCAAAAGATACTAGAGGATTTGGATGCAGAAATGACCATCATGATCCATGCATGAGGAAATAAAATTCTATATGATTCTAGTATTGTTATCATTCTAGGATAGGTTATGCATTCCTCTACTATTTTTGATATCTTTGTAGTAAATTAGAATACAATTTTTTAATTTTTTTCTAAAGATGTAGATAAGATATAATCTGGTTTGGGATATGATGTTCAAAGAAAAACTTTATTATAGTGGGCATTATATCCAAAAGGTAAAATTCTCATTCTTATTGGTATAGATAAGTGGTCATAGTATGGTATGCATGAGGAAAGAAACTTCTATATGATTCTAGTAATGTTATCATTCTAGGATTGGTTATGCATTCCTCTATTATTTTTTATATCTTTGTAGTAAATTAGAATACAATTTTTTTATTTTTTTCTAAAGATGTAGATAAGATATAATCTAGTTTGGGATATGATCCTCAAAGAAAAAATTTATTATAGTGGGCATTATATCCAAAAGGTAAAATTCTCATTCTCATTGATATAGATAAGTGGTCATATTATGGTACAAAGATTTGGAGAGGAAAATCCTCTTACAATAGTATACCTAGACCTCAATATTGAAAAATTTAATAAAGCACAAGTTGAAAAAATGGTTTAATCAACTCACCCTTGGATGTGCTATCCTAAAGATTGTTTAGTGAAGAGAGTCTTGAAGAAATTTGGACAATGGGTTTAGTTGTCTTTGTTGTGGTTCTCATAAACCCCTCACAGGATTGGGATCCTTTAGCAGGGATTCAAAGTCTCCTAACAGGGACTCATATGTACCTATTACATTGTAATATACTTCTAACAAGGTCTATACTTTCAAAAGTAATTTTTATAGTAGTACAT
This sequence comes from Chamaecyparis obtusa, assembly GCA_027943335.1. Classification (NCBI taxonomy): domain Eukaryota; kingdom Viridiplantae; phylum Streptophyta; class Pinopsida; order Cupressales; family Cupressaceae; genus Chamaecyparis; species Chamaecyparis obtusa. Next base: position 212,534 of record BSBK01007872.1, read on the forward strand.
CATCTTTTGGGCATTAGTCCTACCGGGGTTTTCTCTTTGATCAAGGACTTCCCTAGTTAACAAATCTGGTGTTATTGTGTATGTTTATTTACTTGTGGCTATTGCTGTTATTGATTACAAGCTTAAGATTTTATAAAGTTGAATTTAAGTTAATTAAAATAACAACTGATTCAGCCATGCTCTTAGTTGTGTTGGTGGACTTTTCTTTCTAACAATAATTTGTGGTAGTACCTTAAGAGAACGATCCTCTAAGATGAACATTCATATGACTATAAAGATCATAGATATAGTAATTGCACATATCTACATAAATACTAGGTTAGGAGATTGTGACAAATTCTACTAGATTACAATATCATATAAACTAATTAAGGAAAAAAACACATAACTTTAATAACTACTATTAATTTTCTCACTGCTAGTTAATTTCTTTAATTCACCTCTCATGGTCATTTGGACTAAGTTTCACATGAATGTAAATCACATCACCTACTTTGATAAATGTTTTTAGCATATTGGTTGATTTTATAGAGCCTAAAGTCACTATCTCCCTTTATCTATTATCTTTCTAAGAAAGAAAGATAATACACAATCGAATATAAAAACCTCCTATTTTTTCTTTTAATCTATGATCATTCTAAGAACATAATATACTACATAATAAAAGATAATCATCTCTCTTTATCAATTATCTTTCAAAGAAAACAAGATAATACAATATAAAATATAACCTTATCCCCCTTTTTTATTATCTATGATCATTCTAAGGAAACAAGATACTATGCAATAAAAAATAACCATCCACCTTTTAAATATTTAGTCATTCTAAGAAAACAATATATACTACATATTAAAAGATAATCAACTCTCTCTTTACCTATTATCTTTCTCAGAAAACAAGATAATACATAATATAATAAAACTGGGTATGTGCAGGATCATGGTATGCCAAAAAGTGGCGATGTGAAAAATAACTCCTGATTGATAGATTTGTTGAAAACCAACTATAACTTCAAACAATATAACATTTTTGAAATTTGAAATATACATCACATTCTATGCTTCACCTAATACAATAATAATAAATAATTCTTTCAATTTGATAAAGTTTAGACTAAGTTAAGGTGGTCAGACATGAGAGTTTTTATATTCAAGAAAATTTGTAAAAGAAAAATCATAATTAATTATTTACTTGGAAAAAAATACACATCACATCCAGACATGAATCTACTACTTTTATCTAGAATCTTATAAAAAAATATTATCATTTGATTTTGTTTAATGTGGTCAGACATACACCTACTTGTTATCTTTCAAGTCTTGATTGATAGATTTATTGAAAAACAGCTATAACTTTCAAATTGTATAATCTTTTTGAAATCTAAAACATGTGTCACATTCTATGCTTTTCCTACTACAATAAAAATACGAAAATTTTTCAATTTGATAAAGTTTAGACTAAGTTAAGGTGGTCAGACATGAGAGTTTTTGTATTATGGAAAAGTTGTAGAAGAAAAATCATAATTAATTATTTACTTGGAAAAAAATTACAAAAAAATATTTGTCATATCTGGACATGAGTCTACTACTTATATCTAGAGTCTTGTAAGAAAAAAATATCATTTGATTGTGTTTAAGGTGGTCAGACATACACCTACTTCTTTTTTTTCCTGAAATTTTCATACTACTACATTGAAATTTGAAATTTTCAACATATAGAATAATTATTTTTCAAAAAATTCCTAGCATCTTGGAAACTAAATTTAATTTTCTACAGATTCTCTTCTTACATATTTTTGATATAATATTTATAACTTGTTCAATTTTTTATGTCAACTTGCCTATACCTGATTATCTGAATTTTCATTGCCACTTAAGGGCCTAGTTTGGCATACCATGATCCTGCACATACCCAACTACCTCCCTTTTATCTATTACCATTTTAAGGAAATACAATACAACACAATAAAAAATAACCATACCCATTTTTAAGTATTTAATCATTCTACAAAAATAATATACTCCATAATAAAATGTAATCATCTCTTCTTACCTATGATCATTCTAAGAAAATAAGATAGTAAAAAAAAAATGAGATACCTATGCTCTTCTAAGAAAATAAAATAGCACACAAAAAGATGAGATACTACACAAAGATAATCATCTCCCTTTTATTAATGCTCACTCTAAGAAAACAAGATACTATGTGTAATAAAGTGACATTCTCCATTCTACCTACTATGATTCTATAATTGAATAGAACTTGACTTTAGCTAGATAAGAATGCATGCTCATAGTAAAGGATATAGATATAAGATATCAAGCACTTATAAGTTAAAAAAAAACTTTCTAATCTTAATTATTTATGCAATAATATACTATCTAATATAAATGATTTATATTAAAAAAAAACTACAATATAACTATACAAATCCTTTTTTATACTAGACCAATTCTATAATGTTATCGTAACCAAACACATTATATTTTTCATAAGCTAATGACTCCCACAATATTATTGCAACCAAACACATCATATTTTTCATAATCTAATGATTCCCACAATATAACATAAAACATAGTTAAATTATGATAATAATAATATAATATTTGAATAAGTCCAAAACACAATAGAATATTTATTTTGTGTTCAAGTCTTTCTCTATGATAATAATTGTGGAACAAATAAAGGGATTAACAAAAAAATACCAATCCCAGACCACAAAAACTGATCCCATAGCAAGGTGAATTACTGATATAACCGATACTGAAGGTGTAGAAAGCTTGAGTTTGGCAGGGATTAGTCTCAGCTCCAGCTTCTACCTCTGCTACTGTTGCTACTTCTATCTCTACCATGCCCACTAGCAATGCCAGTATTATCACTGCACAAAATAATTTCATCGCCTTTTCCATTTTCTTTTATTTTATGAAGAAAACTATTGTGAAGAAATTCTAATCCAATCCTATTTGCAGAAGGGAATTTCATCGCCATCCTAAGCATTCCTCCTCCTTGGGAGATTTAATCCAAAAATTTGTATGTTGAAGTGATCACCACAATGCATATGCTGAAATTATATAGATTAAAATATAAGAAAGGAATCCTTCAATCCTTGTCCATGTGCTAAACAACATTCACAAAGCCAACAAGCCATCCCAAGCATAAGAATAATTATATAATCCTTGTCGATGTAATCTCGACTGGACTTATCCAGTGCACTCAGAGCTTTGAATGCATTTACAGGGCTTATGTTGGCCCTCTCAACTCCATTAGCAATGGTAAGGCACATGAAATATTTAACAGGATGTGCACAATGCATAATTCTTGAAAATGAATGTTCTAGAGACTGTAATCTTCACCAACATCCTCCCTCGTTGTGACAAAATGAGAGCTTTGGAATAGGTTATTGAGATCTACCACATGTCACAATTTTCTTCAAGCGGCTTTTGTGTAAATCTCAAGTTTCTGAGAAGGCATGGGAGAAGTTGAGATTGCTTAGCTACAGTATTCTGTAAAAACCAAATTATTAGTAGCATATTTTTTTTATTAACATAGTTCAAAATAACTAGGTTACATCATTGTCATATATAGTATCCAGATTATATCAGGTCATTACATATATGTAGTATATTGTAACTACCACAGTATAAAACCATTGAGTCTATCATGACATAACATACATTCAGCTATGACTGTTAATACAAAAAGAGACACATTTTTCCCTTTACAAATCTGAATCATGGTTACGAAGTATTTGAATATATAAAAAAAAATTAGCAAAAGAAACATTTCCTCCTTTAACTGTGTGTACTGGGCCTCGATAGCATTCTATCTTGAATGTGTAAATATTTGATGAACTAGTTTAGGTTCTCAAGCTCCCTCTATCAAAGCATATCTTTGTGAATGGAGAAATACTGGCATGATACAATATCCTCTTTGTGAGTCAATATTTGTCCTTCCGTCATGAGAATCATAAATATGTCCATGGATATTTCTAATGTAGCAGCAACCTATGACATGATATGAAAATGGGTGAGTTTACATTCAAACTCAGTAACTTATCTCCTTCTCTTCTGAAAAATCTCTCCATTCCTCTCTTTCCACAAAAACCAAAGAATCTCACATGTAAGAACTGTTTGAAACTGCAATTGAAGTAATTATTGTGTTGTCATTGATGTCAAACCTTAACTTGTAAGATTGTTGCTACTTAGGAAAGTACTATATCTATTTTGAGAAGGGAAAGAAAGGATGGTAACAATAGCACCTAAGGAAAGATTGAGTTATCTTGATATTGCAAAGTGCACTTGACTATGTTGTACAATGATGGGACAATGTATTATTTATCTTAGTAAGATTGAAGACTAAATTGGTAGGCTTAACCGAGAAAAAATTAAGAAATCATGTTTAAGCCGAGTTATGTTAGTGTCGACTGAGTATTAGTTAATTGCCGAGGAAGACAATATATGCCGAGGAAACAGTTTTAGTAGTTACTGAGCATTTTGCATGAAGACCGAGTGGATGATCACAGTATTGACTGAGCATCAACATTTTTATATTTGAAGAGAATTCAGATTTGGAGCCGACATTGTTGAATTCTTGGATTATGTAAAACGTGTTGACTTTATTTATTGATTGTATGGAAGCATTTAATGCTTTGTAAAACATTTTATTGTAAATATTTATGATATTTGAGATGATTCTAGAAGAGGAGACAAAGAACATGAAGCGGGTAGATTCAATGAATCTGACCTAACCCTAAGATCTACGAAGGAGATTAAGCAGAAAAAGGTAAGTTAACCTAATAGAGAAAAGTATTAAGGGAACCTAAACATTAGGTATGAGAATGCATGGGTGAAGTAGATGCTGGAAGAACAGTAAGTTTAATTGACTATATAAGAGAAAAGGTTGAAGGAGAAGTGTGGTGATTGCTTGAAGAAAAGTTTCGAGTAGATCAGAGATGGAGATGGCAAAGTTTCAAAGTCAGTAAACCAACATTTATGTATGGAATTGGATCTGATATTTGCAAAGCGAGTTGTATGTTTTTCAGATCAATACTGCTACTACTTTCTAACCATTGTAATAGTCAAAATCCTTTTAATAGAGGTTGACCTAATAATCATATGTTAAATCCTTTGAACAAGGTTGCATTCTAATGGAGTGTATGTAAGTCCTGTAATAAGGCTCACTTTTAATAGGGTGATTGAAATCCTTTAACGGGGTCACACCTGACAGTGTGTATTGTAACCTTTGATAGGGTTGGATTTTAACCGAGCTCACTTCAGAAGAGTGAAAATAATAGTAGCATGTTACCAAGTGGTTTTTCTCATATTGGGTTTCCAATATAAATCCTAGTGTCAATACTTGTGTGAATGTTTTGGTTTAAATTTTTTTGTGTTTTACAAGTTAGTTACAGCTGGGTAGTGGACTACAGTGTTATATGTTTCTATTATTGAATCAGTGATGAATGAGTTTGTTTTGGTTGCTTGATCTGATTTAAGGAAAAGTTTTTGAAGTTATTGTATACATCAGGACCTGAGAACAACTGATTCACCCCCCCTCTCTATTGTTCTAAATCATAGTAACAATTGGTATCAGAGCTATGTTTCTTATTGGTGTCTATAGAAAACAAGTTTAAAGGGGCTTGAAGAAAATGATCAAGATGTATAAGGAGGTACAGAAGCTGAACAAGGAAAACTTCCCTGCATGGAAAATCTTGATGAAGTTACATTTGGCCGGTATTGGTGATTCTGCAAAGTACTACATTGAGCATGACTATGTCAAACCTATTGCACCTTTGACTATTGAGGAAATGAGAGCTAAGCAAGAACATAATCAAGCAATGTTGGAAATTGCATCTTCCCTAAGCTATCCAGAATTTAAGGATATTAAGGACAGCACAACTGCTAAAGATATGTGGGACACTCTTGCAAAGATCTATGGTGGTGATCTATATGTGCTAAAAGCTAAAGCCGAGAGTCTTAGAGGTAAGTTTGATGAAATGAGGATGAATGAAGATGAAAACATTGCACAATATTGTGGTAGAATAAAAGAAGTTGTGAATGCTATTAGAGGAGCGAATTGAACTATTGATGATGAGACCATAATTGGAAAAGTGCTAAGAACTTTGCATCCTATATATGCTATTAAGATCTCATCTATTCAGGAATCTAGATGTAACTCTAGAAATGTGCTTACCTTGGAAGGTTTGATTGGCAAACTGACTACTTTTGAACTATCTAATTATGATAATTTCACTATTGGTAGTATTGGAAATGTTGAATCTGCTTTTAAGTCACAGTTAGTTCTGAACAAGCCTAAGCAAGAAAAAGAAAGATGCACCAATGAAAGTGAAAGTGAAAGTGAAAGTGTCAGTGACACTTTTGATGAAGATCTTGAAGATCTAGAAGCTCTTATGGCTAGAAGACTGAGAAGAGGAAAAGGAAAATATAAAGGTAAAATCCCTATTATATGTTTTGCATGTAATAAAGTCGGTCATATAGCTGCTAGATCTCCTGACAAGAAGGATAAAGATGAAGAAAGAAATAGCAGACACAAAGATAAAAGAGATGACAAAGGCTACTGAAGGTACAAAGACTACAAAGGAAAAGGTAAGAAATCTTGTTACATTGTTGAAGAAGAGACTGACACTGATAGTGATGATTTTGAAATTGAGGTAGTCTATGTTGCAATGAAAGATGAATCTGATGAGGATGAGAAAATTGCATTGATTTAATATGTGAACAAGAATGACAAATGGATTATAGATAGTGGTTGTTCACATCACATGACTGGTGACAAAAGTAAGTTTGAGACCTTACACCACTATAAAGGTAAAAGTGTAACATTTGGTAATGATGCACCATGTCCTGTTAGAGGAAAAGGATTGATTAAACTAACTAATAAAATCTCTTGTGAAAATGCTTATTGGGTTGAAGGATTGAATTATAATTTTCTAAGTGTTGCTCAGGTCGACAGAACTAGTTACCGAGTGGAATTTCATCACAAGAAAGCTAAGATATTTGATGCTACTAGTGAACTGATTGGAAGTGGTGAGCAAACTAGAGGTAATTTGTTCTATCTTGACCTATCTAAAGAAATATATATGATTGCACAACTTGATGACATTTGGTTATGGCATAAGAGGCTATGTCATGTTAACTTTGACAATCTGGTAGAGATAAGTAAGAAGAAGAAATTAAGAGGTCTACCTAGATTGAAGAAACCTGAGAATGTGATGTACAAAGAATGCCAGTTAGGAAAAATGACTAAGTCAAGTTTCAAGAGCAAAACCTTTACTTCTGAACACATTTTAGATTTGGTTCATACTGACCTTTGTGGACCTATGGGTATACAAAGTTACTATGGTGCTAGATATTTTATCTTGTTTGTTGATGATCATACCAGGATGATGCATGTAATGTTTCTAAAAGAAAAATTTGATGCTTTTCAATTTTTTAAGTGGTATTTGGCTAAGGTTGAGAAGGAGACAGGTAGGAACCTAAAATGTCTAAGATCTAATCGAGGTGGAGAATTTACATCAAATGAATTCAATCTATTTTGCAATGATAGAGGAATCAAAAGACATATGTTTGCACCTAGGACACCTCCATAGAATGGTATAACAGATAGAAGGAACATATCTATTTTGGACTGTGCAAGGACATTATTGATTGAAAAGAATGTGGCACAAAAATATTGGAAAGAACCTATAAGTACAACTATTTACACTCTTAACCAGGTACAAATCAAGAAAGGTACAAATCTGACACCCTATGAATTATGGTATGGGCATGCACCAAGTGTTAAATACTTTAGAATCTTTGGAAGCAAGTGTTACATATTGAAAGACAATAGGAATGGAAAGTTTGATGCCAAAAGTGATGAAGGCATATTCCTAGGCTACTCCACAAAAAGTAAAGCTTATAAGTGTTTGAACTCTAACACTAACAAAATTGTGGAAAGTGTGAATGTAAAAATTGATGAGTATGCAAAAAGAAATGAAGCCGACAGAAAAAGAGAACTAGCAGATTAGAGATCTTTTATGTACATTAAGGAAATAGAAGAGGCAGGTAATAGACTTGCACCTGATCCCGAGTCTCAGGCAAAAAATGCCAAGCGATAGGAAACAATTACCGAGGGTTAGGAAAATAGTGCCAAGAGAGAACAAGAACATGTTGTGCTACAAGATAATGCTATCAAGTATTAGGAAGAGGTTGTCGAGCATTCAGAAGCTGAATTTGACAATCTTGTTGGGGAACCTGATGAAATAGAGGAGAAAAATGCTGAACCTATTTTGGCAAAATATGTAAGAAGACATCACAAACCTAAATAGATAATTGGAGATAAAGACACTGGAATTTAGACCAGAAGCAAGACCAAGGATCCAACATGCTTACTATGTGAGTTTGAACCTAAGACAACTAAAGAGGCATTAGAAAATGAAGATTGGATATAAGCAATGAATGAAGAGATTGACTAGATTGAGAAGAATGAAACTTGGACTCTGGTGCTGAGACCTGCAGATAAGAATGTTATAGGAACAGAGTGGGTGTTTCAAAACAAGTTGAATGAAAAAGGTGAAATCACTAGAAACGATGCTAGACTAGTATGCAAAGGCTATGCACAATAAGAAGGAATAGATTATGGGAAGACATTTACCCCTGTAGCTAGATTGGAAGGAGTAAGAACTCTACTTGCATATGCTTCTTATAAATATTTCAAGGTATATCAAATGGATGTCAAGTCTGCATTTTTAAATGGTGTACTGGAAGAAGAAGTTTACATAGAACAGCCAGAAGGTTTTATTGATCCAAACATAAGACACATGGTATGCAAACTCAACAAAGCATTGTATGGATTGAAACAAGCTCCCAGAACATGGTATGCGAGGTTGCATAACTATCTGATGTAGATTGGATTTTCTAGAACAAATGACACAAGCAATTTGTACTTGAAGGATGAAGAAGGTAAAAGTATTCTATTGGCCAAAATTTTTGTTGATGACATTATTTTTGGTGGACAAGATGCATTATGTAAAATTTTTTCAAAAGAAATGCAAACTGAATTTGAAATGAGTATGTTTGGTGAGATCAAATTCTTTGTTGGTTTGCAAGTATATCAGATGAAGAAAGGAATTTTCATTACACAGTCTAAGTATGTTAATGAAATACTGAAAACTTTTGGAATGGAAGATGCTAGACCAGTGGGAAATCCTATGGTTACTAGACAAAAGTTATCTATGAATGATGATGATGCAGAAGTTAACCAGACTTTGTACAGATCCATGATTGGAAAATTGCAGTATGTTGTACATAGTAGACCAGATATGGCACTAGCTATGGGATTGTGGCAAGATTCTCTGCCAATCTTAAGGAAACACACATGATGGTGGTGAAAAGAATCATGAGATACTTGAAAGGAACTGCTAACTATGGGTTATACTACAAGAAGAATGACAAATTTGAACTTAGAGTATACACTAATGTTGATTGGGTAGAAAATGTCGATGACAGAAAGAGCACTAGTGGTGGAGCTTTTTTTCTTGGACAGAGATTAGTCTCCTAGACAAGTAAGAAACAAAATTGCATTTCCCAATCTACTGCTAAAGCCGAGTATGTTGTTGCTGCAGTAAACTATTCAAATTTGATATGGATAAAATAGTTGTTGATAGCCATGAAAGAAGAAATCATAGAACCTATTGTTATTTTATATGACAACACAAGTTCCATCAATATTTCTAAGAATCCAGTGATGCACACTAAGACCAAGCATATAGTAATCAAGTATCACTATTTGAGGGAATTGGTACAAGACAAGGAAGTTTGAATGGAATATGTGAATACAAAAGAACAATTAGTAGACATATTCACTAAAGCTTTACCTAAAGAAACTCATGAGTATTTGAGAAGTCAATTAGGGGTCCTTCCCCTAACTGAGGCTGCCTAGTCAAGCTAGGAGCACTACATCAAATATGTTGTAGCAGAATAATTGACAAATTGATGCAGAATATTGTCATACTTTAGGACTGTCCTAGAGATGTGAAGAAGAAGCAAAGACAAAAAATCAATCATAAGAAAGATTGCAGAGGGAGAAACACTGAGCTACATAGATATATCTACATTTGTTGGATGTAAGTTTTAGTTGCCACTTTGGCATTTTTGTCAAAGAGGGAGATTGAATTGAAATGATACTATAACACATGAACTGAAGAGTAGGGATGATGAACAAAAATGAAAGATCAGGATAGAGAGAGATCCAGATACTTCTGAAGGTCACAGAAGTGAGATTTACAGATTCTGAATCAGAGTGAAGCTAAGGATATTATAAATTTTCTCTGATGGATAGATAAGTTTTTGGATTGGTTGGTAATCCACATGTTATTCAGGAGATATCATATGGTGTTGCCATTAATGCCAAAGAGGGAGATTGTTGGAAACTGCAATTGAAGCAATTGTTGTATTATCATTGATGTCAAACCTTAATTGGTAAGACTATTGCTACTTAGGAAAATACTATATCTATTGTGGGAAGGGAAAGAAAGAATGGTAACAATAGCACCTAAGGAAAGGTTGAGTTATCTTGATATTACAAAGTGTACCTGACTATGTTGTACAATGATGGGACAATGTATTGTTTATCTTAGTAAGATTGAAAACTAAACTGGTAGGCTTAATCGAGCAAAAATGAACAAATCATTTTTAAGCCAAGTTATGTTAGTGTCGACCAAGTTAGTGTATGCTGAGAAAAAATCTAGTGTTGACTGAGTATCAGTTAATTACCGAGGAAGACAGTATATGTCGAGGAAACAATTTTAGTAGTGACATAGCATTTTGCATGAAGGCCGAGTGGATGATCATAGTATTGACTGAGCATCAACATTTTTATATTTGAAGAGAATTCAGATTTGGAGCCGACATTGTTGAATTCTTGGATTATATAAAATGTGTTGACTTTATTTAATGATTGCATGGAAGCATTTAATGCTTTGTAAAACATTTTATTGTAAATCTTTATGAGATTTGAGATGATTCTAGAAGAGGAGATGAAGAACATGAAGTGGGTAGATTCAATAGATCTGACCTAACCCTAACATCTATGTAGGAGATTAAGCGGCAAAAGATAAGTTAACCTAACAGAGAAAGTATTAAGGGAACCTAAACATTAGGTATGAGAATGCATAGGTGAAGTAGATGCTAGAAGAACAGTAAGTTTTATTGAATGTATAAGCAAAAAGGCTGAAGGAGAAGTGTGGTGATTGCTTGAAAAAAAGTTATGAGCGGATCAAAGATGGAGATGGCAAAGTTTCAAAGTCAGTAAACCAGCATTTGATTATGGAATTGGATCTGATATTTGCAAAGTGAGTTGTATGTTTTTTAGATCAATACTGCTACTACTTTCTAACCATTGTAACAGTCAAAATCCTTTTAACAGAGGTTGACCTAACAGTCATATGTTAAATCCTTTGAACAAGGTTGCATTCTAATGGAGTGTATGTAAGCCTTGTAACAAGGCTCACTTTTAACAGGGTGATTGAAATCCTTTAACTGGGTCACACCTGACAGTGTGTATTGTAACCTTTGATAGGATTGGATTTTAACTGAGATCACTTCAGAAAAGTGAAAATAATAGTAGCATGTTACAAAGTGGTTTTTCCCATATTGGGTTTCCACTATAAATTATGGTGTCAATACTTGTGTGAATGTTTTGGTTTAAACATTTATGTATTTTACAAGTTAGTTACAGTTGGGTAGTGGACTGTAGTGTTATATGTTTCTATTATTGAATTAGTGATGACCAAGTTTGTTTTGGTTTCTTGATTTGATTTAAGGAAAAGTTTTTGAAGTTATTTTATACATTAGGACTTGACAACAACTAATTCACCCCCCCTCTCTCTTGTTCTAAATCATATTAACAAGAACATACCAAAAGGTATTCATTTTTAGATCAAAGGACTCAACATAACCAGCAAAGATTTCACTTCATGACAGGTCAGGCCTACTATTCCAATCAACATGGGACCCAAAAAAAATAGACCAAATACCTCAAGCATAAGCACAATAAAAAAATAGGTCCTAAATAGATTTAGGAATAGAACAAAAATCACACCTAACATGATCTCCTAAATTATGGGCTAAGGTGTTACCAACATCAAGTTTCTTTAAAAGAAACAACCATCTAAAAAAATCTTTCTTTGGTTCACAAGGGGAGTGCCAGAAAAAGTTAAAGAAAACCTGGAACTTGGAGACCAAGATATCTAGCCCTCAACCAAGGTTCACCCTCTCAAAAATATAATACTCATCTTTTAGCATATTATATGTTTGCTTAGTAGAGATCTTGTTAAACTCACTACCATCCTTCCATTTAATCCATTGTAGAAATTGTGTGGTATTCATACTTCTTCCAGGAAAGAAGTGGCCAACATCTTTAGATATAATAGAGTATGTATTTTCTAGGTGTTGGGAATTTGATATTTAGTAGATATTTCATTCCAATACCCTAGCTGATTATCAATCATAATATCTTGAACAAGAGAAATGCCATACTTCAACCAATGTTTTGTAGAGAAGCTTTGGGTTAATGCAAGGGGTTTTTCATTAGCCTCAACCCCCCACCAAACTGACATGTCCATCACAGAGTATGTAGGAGGACCACCACTGGCTCCCCTAAATAGGATACGGTTCCTCACCTAAACCCATGCTTTGCAGATGGATTTAAAGACCTTGGAGCCAAAAATTGAGAGATTCATGTTTCTCATCACCTTATCACATAGTGGCACATTTTCCACCATTTACCTTTCTTAATACCTAATCTAGAAACATTATTTCTAACCAAAACCTTCCATGGTTCATCACCTAACATAGCTTAAATAATCCACTTGGAAGAAAGTTGTACATACCTTGGGCTTTTAGGTCCTTAATGCCCATACCCCCCTTATTCTTTGGCATGAAAGATCACTCCCATTTGACACAATGCCTCTTCTTATTCACGAGCCCATTAGACAACAAAAAATCCCTCATAATCATTTCCATATTACTAGTTTGATAATTAGAAAATAGCCATGCTGAGGAGAAGTATATATGATAAGATGAAAAGACTTTCTGCACTATTTGGACTCTCCCAGCCAAATATAACAAATGTGTTTTCCATTTTATGTATTTCTTCTCAATCTTGGAGTATAACCAAGTCCACATGTTTTGGAGAGACAACTCAATAGAAAATAGAATGCCCAAGTATCTGACAATATCATTAGGTCCCACCCACCACCAACCTTTTCTTTCTAGCCATTGTGGGGGAGAAGGATACCACCCAATGATAGATGATTTGTGAGGAGCCACTTTGGCCCCAAAAACTTCATAGAAAAATTGAAGCCTATTGTTCATATTATGAAATTTATCTTCATCCATTATGATAAATAAAGAAGTATCATCTACAAAGTGTGCATTAAGCAACAACTCCTTATTAGGTAGAGTAATACCTTTAACAAGGGGCCCAAGATGGGGTTCTCTAAGGATATAAAATAAAGCATTAAAAACAATTAAAAACATGGTAGGTGCAATTGGGAATCTCTGTCTAATAGACCTTTGAAGTATAATTCTATCAGAAAGCTCACCATTTACATCAATGACTGTAGAAGAATATTTAAGAAGAATACTAATTCACTTACAAAATTATGGGGGAAAACCAAATTCTTCCAACATCCTCATAACAAACAACCACTCAATCCTGTCATATGCTTTCTCAAAATCTAGTAAAACCATAGCTACATTCTTATCTTCACTCCTAGCACAATGCATTGCTTCCCAACTAGTGATCAGATTTTCTAGGATGAATCTCACTTTAATGAATCTTGTCTAAGTTGGGGATATAAAATCATTAAGTAGACCTCCTATCCTCCTAGCTAGAACATTAGCTAACACCTTATAAGACAAATTCAACAGTGTGGTAGGCCTTTAGTTTTTAACTTGGGACTTGTCACCATCTTTAGGAAGCAGTTTTATAACACCTCTATTAATGTCAGTACCAAGTTATCCTTGTCTAAAGGCCTCTTCATATAATTCCAAAAGCTCTAGCCCAATCCAGTCCATATTGTGTTTGTAGAACTCTGTAGGGTGGCCATCAGGCCTGGGGGCTTTGTCATTAGCAAGGGAGTTCATTGCATTTTCTATTTCTTCTAGAGATATTGCCATATCAAGTCACGTGGCCTCACTATCATGAATCTTTTTTAGGATCAATTTGAGGCACTTCTCCAGTTTCATTTTATTATAATCATCAAATTTTGATGTAAATATTTCCTTATAGAAACTATAAAAGGCTTCTTTGATACTATTTGGATCCATAGATAGCTCCCCTTTGATCTGGATACCCTCAATAATTTCTCTCTTGTGCTTAGCTCTAATGATGTTGAAGAAGTATTTAGTACCCTTATCACCAACTTTCATCCAATTCATCCTAGCTCTAGTCTTATGTCCTTTGATCTTATATAGCTCAATATTCCTTAATTTACATTTGACCTCTTTAATCATCTCCTCCAGCTAAGAGTCAGATCCCTTACTTTGTAGTTCTTTTTTAGTATTATTGGGAGTGCTTTGTAGAACTATTTCTTCCTTGTTCCTGGCAATATCCTTTTGTTTCCCAACAATCTTATATATTTTCCTACATGAATCCACTAGGTGACTCCACATATCAACTTTACCCAGCCATTAGTTACATAATTTACATAGACTAGTTACCATTCTAACAGGATCACCAGTCTCTTCATTATTAAGCAATGAGGTATTGAGTTTAAAATTGGTTTTTTTCTTTATGTCTCTAGTATCACCATCACTATCCAAATAGATTTTAGCATATATTGGGTGGTGATCTAACATAGAAGAAGATGAGACACATATAGGGGCCCATCCATCCTAATTTTCAAAAGAAAACATGGATTCTTCTGCATATATTCTATCCAACTGAAAATATACTCTATGTTGCCCAGCTTGATTATTGCACCATGTGAACCATATTTCTGAGAAAGAGCTCCTTTTGAAGTTTAGATGATCATCAATCCTGAACTTCCTCTTAAATTTGTACCAAAAGAACATTTCATTTCCTTTCCAACAATGAGCATTACCCCCAAACTTATCTTCTCTATTCTCCACCATGTTGAAAACCCCCACAAAAATCCAGTGAGCTTTAGGTAGGTCACTAGATAACCATTCCCATAAGGTTTCATGGTCCCTATATTCATTAGGGTCATAAATGTTGCACGCTCCAACTAAAGTATCCTTTTCTTTGAAGGTAACCCATGTACCTCAATGACAGGGTGAAGACCCATTAGAATTAATTTTCTCGGCTCACTAAGGCCCTACTAGAATGGAAGTGCCTCCTTTACCTCTAGGATGATTAGAGTAAATACCAATAGCCTTATCCCAAATAAATTTTGTAGTGGTAAATTCTTGAAAACCAACAACCTTAATCTCTTGCAAGCATATAATATATTTTTCTCTGAGATTGTTACACCATTTTCTAACCATGTATTTTCTATCAGATATCTTAAGCCCTCTCACATTCCACTTGTGTATGTGCATCATTAGGGTAATGCTTTGGAATTATTGTACAGTGTATTAAAACATTCTCACATATTCTTCCCAGAATTCCTATTGCCATTAGATAGAGGCTGCTTCTCAACAATCTTCCTTTTCTTTTTTAATGCTCTGGTAGAAGCCTCAATAAATGGTTCCTCATTCATAGGTTCATCTATCTCATTGTTATTCTTATGTCCACAATCTTCTTTAAGGGTTCCCAGTATGGCCTTACCTCTATTCAAGGGTCCACAAGAGGTCCTAATATTCTTTTCCTTTTCATTAATAGTACTTGGATCAAGTTGTTGGGCATTCAACTTGGGTGGTGGAAAAGTTTGTCCATCCCCCTTGACATTATTCTTTTCAAGACTATTATCTAGTTGGTAGTCAACTAGGGTATCATGAACATCACTTTATATGGAAGGTCTCACTACAAAGTCATCTTCAATAGAGGATTGTTCAAACTAACAAAACCTCAACAATCAGGATTTTCTAAGCAATTATCATTAGCTACAAGCACAATTGGTACTAGGTAATATTTATTGCCATCTTCCAATTCATTTACCCTAGTTTTATTAACACATTTTTCAATTTTATTATCTTTACCCGACAAGCTCTCTTCTTTACCATTGTTCTTAATAATACTAACAAATTTGGAATTCTGAGAATTTCTAAGGGTCGACCATTCCTTTTTTGAGTGGTCATTCTTTTTGCAATGAAAGAAAGACCCTAAATCTCCTAATAGTAATATTTCCCAAGAAAACTTTTCATCCTCTAATTCCATCGAAATGATATCCGAAAAATCAATTTCGAGCTCAAGAGAAAGCATAATTATCACATTTAGTTGGCTTAAGGTGTATCTGGCCTCCTCAATCTAAAGAACAAAGCCAAGGAGTTGAACAATATTTGAGATAAAGGGCCATAATTCTAGTTGAAGATTTTTAATTTCAATCTAATGTAGTACAGAGTAGGCCACAACTTGTTCTATTTTTCCTTTGGCCAACTATTGGAAGGCCCTAAATATTGAGCAGCCCACATTCCAATTTTTTTTCTTAAGCACCCTTTCTTGCATATCATGTGTCTTAAATAAAACAACAAACAATCCTTTATGAATTATTCTAAAAAAGATAACTTGAATTCCTAGTATTTTCCCCCAAATATTAGCAATCCAATCGTCAAAGAATTTCCTCAAAGGAAAAGCATTCATATCTAAGGAAAAAAATAAAATAGCAATCTCTTTAAGATGTAACTGTTGTTCTTTCCTAATGGCTTTAACCATGTCCTCATTAGGAGAGAGAGAGAGAGAGAGAGAGAGAGAGAGAGAGAGAGAGAGAGAGAGAGAGAGAGAGAGAGAGAGAGAGAGAGACTCCTCCTTCTCTCTCTATCCTACTCTCTCCCTTTCCCCTTCTCTCTCTCTCCTATTCTCTCCCCATCCCCTTCTCTTTCAAACCCTAACCACACAAAGAAATGCAAATAAAAAAAGAAAAACTTGAACACAAAGAAAAAGGGTAACTAAAATAATGCCAAAACATAGGGGAAAAGGTACACAAAAATGTGAAAACCAATGAATGCACACGAAGATATGAAGGGAAGCTATGGGGCCTGCATATGGTACGACTGCAAAAATGGGTAACACCCTACCCTCGGGAGCCTTACGATTGTAGAGCCCCAAAAGAAAATTTCATTAATTTTATTAGTAGAATATTTAAGATGTATTTCATTGTCATAATATCAATATTATCAATTTTATTTTGTTTACCCTAGCAATCTCTTTAGAGGGTCATTTTTATTATAATTGTAAATTAGCATCAAGTGTTATGCCTACATCTTCAAGAAAGAAGTGAGGTTGTTTTATATTACTATAGAATTGATCATTTCTTTCATCATCCTTGGATTTTTCTTCTTCCTCTCTAACTAACTTAGATGATTCACCAATTATAATTGCATTGGATTTGGCCCCCTTAGAGGGATTGGGTCCTTTAAGACTTTCTTCAGGTAGAAACTTATCAATAACCTTTTGTGTGTCTTATTCTACTCCATATTTCCTCACCACTATCTTGATCAATATTTTATTTTTCCTCAATATAAAAGGTTTCACCTTGTTCAAAATTATTTCAATCTCTTTATGGGAGATAACTGGATGCATATCCTCTATTAATTTTACACAAATCTTCTTACCTTCTTCTAAGGCTCTTTCATTTCTAGCTTCTAATCTATCAAACAAATCCTTTGGAATATTCCCTTCAATCTCAATTAGATTCTTCTTAAAAGTTTTAACATATATGACTTATTACAATATTTTCTATTTCCATTTTATCCTTCTCATCATACCTTTCATAATATTTTGGCAGAACTAGTCCAGCTTTCCCTACTCTATTATCCTTTTTTCTATCATTTTTAGATCTAGTTTCCTCAACTATCTCTCAACAAATTTCTCTTGTGCTATCACCTCATGAGTAGGTTCAGTGGTCTTCTCTATTTTATTTTCCTCTTATTTCTCTTTTGTTTTCTTCATTGTTGGGGATTCTATCTTGGGTGGAGTAACTAAGGTCTTCCTTTTAGGAATGGGTCCAGAGCTCATCATCTTGGGTCTATAGGACCTTGTTGTCCTCATAGGTGTTCATTCTTCCTTCTTCTCATCTTCTACAGTGACATTCTCCTAGGAGGGATAGGAGTCTAATCATGTACTATGACTACTACTAAGGGTGAATCTAATATATCTACAAGTTTTGTAGTTTATAGGGGTGAAAAATTCAAACTCGCATGTCTAGTGGACTTATCTATGACCTTTTTCCTTAGTTATGTCATTAGATCCTTAGGTGACACAGGGATAGGGTAGATACAAGTAGAATCAAGAAGAATTGAATCAACAACAAACCCTGCTCAGAGTTACACAATGGAAGAAATATAAAATCACATGAAATCAGTGAAAACACAATGGATATGAGACCAGAAAATGGCAGCAACAAAAAAGAATTTATATTATTTCTTTCAACATGCCCGGCTGTGAGGCCTTCTGGGTTTCAGCCTTATACAAGGAGAATTATGAAATCATAATATCATCTTGCATCCTATCTTTGTCTCCAATGATGTATCTTGATAATCCATCCTAGATCTACATCTTGATTTCCTTTTCATGCCCTACTACATCAATCTAGACTCCTTATATAGCTAGCTAAGCCACAAGTCGACCAGTCAGGCATTTAATTACAATATAGGTCAAGTGTGGAAGATTTAAACCAAAAAAAATGCTAGAATGAATATAAATTGATGCTCCTTTTGATTTAGGTCCTTACATGACCCAAGAAGATTACTTTAAGTGTACAAGGCCCCATTTCATCATACGGAACATCGCAAGAAGAAACACTACATGTTTCACCTGAAAACTGGCAAAAAATAGGTCCCCAAGAAAAATGGGCATAATGTGTTATAATGAATTAGGGCTTGTGATCTTGGGAAATGATAGTACTTTAGGTCCTTTGAAATTATTTAAGAGTGCAAAGGCTGATTCCTTATAGATCAAGATCGCCACTATGAACAGTCAGTACCAAAACTGCAGGAAAATGCAGTTCTGACGGCAAGAAAAATAGTTGTAACTTTGAAACAGTCCACCCAAACTTTATGTAATCATAGGAGAAGGTTCCCAAATAGGTCCTCAACATCATGTAATATTTCCATAACATGAAACCATAAAATGCAAAGATTATAATGCAAACAATAGAATATAGGTACAGAAATCAGGAAATGTTTTTGGTTGATGCAAGATTGCACAAAGACCCAAGATGCTTCTGCATCAGACACCTAGGGTAAATAAAAAACTAATGTCCACATTAGGAACTACTCATATTGTGACTTGAATCATAAAGATCCAACTCAGCTTGTGTAATCCATGAACTGTCTTCAACTGGCTTGTCTTTCCACTGAACTAGATATTCCATATAGTCTTTTCCTCTTGTACTCTTGCTCACTCTGCTATTCAAGATCTTCTCAATGCTATCTCTTTCCTTCTTAGGATGATCCAGATCATCTTCTATTTCATCATTTTATTCAAAGTACTCAAAGATATTAGCAATATTGAATATAGGTGATATGTCCATGTCCTCTGGTAATTCCACTTCATAAGCATTTCCACTATCAAACTTCTTCAGAATCTTACAAGGTCCAAATTTCTTCATTTTCATCTTGTTATAGGTAGCAACTAGAAATCTAATCTTCTTCAAATGAATCATAACCTCATCTCCAACTTCAAAATATTTATGTCTCCTTCTCTTGTCTTCTCTCTGTTTATATTTCAGATTAATGTCCTCCAAATTCTTTGTAACTTCATCATGTAAAG
Organism: Chamaecyparis obtusa; assembly: GCA_027943335.1. Classification (NCBI taxonomy): domain Eukaryota; kingdom Viridiplantae; phylum Streptophyta; class Pinopsida; order Cupressales; family Cupressaceae; genus Chamaecyparis; species Chamaecyparis obtusa. The sequence continues at coordinate 232,431 of BSBK01007872.1, forward strand.
TTCTCATGTATACTACAAAATCTTTAGCTTCAGCACTTCTTGTCTTAGTAGGTAAATCTCTTAGCTCTATGGTTCCTTTAGGATGAAATCCAGTAACAATCTCAAATGGTTTCCTCTTAGTGCTTCTATTCACCGAATTATTCAATGCAAACTCTACTTGTGCCAAAATCAAATCCCAATTAGCAGGCTTATCCCCAACTAAACATCTCAACAAGTTTCCCAAACTTATGTTCACAACTTCAGTATGTCCATCTGTTTGAGGGTGAAATTTAGAACTAAACTTCAATTCTGTATTCATCTTTTTCCAAAATGTTCTCCAAAAGTAACTATTAAACTTAGTATCTCTGTCTAAAACAATAGATTTCTAAGGCAAACCATGGAATCTTACCACTTCCTTGAAGAATAATTCAGCTACATGTAATGCATCAGATGTCTTCTTACAAGGTATGAAATGAGCCATCTTTGAAAATATGTCAACCACTACCAAAATAGAATCATTACCTCTCTGAGTTCGAGGCAATCCAAGAAAAAAGTCCATACTCACATCTTTCCAAGGTCTATTAGGTACAGGAAAAGGTGTATACAACCCAACATTCTGACTAGTTCCTTTTGTTGTTTGGAAAATTCTACAACCTCTAACCATTCTCTATACATCTTTGTAAATCTGTGGCCAAAAGTATCTTTCTGAAATCAAATTCACAGTCTTATCAATCCCAAAATGTCCAACAAGTCCACCACTATGTTTCTCCTTTATTATGCTATCTCGCATAGATCCTCGAGGTATGCAAAAATGAACTCCTATAAACAACATGTCTTCTTGAATGAAATAATCAGTCCACTTATCACTCATTGTGTGTTCCTTACAAGCTTTCCAAGACTCTGCAAAATCAATGTCAGTCTCATACAAGCACTTCAAATCATCAAAAGAAAGTAACTCAACTCTCATCTCTATCAGCAAACTTCTTCTTCGGCTCAAGGCATCAGCAACCTTATTTGACTGTCCACTTTTATGCTTCAATGAAATGAAAAAATTCTACAAGAACTCAACCCACTTCATATGTCTCTTATTCAACTTATTCTGACTTCCCAAATACTGCAAAGCTTTATGGTCAGTATATAATACAAAATCTTTAGGCATCAAATAATGTCTCCATTTCTTTAAAGCTTGAACAATAGCATAGAATTCTTGATCATAAACTGAATATTTTCTCTTAGCATCATTCAACTTTTCACTAAAGAAAGCTATAGGTTTTCCTTCTTGACTCAAAACAGATCCAATTGTACTTCCACTAGCATCACATTCAACTTGAAAAACTTTACTAAAATTAGGCAAAGCAAGTGTAGACAACTCTAAAATTATTTGTTTCAATGTTTCAAAACTCTTTTGTGCTCCATGTGTCCATTTGAAATCCTTTTTATCTCCTCTCATAGTTTCATTCATTGCATTACAAATAGAACTAAAATCTCTGATGAACTTCCTATAAAAACTTGCCAATCTATGAAATGATCTTACCTCTCCAACATTCTCTGGTGTAGGCCAATCAAGTATAGCTCTTACTTTCTCAGGATCCATCTTCAATCCATCAGCTGAAATTACAAAACCAAGATATACAATCTCTTCTTTCATAAATGAACATTTCTTTGAATTAATCAGCAACTTTTCTTCCTTTAATCTCTGCAATACTTTTCTAATATGTTCAAGATGTTCTTCCTTACTCTTACTGAATGTCAAAATGTCATCAAGATATACAATCACAAACTTACCCAAGAATATTTTTAGAACCTCATTCATCAGCCTCATGAAAGTACTAGGTGCATTAGTCAAACCAAAAGGCATAACCAACCATTCATATAAACTTTCATTAGTCTTGAAAGTAGTTTTCCATTCATCCCCTTCTTTGATCCTAATCTAATGATATCCACTTTTCAAATCAATCTTTTTGAAATACTTTGCTCCACTCAAACTATCCATTATGTCATCCATCCTAGGCAACTCTAGAATCAGTGCACATTCTCCATTCTCCATTTTTTTTAGGTGCTAATACAGTAGGTACTACACACGAACTCAAACTTTCCCTAATCAAATCTCTCTCAAGAAATTCTTGCACTTGTCTATTCAATTCAATCTTTTCATCAGGTGTCAACCTATGTGGTGCTTTATTAGGCAAACTAGCTCCAAGTATCAAATCCATACAGTGACTTATACTTCTCATAGGTGGTAAACCATCAAGTACATTATCAAAAATGATGTCATGAAATTCATTCAACAAAGGCTCAACCTTAGGTGCATGTTCTAACTCATCTTGTTTTTCAGTCTTTCTTGGAATTAAAGCAAAGCAAACATTCTATTCTTTCATTTCTCTTGCAAACTTTTTACCATCAACCAAACATACTCTGACTATAGTACAGTGATTTTCATCAAACTTCTCTATCAAAGGAGATAACACTTGTTTCTTTCCATCCATCCAAATTGTATATTGATTCAATCTACCATCATGCAAAGCTTTCCTATCATACCGCCAAGGTCTACCCAAAAGAACATGACAACAATCGATAGGCATAATATCATACAAGACTTCATCATGATAATTCCCAATTTTGAATTTAACAAGGCATTATTCACTTACAAGTATTTTATGCTCCTTCTGGATCCAAGCAATATGGTAAGGCTTAGGATGTTTCAATCTCTACAATTGCAACTTGTTAACCAACTCTTTGGATGCCAAATGATCACAACTTCCACTATCAATGATTACCTTACAACATTTGTCAACGATCTTACATCTGGTTCTGAACAAACTTTTCCTTAGAATAGGTTCCTCATCAACTTCTTCATTCCACAAGATCCTTCTTAACATCAAGTTCTCACCATGTTCAGGTTCATTAGATATTTCCTCAACTTCTTCACAAGCCAAATTATTTCTACCATTACCTCCAGTCTTCTTTCTAGAATTAGTACATTCAAAAGCTCTATGTCCTTCTTCTCCACATTTGTAACAAGTACCTTTAAACCAAGATTTCTCTTCTCTTTTCCCATTATTGTTATTCCTAGAGTAACCAGTATAGCTACCTCTAGAGTAGTTACCTCTTTTACCAGTAGGGTCATCTTTCCATCCTTTATCTTGTGCTACATTATCAAATCTGTTACTTTCTCCATAAGATCTTCCTCTACTTCTCTGAAATCTGCCACCTGTTCCTCTTTGTCAATCTCTCTTCATCCTTCAAAGAAAATTGGTATGCTTCTTCTACACTATCAATCTGCACATTGCTGATCTCATCTTGAATAGATGTCCTCAGGCCATTCAAATATCTAGCCACCTTCTCAACTTCATCATCCACATGTCTAGATCTGATATCCAATTTGTAAAATTCCTCAGTATATTATTTTACACTCATGTCCTTTTGTCTCAAATTTTGCATTTTCCACATCAGAATCACTTAGTCGTCAGTTGGAAGAAACTTCTTCTTCATCTTTCCAAGCATCTTCATCCATGTCTTGATCTTTTTTTTTCCTCTCTTTTGTCTCTCAGTTTGCAAATGATCCCACCAAAGAGATGCATGGCCTTTCAACTTCGTGACTTCTATATTAACCTTCTTATTATTAGGAGTACCTTCATACTCAAATTATTTATCCATCTCAAAGATCCAATCCAAAAGTGTATCGGTCTCAAGTCTTCCATCATAGCAAGCAACTTCAACTATAGGTCTGGAATTAGCTTTAGACAAAACTCTCAAGAGTCTTTCCTCATCTTGTTCAATTTTAGGCTTAGGATTAGGTGCTACTTCTTCTTCTTCTTCTTCATCACTAACATCTTCAAGATGTGTGCCTCTTCTCTAGGTTGTCTCTATAGCTTCAAGCCTAGTTGTAATCTGCCTCAACATATCCATGATAGCATTATCATTTCCTCTACCATGAACCATCTTGATAATTAGGTTCTAGCAAGATTGTAACCTTCTGCAAGTTATAGGTCAGATCTCAGATCTTCCACCCTACAACCAATCCAATAAGGTTTTCCATGATCCAAACCACAAGAAGAAACTCGCTCTGATACCACTTGACGCAGGGATAGGGTAGATACAAATAGAATCAAGAAGAATTGAATCCACTTGAATCAACAACAAGCCCTACTCAGAGTTACACAATGGAAGAAATACAAAATCACATGAAATTAGTGAAAACATAATGCATATGAGACCAGAAACTGGCAGCAACAATAGAGAATTTATATTATTTCTTTCAACATGCCCGGCTATGAGGCCTTTCAGGTTTCGGCCTTATACAATGAGAATTATGAAATCAGAATATCATCTTGCATCCTATCTTTGTCTCCAATGATGTATCTTGATAATCCTTCCTAGATCTACATCTTTATTTCCTCTTCATTCCCTATTACATCAATCTAGACTCCTTATATAGCCAGCTAAGCCACAAGTCGGTCAGTCAGGCATTTAATTACAATATAGGTCAAGTCTGGAAGATTTAAACCAAAACTAATGCTAGAATGAATATAAAATGATGCACCTTTGGATTTAGGTCCTTACATGACCTAAGAACATTCCTTTAGGGGAGCAAGGCCCCATTTGATCATATGGAACATTGCAAGAAGAAACACTACATGTTTCACCTGAAAACTGGCAGAAAATAGGTCCTCGAGAAAAATGGGCATAATTTTTTACTCATAATGAATTAAGGCTTCCAATCTTGGTAAATGATATTAATTTAGGTCCTCTAAAACTCATTAAGAGTGCAAAGTCTGAATCCTTATGGATCAAGATTTCCACTATGAACAATCAGCACCAAAACTACAAGAAAATGTGGTTCAGATGGCAAGGAAAATAGCTATAACTTTGAAACAGTCCATCTAAACTTTATGTACTCATAGGAGAAGGTTCCCAAATAGGTCATCAACATCATGTAAGCTTCACACAACATGAAACCATCAAATTCAAATATTATATTGCAAACAATAGAAAACAAGTACAAAAATCAAGAAATGTTTTTGGTTGATGCAAGATTGCTCAAAGACCCAAGGTGCTCCTACATCATTAGGTAACTCTTATCCTTATGTAATTTTATCAATAAATTTATATACTTTCCTCTTCCTTTCTTCCCTAGTCAGTACCTCTCTAACCTTTAGGGATTTCTCTTCATGCATTCCCTATCTTTCCTCTATGGGATCTTTCTGAAATGCAAGGATGTGTTAAATATGAGGGACATAAATATGAGATATGACCTCACAACCCATTGGAGGACACCATCACACTCTTTCATCTGCCTCAACACGTGTGCAATTAGTCATTACCATAAAGAAGATGTTATCCTTGTACTTTTATACTATCTCCTTAGGTATTCTCTCCCTTTACTTTATTTCTCTTTGAAAGATATTGAATATACCAAACATTTCACCACCAACCAAATTCTTATCTTGTGTTATATAATACCTACTAATCTAAGCAGTTGTAGATTCATCTTCTTTCTATTCATGAGGGGAGCATGCTAGAAAACTTATGTTTAATGTAAAAAAAAAAGATGTAGTTTTAGGGACCCAAATTTGAATGCATTTATTTTCCATACTTAATTCTCCTAAGATTTTCTAGAAATTGTAGTCTGAGTACTTCACATAGATCAAAATACTCATTTTATGTGATCCTCTTGTAATCCATGTGGATAATACATGCTGAAATGTAGTTTATCCTACTTCTATAATGCATCTTGTAGCTAAGAATTATGGAAACAAGTCTCACATCCTTTGACTTAGTGTTTGAGATTGTCACCGCACGCTCGTTCTACTTGATCCAGTTGGTGTTTCAACTTCTTTCTTGGTATTCTTCACCATAGTAGGTATTTTACCTACATTGTCAAGTCCAGTTACCAAATGATTGAGTTCCTTCATAATCTTTACTCGTTTGTCTCAACTCTAGAAGAAATGATCATGAATTCTACTTAGCACTATTATAATCCATTCAAGTTCATTACACTCATAGAAGTATGTCATGTATAGTATGTTTAAGTTTTGCAGCTTTTCAAATTTGGATTTCAGTGATTCGTCACCATTGAACATATCAACTAGCTCCAACTACTCCAAGATCTCTTTTTGCTTCTTCAACCTTCCTTGAATGGTGATAAAAATGATCAACTATGCTCATATATAGTTCGCAAAAGGTTTCTAACAAATTAAATATACTCCAAAAAGTTATTACAAGGATAGTCATCCATGAAACTACTAGCGATCAATGTTAGGCACATTCTAGACCTTGCGACAACAAATCTGACATTAGAACACATTGATTCAACTACACACAACCTCATATACTCTCAATCTTCATATCAGGGACTAAATAATTGACTGGTGAATTTCTCTAAAGCTCCCCTAAGCCTATACTTGGCTACTATATTGATGTGGAAATGTCAGCATCAAGAGAAGATCTACTAGTGTCTACTAATTCTCCCTGACCCTTAGATACACTCTAAATCTTCTTCTTCCACACTTTGTCATTTTCGTTGGTTTCTTTTGTTACAAAAAGTTGATTAAACTCATACATATACTCTACCAAGCTCTTGCTAGTATCACTAATATTTTCTTTATTTTTATTGGTGGTCTTTTTTTGTGGATAGATCTATCGTACCTACAATAATTTTCTATGTGTCCCTCATTATTACACTTAAAATAAATAACTGGTGGTCTACCAAGCTATGGCCTCTTCCGATTAACTTGCAACTTAGAGTTCCTTGCAATGTGCCCAAAATTGTTACATTTGTAACATGTAATCTTATTATTCACAATAGGTTGTCCAATGTAATTTTGTTTCTGCCATCTTTCATCTGCTTTTCTACATTCATTTCTTCTATGTCCATATGCCCAACAATTAAAGAAATAGCCAGAAAAACTTTTAGAAACACTCTTACCTTTGCAATCCTTCTTAATGTGACAAAGTTTGTTACATTCAGAACATCTATGTTTGAAGAATTTGATATTGTCTTTAGGTTCTTTATCTTTAGTTGGTGCTTTCTCTTTTTTGTCTTCAGATTTCACATCTTGAGAATCAAAACATTCAACTTCATCGAATGCAATTCCTATCTTATCACCTTTAGGCTTTTGTCTCTCTAGTTGTTCATCAATTTTGTTACTACTCACATGAATTTTTTCAATATGGTTCCTTGCCTCCATAAGATCTTCCTTAATGATGATATTGTACTTCTCCAGTTCTTAATACTTGGTTTTGACATCATTGATTTCTAGCAACATTATTCCCATCTATACATTTTCACTCTTTTAGGCCTCTTCAATTTTTCTCTTTTCTGAACTCTTTCTTGTTATATTTCTCTAACCATTTACAAAGTGGAGATCTCATGTTCATGTGTTAGTGCTTCTTTTTCCTATTTAATTTTTTCAACCAGATCATATGAATCATTCTCAAGTTCCCTCATCCTCTCAACAAGTTCTTTCTTTTTGTTCATTTAAATGTCAATCTTCTCTTTGAGCTTCTTGATATAGTCTTCAAGATTATTTATCTTATATTTTAATTCATAATCTTTAGCATTAGCCTTATCTAGGTCTTCAAATGTTGCCTCAAAATTTTCTTCCAAACTTCTTGAATCCATCAATATATCCCTCAGGCTAGTAGGCTTTCTCTCCAAGGGCCACATGCTCTAATACCAATTGTTATGATCAAGCAACACTAAGATGGGGGGATGAATATATGTTGTAGCACTTTTAATCTATCTTAACCAATTTAAACTTAACAATGCAATATATGAAATAATAAGAACATCAACATAAAGTAAATAACTCATCACACCATGATTTGTTCTTTTAGGAAACCCCGGCCAAGGGAAAACCCCGATGTGAATGGTACCCTCAAATTATGCCCTAAGAGTACAATGTCCCTATTAGGAGACCTTGCTATGTTAGGAATATTTTTTTACATTAGTACATATCCTCACTAGAGGAAAAACCCTCTTAGGAGCCTATAACTGTGCTATGAGTGGATACAAAATGGAGCTCACTGCTCTTACAAAGGACTCGTTGTCCAATATTACAAAATAATTTTACAAGTCAACAAAAATGCACTATAACAACTTCTTCTATGCCAAATTAGTTCTAGTTGAAGTTTGCAAAAATAATCATAGAATCTCCACTTAATCAGTCACCTCATATCATCCATTAGCCTCACAAGCCAAAACTCAAACATATATATATATATATATATATATATATATATATATATATATATACCCGATCAATAGTTTTTATCAATCAGCTCATTGATTCTTCACAAAATGTGTCTCCAAACATGGCCCATAATGAAACAAGAAGCATACAATAATTCATCCACCAAGATAGGTGTTGAGCTATCATAAATTGTAAACTAGATCAATAAAATACTTTATCTTAAGTCTCCAAACATCGCGTCCACTCATATGCCATGTTTCCACTTTTCATTGTACTTGCATGACTTCGCCAATTTGTAACTTCCGCCAAACATAACCAAAATTCCTTTGTAAAGTTTTAGTACATCTCATATATCATGTATCAAAGCTTGCATGCCATCTTGATTAATATCCCGTTCTCATAGACCAAAACAACTTGATTGTACCCCATGAAGTAACTTTGTACTTAGGCATTTTTCACTTGATTGTTTATCCAAAACTTATTTCCACTCTAAGTGACCATGACAATGATATGTGTTGCCAGCAATGACAATCTATTTATTTATTCAAATAAAATAATATACTGCATAATAAAAGATAATCATCTTCCTTACCTATTCTCGTTCAAAGTGAATAAGATAGTGCACAACAAAACAAGATACTATACAACAAAAGATAACCATCTCTTTTTATCTCTGCACTTCTAACAAAATAAGATAGTATAATAAAAATTGAGTTACTACACAAAAAAAAAAATCATTTCCCTTTTATTAATGCCCATTCTAAGAAATGAGATACTATGTGCAATAAAGTGACCATCTCCTTTCTATCTACTATGATTCTAAAAAAATAAGATACTACACAATAAATGATAATCATTCCCATTTTTAAACATTTAATCATTCTAAAAAAATAATATACTACACAATAAAGGATAATCATCTCTCTTTATCTATGCTCTTCCAAGAAAATATGATAGTACACAAAAAAATGATTTACAACACAAACAAAGATAATCATCTCCCTTTTATTATCGCTCATTCTAAGAAAACAAGATACTAAGTGCAATAAAGTAACCATCTTCCTTCTATCTACTATGATTCTAAGAAAAGAAGATAATACAAAATAAGAGATTACCATCCCCCTATTTAAATATTTAATCATTCTAAGAAAATAATATACTACATAATAAATAATCTCTCCTTATCTATGCTCTTCTAAGAAAATAAGATAGCACACAAAAAAAATGAGTTACTACACAACAAAAGATAATCATCTCCCTTTTATTAATGCTCACTACAAGAAAACAAGAGACTAGGTGCAATAAAGTGACCATCTCCCTTTGATCTACTACGATTCTCTAATTGAATAGGACTTAAGTTCACTTCGATAACCATACATGCTTATAGTAAATGATACGGATATAAGATATCAAGCATTTATAACTTAAAAAAATAAAAAAACCCTTCTAATCTTATTTATTTACGCAATAATTACAATCTAATGTAAGTGATTTACTTTTTAAAAAACTATAGAATATAACTATACAAATCATTTATTATATTAGATCAATTCTATAATGTTATCGTAACCAAACACATCATATATTTAATAATTTATTGACTCCCACAAACCAAACACATCATATTTCTCATAATCTAATGACTCCCACAAAGTGATTGCAACCAAACACGTCATATTTTTCATAATCTAATGACTCCCACAGTATAAAACATAGTTAAATTATGATAATAATAATATAATCTTTGCATATGTCCAAAGCATAGTAGAATAGAATATTTATTTTGAGAGAAGTTCAAGTGTTTCTCTATGAGAAGATTTGTGCAGCAAATAAAGGGATTAACAGCAATATCCCAGTCCCGGACCACACAAATCGACCTCGAGCCCGCAGCAGGTCAAATCATCGAGACAACCGAGGCTGGTGGTGCATTGGGGTTGAGTTACGCAGGGATCAGGGTCAGCTACAGCCCACTACCAGTACCATTATTATTACAGCGCAAAACAATTTCATCGCCTTTGCCATTTTCTTTTATCTTATGAAGAAAACTGTTGTGAAGAAATGCTAATCCAATCCTATTTGTAGAGGGGAATTTCATCGCCGTCCCAAACATTCCTCCATGTTGGGAGAATTAATCGAGAAATTTGTACGTTGAAGCATACGTCGAAACTGGGGCTATCTATATAGGGATTAAAATATAAGAAAGAAATCCTTCAATCCTTGACTACCTGCTAAACAGCGTTCACAAAAGCTAACAAGCCGTCCCAAGCATAATAATAATTATGTAATCCTCGTCTATGTAATCCCGGCTGGGCGTTATTACATGGCTTGTGTGGCCCCGCTCAACTCCTTCAGCAATGACAACGAGGCATGTGAAATGTTTAAAAGTAATATTCCAGAGACTCTAATCTTCGCCAACATCCTTCCTGGCTGCTAATTATGTATTGGATTAAGTAATTACAAGTTTTTGATCAAAATTTTATATTATTTCTCTCTCTCTCTTTTTCTTTATCTTTATTTTTTTTCCTTTTTTTTTTTTTTAATGGTTTCCATTGTCTGGTGAAAATCGAGATTCAAAATCCTTTGCTAACAATCTTCCTGCGTGTCAAAATGAACTTTGGAACAGGGTTTTGGAGATTCATCACAAGATAAAGGAAAGAGGAATTTTATCAGATGTTTTAGTTGTAGAAGCATAGACAAGGCGCCTTATCAACATATGGTCTCATCGAACACTCTGATTGCAGTGTATGAAGAAAAACCCATATTGTAATGGGAAGCTTGTACTATTCCATTTTAGAGTTGGATCTCAAGAGAAAGCTAGACTAAAAATGTAGGATTCAACCCAATATTTCAAATCTTGAGCTCAACTGTGAACTGGCATCATTGTGGGATATGCAATTGTAGGTTGCAAATTACAGAATAGACAACTATGGCTTGCTCAATTTTATTAAAAAAAAATTCCATATCACCAACTTAGTAATCACACGTCATTATGCAACATCCATTTCTATAGATCATGCAAATGACAGAAAAGACACTCCTAGCCTGCCCAAGCTTAATAAATATTTTCTTTTGATCCACAAACTTACGTGACATTACATGTTGGCTTGATATTGAATCATTTTCCCCCATCACTTTTAGTAGTTTTTCTTTTCCAATTGTTGGTTTTATCATTTTTCTATTTGGTTGGCTTCTTGTCAAATTCTTTATCATTCTTAATCCTTGTACTCTTTTTTATCGTTCACCTAATTGTATAATTACTAACTTGAAATAAACAAAACAAATTATAAATACAAATCTATTAAATTTTTCACATTTGTAATAGCCGTTCTATTTTAGTTGTGCAATTTTATTGGTATCCATAGTGCATGACTACTAGGACATTTTGAGGTAGCTTTCATACATAATATTAGCACCTCATAAAATGAGATAGCATTTTTTTTTCAATGTTTCCCAAATCTTACAATTTTCCCACTACTTTCCATATAATTTTCAGAATTTAAACCATAAGAAAGTCTCAAAAGTTACCAACGAAAAATTCAAATTCAAATCATGTCCATATGATTACATTGATAATACACCCTTTTATCTCCATGATCAAAAAGTAATTCTTATGCCATCTAAGACCTTGGTGGCATTTTTTTAAGACTTCATGTTCATCATATAGAAAGAGATCACATTAATGATACATAATTAATTGATCAAGTACAAAAGTTACTTTACCAAAAAGTAGGTTCGTGTTGAAAACCAGATCATCAAGGGGACATGTGTGACCTCTCTCTGAAATATGAATATGTAAACTAATATTCATGGCATGTTGAAGATTTACCAAAGGCAAAATGTATTTCATCAAAGAGAAATGTCCCATCGAAAAGTAAAATATCGAAGAGACATATGAAGATTCCTTTGAAATATCAACATCGATGTAATAATATACATCTAACAAGGGAAAAGAGCATTGGAGAACTTTGAAAAGTCATGTTTCATCGAAAAGGCTTTATCGAAGGGAGATAGAAAACTCCTATTGGCAGAGTATTGAATCGAGGAGAAAATGAAGATGTACTAAAGCAAAATAGTATCCGAATGAAGTGGCTTGTCTCCAAAAAAAAATATGGTGGACCCTATTGATTTTCTTCTTGGTGATCGAGGAGATATTAACGATGAACCGTTAGTAGAAATTAGATTCTTGAGGGCTCTTCCAAGAATCATGAAGATCAATAAAATAGATGCACAAAATTTTACTAGAACAATAAATCTAGAATAATTGATTGGTTGGATAGGAGTATTTTAAGATAGATGACATCAGAAACTTGTAAAGGGTAAAGTTTGAAAAAACAAAGTTGAAAAGGCATGCTGTAATATGGTGTAAAGGATTGCAAAGAGATCGGAGAGAAAATTCAAACCCCAAAATAACAAGGTGGAATCAAATGGTAATTAGGTTGAAGAAAAAAGTCATTCCTACAAATTAATAGATTAATTTTACAATGAGTCATCTGTAGATCCATAAATAGATTGTCGGATATCATGGACTATAAAATGATCTATTTCTACTCCATTTTAATTATTTAATAAGTTTAATAGGATACTTAAGGTAATTAACTATTTTCATTTAAGTACTTTGTAATTATATATGTATACATTTATTTTAATTTTATAAGTGTCACCACAACTTACTTAATTATTGATTAATGGTAGTTACATGTTAATTCTATTTAGTGAAAGTTAAATTTATTTTAAATAAATGAAGTTAAATCACCACATGATTAAGAGTGACTATAATTTTCATATCTATTGGGCTTTTTATCTAGTTGATACATACATTCAAGATACTGATACATTTGTACATTACTCTGTGTAACTTGTCTCATAATATTAAATATTGAGTACCATTAGTGTATGCATTCTTATTTGTGATTAGTTTATAGCCATTTTGATCTTGTTCAAAATTCCCAAAATTCAAAGTTATGTCATAACCATGATATTGTAAGGTTAGCTTATTTTTAGGAATAAATATTATGAACCCTCCTAAAAAGTTACATTTGATCTTCCCTTGCATCAAAGAGTTATTTTGAAAATAAGGAAAAAATGACATAAATACAAGATTTTTTGGTGACCTTTTTTGGCAAATAGTTTTACGTGAAATCTTAAGCAATATGAACTTACCATTGAGTCCACAATATCTAACAATATTACTTGTGCCTTTTATAGCATCTAAATTGAACATTAAGGATCATACTAACAAATATTTTATGTTGAGAGGTGTACACCAAATTTATTATGTGTGTGTTTTTTTAATTATCTATTGAAGCATTTTAGGTTAAAAATAACCACTCTAGTGTACTAAAAGAATACTGAATAACTCAGATTAACTATCAAATCATTGAAACTAGAGCACTTTTACCTATTTTTAATACTTTCTTGCCTCCTTAATTATATAGTTAGAATTTTTTTATATGTGTTTATTATGTAAGCTAATGCATATACAACATCATTGAGTTTTATAACTGGAGGAATCCATATCTCTACCACCATTTCAACCCTTCCATTAGCTAGCAAAAATCTGCTATGCTCTATCACCACAAGTTGTGCCTCCACCTCCAAACCTATAAAATATTTCGAAAATAGTTCTCTTCAAACACTTCTTTCCCAAATGCCTAGTATGCATCTAGAAGAAATCAATTTAATTTTCAATGGAGTAGTTTGACTATATCAATAGTTGGGATATTTTGATAATAGTTTTGGTATATTCAAACAATATAGAATATTTTGGGAGCATCTTAGAAAAATATTTGTTGATATCGACATAAATTATAGATTTTCACCAAACCTCACCATTCTCAATTTTCATCTTGAGTTTAAGGCCTAAAATTTACATATTCCATGTTCATATACTACTCAATTTCCACTCCAAGCGACCATGACAATGATATGTATTTCCAACAATGACAACATATACACATTCATATACTGCTCAATTGCCATCACTCTCTTTATCTATTATCTTTCTAAAAAAATAAGATAATACTTAATAAAATTAAACCACCTCCCTTTTATCTATTACCATTCTAAGAAAAAGAGATACTACACAATAAAAGATAACCATCCCCTTTTTAAATATTTAATCATTCTAAGAAAATAATATATTGCATAATAAAAGATAACCATCTCTCCTTACCTATGCTCATTCTACAAGAAAATAAGATAGTAGACAACAAAATGAGATACTAAACAACAAAAGATAGTCATCTCTCCTTATCTATGCTCTTCTAAGAAAATAAGATGGTACACAAAAAAATGAGTTACTACACAACAAAACATAATCATTTCCCTTTTATTAATGCCCATTCTAAGAAACAAGATACTACGTGCAATAAAGTGACCATCTTCCTTTTATCTACTATGATTCTAAAAAAATAAGATACGACACAATAAATGATAACCATCCCCCTTTTTAAACATTTAATCATTCTAAGAAACTAATAGACTACATAATAAAGGATAATCATCTCTCTTTATCTATGCTCTTCTAAGAAAATAAGATGGTACACAAAAAAATGATTTACTACACACCAAAAGATAATCATCTCCCTTTTATTATTGCTTATTCTAAGAAAATAAGATACTACGTGCAATAAAGTGACCATCTCCCTTCTATCTACTATGATTCTATGAAAAGAAGATACTACACTATAAAAGATTACTAGATCCCCCTGTTTAAATATTTAATCATTCTAAGGAAATAATATACTACATAATAAAAGATCATCATCTCTCCTTATCTATGCTTTTCTAAGAAAATAAGATAGCACACAAAAAAAATGAGTTACTGCACAACAAAAGATAATCATCTCCCTTTCATTAATGCTCCCTATAAGAAAACAATATACTAGGTGCAATAAAGTGATCATCTCCCTTCTATCTGCTATTAAACAGAACTTAAGTTTACTTAGATAACCATACATGCTCATAATAAATGATAAAGATATAAAATATCAAGCATTTATAACTAAAAAAATAGAAAAAATCCTTCTAATCTTCTTTATTTATGCAATAATTACAATCTAATTAAAGTGATTTAGATTAAAAAAAATTCTAAAATATAACTATACAAATCATAACCAAACACATCATATTTTTTATAATTTAATGACTCCCACAAACCAAACACATCATATTTCTCATAATCTAATGACTCCCACAAAGTTATTGCAACCAAACACATCATATTTTTCATAATCTAATGACCATAGTATAAAACATAGTTAAATTATAGTTAAGTTATGATAATAATAATATAAGCTTTGCATATGTCCAAAGCATAGTAGAATAGAATATTTATTTTGAGAGAAGTTCAAGCGTTTCTCTGTGAGAAGATTTGTGCAACAAATAAAGGGTTTAACAGCAATATCCCAATCCCGGACCACACAAATCGACCTCGAGCCCGCAGCAGGTCAAATCATCGAGACAACCGAGGCTGGTGGTGCATTGAGGTTGAGTTAGGCAGGGATCAGGGTCAGCTACAGCTTCTACCTCTGCTCCTGCTTCTGCCTCTGCCTCTGCCATGCCCACTACCAGTACCATTATTATCACAGCGCAAAACAATTTCATCGCCTTTGCCATTTTCTTTTATCTTATGAAGAAAACTGTTGTGAAGAAATGCTAATCCAATCCTATTTGTAAAGGGGAATTTCATCGCCGTCCCAAACATTCCTCCACGTTGGGAGAATTAATCGAGAAATTTGTACGTTGAAGCTATCACCACAATGCATACGTCGAAACTGGGGCTATCTATATAGGGATTAAAATATAAGAAAGGAATCCTTCAATCCTTGTAAAGCTAAGAAAGGGATTAAACAACATTCACAAAAGCTAACAATCCGTCCCAAGCATAATAATAATTATGTAATCCTCATCTATGTAATCCCGGCTGGGCGTTATTACATGGCTTGTGTGGCCCCGCTCAACTCCTCCAGCAATGACAACAAGGCACGTGAACTATTTAACAGGATATGCAGAATGCATGTTTGTTGAGAAAGTAATATTCCAGAGACTGTAATCTTCGCCAACATCCTTCCTGGCTGTGAATTATGTATTGGATTCGTTGTGGGATAAGCAATTGTAGGTTGCAAATTACAGAATAGACAACTATGGCCTGCTCAATTTAAAAAAAAAAAAACCATATCACCAACTTAATGATCACACATCACTATGCAACATCCATTTCTATAGATCTTGCAAATGACGGAAAAGACACTCCTAGCCTGCCCAAGCTTGATAAATATTTTCTTTCAATCCACAAACTTACGAGACATTCATGTTGGCTTGACAATGAATCATTTTCCCCATCACTTTTAGTAGCTTTTTTCCCAATTTTTTCTGTTTGGTTGGCTTTTTGTCAGTTATTAATCAAATTCTTATCATTCTTAATCCTAATGCTCTTTTTTAACGTTCATCCAATTGTATAATTACTAATTTTAAATAAACAAAACAGATTATAAATAAAAATCTATTAAATTTTTCACATTTGTAATAGCCGCCCCATTTTAGTTGTTCAATTTTATTGGTATCCATAGTGCATGACTACTAGGACATTTTGAGGTAGTGCATGACTACTAGGACATTTTGAGGTAGTTTTCATACATGGTATTAACACCTTATAAAATTGTCTCCCAAATCTTACAATTTTCCCACTACTTTCCATATAATTTTCATAATTTAAACCATAAGAAAGCCTTGAAAGTTACCAACCAAAACTTCAAATTCAAATCATCCATCTGATTATATCGATAATACACCTTTTTATCTCCATGATCAAAAAGTAATTCTTATGCCATCTAAGACCTTGCTGGCATTTTTTCCAAGACTTCATGTTTATCATACTGAAAGAGATCACTTTAATGACACATAATTAACCGATCAAGCTCAAAAGTTACTTTACCAAAAAGTAGGCTCATGTTGAATACATGATCATCAAAGGGACGTGTGACCTCTCTCTGAAATATGAATATGCAAACCAATATTCATGGGACCTTGAAGATTTACCAAAGGTAAAATGTGTTTCATCAAAGAGAAATGTCCCATCGAAAAGAAAAATTATTATCAAAAAGACATGAACATTCCTTTGAAATATCAACATCAATGTAATAATAGACATCTAACAAGGGAAAAGAGCATTGCAGAACTTTGAAAAGGCACATCTCGTCGAAAACGCTTTATTGAAGGGAGATAGAAAATTCTTATCGAGAGAGTACTGCATCGAGGAGAAAATGAACATCTACTAAAGCAAAATAGTGTCCCAGTAAAGTGGCTTGTCTCAAAAAAAAAAAAAAAGTGTTGGATCCCATTTATTTTCTTCTTGGTGACTGAGGAGATATTAAAGTGGCTTGTCTAATGAGATCACCTAAGAAATGACAGAGACCAAAGGTAGTAAAGTACCTCATCGAAGAAAGATGCTATGATGTTTATGGGATGTGTTCAAACGTCTATTTGAAATATGCTAATTTTTGTGTGACATTGAAGATCTAAGTAAGCAGAAAGGTGCTTTATCAAAACATAAGGTCCCATCAAAAAATGATTATTTATGAGACATTTTGTGATCCTATTGAAAAATATAATAAATTATATAAGTAAAAGTTTCCTTCATCAATGGGACATTAAGGTTCAACCAATTCAAATTGATTTTTAAATGAAGCGGTGAGTCCCATCGAAAGAAAACCTTGTTGAGAGAAGTTACACGAGTCAAGGTGATTGCTCACAATCACAACATACAAAAATTTAAGAAAAGAAAGTTTCTTTAATAAGCCTTGAGTTAGAATTAGTTAGAGAAAATAAGGAGATACATAGGATCGAAGAAAATATTGACCAGCTTAAATACAATAACAAGAGATAAGACCAAAAATTTGGGGCCAAGAAAATTAAGGGAGTTTCACATTGATAGGGAGTTTAAAGTCAAAACATTTAATGGTCATGCTGGTAATATTTAAGGCTACATGTAACAAAGTCTCTTGTATATTTCATATCATCAACCATACTTCTAGTGCATAATTGAGACCTATGAGAAAATTTAGAGGCCGCCAAGATATAGATAAGGAGAATTGGAAATCAAATAGTGCCAGAAGATCAGAGTTAAATTTGTAGAGGTCCAAGTAAGTGCCTAAATCACTAAGAAATTGTGCAACTTAGTCTTTTCTTTTCTAAAGGATGAAATGGAAGGAACATTAAAGAAACATAGGGGAAAAAATGGAAAAAATAACAATAAGTAGAAACTCTAGAGGAACCCAAATAAAAGAGGCGAAGAAATGAAGGGAGAAATTGAAATCAAGACTTGATCGATAATTCCCCGACTCTAGACCTAGGTCTAAAAGGACAAAGTAATTGTACGCTAACATGAAGTGATTAGGAGATAAATTTCAAGATTAAGGTGAAGTATGGACTTTTCATAGGGGATATGAATTATTTATGTATCACTATAAATAAAGAGACTATAGAACCACTATGCAACCCATGGTTCAATGACTTTAGAAAATTGGTTCTTCCCAATGTATTTGTAAATGTAGACTTAATAGTGGCATTGGAAAAAATTATAGCCCACAAATAAGAGCTAGATATATGCCACTCATTGAGAATCATTATTTCCAATAATTAGAGATTATATGTCTAGGGTATTTGACCATGATCTCCCTTATGATAAGAAAATTGTCATAGATGAATTAGTCAATAGATATTATAAATTAGAGGACATATACAAGAGATGAAAATTACTAGCTCATAGGCTCAAGGATGATAAGAGACTTAGGATTTTTACAGTAATGAGAAACTATTATTTGATTTAAGTTTGTTTGAAGAGTATCTCAAGTATACCTACTACTCTGATTTCTAGGTATTGGGTAGAGAGGGCAATCCAGTCATAGATATTGTAGTAATGGTCTTAGGAGTAGACATTCAAATACTAGATTCTTAGAACTTTGATTATGTGGGGTATGTAGTGGATCAAACCTGGAAGTAATAGATAATTTGCTCTAATGAAATCTACTTCAAACACTATTCTTTGATTTTTCACATGTTCCTATATGTTGGACAACAATTGAGCTTGTGGATAAATTATTTGAGAATCATGCAGTATGATAAATAAGGATTCCAAAATAGTACAGATGTAGACACCCATATGAGATAGCAGATTCCTTTTTTATCAATATTTATACATCGAAGAGAATTTTGTTAAACTATTATGTAGACTGTTGGGAAATCATTAGGCTCATACACTTATCCCATAGATTAAGAGATTCATTAGGCTTAATGACTATGATGAGATGAAGATAATAAATCATAATGAGAGGTACAAATAAGAATTTATATATTTGAATCTGCTCGCTTTCTCCTTCCCAGGACAGTACGAAATAAGATTGCCTATCTCGAGATTGTAAGGTAATTAGTTGCCTCCAGTTTTATGCATCTTGGATCATATGGAAAGTAATCTCATATGCTAAGGGCATTGTGCTTTGGATAATCTTGGATTATGATCGCACTGAATTCAAACTGGCTCATTATGGTCTCTCACAGGGTGAGCCTAAGAGAAACTTTTATCCAGCAGGATTCATTAGTTACGTAAAGAAAACATAAAAGTTGTACTCATATGAGAATGTGCCATTTTTAGAATATGATATTATGAGGCTAGTAAAAAACTTGATTCTTTTGAGAGAGTCACCAAGGATGAAGAATGCAGAAGAAACCTTACCTACCTTGTTTGAGTAGCTCTACATGTATTAAGGATCTTGTTTCCCGAATGAATGAAATGATATCTCGTGTAGATGAAGAAATGACTGGTGTTCCATCACATATGTTTAGGAAAGGGTCTCATTTATCAATAGGAAAGTTTATTCAATTTGTGACTCCTCTAATGCATTTGTCACCATATCCCATCCTCGAGTTTCAAAGTGCTATCGAGGAAGTGTCTAAACAGGAAGGTTATGTACATTTTGATCAAGTTTAAAAAGAAAATACTAATAGATTAATTCTGGTAGATCCACGTCCTTTTTGATAAAAAAGATTATGTAAGACAAATGGTCTGTAAGGAATATATTGTGGACAAGGAATTTGTTTATATTGTTAAAAGTTTAATGAATTTATTTATACGTGTACAAAGGAAGATTTTTAGGCAAGAAGTGGGTGAGATTATCCTAGAAAATGAATATATTTTTTTGCAAAAGATACCAGAGGATTTGGATGCAGAAATGAGCATCACGATCCCTACTTGAGGAAAGAAACTTCTATATGATTCTAGTATTATTATCATTCTAGGATAGGTTATGCATTCCTCTATTTTTTGAAAAATTCTAAAGATGTAGATACGATATAATCTGGTTTGGATATGATCCTCAAAGAACAACTTTATTATAGTGGGCATTATATCCAAAAGGTAAAATTCTCATTCTCATTGATATAGATAAGTGGTCATAGTATGGTACAAAGATTTGGAGAGGAAAATCCTCTTACAATAGTATATCTAGACTTCAATGTTGAAAAATTTAATAAAGCACAAGTTGAAAAAATAGTTTAATCAGCTCACCCTTGGATGTGTTATCCTAAAGATTGTTTTGTGAAGAGAGTCTTGAAAAAATCTAGAGAGTGGGTTCAGTTGTCTTTGTTGTGGTTCTCATCAACTCCTCACAGGGTTGGGATCCTTTAGCGAGGATCCAAAGTCTCCTAACAGGGACTCATATGTACTTATTGCATTGTAATAGACTTCTAACAAGGTCCATCCTTTCAAAAGTAACTTTTATATTAGTACATCTTTTGGGTATTAGTCCTACCAGGGTTTTCTCTCTGATCAAGGATTTCCCTACTTAACAAATCTGGTGTTATTGTGTATGTTTATTTTCTTATGGCTATTGTTGTTATTGATTACAAGCTTAATATTTGATAAAGTTGAAATTAAGTTAATTAAAATAACAACTGATTCACCCCCCCCCCCCTCTCAGTTGTGTTGGTGGACTTTTCTTTCTAACAATAATTTGTGGTAGTTCCTTAAGAGAACAATCCTCTAAGACGAACATTCATATGACTATAAAGATCATAGATAGATTAATTGCACATATCTTAATAAATACCAAGTTAGGAGATTATGACAAATGCTACTATTACAATATCATATAAACTAATTAAGGAAAAAAACACATAACTTTAATAACTAGTATTAATTTATTCACTGCTAGTTAATTTCTTTAATTCACCTCTCTTGGTTATTTGGACCAAGTTTGACATGAATGTAAATCTCATCACCTTCTTGGATAAATGTTCCATAAATTTTTCTAGCATATTGATTGATTTTATAGAGCCTCAATTCACTATCTCTCTTTATCTATTAGCTTTCTAAGAAAGAAAGATAATACACAATCGAATATAAAAACTTTCTATTTTTTCTTTTTTCTTTTAATCTATGATCATTCTAAGAAAATAATATACTACATTATAAAAGATAATCATCTCTCCTTATCAATTATCTTTCAAAGAAAACAAGATAATACAATATAAAATATAACCTCATTCCCCTTTTTTATTATCTATGATCATTCTAAGGAAACAAGATACTATGCAATAAAAAATAACCATCCACCTTTTAAATATTTAGTCATTCTAAGAAAACAATATATACTACATATTAAAAGATAATCAACTCTCTCTTTATCTATTATCTTTCTCAGAAAACAAGATAATACATAATATAATAAAACTACCTCCCTTTTATCTATTACCATTCTAAGAAAATATGATACTACACAATAAAAGATAACCATACCCCTTCTTAAGTATTTAATCATTCTACGACAATAATATACTCCATAATAAATATAATCATCTCTTCTTACCTATCATCATTCTAAGAAAATAAGATAGTACACAAAAAAATGAGATACATATGCTCTTCTAAGAAAATATGATAGCACACAAAAAGATAAGTTACTACACAAAGATAATCATCTCCCTTTTATTAATGCTCATTCTAAGAAAACAAGATACTAGGTGCCATAAAGTGACATTCTCCATTCTACTTACTATGATTCTATAATTGAATAGAACTTGAGTTTAACTAGGTAAGAATACATACTCATAGTAAAGGATATAGATATAAGATAATACTTATGGAACAAATAAAGGGATTAACAAAAAAATACCAATCCCGGACCACAAAATTTGATCCCATAGTAGGGTGAATTATCGATATAACCAATACTGAAGGTGTAGAAAGCTTGAGTTTGGCAGGGATTAGTCTCAGCAACAGCTTCTACCTCTGCTACTGCTACTACTTCTGTCTCTACCATGCCCACTAGCAATGCCATTATTATCACCGCACAAAACAATTTCATCGCCTTTGCCATTTTTTTTTATTTTATGAAGAAAACTGTTGTGAAGAAATTGTAATCCAATCCTATTTGCAGAAGGGAATTTCATCGCCATCCCAAGCATTCCTCCTCCTTCAGAGATTTAATTCGAAAATTTGTACGTTGAAGTGATCACCACAATGAATATGTTGAAATCATATAGATTAAAATATAAGAAAGGAGTCCTTCAATCCTTGTCCATGTGCTAAACAACATTCACAAAGCTAACAAACCGTCCCAAGCATAAGAATAATTATGTAATCCTTGTCTAGATGTAATCTCGACTAGACTTATCCATCACACTTAGAGATTTGAATGCGCTTACATGGCTTATGTGGGCCCTTTCAACTCCATTAACAATGACAAGGCACATGAAATATTTAACAGGATATGCACAATGCATGATTCTTGAAAATGAATATTCTAGAGATTGTCATCTTTGCCAACATCCTCCCTGGCTGTGACAAAATGAGAGCTTTGGAATAGGTTATTGAGATCTACCACATGTCACAATTTTCTTCAAGCGACTTTTGTGTAACTCTCTAGTTTCCGAGAAGGCATGAAAGAAGTCAAGCTTGCTTAGCTACAGTATTCTGTAGAAACCAAGTTATTAGTAACATATTTTTTTTATTAACATAGTTCAAAATAACTAGGTTACATCACTGTCATATATAGTATCTAGATTATATAAGATCCTTACATATAGGTAGCATATTGTAACTATCACAGTATAACACCACTGAGTCTATCATGATATAACATACATTCAGTTATGACTATTAATACAAAAAGAGACACATTTTTCCCTTTACAAATCTGAATCGTGGTTTTTGAAGTATTTGATATATATAAAAAAAATTAGCAAAAGAAACTTTTCCTCCTTTAAAAGTGTGTACTGGGCCTCGACAGCCTTTTGTCTTCAATGTGTAAATCTTTGATGAACTAGTTTAGGTTCTCAAGCTCCCTTTGTCATAGCATATCTTTGTGAATGGAGAAATACTGGCATGATACAATATCCTCTTTCTGAATCAATATTTGTCCTTCCTACATGAGAATCATAAATCTGTCCCTAAATATTTCTAAGGTAGAAACGACCTATGACATGATATGAAAATGAGGGAGTTTACATCCAAAATCAGTAAGTTGTCTCCTTATCTTCTAAAAAATCTCTCCATTTTTCTCTTTCCACAAAAATCAAAGAATCTCACATGTAAGAACAGACCAAAAGGTATTCATTTTTAGATCAAAGGACTCAACATTACCCCTTAAGATTTCACTCCATGACAGGCCAGTCCTACTATTTCAATCAACAGGGGATCCAAAAAAAATAGACCAAATACCTTGAGCATAAGCACAATAAAAAAATAGGTGCTCAAAATTTTTAGGAACAGAAAAAAAATCACACCTAACATGATCTCCTAAATTATGGGCTAAGGTGTTACCAACAACAAGTTTCTTTAAAAGAAACAACCATCTAAAACAAGATTTCTTTGGTCCACAAGGGGAGTGCCATAAAAAGTTAAAGAAAACTTGCCACTTGGAGACCGATATATCTAGCCCCCAGCCAAGGTTCACACTCTCAAAAATATCCTACTCATCTTTTAGCATATTATATGTCTAGTTAGTAGAGATCTTGCTAAACTCACTACCATCCTTCCATTTAATCCATTGCATAAATTGTGTGGTATTCATACTTCTTCTAGGACAGAAGTGGCCAACATCTTTAGATATAATAGAGTATGTATTTTTCTGGGTGTTGGGGATGTGATATTTTGAAGATATTTCATTTCAATACCCTAGCCGATTGTCAATCATAATATCTTGAACAAGAGAAATGCCATACTTCGACCAATTTTTTGTAGAGAAGCTTTGGGTTAATGCAAGGGGTTTTTCATTAGCCTCAACCCCCCACCAAACTGACCTATCCAGCACATAGTATGTAGGAGGACCACCACTGGCTCCCCTAAATAGGATACAGTTCCTCACCTAAACCCATGCTTTCCAGATGGACTGAAAGACCTTGTAACAAAAAATTGAGAGATTCATGTTTCCCATCACCTTATCATATAGTGGTGTTAGGATTAACAAGGCAGAAATAACAATTATGTGCAAATATAACTAATATCAGAAAATAATAAACCACACAGAATAGAACACAAGACACACAGATTTAACGTGGTTCACCCAATCCCTGGGCTACGTCCACCAACAATGAGTCCAATATTATTATTATCCAGTGATTACAACCTGATTACAATCCGTAATCCCTTACAGCCCAATTCTGCCGCAAGTACTAAAATCATACATAATAAAAATCCCTAACCCTAAGCCATATTATACAATATTTTCCCGCTTTAGGGTTAGAATGAGTTATAAGTAGTCAGCCCAAATAACCGAAAAGTAGTCGGCCTCAAAAAAAATTTCCTCAGGGGCTTTGCCCCCGAACCCCTGCTCTTGGGGGCTGTCACCCCCAAACCCCCACTCGAGGCCCGGCCCGGCCCTGAACCCCGGCGAGTTCGGGAGGAAAAGTGTACAGTACTTTCCTGGATAGTACTTTCCTGATTAGTCACCACAAGCTAACAATCTCCCACTTGGTGACTGATCGGTATCCACACTATACTAAAAAACCTCCCACTTGGAGACTGATCCTGTAGCAATACCGCTACCCACATGAGGCTCCCACTGGATTGAACCACCTTGGACTCAGTTGTTCCTTTATTTTGTTCAGTCTAGAAGACCAACTGAAGCTGAACATGAGTTCAACTTCTCCCTTGTTACTACCTTTGTAAACATATCTGCTAGATTATCATCAGTATGAATCTTTTCCAGCCTTAACTGTCCATCATCCAAAATTGATCGAATGAAATGGTACCGCAACTGTATGTGTTTTGTCTTTGAGTGCAAAGCAGAATTCTTTGCAAGATGAATGACACTTTGGCTATCTGTATGTAGAAAATTATCCTTTTGTGGATGTCCCAATTCTTCCATGAAGAATTGAAGCCATATCATCTCTTTGGCTGCCTCTGTAGCAGCAACATACTCTGCCTCTGTAGTGGATAAAGCAACCACCTTTTGTAGTCGAGAAATCCAACTCACTGCTGTCCCACCAACAGTAAATATATAACCTATAGTACTCCGCCTACTATCGATATCTCCTGCCAAATCTGAGTCAACATAGCCTTGTACAGTAGTAGTAGAACCCCCAAAGTTTAAACACTTACTGGATGTGCCTCTCAAATATCTAAGAATCCATTTGACTGCATTCCAATGCTCAATACCAGGGTTACTCATATAACGGCTAACAACTCCCACTGCGTGTGCAATATCTGGCCTAGTACATACCATAGCATACATTAAGCTCCCTACAACTGAAGCATAAGGTACCTTAGACATTTTAGTCTCTTCTTCTGGTGTCTTGGGACACATATCCTTAGTCAATTTCAAATGACCAGGCAAAGGTGTGCTGACAGCTTTGGCATTTTCCATAGAGAAACGTTGCAACACCTTCTCAATATAATCAGCCTGAGATAGAGACAATTTCCTATTTTTCCTATCTCTACAAATTTTCATACCAAGGATTTGTTTTGCTGCCCCCAAATCCTTCATAGCAAAAGATTTTGCTAACTGTTGTTTCAACCCCTTAATGTGATTCATGTTAGACCCAGCTACAAGCATATCATCAACATATAAACATAAAATAATGTAGCTGTCATCATCCAACCTCTTAAAATAAACACAATGGTCAGAAGACACCGACTATATCCATGCCCATTCATAAAAGTGTCAAATTTAATATACCATTGCCGAGGTGCTTGCTTCAAGCCATATAAATTTTTCTGCAATCTGCACACCAAATTCTCCTTACCCTTGACCTCAAATCCTTGTGGCTGAACCATATATATTTCTTCATCCAAATCACCATGAAGAAAGGTTGTTTTAACATCAAGCTTCTCTAAATGCAAATCTTCAGTAGCCACAATACTTAAAACAGTACGAATAGAAGTCATTTTAACAACTGGAGAAAATATCTCATCAAAATCAATACCATATTTCTGTGCAAATCCTTTTACGACTAATCTGGCTTTAAATCTTTTCGTACCTCCATCCTCTTCTTTTATCCTATAAACCCATTTATTCTGTAAAGCCCTTTTACCTACAGGTAACTTACATAAATCCCATGTCTAATTTTTCAGCAAAGAGTCCATTTCATCTGTCATTGCAGACTCCCACTGAAGCTTTGTATCCACCTGCACAGCTTCATTATAACATTCAGGTTCACCACATCTGTTAACAGAATAGAATACAAAGATGGAGAAAATCTTTCTGGAGGTCTACTTAGCCTTGTTGACCGTCTAACACTCACTGGGGTGTGTGGTATTTGTTGTTTCTGTTGTTGTGGAGCATAAGGAACTACTAGAACATGAACTTGTGGAGTATCATCCAGTACTACATAGTCATTTTCTTTCTTCTCATGCTGCAGCAACAGATCTTTGTACAATACTTTCTCATTGAATATGACATCCCGGCTTCTTACAATTTTATGATTTTCAAAATCCCAAAGCCTATAACCAAATTCATCAATGCCATACCCAATAAATACACATTTCTTTGACTTAGCTTCCAGCTTGGTTCTATTTTCAGAATCTATAAGTGCAAAAGCTTCACAACCAAAGGTTTTGAGAAAAGAATAACTCACCTTCTTACCACTCCATGCTTCTTCTGGAATACCACAGTCCAAAGGAGTAGAGGGGCCTCTATTGATTAAATAAATAGCAGTGTTCACTACCTCTGCCCACATATTTTTGGGCAGCCTAGCATGCAACCTCATACTCCTTGCATGCTCCATTATTGTCCTATTCATGCGTTCAGCCACTCCATTTTCTTGTGGAGTCCTTGGTACAATTTTCTGCCTACGAATACCATTAGAGGAACAATATTCTTCAAATTTTGTGCTGCAATACTCACCACCATTATCAGATCTGAGACATTTTAACTTTTTACCAGCCTCATTCTCAACCAAGCATTTCCATTTCTTAAAAGTTTGAAATACATCAGATTTTTGTCTAAGAAAATAAATCCATACTTTTCTTGTTGCATCATCTATAAATGTAACATAATACAGAGAGCCACCAAGGGAAGATACCTGAGCTGGTCCCCATACATCTGTATGCACAAGCTCTAATCTCTCATTTTTCTTTTCCTTCCCACTCTTCACAAAACTAACTCTCTTTTGTTTTTCCATAAACACAACTTTCACATAAATCCATATTGACACATTTCAGACCAGGTAAAACTTTCTTTGAATGAAGTAATTTCATACCTTTTTCACTCATGTGCCCGAGTCTGTTGTGCCATAGTGCTGTGTCAAAATCTACAGCAACAGTTTGATGTTCTTCCTGCTCAACTGCAACCACTGTTCTTGAACATTCATTATCTTCTGAAACAATTAAAGTAGAAGGAACAGTATGACCTGTACAAAGATATAAGGTGCCTACTTTCACACCTTTTGCTACTACTAAGGAACCTTTTGAAACCTTCCAATTTTTATCATTAAAAGTAACTATGCAACCCTCATCACCCAGTTGCCCTGCTGAAATTAAATTCCTACTCAGCCTTGGAACATGTCTTACCTCTTGTAGTAGCCAATGATTCCCATTCTGCAACTTAATCTTAATTTTTCCCTTTTCAACAATCTGACAGGGTTCATTATCTCCCAAATAAACTAGCCCAAAATCCCCTTGGACATAATCAACAAAATAACTTCTATGGGGTGTAGCATGAAATGAAGCCCCAGAATCTAAAACCCATGAATCATCAATACTTTCTAAGGACAAGAGCAAAGCATCCTCCTCAGATTTGTTACTTACCACATTTGCCTCCTTGTTTCCATCATTTTTGTCTCCTTGATCTTTCTTCCGAGACCAACAATCTTTCTTCTTATGACCTGGTTTTCCATAGTACCAGCAATCATTTGGCCCTTTAGATTCGGACCTCTTTCCCTTTGATTTTCCTCTTGATTTCCCATGATTTCCAGAGTTGTTTCCTCTATCTCTTGTTCTGCCTCTGCTTTCTGTGTTCAATACACTACCCGATGTGGATGCCCCTGAGCTTTTCCTACGAATTTCCTCACTCAATATAACACCAATAACATCATCATACTTTAGGGTATTAAAACCAGAAACAGAATTACTAACAGCCATTACCAAGCCATTCCAGCTTTCTGGCAAAGAACACAAAATCAAGAGAGCCCTAACCTCTTCATCAAAAGTAATTTTAACTGAGGTTAATTGACTTGTAACTGTATTAAACTCATTCAAATGATCAGTAATTGATCCACCTTCTACCATTTTCATATTAAATAAACGCTTCATAAGAAATACCTTGTTTGAAGCTGAAGGCTTTTCATACAACTTCGCTAGGGTTTCCATCAGATCTTTAGCTGTCTTTGCTTCAGTAATATTGAATGCCACCGATTGTGCCAGGCATAGATGAATACTCCCCAGTGCCTTCCTATCGAAAATATCCCAATCCTCCTGAGACATTGATTGCTCTTTCTTGGCTACTCCCTCTAGTGGCCACCATAGATCCTTCTGATAGAGATAATCCTCCATTTGCATCTTCCATAACTGAAAGTTCTGCCCATTAAACTTATCAACCTTCACCCTACCCTCGTCTGCCATTTCTCCCACTTAACCGAGAGACTCTCCCACTAACTCATGAGACCTGCTTCAGAGAATAGATGAAAGAACAAATGAAATAACCTCGCTCTGATACCACTTGTTAGGATTAACAAGGCAGAAATAACAATTATGTGCAAATATAACTAATATCAGAAAATAATAAACCACACAGAATAGAACACAAGACACACAGATTTAACGTGGTTCACCCAATCCCTGGGCTATGTCCACCAACAATGAGTCCAATATTATTATTATCCAGTGATTACAACCTGATTACAATCCGTAATCCCTTACAGCCCAATTCTGCCGCAAGTACTAAAATCATACATAATAAAAATCCCTAACCCTAAGCCATATTATACAATATTTTCCCGCTTTAGGGTTAGAATGAGTTATAAGTAGTTGGCCCACATAACTGAAAAGTAGTCGGCCTCAAAAAAAATTTCCTCGGGGGCTGCGCCCCCAAACCCCTGCTCTTGGGGGCTGTCACCCCCAAACCCCCGCTCAAGGCCCAGCCCGGCCTCGAACCCCGGTGAGGTCGGGAGGAAAAGTGTACAGTACTTTCATGGATAGTACTTTGCTGATTAGTCACCACAAGCTAACAAGTGGCACATTTTTCCACCATTTACCTTTCTTAATATCTGATCTAGAAATATTGTTTCTGAGAAAAATGTTCCATGGTTCATCACCTGACATAGCTTGAATAATCCACTTGGAAGCAAGTGTTATACCTTGGGCTTTTAGGTCCTTAATGCCGAGACCCCCCTTATTCTTTGGCATGCAACACCACTTCCATTTGACACAATGCCTCTTCTTATTCCTGAGCCCATCAAACCACAAAAATCCCCTCATAATCCTTTCTAAATTACCAATAAGATAATTGGAAAATAGCCATGCTAAGGAGAAGTATATATGATGAGATAAAAGGACTTTCTGTACTTTTTGGACTCTCCCAGCCAAAGATAACAAAAGTGTTTTCTAGTTTATGTGTTTCTTCTCAATCTTAGAGTATAACCAAGTCCACATGTCTTGGAGAGATGACTCAATAGAAAATGGAATGCCCAAGTATTTGACAATATCATTAGGTTCCACCCACCACCAACCTTTTCTTTCTAGCCATTCTAGATGAGAATGAGACCACCCAATGATAGAGGATTTATGAGGAGCCACTTTGGCCCCAAAAACTTCATAGAAAATTTGAAGCCTATTATTCATATTATGAAATTTATCTTCATCTATTATGATAAAAAAAAGAAGTATCATCTGCAAACTATGCATTACACAACAACTCCTTATTCGGTAGAGTAACACCTTTAATAGGGGGCCCAACCTAGGGTTCTCTAAGGATATAAAATAAAGCATCAACAATAATTAAAAACATGGCAGGTGCAATTGGGCATCCATGTCTAATAGACTTTTAAAGTATAATTTTGTCAGAAAGCTCACCATATATATCAATGACTGGACAAGAATATTTAAGAAGAATACTAATGCACTTACAAAAGTATGGGGGAAAACCAAATTCTTCCAGAATCCCCATAACAAATAGCCAATCAATCCTATCATATGCTTTCTCAAAATAGATAGTAAAACCATAGCTATTAGAATAACTAAGAGGAGGGTGAATTAGTTATCCATAGTCCCAAATCAAAATGTATACAATTTACTTAAACTTTTGTAGCTTGGTAACTTAAAATACTATACTATTTGTGCTTTTACCAATTACTAGTCAATAACAAACTAATGATTACCGACCAAATCTAACATGTAATATGTAAAGTATGATAACAAACAATCATCACAATGAACACATAACACAAAAGATTTAACGTGGAAACCCTGTGAAGGGAAAAACCACATGGGACCGGAAACCCAAAAATGTTCACTCTTATGAAGTGAGGTTGATGAAGACCCAACCTTGTTAAAAGTTATAAACACACTGTTAGGTGTGACCTTGTTAGAGGATTTAAGATCAATCGTTATCATCCAACCAGCATTCACTATGGGGTTGATAGGATAACAATGTCCATTCTATGGATGCAACATAAAAAACTTACAAGTTCACTCAGTTAAGAGATTTCTCTATTTACAATGGTTAAACTGTATCAGTAGTTGATCTGAATATAATACAACTTCAATTGTAGATTATCAGATCTATTTTAAGATAATTCAAATCCTCTGATTAGTTTGTCAATTCTGTATCACAATAATCAATGATTTACTATCACTCGATAATAGCTTTCTGATGCTCGGTAAACTCAACAGTTAGATTCTTCTTGACCAGTTTGATCAAGCATACTTGAAGCTTGTTCATGCAATAGTTCTGAACTCTCCTCCTTCCAGCATTAGTTTCATAATGAAACCTCAATCTCTTATATGGACAAGTAATCCATTTTCTTCTCCTCCATAAGGTTTTTCCGCTTAATCTTATTCATCCATTTTGCTAATTAAACCTTCCTCGACAGTTGTATCAATAACACATTTTGATTTCATCCTTTAGATCTTCCTTGAATTATGCTAGCCGTTGATCTTTATAACAAACATTATCTCCATCACTAACTTCGATGTACTTTATAGCTCAACAATCTTTAACGACTCAATTAATCATTTAATTCTCTTCTCCTGCTCGGTTAACAAAGAAATGCGTTGGTGAACACACGCTTGGTTTATACTATTCTTGGTATACACTACATCCTGTCGGTGTATACTAAAGTGCTTCATCAATCGACAACACTTCTTTGTGTCTTTCAGTTCTTTTCTTCATCATAGATGAATGAAACACAATCAAGTCAATAACATAAGGTCATAGACTCATCAGTAAGTTACACAATATATTCCTTATCCTCATTTGTCACATACATCTTCCTCATGTAGATACTTCTATTCTTCATCTCTTTTACTCCTTTTCTATAGATGTTTAGTTATAGTAACTCACAAAATAAGTACTATCAAATTAGTTGACATCAATGACAACATATTACTAATTTAATCATATGTCATATCTAATCAACAACTCGGTGATCTCTAATCACATATTCTTCAATCAAGTTCTAAATTAGTTGTAGTTCATCAATCTCTCCCTTTGGCATTGATGGCAACTCAAGTGATATCAAATGTACCATTCACATACAAAACATGTATTCTACAACTTTGTGAACAAATGTTGTACAAGCTCTCCCTAGCTTAATATTTTTAATCACTACGTTACTCAACAGCATTATCAATGTAGCTTTGACATTCTGTAAATATGATCTTTTTAGCTCTGTGTTCCTTCTTCTGTTCTCAGTAACTGATCTTCAATGCTCTCCCTTTCTTTTAGTTTGTCTCTCCCTTAGATAGATGTTTCATATGGTTTATCTCTCCCTTTATCTCTCCTTTCAGTGCATCTTGATTTATACTTATTTCATATGGTTTATCTCTCCCTTTGACAACAATGCCAAAAGAAACAAATAAATATGCAGCTCTGTATTAGCCATGTAACTCTTTGTTGTCCGGTGCATTCTCTGTATCTCTGTATATTGATATGCCAATCTATTCCAGCTCTCCAAACTCTTCACAACCTTAGACATGATCCAAAGTGTGAGCTATGCTACATCAACATGTATGATCTTATGATAAGATTAGGTTGATGCAACATCTAGATCACATTAGTGATCGGTAGATAGGGGACTGACTCCAAGTCTAGTCCTCAAGTACTCAAATGTATCCTTCGGCAGAGGATTTGTAAAAATGTCTACAAGTTGTTCTTTTGATGTTACAAACTCTAGCTTAACTTGCTTCTCATGTACTTGTTCTCTTAAGTAGTGATACTTAATAGATATATGATATGTTTTAGAGTGCATCACTAGATTCTTTGAAAAGTTTATTTCACTGGTGTTATCACAGTATATAATCATTGGCTCAGTGATTATCTCATTCATACCTTCCAATACTTTCTTGATATATGCAATATTTGAACAGTTTGTAGTAGCAGAAACATACTTTACTTTAGCTATAGATTGAGAAATGCAAGCATGTTTCTTACTTGTCCATGTTACAAGTCTTTCATCAAAGAAAAATGCTCCTCCGGTGGTACTTTTTCTGTCATCCACATTTCCAACCCAATTAGTGTTGGTATAGACTCTAAGTTCAAATTTTTCTTCCTTAGGATACCATAATCCATAATTTTCAATTTTCTTTAGGTATCTTAGGATTCTCTTTGTAGCAACCATGTGTGACTCTCTAGGGTTTGCAAAAAATCTTGCAACAATTCCCATAGCATGTGTTATGTCTGGTCTACTATGCACTACATACATTAACTTACTAATCATTGATCGGTAGAGTGTCTGGTTCACCTATGTATTTTCATCTTCCTTAGTCAGTTTACATCCTATAGCCATCGATGTTCCCACAGGTTTAGCATCTTCCATGCCAAATGTCTTCAATACTTCCTTGATATACTTAGATTGTGTGATGAATATACCATCATTCTGCTGAATCACTTGTAGTCCTAGAAGGAACTTAATCTCTCCAAACATAGATATTTCAAATTCACTTCTCATTTCATCAGCAAATGATTTACAAATTTGATCTTGTCCTCCAAATATAATATCATCCACAAATATTTCAACAATAAGAATAGTATCATCAGTATCTCCTTTCATATACAAATTGTTGTTCTCAGTTGTTCTAACAAATCCTATACGTAACAAATAAGTATGCAATCTCTCATACCAAGCTCTCAGTGCTTGCTTCAAACCATATAAAGCTTTATGTAATCT
Source organism: Chamaecyparis obtusa (assembly GCA_027943335.1). Classification (NCBI taxonomy): domain Eukaryota; kingdom Viridiplantae; phylum Streptophyta; class Pinopsida; order Cupressales; family Cupressaceae; genus Chamaecyparis; species Chamaecyparis obtusa. The sequence goes on from BSBK01007872.1 coordinate 266,423, forward strand.
ACATACCATGTCTTTCTTGTCTGGATCAACGAACCCTTCAGGTTGTTCTATGTAGACTTCTTCTTCAAGTATCCCATTTAGAAATGCTGACTTGACATCCATTTGGTAAACTTTGAACTTTTTGTGTGCAGCATATGCAAGTAACATTCTGACTCCTAATCTAGCAATAGGTGCAAATGTTTCACCATAGTCAATTCCTTCCTCCTATGCATATCCTTTACATACCAATCTAACTTTATTCCTTATTACCTCTTCATTTTCATTTTGCTTGTTTTTGAATATCCACTTAGTACCAATAACATTCTTATCTTTAGGTTGGGGTCTAGGTTTTGTTCTTCTCTATTTGTTCTATTTCCTCTTTCATTGCATTATTCCAATCTTCATTGTATAGTGCAACTTTTACATTGTTTGGTTCATACTCACAAACTAGACATGTACCTTGTCTTGTTTTACTTCTTGTTTGCATACCAGCTTGCCTGTCTCCAATGATTTGTGTCTCAAGATGATGTTTTCTGACAAAACTCGCTAGTATTTGATATCTTCTTTCTTGTTCATCCTGTGCAGGTTCATTTTTTTTCTCGGTGGGTGCTTCCTGCTCCTCGCTTCCTCTTTCTTGCTCATTAGTTTCTCTTTCCTTCTCCTCGGTATTGTTTTCCTACTGACCAGTTGTCACTATCTACGGCTTCAGCAGATACTCAGGTTGTTCAATGTAAGTGAATCTACTGTAATCTTCTAGTTCCTTTCTACTATCCTCTAAATTCTTGTTATCAAATTTGTCAACTCGCACATTAGTACTTTCAATCATTTTCTTTAGAACTTTGTTCAGACACTTATATGCTTTACTTTTACTAGAATATCCTAGAAATATCCCTTCATCACCTTTTGAGTCAAACTTCCCATTTCTTTCATCTTTCAAAATAAAACATTTTCTTCCAAAATTTTTGAAATAACTTATAGTGGGTTTGTGTCCAAACTATAACTCATAGGGTGTCTTATTAGTCTCCTTCTTTAGTTGTACTCGGTTTAGCACATAAACTGCTGTGCTAATAGCTTCCCTCCAATATGTCTGGGCAACATTCTTTTCTATCATTAATGTCCTTTCACAATCAATTATTGACCTATTCCTCCTTTCAGCAATGTCATTATATTGTGGTGTCCTCGGTGCAGAGACCTATCTTTTAATACCATGCTCATTACAAAAATTAGTAAATTCATCAGAGATAAAGTCACCTCCTCTATCAGATTTTAAGCATTTCAAATCTTTACTAGTCTCTTTTTCTACTTTTTCTTTATACCACTTAAACATCTTGAATGCCTTAGATTTTTATTTTAAGAACATGACAGTCATCAACCTAGTATAATCATCAACAAAAAGAATAAAATATATGTCTCCATAATAACTCTGAGTTCTCATAGGACCACATAGGTCGGTATGCACCAACTCAAGAATCTTCTTTGTTGAATAGTTTTTTCTTTTGAAACTAGATTTAGTCATCTTACCTTTCTAAAATTCATGACACATAACATCATCCAGCTTAGATAAGTTAGGAAGACCTCTAACTCTTCTACTTTTATTGATCTTAATCATGTTAAATCAAAATTCACATGGCATAACCTCTTATGCCACAACCATGCATCTTCATCTTTCATTATTAAACAAGAAGACTGATCATTATCAAGATAAAATAGATTACCTCTGGGTTATGTACCAGTTTCGACAAGTCTTCCTCCATCATCAAATATTTTCACCTTTTTTCTCTCAAAATCTATTTGGTGGCCTAAGTTGTTCAGATGTGCTACACTTAGCAAATTATAGTTCAAACCTTTTACCCAATAAGCATTTTCAGATTTTAAGCTATCATTTATCATCAGGGATCCTTTACCTCTTACCATACAGGGTGCATCATTTCCCATTCTCACAGATCCTCCATTATATTCTTCAAGATAGTCAAATTTTTCTTCATCACCAGTCATGTGATGTGTACAGCCACTATCTATAATCCATGTATCATTCTTATTAACTTTAGAGAAAAGTGTTGTCTCTACATACCTTTCATCCTCTTCATAATCATCCTTCATTTCCACAAATACAACCTCCACATCATCATCAGTGTCAGTATCAATGACATCTTCTTCCTCAACAATGTAGCATACCTTCTTGCCTTTGTCATTATTGTCTTGGTTATCTCTATTGTTGTGTTGATAGCTTCTGTTGGATCTTCTCCATAGTTTCCTTCAGATCAGTCTTTGGTTCTATCATCATCTTTCTTATGTGGACATCTGGTAGCAATGTGACCAGCTTCTTTACAGTTAAAGCATGCTAAAGGTAACTTACCTCTATACCTTCCTTTACCTTTATGTAACCTTCTGGCCATAAGAGCTTCAAGTTCATCAAGCTCATCATCAGTATTGTTGTCACTATCATTATTCTTATTTTTAGACTTACCAATCTTCAGAGAAATCATAAAAGTGGATTCAACATTGAGTGCAACACTTTTATCATAATTATTCACTTCAAATGTTGTAAGCTTTCCAATCAGATTATCAAGAGTAAGTGTATTGTTAGGTGCTGACCTATTTTCATGAATTGTAGATATTCTGATGGCATAGATAGGCAATAAGGTCCTTAGAATTTTGCTTACCACAGTGTCTTCATCAATGACTACATCCAATGCTCTAATAGCATGAACTACCTCCTTTATTCTATTTTTGTACTGCACAATGTTTTCACCTTCTTTGATCTTCATGTCATCAAATCTACCTCTTAAGCTTTCAGCTCTTCCTATCTTGACATTTGCATCACCACTATAAACTTGAGCTAGTTTGTCCCACATATCCTTAGCAGTAGTACAGTCCTTGATGTCTTCAAATTTAGCATCTGAATAGCAAGTAGCAATCTCCATCATAGTAATATTATGTTCATGCCTGTCCCTTAGTTGATCAAGGGTCAAGGGACCATTGGATGGTCTAAGGTATCCATTTGTCATCAGATCTAGGGTAGAATTCCCAATCCTAGATATATGCAGCTTCATTCGGCTTTTCCATATTGTGAAGTTATCTTTTTTTAGCTTTGGCACTTCCCTCTTAAACATTTTGAGACCTTTGTGTTGAAGTCCTTAAAACTCTCTTCCAAGCAACCAATGCTCTGATACCAATTGTTAGAATAACTGAAAGGGAGGTGAATCAGTTATCCATAGTCCCAAATCAAAATGTATCATCCAAAACAATTTACTTAAACTTCTACAGCTCGGTAACTTAAAATACTATACTGTCTGTGCTTTTACCGATTACTAGTCAATAACAAACTAATGATTACCGACCAAATCTAACATGTAATATGTAAAGTATGATAAAAAATAATCATCACAATGAACACATAACACAAAATATTTAACGTGGAAATCCTATAAAGGGAAAAACCACCTGGGACCGGCAACCCAAAAATGTTCACTCTTATGAAGTGAGGTCAGTGAAGACCCAACCCTATTAAAGGTTACAAACACACTGTTAGGTGTGACCTTGTTAGAGGATTTAAGACCAATTGTTATCATCCAACCAACATTCACTATGGGGTTGACATGATAACAATGTCCATTCTATGAATGCAACATAAAACACTTACAAGTCCACTCGGTTAAGAGATTTCTCTATTTACAATGATTTAACTGTAACAAAAGTTGATCTGAATACAATACAACTTCAATTATAGATTACCAGATCTATTTTAAGCTCATTCAAATCCTCTGATCAGTTTGTCAATTCTGTATCACAATAATCAATGACTTATTGTCACATGGTAATAGCTTTATGATGCTTGGCAATAGATTTTTGATGCTCGGTAAACTCTGCAGTTAGGTTCTTCTTAACTAGTTTGATTAGGCATACATGAAGCTTGTTCATGCGATAGTTCTACAGTCTCCTTCTGGCATTAGTTTCATAATGAAACCTCAATCTCTCATATAGACAAGTAAACCATTTTCTTCTCATCCACAAGATTTTTTCACTTAATCTTCTTCATCCATTTTGCTGCTTAAACCTTCCTCGATAGTTGTGTCAATAATATGTTTTGATTTCATCATTTAGATCTTCCTTTAATTATGCTAGTCGTTGATCTTTATAACAAACATTATCTCCATCACTAACTTCAATGTACTTTACAGGTCAACAATCTTTAACGACTCAATTAATCATTTAATTATTTCCTCCTGCTCAGTTAACAAAGAAATGCATCGGTGAACACACGCTTGGTTTATACAGTACTCAATATACACTACATCCTGTCGGTGTATTCTAAAGTGCTTCATCAACCGACAACACTGCTTTGTGTCTTTTAGTTCTTTTCTTCATTATAGATGAATGAAACATAATCAGGTCAATAACATAAGGTCATAGACTCATCAGTAAGTTACACATTTTATTTCTTATCCTCATCTATCACATACATCTTCCTCATGTAGATATTTTTGTTCTTCATCTCTTTTACTCCTCTTCTATAGATGTTTAGTTATAGTAACTCACAAAATAAGTACTGTCAAACTAGTTGACATCAATGACAACATATGACTGATTTAATTATATGTCATAACTAATCAACAACTCAATGATCTCTAATCATAGATTCTTCAATCAAGTTCTAAATCAGTTGTAGTTCATCAATAGCTACATTCTGATCTTCACTCCTAGCTCAATACATTGCTTCCCAACTAGTGATCAGATTTTCTAGGATGAATCTCCCTTAAATGAATCCTGTCTAGATTGGGGATATAAAATCATTAAGTAGACCTTCTATTATCCTAGCTAGAACCTTAGCTAACACCATATAAGATAAATTCAATAGTTTGATAGGCCTCCAGTTTTTAACTTGGGACTTGTCACCATCTTTAGGAAGCAGTTTTATAACACCTCTATTAATGTGAGAACAAAGTTATCCTTGTCTGAAGGCCTCTTCATATAATTCCAAAATCTCCAGCCCAATCCAATCCATATTGTGTTTGTGAAACTTAGCAAGGAGGCCATCGAGCCTGGGGGCTTTGTCATTAGCAAGGGACTTCATTGCATTTTCTATTTCTTCCCAAGATATTGAAAAATCAAGTTGCATGGCCTCACTATCATGAATCTTTTTCGGGATCAATTTGATGCACTCCTCCAGTTTCATTTTATTATAATCATCAAATTCTAATGTAAATAGTTCCTTATAGAAACTATAAAAGGCTTCTTTGATACTATTTGGATCCATAGATAGCTCCCCCTTAATATGGATACCCTCGACAAGCTCTCTCTTGTGCTTAGCTCTAATGATGTTGAAGAAGTATTTAGTACTCTTATCATTGTATGCACCCTAAAATGGTTGCCTAGACTTTGGGCCCCATTCTTTAATTTATCAAATGATGGAACCAATTTATCAAATTTCCTGAATCAATATTTTTCAAATTAAATCAATTTCCTTGATCAAATCCTAATTTTATCATTTATTAGATTATATTCTATGGATTAACAATTTTATCCTAAGTCTTTATTTAATTAAAAGGAATTCCCTCCCCTTTTATTAAATAAAAAGTCCCCACTTACCTGTTATCCTAAGTTGGACAAATAAAGCATTATTGTTATTTTATAAAAAAGAAGAAAAGGCCTTTTTGTCTCACATGGGGCACAAAAGTCAACACTTCAATCTCATTGGAGGAGACTTGTGCACAAGGATTGATCCCTCTTTCAAAATCCACCCTTGATCAACTCTTTTGCCTCTTAATCTACATCCTTCGTTGATTCTCATTTTCTATAAAATAATAGCTTTCTTCTCATTCTAGGATCCAACTCTTATTGCTAATCTTATGCTGTAGGTTTTCTTGGTGACATTGGAGCTTGGAGATCTTGTTGTATTCTAGTTTTCATTCTTGCATCATAGCTTAGTTTATTTCATTGCTTTCTTAACTAGTTTCCTTTCAAGTTCTAGCTTAGCTCACATAGCTTAATTAGAAAAGGCTTGTAACACTTTCATTTCCATAGCTTAGTTGCATTTTCCATTCTAGCATAGTTGCATTGCATTTTCATCAAGATTCTTGAAGATATTGGCATTCTTGCCATTGTCTCTTTGAATCTCCCATTGCATGGTTTATAAGAAAGGTTATATGCTTCATAGCTCTAGTTGAGAGCCCTCTAAACACCCTTGCACTCCATGCCTAGGGAGCTCTAGGTTGCTTTCTCAAGATTTCAAATCCATGGATTCTCTTCGAAGTAATGACTTAGAGAAGTGCACATTTTGAGTGTACATTTTTGGCACCCACCATGGGGCATAACAACTCTATTTTATCCTTTCTTTTCATGCATTTCCACACATTTTTCATCATATTTTGCTTGTTGTTTCAGCTATTTTTTAGTACTTTCTTACAGAATATTGTACGATAGTCTTCCAGTATCGTATGATAGTTTTTTACATAGTTGTGCGATACTTTTCCAATAAAAGTATTGTATACTTATATAGGATTCTATCACGTAGACATACATAACTTTATCATCTGGATACAGTGTGATCTATCACAAAGAGAAAAAATATTGTACTCCTATACTGCAAATTATCATGCGATCTTTTTCTGACAGTAAACTGTCATCCAGACCTAGAAGTGTCTGTTTTCAGCTCCTTTGTCTTGCAAGATTCGGATTTTCTATTATCTGGTTTAAATTTGTTGTATCTAGATAGGGTTTTCATTTACAGATTATCTTAGTTTTGATGTACTAATATTTGTGGGGCTAACAAGTTGTGCTTGTAGGTGTGCCCTCATTGCTTGAATATTTGCTAAAAGAATGTATGTCAAAGCTTCAAATGCACAAGGGCTACTAATCATTTTTGCAGGGCTTCCCAAAGCATAAAAACAATCAAGTGCTTGTTCTTTGCTTTCATTTTTAAGTGCTGCATATACTAGTTCTTTCTTTCTTAGGCACTTAATATCTTGTCATAGGAGTCTTTTGGTGGTAGGAGAGCATGCTCTTCACCCTTGTGGTGAACCAGAAATCTTGACCCATCTATAGATTTTGAAAGGTTAATCCACTTCTTGTTTAGTTTAGAATCCTTTAGCAGGCCTGCTCTTGAGAAATCAAGAGGAACGACGCAAGTGGGGACAAGATAAAACCCAACTATTCTAACCCACTATAAAATCAAGGCTATCAAGGACACAAAACCTTCGTAGACATAGTACTTATCTTTGCTTGGTGTGAGTACTTGTGGGATTGTGACCATGAGGAAAATGCTTAGCAAGAATGCTTAAGGTACTCTTGTGGCCACAAGGTCCATTACTTGCCACAAGGTAATGACTCCCTTCACGAAGCAAGAGGGGTATTGTGAATGGAACCCTTATTATGAACTGTATAGATAGAAGCTACCCAATTTTTTTGCTCAATATCTTGGTGCAAGGATTGATCCTAGTGGACTAACCTAGATCACCCCAAGATTTTACTCACCATCTATGTTCCTTTGGTTGTGTCATTGGCACTTCCACAACAAAACCAACATCTATTGTGGGTAACCACTTTGTGTGAGGTGATGGGACATCAAGTGTGGGCCAAGTTGTTGAATATTGAGCCTTTGTCCTTCTAGGCTAGTAAGTGCTTGGATTGTCTTCGTTGTGATCTACGTGTGCAAACATTCTTGAACATCAAACAACATGGTAGTACTCATAGGACTTTTCTATTTTGATATCCCAATTGTTTGTCTTGGCAAGGTTGCTTTCGCTCTTGTTTAAGTGTTTTACAATATGTTTGATCACTTACTATTTACAAACCTATCTTTTTTCTACTATTACTATGTTTGAAACTGAGAAATTGAACTTATCAACCTACAACATTGACTAAATTGCCTTCAAAAATGGATTTTTCACACTCACTAGTCAAGAGTCATGCGATACTAAACAATCATCACACACCCTCCTGAGAATTATCACATGATATTTCATTGCTGCCTTTGTATCACCTGCATATTATACATTTTATCATACCAACTGCCTAGAAACTGTCACACCGCTTTGTGCAAAATATCATCTGGGAAAATTGTATCATTATGTTACCTTGCAAACTATTGCATAGAGTCATTTTGTTGTCTCACTGTTGTCTGTCATCCGAAGTTGATTTGTGTCATGTTTTTAGTCTTCCTTAGCCAATCTAGATTTTTAGTAGGTGACTTACCCCACTATTAGAAGCCTGTTTGCACCTTGGGTTTATGTGTCTTGACTCCTTGAATTAGCAATCTTGGATTTTACAAGCAACCTTTCTTGTAATTGGTAAGTTAGGAATTTTCCTTGTTGAAAATACCAACCTTTGGATTCTTTGATAACATACTTGGAGAGTCTTAGAAATCTCTTGTCCAATTCACTTCCATCCAATTTCAAATTCAATCAATTATATTTTGGGTAAATCATCGTCCTGATCCATATGTGTTAGGATACTTATCCATTGTTGGGCACCTCTATGGTAGTGTTGGTTTATACCTTTTAATAGAAATTCTATCTTATTACATCTCTTTTTTGACAATTGAATTCTTTTACTATCTTAGTTTGGTACCAATGCTTCTTAGGGTCATCTTTTCACCTAAGTTCCTTTTTCTTTCATGTCGGTTACGACAAGGTATCAAGTGAATCAAGGAAAATGACCTCAAGTAGTCTTTGAACAATTACCTTTAGTGCAAACTCACCAAAAATGTAAGGGAAAAGATCCCATCTTTTATCAATCCCATAGGAATACTTCAGAAGTTTGGTTTGACCCTAAGAACAATCCTAGTGAGTTGAGCACATCCTTAGCACCTTCTCATTTAGATATGGACATGAGTTACACCATGACTTGGAGAGAGAGGGAAGGAATGGATAAAAATCTTGATGACATATTTGAGAGACATAGAGACAACATTCTATTTCGTAATTCCTCTCATGAAAATTAACCAAAATCATCCCTTATCAATACCCAATATTTGGATGCACATCAAAGGACTGAAAGGGAAATGCAGAGACCTTATCAGGATGAAGGATCACAACATGGCAATCAAGATGAAGAGCCTTATGATACCCATGTGAATGCAGCGTATACCAATAACTTGTTCAAAAATTTGAGACCAAGTTCACCACTCCAAACAACTTCAAGGTATACAAGTGAAAGACTCAGAAGAATTGAGCAAGAAAAGAAAGCCTTTCAGGATGAACAAGCTACAAAACAAGAGAAACTTAGACTCCTAGAGTTGGAAAGACAAGCCTGATTAGATATAGAAAGGAGAGTCTTTCAAGAAGAAAAAGATAGGATTTTGGCTCAACAACTCAATCCTCAATACAACAATATGTGTGTTGGTGGTGGGAACAGCTCTCCTCCACCCACTCCTCCTAAGGCTCCATGAAGTGGAAGATACTCAGGGAAACCTTCAAGATCTCCTAGCCCTAGAGGAAGAAGGTCTTCATAGCAAGATCATTATAGAAGACAAACACCTCCTAGGAACTTAAAACAACCTTCTCAACATGCTCATCATGGTTCACAATATGGTGGTTGTAGTTCAAGTTTTGACCTTGACTCTCAAGATTTCATGAAAATGCAGCAAGAACCCCTCTTCCAGTAATATGTGGAGAGGTATGTGGAGAAAAACAAAGATAAGTTCCTAGAGAGTTTGACCAAAAAGTGTGCTAGTGTCCCTTACAACTTTGATATGGATAAAAAGATCAAGAAGCAAAGCCCATCCCAAGAAGAGGAGATCAAGAAACTTAAGCGTATGATGGAAAAAGTATTGGCACCCAAGAGTTCCTTTTCACTTGACTCATTTTTTCCCAATCCTTTTGACAAGAGTGTGAGTATGAAATATTTTCCTAGAAAAGTGGAAATCCCCTAATATGAAAAATATGATGGTAATGGAGACCCACATGATCATGTACACCAATTCTACATTATGAGCTTTGAGTTTCATCAAGATGACACCTATCTCATGAGGTTATTCCCAAGGAGTCTCAAAGGTCAAGCAATGGAGTGGTTCACCAACATAACTCCCCCCATCAAGACCTTCAAAGAGCTTGTTCATAGATTCATCCAACACTTCACCTATAATCTTTCAAGATCTGTCACCATGTTGGACCTATGTAACTTAAAAAAAAATCAAGGGGAGTCCTTTATCACTTTCTTGCAAAGGTGGAGACATCAATGCTCTTGCTATTCTAGAACCATTCTTGAAAATGAAAATATTGACATCCTTATTAGCAACTTGGCTCCTGAGATGTAGTATGGCGTTAGGAAAATGGTCTTTGATTCTTTTGACACCATGGTCGAAACCACATGTAGAATTGAGGATGTTTTGAAAGAACAAGGAATTTTGGCCAAACATAGAAACAATAAAAACAATAGCCAAAATAAATCTAATAAGGAGAAAGGGAAAAATCCACATTGGAATAGGAACAAACAAGTGGTTAGTGATAGAGTTGTGGACTCTTCTCAACCTAAGGATTAAGGTGTTCTTCACTTATCTAGTGTCATTCAAGTAATGAAGCTCAACACATCCAACCAACAAGAGCATAAGCCAAGATACCAAGATAAGCCTAAGAAAGAGAGGTGTCAATTTTCAAAACTTGGTGACTCATATGAGGATGTCTTCAAAACACTTATTGCCAATAATCTTGCACATCCTCACGATCCCGCAAATCATCATATTCATGATGTTAAGCCACATTGGTGGAATGAGAAAGCTTTCTGCAAATTTCACAATGGTATTGGACATGATATTGAACATTATTGGAAACTTAAGCATATCATCCAAGATCTCATTGAGAATGGAAAACTTGAGATAAATGGGTTGAACACCAATGCTGATCATAAGGTGTTCAAAGAGCCTTTGCCCAAATATGAGAAGGGGGAAACCTCTAAACCAAAGAATGGCAAGGCTGAGATCAACTACACTTACATAGGTGCAGAAAATGTGGTCAAAATGCTTGAAGTTTCAGAGGAAAGTGTCAACATCATGAGAAATAAGGATCCCTATGGTTATGACTCTCCTCCTATCTTTGATGAAGGACCCATTATGGTGCTAAGGGGTTCCAACTCTAGGATGACATCCCAAACTCTTAATGTCTTTTAAAGACATTGGGTTACTCAGAAGTAGTCATAGATACCCAAAAGATCACCATAAAAGCCTATGATGAGGCAGAAAGAAGTTCCAAGGGGTTTTCCATCCTTCCTGTTAGGATTGGTCCTATTGAAAAGGATATTTTGTTTCAAATTGTTGATGTTCGACCCCTCACATACAACATCTTACTTGGTAGACCATGGATCCACGATATGCAAGTAGTACCATCTACCTATCACCAGTGTGTTATGTTCCCCTACAATGGAGTAGAAATTTGTATACCTGGGGATAGCACCTTATCTCTTAAATCAATCTCAGCAAATGTCCATGTTCCTCTTAATAAAGAACCAGAAGATTCCAATGTGACTCTAGCACAGTTCAAGGAAAAATTCAAGACATTAGACCTTGGCATGGGGGGGTATCAACTTGACTCCTTTGCGAAGATGTCAATTTCACCTAGGTCTGATGGTAAGCCTTCCCAAGAGATGAAACCTTCATCTTCAACCGTGACTTTATTTGGCACATTTGTAGATTCCTCAGTACCTATCCAAGATGAGAAAGAAGAGGTGGCTATCAAAGATTGGATTTATAAAGAAGATAAATACCTACACAATGAGAACTTCTCTCCCTCTCCTAAGGCTTTTGGAAGAGGGTATACTTTTGTCAAAAATATGGGCTATCTAGGACATGGCCCTCTTAGTCACAAATTGGATTCTAGAGCCAAACCTCTTGACGATGCTCTTTTTGGACTCAACTCTAAGAAGACGGTTGGCCTAGGATTTGAGAATCATAACAAGAACACTACTCCTTTCCTTGATGGGATGGATAGTGAAGATGAGCAATAGTTGCAAGCCCAGAATAAGAAGAGTCAGATATACAAGTGTTGGATATTTTCCAGTAGGCCAGTACTGACTGTATGTTTGTCATTGATGACAACATATGGAAAGTAGCATGCATGGAAGTCTTATGTAGTAATCCTTTAGTATATGTTGCATCGACATGATATCAACATGATATCATGGGCATAGAGGTTAATTGTTAGCACAAAGAGTTATATAGTAGCTTGTGTCAGCAATGTTCCTGACAAAGTAACAGGCAGTGTTCTGTGTGTGGTAGTCCATACAATTATTTTAGGGCCATGCACACTTGGATTTATGATGTAGTCATGTTAGTGATGTTTCAGTTATGGATGCATATTTTGATGTTGAATGCAAGTGAAGTTATGCAATCACTATTTTCCAGTAGCAGTTTCTTGTGTTTGTTCAAGAGAGCTGACAGAGATTTCATTGGTTCTTGAGTTGCACCTATCTTGAGGGTATGCACCCTTGGATTTAAGCTTAGAGAAGAGTTATTGTTGTTCAATTAAGAGTGCATGAGTTAATTCATCTTAAGGAGAAAATTATAGTTATTTTGGTAGAGCCGACAGTATGTAGCGTGCGTCTACAATTATCTTATTTGGACAGGTCCTAGAATGTGTTGCGTGCATGGTAGAGCCAATAGAATGTTTATTTGAGTTTGTTATGGTTTCTCTAATATGATTTCAAGGTGGTTCTAACTGGACGACCTTATGTTATCATTTAGAGGAAAGATATTTATAGGTAGTCATTTGTGATTGATGAAGTGTGACCAATGTTTGATGAAGAAGAGTAGAGCAGAGTGTGTGAAGTGTTGAGCCATCAGAAGAAGGTCTATGTAACCAAGTAGAGTATATGTGCTATACATTATAACTGATCTAGATAGTAGGTCAAAGCATAGTTCACCAAGATCTAGATATAGTGTGTATCTATTATTCATAAGGTTGTAGCCTTCACCCCTTTGAGCAGTGAGCTCTTGGATAGTGCATCCTCTCCCCTAACAGGGAAAATTATAAAAGACTCCTAACAGGGTCTGACCCTTGAGTAGGTCTATTGTACTTAATATATTGCAAAGCTACTCCTAACAGGGTAAAGGATCTTCTAACAAGGATCATAATACACTAGTACAAAATATTAGTGGGTGTCAATTCCCACTAAGGTTTTTACCTATTTGGGTTTCCTCATAATCAAAATATTATGTTGTGTTCAAGTGTTCTTTAATTGTGTTTATGCTTTATGTTTAAGTATAGTTAATTGGAAAAAGAATTGAAACTTGTAGATACCTGATTCACACCCCCCCTCTTAGTTATCTCTTGGGCCTATTCCTAACAATTGGTATCAAAGCCAAGTGCCTCAAAGAGAAATTTTAATAGGTTGAGGTTGATCAGATGTCATACTTCAAGAAAGAAAGTCCTAAGTTTGATGGAGAGAATTATCTTGATTGGAAGAACAAAATGGTGACCTATTTGCAGTGCAACACATTTGAAGTTTTTGATGTTACTATCAAAGCAGCCAAGATTCCTACCTTAGAAGACCTTGCAAAGGATGATGGTACTTATAAACAAAAGGATTTGTTTCATCAGAATGCTATAGCTAAAGAAGCCCTTATTAGTGCCCTATCTAATAGTGAATTTTCAGAGATTAAGAAGGTGGACACCACCCACAAAATATGGAAGTACCTAGAAGACATATTTGAAGGAGACAAACAAGCTAAGGATGTGCTTAGAAATACATGGAAGAAAAGATTCAATGCATTAGAAATGATGCCTAAAGAAAACATCAAAACTTATAATCAAAGGATAAATGAAGCAGTTGCTAGAATCGGGAAAAATGGTGGAGACATTTTAGAAGAGGACATTATGGACAAATTGATGACAACTCTCACTTCAGAATATGAGAGAAAGATCAACATCCTTGATGAGACTATGAAGCTTACATATAATTTCAAGAGAGATACCTTGATCAACAAGATATCATCTTTTGAGATCTTAGGATTGAAGACATAACCAAAAAGTGAAACAACATTCAAAGCAATAGTTCATGGTAAGAAATTTGCAAACACTTATGGTAATTTTGATGATGATGATGAAGAGAGTACATTAGATGATTTCATTGCTATGATTAAAAAAAGAGAAAGGAAAGGAAAAGTAGAATATGAAGGTCAGTTACCATTCAATTACTTTTCATGTAATAAGATACGTCATTTTGCATCTAAGTGTCCCACTAGAACTAAAAAATTCAAAAAGGATTACAAGCCTAAGTACTCTAAGGAATGTTACTTTGCTGGAGATGGAGTTTCAGATGATGAATCAGGTGAAGAAGAAATTGGATTCATTGCTATGGTAGACAAAATGAATGATAAGACAATTCATAAAGATGAAAAGGAGGATCATGAACTAGCATTGATTCCCCAAGCAGCCATAAGGACAGATTGGATTATAGATGGTGGTTGTTCACATCACATGACAGGTGATAAAGATAGGTTTGTTCATCTAGACAAATATAATGGTGGTATGGTTAGATTTGGAGACAACACACCTAAGCCAATAGTTAGTAGAGGAGCCATCACCTTGGATGGAAAGAATAGTATTGATGATGTTCTCTATGTTGATGGTTTGAAACATAACCTTCTCAGTGTTGGACAGTTACTTGGAAAAGGCTATCAGTTGGAGTTCAAAGATGATAAATGCATCATTAAGAACAAGGATGGTGTTATGATTGCATCTAGTTCAAAGACCAAAGGTAATATTTTTCAACTCAATTTAGAAGAAAATTGTTTTGTTTCTAAAGTTGATGACAATTGGTTGTGGCATAAAAGACTATGTCATATCAATTTTGATAACATAGTAAAAATAAGCAATGTAAAAGCAGTAAGTGTAATACCCCAAAAATGGGCTATAGGTTCACTAACCTCCTACATCTTCAAATCAAACAAGATCAATGTCAAAATCCTAACCTAAGGCACATCTATACATCATCGAATCCTAATTGATTATCCTAAATTCTACATTGGGGAATATTCCTAACAATATTCCTATTTATCCTAATTATCTTTAATTTAATGACTATTTGACGATAAATCCTATTTATCCTAAAGTTTGATTAATTGAATATTCGCAATATTTAATTAATTAGATTTAATACTGCCACTTAATTATTTAATTAAATTTAATTATATTTATTCCTAAATTGTATTATTTAATTTTGACAATAAATCTAAAATCTTATGGCTAATTGATTAAATTCCTATTTAATTAATTCATGTCAATTGTCAATATTTAATAATATAGTTTTTGGATAAAAGTTTGATTTAATAATTGATTAACCCATAAATCAATTGTTTTAATTTCAAAAGTCAATTAAGTTGAGAATAAATCACTTTATTTTTATTTTTATTCATATTAAATCATCCACCATCAAAAAAGCAGGTAACTAGAAATTAACAATAAATTTTAAAATTAAACTCAACATTTGATGATGAGTTGGAATTTTATCTAAAACTCTATTTTGAGTAAAACTCTTCTTTTGCATGATTTTTGTGGGTTAATTATCTCTAAATTCCTGATAACTCAAAAATCAACCTGAGTTTATCAAGAGTGATTTATGGCTTTTCTGTTGCATCCTCAAAGCCCTGGATTTCTATAAAACCAAGGCTCAGCTCTTCACAATTAGAGAGATCATCAACACTTGAATTCGCACAATCACACTGGTGAATTGGTGATTGAAGGATTGAGCACATGCGACAGATGATTTGTGAAATCTTTCATAGTTGGTCATAGCTTTTGCATAGTTTCATATCATAGTTTTCATATTCATTCATAGCATTCTTAGATTAAATCTGCATTCAATTTCATTCATTTAGCCTAGATTCATACAATTTTTCATTCTTATTGCATAGAAAATCCAAAAATATAGCTTAAATTGCATTCATAGTCTTTAATATTTTGCATTCAAATCCTTCATTTAGGTGTTGCATTGTCATTGGTCTCGATCTGATCTGAGAGTATCATACTCGCATCTACTAGAAGGCAGTAAATCACCTGGTTAGCATAGTTTCAATTCCATAACATGATTTTGATTTTTGCTAACCTCTAATGTTTTACTGAGGTGTTGTGTCTATAGCTAGGTACAAAATTCATAGACATCATTTTGGCACCCATCATGGGGCCCTAAAATGAGTTTCCATTCAATTTCTATCAATTTCTTATCATTTTCTAGTTCAAACTGTAATCTTTTGTTTCCTGTCTGTACATTTTTCATATAATTTTTGTCAGAAAGTCATATCAGGAGGTACTCACTATCGTATGATAGGTGATCTTATCGAGGTTCATATCAAAAAGTACACATAGTCATTTGGAAGCTCGACTATCATTTTAGGAGACACCCACTGTTGTACGAGTTTCCAGACTGTCATCTGGGAGGTAACCCACTATCGTATGAGTTTTGACTCCAGAATTCAATTATTGTTTCAGATTTGTTTTGGTAGTTTTTTAGATTTGTTTTTTAGATTTGGACTAACAGCTAACCCTAACAATTGAAATCTTCTATTTTTTACTGATATTTGTTGAATCTAATTGGAAAAAGTGCAAATAAATTGCTAAAATAGGTAATAATCTACTAAGCGCATTGCGAGGAATTCAGGTATTCTCCTCAAACTGATAACATTTCAATTTGGATTAAAAAAAATCTTGCATGTCAAGCTTGTGTGACTTTTCTTTCTTTCATATCAAAAACTTCATTTGGGCTATAAAATAGATATAGATTTGCTTTCTGCATATCTGTTACACATACTAAATAGGCCCTATGAACACTATTTGTGGATGATCTTGAGAGATTGAGCTTCTTCCAGTTGTTTACTCATGGAAAGCTTCTCTTGATGAAGGATCCCCTTGTAGGTAGGGAAGGTACTAAGAGCATCTCACGTTCTACTAGATTTATGTGTCTTCAACTTTTGATTGATACATTCTCTCTCTAGAGGGGTTGATAGATCATAAGCAATTGACACCATAGATCTTTGTGAGATAATCTTGGTCTTAGCGTGTCGAATTAATCATCTTCTTTGTTTTGGTTAAAAGTGAAAAGGCTAGAGGACTATGCTATACTCCCTTTTTGGGTAGTATCAGAAACTCAGATCCTTGAATCTGGAACCAGTCTCCATGTGGTATCTTTTGTGAGTCACCTGTAGAGAGGGTTAATCATAGTGGACATTCCCTTAATTGGGTCAACCACATGGATGGAACCTCAAGTGATAATATCCATTTTCACCATGGTAGTAGCAACCGCTATATAAATGTCCTTATTGAGGAAATATTCACAGGTGTGGTCTCTTGTTGGGCTATCAGATCTCCCTAGTAGCTCCTGATTGATTAATTTCTTAGACTATCTCAAAACCCTGGTGTGCCTGGATTGGAGTTTTCCCTCTTGAGATCACAAAAGTTGCAGAGTCAGACCATTATTACAAACCCTAGTGAGGCCAAAATTTTCATTTTTCTAGGAATATTTGCGTTATTGAAAAACATTTTGGAACATACACAATTAGCACTCCTAGGGATTAGAACATTTAGTCACTTGATTTTTCATGCGCAAGGTTGCTTTGTCCCCTGTTCATTATTTTTAGACGTTCTTGGAATCACTTGCTTGTTGTTTTGTGTGCTTGTTTATCTATTTGGTTACTGAAAGCAAACGATCCTAGAATAATCTTCAAACCTAGATAGAAAAATTTGTGAACAATCTAAAGCTGAAAACCAAAAATTTGCAAAATCTGAAGTAAAATTCATTTCTAGAGTCAAAATTCATCCCACAAAGTCAGAAAATCGTATGTGTTTTTGGAAATTGTCATTTCAAAACCCCTATATTGTCGTATGATAGCTTGTATAGTGTCATACGAGTTTTTCCACTAGTCAAAAACAAAAAATCAAAATCCTATTATCAACTATCATGTGAGCTTTTCAATTATCATACGAGTTTGTCAACTGTCATTTCATAGCATACCCACTATCGTACGATCCTACAAAAAGTCATTTGGGAAATTTGAAAAAAATTGTCAGATAAAGGTCAAAATTTGTCAGAGACCTAGTTTTTACAGCCTATTTCCAGAGATTTTCAGACAAATCACTGTGTCAGGAACAGAGAAAAAACTGGAACAAATTCATTCATTATCCTCAAATGAGCTTTTGAGTCTGATTTTAGCCTTCTAATTTATCGATTTGAGTCTTTTTCATCTTGTGTCAAAACCTTGTCAAAATTTATGTTCAAATTTAATCCTTTTACTAAATGGCTAGGTGTTGTGAACTCATGCCTACCATCTGTTGGCACAATATCCTCCATTTATTTCTAATCTAATCTTCTATGAATTCAATCTTGACAAGGTTGTGTCATTCGATCCTCTTGAATCAGGTCATTCTTTAGTTGTCTTCATCTTGCTTTCTTTCTTCACCTAAGGTTAATGGTGGAAACTAGAGCTTAGTCACACAAGAAATATAGAGAAACATCCCATGCAATACCTTTGACTACTCTCCAAGGTCCAACTCTTGAGAAACTCTACAATTCTAGTCTTTACGAAGATGACGATCTTGGCAATTTTTGATTAAAAAATGGCTATATACCTCCTCCATCTACTCATGGAGGTCATCAACACACTCCACCTCAATATAATCTAGGGAGTCCTAAAACTCCTAGCATGTCTCATAGAGGTACACATCACAGGTGTCAAGGACATGATTCTCAACATGACATGGATCAAGAACCCATGCCTTCTAAAATTGCTCGATATCAAAATGATGATGACTTTAAGAAAATGATGAGGCATTTCTTGAAGGAAGATAAAGAGACATACTTCTTACAGTTAACTTGGCAAGGAGCTAAACTTCCTCCCAACTTTAATGTTGAATATATCATTACACATGAGGAAGAAACTCCACTCATGACTATGATGAAACAAATGCACACCATGCAAGTCAAACTTAACAAACTTGAAAAGGAAAAGGAACCTAAGGAGTTCTCCATGGAAGCTCTATGTCCTTTTCCATTTGATAAAGACTTGTACATGCCACCATTTCCTAAAAGAGTGGAGATGCCTAAATATGATAAGTATGATGGAAACTCTGAGCCTCAAGATCATGTCAAAGAATTTTGTACTCAATCTATGGAGTTCATACACAAACCAGCTTAGTTAATGCATCTTTTCCCCCAATCTTTGGGAGGGTCAGCCATTCATTGGTTCTCCAAAATGCCTACTACTATCAAAACTTTTGAGGAGTTAATCAAACTATTCTATCAACAATACTCCTACAATATTCAACATTTGATCACCATGATCAACATCTGCAATGTGAAACAATATCCAGGTGAATCATTCCTTACATTTCTCAAGAGATGGAGGAGGAAATTCTCTCTATATGCTAGACCCATTCTAGAAAATTAGAAGATGGAAATCTTCATCAATAATCTTGTTCTAGAAATCAATTACCCTTTACAAATGCAAAATCATACATCTTTTGATAAGATGGTAGATAGTGCGATCAAAATTGAGAAAGTACTTGTGAAACAAGGAGACATCACACTTCAAAAGGACAAGTATGAATCTAGATCTAGTTCTAAAGATGAACAAAAATTGGAACAAGAATAAAGGTATTGTCATAGATGGTGTTGTTGATAATGTCTATGCCCCATCCAAGGCACTTGCTTTCAATCTCACTGTTGGTACCTAAACCATCAAAGCTTCTGATGCTAAAACAATAGAGTCCAACAAAAAGTCATCTGATTACAAACCTTGGGCTATATATACTAATCACAAATTCACTCCTCTTGGAGAATCCTTGGAATTTGCAATGAAAAATCTATTAGCCAACAAGATCATCTACTTGCCTGAGATAAAAGTCTTTGATCCTAAACCTAAACTGAAATGGTGGAGAGAGAACGATTTCTGTGAATTCCATCGCAATAAAGGTCATAAGACTAATAATTGCGTTCTCTTGAAGAACATCATACGAGACAAAATTTATAATGGAGAAATCACAATTGATAATCATAAGACCAATAATGATCATACAACATTCACAGAACCATTTCCTAAACATGGTAAAGAAGATTCCTCTTCTCAACCTAATATGGGTGCTAAGGTCAATTATGCTTATTTTGGAAACAATGTTGTTATCAATATGGTTGAACCATGCTTATCTAAGCATTGCAATGTCATCACAATTGTAAGAAGAGATAGAGGAAATAAATTAGCTAATGCAGTTACTTGATCACAAGCTTAGGCACACCTATAAGGACAAATACCAGATTCATCCAATGTCCCTAAGGTGCCTTTCAATCTTTCATCTACTTCTAAATAGAAGGCTACATCTAAATTGTTCAACAACTCTAGCATACAAATGCAAAAATCTCCATGTTTGAGTTGCTTCGAATATCTCCAGCTCATAGAGCCATTCTAGACAAAGCTTTGCTCGGATCCAATGTTCCTAATAATCTTGATTTAGATAAATTCCATTCTATGGTCGGTCATCTTACATCTCTGCAATATATTTCCTTTTCAGAGGAATATGATAATTCCTTGAGTCATCTGCACAACCAACCCTTGCATATTGAAGTCTTGATCCAAAACCGTCATGTCAAACATGTGTTGATAGATGGGGGCATTGGTCTAAATTGTTTTTCTTTCAACTTGATCACACAATTGGGATTTTTAGAAATGGCTATTGATCCTAGAAATAAAATAACTATCGAAGCATATGATGAAGAAAAAAGATCCTCCAAAGGAACAATAGTCTTACCTATCAGAGCAGGTCTTGTCATCAGAGATACTATATGTCAAGTTCTTGATCTACCTATGGCTTACAACATTCTTCTAGGGAGACCCTGGATACATGAGATGAAAGCTATTCCTTCTACATACCATCAATGTTTGAAATTTCCTTATGAAGGAGTAGAGGTGATGATTCTAGCTGATCTACATAGAACTTGTAATACATTGAAAGAAAGTGCTGATAAACTTGTTCCTAATAACAAAGAATCTCCCACTAAGTAGCTAGACATTACCTCAACCTCTCAAATGGAAGACATTTCTAAAAGGGTTAAGATCAAAGAAAATAGTATGGGAGAATATACTATAGAGCTAGTCTTATCTTTGACATCTCTCCCTATCTCACCTAAGTCCTATGGGAAAACTCTAAAACAGTCCAAACTAGAGTCTAAAGAGCCTCTTGAGGCATATAAAGGAAATTTTGTTGTAGGACAAGTATCTAAACAAGAATTTGAAGAGGATGAAGTTGTGATTGCATGGCTCTACAACAAAGAACCTAAATCTCAAATTGATCAATCATGTGGTTTTAAAACATCGAAGATTTCTTCTAAGTCATATGGTCCAGGGGATATATTGATTACATAGATGGGATATACTAGCAAAGGACCTCTAGGCCTACAAGGCAAAGGTGTTCTATCACCTCTTGGCCACCATGGTCAAACTAATAAGAATACAATAGGTCTAGGGTATAAGAAGAATCCTTTCTATCTTAGCAAGAATTCCCCACATGTCATAGACCAAATCAAGCCAAAAGAAGCTCTCTCTGTGAAAGAAGAAACATAACAATCTGATAGTGATGATTTTGACACCGCTAATGAGCTCATTCCTTATGAGCATTTTCTTAAAGAAATGAAATACCTCCTTGAAGCTAAAGATGATCCCATAAGGAGAATCAATGTAGTAGAAACATAAGAACCTACTATGGAACAAGAGATAGTTGCAACACAAGAACCAACTAATCTTGAAGATAATCAAATAGACAAAAGGGAAGATCAGCCTATCACTATAGTTGAGCACTTGGAACATTCCAGTGATTCTAAGACAGACTCCCATGAGTATGAATTCAAATCAGAATCTAAGGGTAACCCTTCTTGGGGAATTTGTCCTGACTTTACACATGTTCTCAGATTTCCTAGGGGTCTAGATGAAGAAACAAAAGATGAATAAAATGACTACGAATGGGGAGTCATTCCAGAACTAGATGAGCTTGTTATAGAGAAACATGTTGATGTTATTCACCAATATGCACCTCAACCCAACGTAAGTCTAGAGAAAAATAATGAACTTAACACGTCTAATCTACCTTTGACTGAAGTGGACTTCCATAGTGACATTTAGCCTATTCACGAATTGAACATCTTAAGTTGTAATATCACCTTTGAACTCAAGCATCAGGTTAGGACCAATGATCACATATGTATATTTGTAAACACTATTTCCCAATCTTTCAGTACTTTGACTATCCAACATCTGGACCTTCTTAACCAAACTTCCATGAATCCAAGCCAAGGTATCTTTACTTTCCCAAATGACTATGCACTTGCTTGCTACCTAAATTTAGTTGAACCTATGAAGACTTCCATCAGTGAAATGAGCATTAGCATGATAGAGTCAGACATCAAATATCTTAGTCAAAAGAATAAAAATAAAAAGAAAAGGAGTTTTGAGGGTGAAAACCACTTTGTGGCAGTCTCAGAACCTAAAATAGTAAAGATAAAAGATGTATCCAAAGATGAAAACCTCTCTGAGGCACCTAAGGATGAGATATTTGATGTCCTTTTGAGTCATTTATAGGATAGATCTCCAGTTCTAATTGATCCCACTCAATCCATCAACTTGGGAACAACAGAAGAACCACAGTCAATTCATGTAGCACAATCTTTATCAAAAGAAGAGAAGAAAACATTCACAACATTCTTGACAGAAAAGAAGATCAAATTTGCATGGAAATATTCAGATATGCTTGGACTTGATCCTGATCTCATAATGCATCATTTATCTATTGCTCCTGGAGTAAAACATGTTAACCAAAAGTTGAGAAAGTTGCATCCTCATGTTGCACTCTTGGTAAAAGCTGAAATAGAGAAGCTCCTAAAAGCTAGATTTATTTGAGTTATTGATTATGCAGAATGTATCTCTAATATTGTACCTATTTCAAAACTAGAAAAATCAATAAGAGTGTGCACAGACTTTAGAGATGTGAACAAAGCATGCCCTAAGGATGATTTTCCACTCCCTAACATTGATATGATAGTGGACATGACTGCGAATTTTGAGATGTATTCTTTAATGGATGGTTTCTCTGGGTATAATCAAATAAAAATTGCTTTAGAGGATCAAGATAAAATTGCTTTTACATGTGCATGGGGTACCTTTTGTTGGAATTTCATGCCATTTGGGCTTTAAAATGCTGGTGCTAATGCATCAAACTATGGAGGATTATGTTGATGATACTTTAGCAAAATCTATGATTAGAGCTGAACATCTAAATGACTTGAGCAAGATACTAGACAAAATGGAGAAATGTAGTCTTAGACTAAATCCTAAGAAGTTTTCTTTTGGTGTCACTTCTAGAAAGCTATTAGGATGCATAGTTTCAAAGAAGGGCATTGAAGTTGATCCGACTAAAGTAAAGGATATAATGGAGATGAAACCCTCGAAGAATATTAGTCAAATGAGGACTTTACAAGGAAGAGTGCAGTCTATTAGGAACTTCATATCTTAGTTGGTGGACATATCACAACCTTTTACAAAGACACTGCATAAAGGTGTGACTTTTGCATGGAATGAGGAGTGTGAAAAGAACTTTAATCATATCAAGAAATATCTATCAAATCCTCCTATCTTGATGCCTCATATTCAAGAGAAGCATCAAGATAAATCTAGCTCTCTAGGCCTATAGAACCAGTATCAAAATGCCTACTGGGGCTACACCTTTCACTTTAGTTTATGGGTCTAAAGCGGTACTACCTATTGAGGTTGAAATCCCATCACTAAGAATCATAATGCATGGTCTAGTAATTGATGATGACTACATAGTGTTTAGGTTGCAAGAACTTGAACTACTAGATGAGAACAGACAAGTAGCATATGATCATCTTAGAGTGTATTAGAAATGAATGTCTAGAGGCTACAATAAGAAAGTTAGACACAAAGAATTTCAGGTTGGCGATCTAGTCTTGAGAGAGAATCCTAAAAATCAATCACATCGAGAATGCAAGGGAAAGTTTGAACCCAACTGGCTTGGTCCTTTTTTTATCACTACTAATTTTGGCTCTGGAGCCTATCAACTCTCAATGATTGAAGGAGAATAGCTTTGAGAACCAATCAATGTTCTCCATCTGAAGAAATTCTATGCCTGAGTCATTCAGTGTATGGTAAAATATCCTGAAAAAATCAAAAATCTGAAAAAGTCCTGAAAAAATGAACATCTTGGTGAAAACCTAGTAAATAAGTGCCTTGATGATTCACAAAAAATGTCAAAAGTACAAAAAAAAATTGGAAAAATGGAAAAGTACAAAAAAATTGAAAAAATGAAAAATACAAAAAAATGAGAAAAAGAAAAAGTGCCTTGGTGAAAACCTGGAAACAAGTGCCTTGGTAGAAAAAATAGAATCTTTGCCAAGATGGTGCAAACCTACCAAACGAGTGCCACTTGTTTCAAAATACTCCATCTATCAGTGCAATCTTGGTCTTTCCCAGCTTTCAGTCTTGCTTTAGTTTGTACATATCTCTTGGTTTGTTCCCGCATTACTATTTTCAATAAGTTAGTTGGTACACCAATTAGCTCATGCATCTATATCCTATCAATGCTTAACACTTGAGGGAAATCAATGTCATATCCTATGGCCTCCAATACATCTTAGATGAGTCATGTCTAGTTAGAGTCCTTTGAAGCTTCATCCGAGTCAGTTAGTCAGTTTCCTCTCTAGAAAGGGATTTTGCATCTACAACAACGTAATAAAACACAAAATGAAAACAATCTATTCTTTTTACATGCTTTTATCTCCTTGTATGCTTACTGATTCACATTGAGATTTTTTCATATTGTGTCCTTTCAAGCTCTTCGATGATGTCCTTTATAGGATTTAGAAGGTGATGACTGGGGGCATAATCTTTTCTTTGTTTTCTTCTTGGAGTGAAAATCTAACAACATTGGAAATTTTGGATTAAAACGGTGTCTATTTGTAAGAGTCTCTATCTCAAATTGGATGGCCATGAGTACCTCGACCATTGATACCTAGAAAATTCAAGGAAGTTTGATCTAACTATTATCTTTTTTGTGTGAATTCTTTCTCGTATTGTGAAACGCGATCTTGCCTAAAGATGTGAATGATAGAGGGTCACTACGGGTAATTCACACTGGATTTAAAATGATCTCTTGACTGTTTGATGTGTTTGAACACAAGGCATATTCTGGTCATCATGATGTCTATGTTTTGATGCTTATACAAATTGCTATATTAAAATGGGTATGATATTCAGGTCATCTTGGTGTTTGTGCCTTGGTGCTTATATCTACTCTAACATTCTGAAATAAAATCAATATTCATATGTCCATGGTTGTTTGGCCAGTGGGTGTTGTATTGATTCTTGAGCATACAAATTGATATTCATATGCCTATGGTTTCATAACTAGTGGGCATTGTATTGATTTATCCAATTACCTAAAAACTCAATGATGACAAATGACTGACACATGATTAGTGACTAGGTCCTAGGTCCTAGGTGGCATTTCATTTTGCATGTAATTTTTACACTTTGCATGATTGCATGATCTCAAAAATTGCTTGAAAATCTCCAACAATCCTTCTTAAAACTACACTTAAAATAAAAATGAAGAGCTAAATCAAATACGAAGGTCTTCTCATAGCAACACAAGTAGTCACTATCCTGGGTTAAACATCCTTTCGACATAAGACTGAGTACTTGTCTTCATCAATACCTACAAAACATATCTTTTGTATCATTGCATTTACATTACATATTCATAATCATTCATTCCATCCATTGCATTACATACATTTGCATTACATACACTTTCCATAATCAATCACATTTGCATAACATTCATACATTTGAAAGAAATCATTGCATTGCATAAATCCGTACATACATTATATTCTACTCATAGCATTTATATCACATGTTATCATCATTAAATCAAAAATATGATAAGTACACATGAAATCACAACTAAAAATCTCGATCTCATATATATATATATATATATATATCATAAAACTCAAAATAGTCAAGGGTGCACTACTAGAACAGTGTACAAAATAATGAGCTCATGAGATCTATCAAAGTTAGAATAGTATATCTATAGATACAAGATCAAAAATATTAAAATAGGAAGACAGATCAACTATCAGCTTGATCCTCTCCATCTAGGGGAGGTGGTGGTGGTGCATCTGGCACTACCTCTGCTCTAGGTGCCCTAGCTCCCTCTGATGCTAGCATGTACTGAGAATACGAAGGCACTCTTTGTGCAACTAGGACAATAGTATAGTATGCAAACACACATAATATGTAGCCTGAGAGGTCTGATGAATAACCTCTACCTATAATCTCTAAACCTCACCATGAAGCTCAGCACACTATCTATTTTCCTCTAGAAATCTCTCCTCCCAGTGAGCACTGTACACCTTTAGGTCCCTGACCTATAATCTGAGTCTCCTCATAGCATCCTATGGAGTAAGTGATACACTAGGATCAACATTGACCACCGACATATCAGTATCTATAGTAGGCTACTCTATAGTCTCAGCTCTCTGCGTCTTACAATGTCTAACCTCAGCACCTAAATCAAAAGTAGCATCACCTTGTAATGGATCTATATCATCACCACTTACAACCTGCTCAGCTGCAAGTACTTCCTAAGTAGTACCAACACTACCTAAAGTACTACTCTCTCCCCTAGTCCATCTCTATGAACCTGAAGGCCTACTTGCTATAGAACTAGTGGAAAGAGGGGGCCTCATCTATCATGGTTGTCTTTGAGGAGGAGCCATCACTCGTGGTCATGAAGATGTAGGGTGTAGAATCAGGGCATGTTCTAGTCTCAGACCCTATCTCATTGGTGCTTTGGTAACATCCATAGCCTCCTCCATGGAAGGAATCAACTCTATGGGATCAAAGAACCTATAGATTAGATGATCTACAAGCCATGATATGAAGTCACTCTAGCATCAACCACCTATGGTCTGTACTCCCAGTCTCTGCCAACAACACCACTATACTCTTGTGAACACAAAACATAAGAAAGTCTCATAGTCCATCTGAGTCTGAGCTCACAACCTATCTAAGCATAAGTGGCATAATCCAAGGGTGCATCCTGCACTCATCCATACTGTCATGATACCTTGGTAATGATAAATCTCTCCAGTATAGAGAATGATCATCCAATCAACACATGACTCTGAAAGAAGAAATTGAACTAGTCTCATGTAGTAGGCCAAGGCTCAATATCTACGTAAGTCCTCCATCGTACAAATGTCATGTCATCAAGGTAGTGTCTCTAGTACATTGGTTGTCATTGTGTCTAGCACATTGGTCTCAAAATTGGGAGATGCTCCCATGCCCAGATCTATAAAACTAAAGCACCAACAGCAAAATTCTTGCTCTCTTGATAGACTACCTCATGCATCTCAAAGAACATGTGGGCTAATAAACACTGACTCCAAGCTAACTCAAAAGGAGTTTCCATTAGTCATGCTACCATCGGTGCCCAACCCATCAAGAGACTATTCTGTTGATGGTTGGACATAATAATACCACCTATCATCCTGACAAGGATGCACTCTAATCTATGGGTATGCCCATAGCGTTGTACCAAGGTCTCCCAAGAAATAGAACTCGTTAGCTGCATATCATCTCCAAAAAGATGTCTGAATGCTAGTAAACCAGAGTTCTCCAAACTTACATGTGAGGGATGCTGACCTGAATGGAATGGAATGCGCAATATTTGATATACATCCTTTGGTGTCATAGTGATCTCACTAGTCGGCAAGTGGAAAGTTTGGGTCTTAGAATGGAATCTCTCTATCAAGGTAGTCAATAGTCCATGATTTACCCTAATCTTGGGTAAATGAATTAGATACTCAAAACCACATGAAGCAAGATGAACTCTCATAGGATCAGACAATGAAACACAAAGTCTCTGAGTCATAGGATGTGAGATGTGCACATGAACATTAGGATATGTGACCCACACAACATAGAAATAGGGAACCCTATCAGTAATCTGGTCAAAAAATAGGCTATAAGTACATAAATTAAACAATTTACTATTTCAAAAGGTAGATTAAAGACTCAATAATCAGGCTAAAAGATCAGAAGAGTGAGAAATTTGACCTAGAAATGAGTTTTGGGCTCACTATTTTTCAAATGACAAAGCAAACTGGCACTGAAACTTGTATGAGTTTCCACCAGTCACCATATGACAAACCTTGATGTTACGACACTGTATATCTCCTCGTACGAGTTATAAGAGACCCGATGAAACATCATACGACTCTTGGGTCCCTCTCATATGAGTCTAGGGGGATAATGGTATGACAACCTAACTAGATTTGGAAAGTCATATGAGCCTAGAAGGACAATCATACAAGTTTCTGTGCATGTAGAAATTTAAAATTGAAAACATATGAAACACATGATAAAAATTGCTGTAAACAAAGAAAAATTAACTTTTTAGTGAAGTACAGAGGTCCACCTACCGGATGGCCATATTGTCGAGGTCTCTGATGCCTCCAGTTGCACTCAAAATGATGAGAAGACATAGGTACCTTCATTTCATCCATTTTCTCTCTTAGAGGGCTGCACAAGGATTTCAAAAGTCAATGGTGAAAATGAATTGAAAATGACCCTTCTAGTCTTTATATAGCTTTTGACCTAATTTTCAAAAGTGCTCCATTTTTCATGAAAATTGCACCCCCAACTAATTTTGATGTTTTGAACCCATTTTCAAGATCAAAATTGAAATCTAAGATCATTTACTTTGTTAAAATTATGATATAAAATTTTTGGACCCAGGATGGTTTATTGCTTGCATAATCAACCTTCAATCATCACAAAAATCTAGTATTCAACCTAACTAACTATCTTACATCAAACTATCAAAATTTCAACTTGGTCAACCTTGGTCAACTCATGGTTTAACCTAGTCAAACTTGGTCTCCAGGACCTCTAAAATAATGCAGAATGCATTCTCAAATGTGTATAACCACTTCTCAAATCAATTAACATGCTTCTAAACTATACAACGCTGACTTTTCTTGTTAGATTTCAATTTTAATCCTGAAGGGGGCATGGTATTACACATCATTCAAAGTCTGTAAATATAAATCTATAATCAATCTTTCCTCAGTAATCAAGACAACAACCATGTCTAGTTGTTGATTCATCTAAAGTCCTCATCATTTCCTTGTTTCTTCATAACTGATGGGTTCAAGATGTGATACCAATATGATTCATACAAGGACATTGAGGTCTGGAATTGGTCACTCACTTCTTCACAATCATAAGGTTTGGGATCAGGTGTTTTGGCACTTTTTCATAATCACCAGTTCATTGTTGATATAGCTAGCATCATCTCAATTCCTGGTCATTCTGGGCCTCGGTCGGTATCTCCTTTTTAAACCTTTCAAATATTTCAAATCAGTATCATACATCTTTATCATACACAAACTATCTTTGAACCACTACACTTCGAATAGTAATTCAAAGAGGGGCAAAATGTAATACCCCAAAAATGGGCTATAGGTTCATTAACCTCCTACATCTTCAAATCAAATGAGATCGATGTCAAAGTCCTAACCTAAGGCACATCTGTACATCATTGAATCCTAATTGATTATCCTTCATTCTGCATCGAGGAATATTCCTAACAATATTCCTATTTATCCTAATTATCTTTAATTTAATGATTATTTGGCAATAAATCCTATTTATCCGAAAGTTTGATTAATTGAATATTTTGAATATTTAATTAATTAGATTTAATACTGCCACTTAATTATTTAATTAAATTTAATTGTATTTATTCCTAAATTGTATTATTTAATTTTGACAATAAATCTAAAATCTTATGGCTAATTGATTAAATTCCTATTTAATTAATTCATGTCAATTGTCAATATTTAATAATATTGTTTTTGGATAAAAGTTTGATTTAGTAATTGATTAACCCATAAATCAATTGTTTTAATTTCAAAAGTCAATTAAGTGGAGAATAAATCACTTTATTTTTATTTTTATTCATATTAAATCATGCACAATCAGAAAAGCAAGCAACTAGAAATTAACAATCAATTTTAAAATTAAACTCAACATTTGATGATGAGTTGGAATTTTATCTAAAACTCTATTTTGAGTAAAACTCTACTATTGCATGATTTTTTTGAGTTAATTA
This sequence comes from Chamaecyparis obtusa, assembly GCA_027943335.1. Classification (NCBI taxonomy): domain Eukaryota; kingdom Viridiplantae; phylum Streptophyta; class Pinopsida; order Cupressales; family Cupressaceae; genus Chamaecyparis; species Chamaecyparis obtusa. The sequence goes on from BSBK01007872.1 coordinate 296,572, forward strand.
TCTCTAAATTCTTGATAACTCAAAAATCAACCTGAGTTTATCAAGAGTGATTTATGGCTTTTCTCTTGCATCCTCAAAGCCCTAGATTTCTATAAAACCAAGGCTCAGCTCTTCATAATTAGAGAGATCATCAACACTCGAATTTGCACAATCATTCTGGAAAATTGACGATTGAAGGATTGAGCACTTGCGACAAGCAATTTGTGAGATCTTTCATAGTTGGTCATAGCTTTTGCATAGTTTCATATCATACTTTTCATATTCATTCATAGCATTCTTAGATTAAATCTGCATTCAATTTCATTCATTTAGCCTAGATTCATATAGTTTTTCATTCTTATTGCATAGAAAATCCAAAAATATAGCTTAAATTGCATTTATAGTCTTTCATATTTTCCATTCAAATCCTTTGTTTAGGTTATGCATTGTTACTAGTCTGGGTCTAATCTGAGAGTATCATACTCGCATCTACTAGAAGGTAGTAAATCGCTTGGTTAGCATAGTTTCAATTCCATTGCATGATTTCAGTTTTTGCTAACCTCTAATGTTTTACTGAGGTGTTGTGTCTACATTTAGGTACAAAATTCACACATATAAGTAAGAGATCTTCCTAGCATAGAAAAGCTAGTTGATACCATATGTAGAGAATGTATGATGGGAAAGCATGTGAGAAATTCATTCAGGAGCAAGCAAAATTTAGCAGAGAACAAGTTGGATCTGATTCATACAGACCTATGTGGACCAACTCAAACAAGATGATACTATGGTGAAATGTATTTCATTTTATTTGTTGATGATTATACTAGGATGATGTGGGTTGCATTCTTGAAAGATAAGTCTAGAGCTTTTGAGAAGTTCAAAATATTCAAAGCTAAGGTTGAGAATGAATCTGGACTAAAAATAAAATGTTTGAGATCGGATAGAGGAGGATAATTCACCTCTGAGAGATTTTATGAGTACTATGAAGAACATGGCATAAAGAGATAGTTAAGTGCACCTAGAACTCCTCAGTAGAATGGAATTGTAGAGAGAAGGAATAGGATCATTCTTGATATAGTGCACATTGTTATGATAGAAGGAAAAGTTGCACACACCTATTGGAGAGATATGGTCAATACAACAGTCTATACCATCAATAGAATTCAATTGAGGCAAGGCACTGACAAAACACCATATGAGCTATGGTTTGGTAATGTTTCCAGAGTAAAATACTTCAGAATCTTTGGAAGCAATTGTTACATCAAGAGGGATGAAGCAATAGGCAAGTTTGATGCAAGAAGTGATGAAGGTATTTTTCTTGGTTATTCTACTAAAAGTAAGGCTTATAGATGTTTCAATTTAAGATTGAAAAAGATCATTGAAAGTGCTCATGGTAATATTGATGAAAAGTTTATGATTCAAAAGAGATATCATGATTACTCACCTATGATTGAAAAAGAACCTAGACCCTCCACCAGTGAGACAGTTATTGAAGAAATGTTTGACAACATTGATGTACTATTCAATGACCCTGAGACAAGTGAAGAAAGTTCTCCTAAGGCTGATGAGTCTACATGACCTAAAGTTCCAAAATATACATCTATAAATCATTGTAAGAAATAAATCATTGGAGATCAGAGTGGAAAATTCATGACAAGATCACAAGCAAAGAACTTAGCTAGCAATGAAGCGGTATGTTTACTATCTCAAATTGAACTTTTAAGTGTTGAAGATGCATGTAAAGATTCAGATTGGCATGATGTTATGAAAGAAGAGCTTGATCAGATCATTAAGAATGACACTTGGGAACTGGTCCCAAGACCTAGTGATAAGAATGTGATTGGAACAAAGTGGATAAATTTAGAAATAAGATGAATGAATATGGAACTATAGTAAGAAATAAAGAAAGATTAGTATGTAAGGGATATGCACAAAGAGAAGGCATTGATTATTTAGACACATTTGCACCTGTGAGCATACTAGAAGCTATCAAGTTGTTTTTGGCTTATGCTACAGTCAAAAACTTCAAGGTTTATCAGATGGATGTCAAGTCATCATTCTTGAATGGAGATCTGAAAGAAGAAGTATACATTGAGCAGCCAGAAGGATTTACCTTATCAGATAGACCTGATATGGTATGCAGATTGAAGAAATCTCTCTATGGACTTAAACAGGCCTCTAGAGCATGGTATGAGAGATTAGCTAGTTATCTAACAAAGATTGGATTCAAGAAAGGAGAAACAGATTGTAATCTATTCATTAGAGAGATATCTGAAGGTTTACTACTTGTAGCTATATTTGTTGATGACATTATCTTTGGAGGTAATGACAAACTAAGTGAATAATTTGCCAAAGAAATGCAGAATGAATTTGAGATGAGTATGATTGGTCCTATCAAATACTTTCTAGGACTAAATGTGTAGCAGATAGAGAAATGTATCTTTGTTAATCAGTCCAAGTATGTGAAAGAGATACCGAAGAAATTCAAGATGGATGATTGCACTAGTACATTTGATATCATTTTTTTATGAAAATTATTGACCATTAATTAAAAAGGTTTAGGTTGGTCGAGTTATAGAAGAGAGAATTTGTTTTTTTTTAAATCCATGCCCATGTTGGTTGAAATTTTGACCAATACGATGTCAGTCGAAATTGTGACCAACATGGGCATATAACTTTAAAAAAATATTTCAATTCTCATTTCATTTTTATGGCAGTGTGCAAATTAGGATTTCCATCTTCTAAGCTAGTAGGAATGGAGCTTATTCTAGATTGTGAAGAGCCAATGATAGAGTTTTAATAGGAAATCATTAAATACAATAAAAAATATAGATTCAAAGGGAAACTCCAAGATCTAGAGGTAGAGTAATTTGGATTTAATGACCAAAAAACCTAATGCTTATTTTCTATTCTTGAATTCCTCTTTTTTAGAGATTTGATTCTTTATTTAGAGGTCTTTATTCATTGTTCTCCAAAGTTTTAAATGCTCTAGCCGTAGGTTTCATTTCATTGTTCTTATATTTGAGGGTTTTCTTTACCTTCCTATTTCAATAGACTAGTGTAGTGTTGAATTTCAGGAGATTCTCTTATTCATCAAGGAAATTTGGATGTCCCTCATTGTACTTCCAATTTTGATTAGTTATTTATAATATCTAGACTCTACAAGGTAACACACATAGGTGAAAAGGGTAGATATAATGAACATCAATCATTGACAGATCAAAAGAGAAATAGATATATTATAAAAATATCAAAGCACAATGATAAAATCTGTTAGGACTGAATGCAAAGTGTTTTGGAAGTCATTCTGTAGCAATTGTTGTTGCATTCATGACTTGGATTGTCATTGATGTCAACACAGTGATATTCTGGATATTAGCAGGAAAGTAGGTACAATTTTGTTTTGCGCACATGTTGTATTGTAGATTGGATTTTGTGTAGTTGATGGTATGTTCTTTGGCATGTTATTAACCTATGGTTAATAACGCAAAAATAAATTCATTCATTTGTAAGAGTTATGAGCATTTTGGTGAAAGTAGTGTTTAGATAGTGTTTCTGTGTAGCGATGTTCAGAAATCGGAGGATATCTCTTAGCTGGGATGGAATCTGATTTTGTGTAGTTAAAAGGATTTTGGAGACTCATTAATGATGATGTGGTTCATAGTGCAAAATTTGAGGATATGTTTGGAGAAAGTTACAGTAACTGGAACCTGACAGTTTTATGTGAATTATGTGTGTAGCGTGTAGAATTTATTATTTTGTAATTGAGGACCAACTCATTTGTAATTATTTGAGTTTGGTATATAAGAAGGAATTTTTTCCTTATTTTAGTGTGTACTATGAAGATTGAGATGTGAATATATGCATGAAGTGAAGAAAGGAGCTAATTCAGTGATGAAGGAAGACTTGTGAGTACAGAGATCTGGAATTGTGATCTTGTGTAGTAGAGAGTGCAGTTTTGGCATAGTGTGAAGGAGGTAATAAATTTCATATTATTCTATTGAATAATTCTAAGATCTTTTGGACAATGGGTTCAGAGATCTTGCCATGAAGCTGTTTGGCCAGTGGGTCCTTTTGTCTTCCATAAACTCTTAACCGGGTTAGAATCTTTTAACAGGGATTCAAAATATCCTAACAGGGATTTATATGTACTAAATATATTTCATAAGACTCCTAACAATGTCCATCCTCTAACAAGGAACTTTCATATTAGTGCATCATTCCCACTAGGGTTTACTCTTTTCAAGAGGTTCCCTAGTCAACATATCTTGTGTTATTGTGCAATTGTGTATGATTATCTTTCAATGGTTGATCAGTATATTGATTACATTGTTTAAAGCTATTGAATGGATAAATTATCTGATAACTAATTCACCCCCCCTCTCAGTTATCTTGGGGATCTTTACTTTCTAACAATTGGTATCGGAGCAGCAGGTCCTTGAAAGAAAATTTTAACAACTTAAGGAGATCCATGGCGAATTTTAGAAAAGAAAGCGCTAAGTTTGATGGAGTAAATTTTGAAAGCTAGAAAGAAAAGATGAAGACACATCTATTGTGTTTAGGGCCAAGTTATTGGTTGATTACAAAGAATGAGAAGACTATCATTGAGGAAGACAATCTAGAGACAGGAACTAAAGATGAACTAGATCTATTCATGTGTAACATACTTGCAAGAGAAGCACTTTTGTCAGCACTACCAGAGAATGAATATAGTCAGGTAAGATGTTTGAAAACATCTCATGCAATTTGGAAAGCTTTACATTCTACTTTTGAAGGTGATGAACATGCAAAGAAGGCTAGATTACATAATTGGATTTGTGCATTTGAAGATATCAGAATGATGGAAGATGAATCTATTAGAAGTTATATTGGTAGGATGTCTGAGATTGTGACAGGAATAAAGTCTTGTGGAGGTGATAAGACAGAGAATGAAGTTATATGGAAAATTATGAGAACTTTGACACCAGTATTCAAGTAGACAATGCAGATGATTGAATAAGTGATACCTTGTACATTGAACTTTTCAAGAGAGACTCTTCTTGGAAGATTAGAAACAACAAAGATGAACTTGAGATTATCAGGAGAGCTACCTAGAATGGAAATAGCATTCAGTGCTCTTAACATTAGACCTACAAGAAGTACTAGTGTGAATGGACATTATGCCAGTAGTAGCAGATCTGAGGAAGATAAGAAGATTGAAGAAGGTATTGCATTACTTGTAAAAAGAGAACCAGATGGTAAGAAAATCTTTAAATGTTGGACTTGTCAAGAATATGGTCATTTTGCATATAAATGTCCTAAAAGATTTAAGAAGTATAGAAGCAACTTTAAACCTAGGAGATCTAAAGAATGTTATTATGCAAATGATGAAGATTTTGAATCAGGAATTGAAAAACATTTAAGTGACAGTGATAATGATAACTTTGAGGAAATAGGATTTATAGCAATTAAAGAAGAAAGTTTTGAATTTGATAAAAGGGAAGAAAAAGCATTAGTTTCACAAGTTGAAAAGAAATCTGATTGGATTATAGACAGTGGTTGTTCACATCATATGACTAGAGATAAAAGAAAGTTTGTTAAGTTAGATAATTCTGATGGAGGAATTGTTAGGGTTGGTAACAATGCACCTTGTTTGATTAAGGGTATAGGATCTATTACTCTTGATGGAAAGACTAACACTGATGATGTTTACTTTATTGATGGATTGAGACATAATCTACTAAGCTTTGGACAATTGGCTGATAAGGGTTATCAAGTTTGGTTTTCTGAGAAAACTTGTGTGATAAAAGATAAAGATGGAAATCTGATTGGAAAAGGATCCAGAACTAGAGGTAATGTATTTCAGTTGAATCCTACTGAGATGACATGTTTGATAACTAGGATTGATGATAGTTGGTTATGGCATAAAAGGTTTTGTCATATAAACTTTGATAATATTTTCAAGGTGAGCAATACACTTGCAGTAAGAGATTTACCTAGAATTATGAAACCTACTAACATGATTTGCAAAGAATGTATGATGGCAAAGCAGAAAAGGAGTTCATTTCCCAACAAGAAGTTCACATCGACAGAGAAGCTGGAGATTGTTCATATAGACTTGAGTGGTCCTACTAGGACTAGAGGATTCTATGGAGAAAGGTATTTTATGATTCTTGTTGATGATTTTACAAGAATGATGTGGATTGCATTTTTGGAAGAAAAATATGAAGCATTTGATAAATTTAACATCATGAAAAGAAAAATTGAGAATGAATCTAGAATGAAGATTAAGTGTCTAAGATCTGATAGAGGTTGTGAATTTACATCTAGAGAGTTTAACACCTTTTGTGAAATGAATGGTATTAAGAGACAAATTTCAGCCCCTCGAACACCAAAACAAAATGGTATTGCAGAAAGAAGGAACAGGTCAATAACTGAAGCAGCAAGAGCTATGTTGTTTGAAAATGATTTGGCTAAAACTTTTTGGAGAGAAGCAGTGAACACAGTAGTATACACTATGAACAAAGTACAAATTAGAGTAGATATAAACAAGATACCTTATGAATTATGGTTTGGACATACACCCTCCGTTAAGTATTTTAGAATTTTTGGAAGTAAATGTTATATAAAGAGAGATGATGATATAGGAAAGTTTGATCCTAGAAGTGATGAAGGAATATTTCTTGGATATTCTTTAAAAAGCAAAGGATATAGATGTTATAACAAAAGAACTAAGACTATTGTTGAAAGTGCAAATGTAAAAGTTGATGAGAAGTTTAAAATTTAGGAAAGAATGCTTGATTATGAATCTGATGGAGAAGCACAACCTCAGCCTAACATTGAAAATACATAATTATTTTTTGAAACTAACAGTGATTTGCTGAATGAAAGTCATACTGAAGAAAACATAGAAGAAAGCAGAGAAGAATCTACAGTTGGAATAGGATCAGTAACTATGACACCTAACAGGTATACTTCAAGACATCACCCTATTGAGCAAGTTATTGGAAGTTTAGATACAGGATTTTTGACTCAAAATAAGGTACATTTATGTTTGATTTCTTAAATTGAACCTAAGACTACTAATGAAGCTTGTGAAGATGAACATTGGATTAATGTTATGAAAGAAGAACTAGAGAAGATTGAAAGAAACAAGACATCGAAATTGGTCCCTAGACCTAAAGACAAGAATGTGATTGGAACAAAATGGGTATTCAGAAACAAGATGAATGAACAAGGAGAAGTGATAAGAAACAAAGCAAGATTGGTATGTAAAGGATATTCACAAAAAGAAGGAATTGACTATGAAGAAACTTTTGCACCTGTGGCCAGACTTGAAGTAGTGAGAATGTTTCTAGCATATGCAACTTACAAGAAATTCAAAGTGTATTAGATGGATGTGAAGTCAACATTTTTGAATGGTGATTTGGAAGAAGTCTACATTGAGCAACCTGAAGGTTTTCCTTTGACACAAGAAGAAGATATGGTATGTAAGTTAAAGAAAGCTTTATATGGATTAAAACAAGCACCTAGAACCTGGTATGCAAGATTGGATAAGTATTTATTGAAATTGGGATTTATAAAAGGAACAATAGATAGTAACTTATACACAAAAGAAATTGAGAATGGTTTGTTGGTTATAGTTATATTTGTTGATGTTATTATCTTTGGAGGAGAAGATGAAGCTAGTGAAAAATTTGTAGATGAAATGAAGACTGAATTTGAGATGAGCATGATTGGAGAAATGAAATATTTTTTGGGATTACAGATAACACAAAGCAAGGAAGGTATATTTGTAAGTTAGACTAAGTATTTAAATTACTTATTGAAAAGATTTGGAATGGAAGATTCTAAACCTATTGGAACACCTATGGTAACTGGACATAAGCTATCTAGCAAAGATGAGACACCAGCAGTTCAATAGAAAAAGTATAGATCTATGATTGGAGGATTGTAGTACTTGACACATACAAGACTTGATATATCACATTCAGTGGGCATTGTAGCAAGATTTCAAGCAGAACCTAGAGAATCACATTATGCAGCAGTAAAGAGGATACTGAGATATCTGAAAGAAACAATGGATTATGGATTATGGTATGAGAATTCTGATGATTTTACTTTATGTGCCTATACTGATGCAGATTGGGGAGGTAGCATTGATGAAAAGAAAAGAACCAGTGGTGGAGCCTTTTTTCTTGGAGGAAAATTGGTCTCCTGGCTAAGTAAGAAGAAGAATTGTACTTCACAAAGCATAGCAAAAGTAGAATATGTTGTAGCAGCAAATAATTGTGATCAGATTATTTGGATGAAGTAGATGTTGAAGGATATTGGAATAAAGTTTGATGAGCTTGTTGTTATACATTGTGATAACACCAGTATAGTGAGTATGTCAAAAAATCCTATTTTACATTCTAAGACTAAACATATTGAGATCAAGTATCATATTGTAAGAGACAAAGTTGTAGAAAAAGAAGTAAGATTGGAGTACATAAGTACAAAGGAGCAGATAGCAGATATATTTACAAAGCCTTTACCTAAGGATACATTTGTGTATCTAAGAGGTATGCTTGGGGTTATGCCCCAACCTATTTTTGAGAATTGATGCAGATGATTACATCTGTCCAGTGGTATATGAGCCCTATCTTTCTTCTGGATTGGATGTTGGAACTTCCTCTATGGGGGAGTTTATGAGCTGAGTCATGAGGATTCTTGTTATTGTATTTTTTTGAAAAGTGTCTTTTAACATTAAGTTGTTGTTGACTTAGTGATAGAATTTCTATCATTGATTTCAATGGGGGAGAGATATACATGAAAAACATTGTGGATTGTATGAGAGAGCTGTATAGGAAAATGAAGCAAGATTTGATTTGATATTTTGTAGTGATGTTGCAGTATTGGATTTTTGGAACATTGGATGTTTTTCATATATGTTGCCATCAATGCTAATGGGGGAGATTTTTAGGAATGAATGCAAAGTGTTTTGGCAGTCATTCTATAGTAGTTGTTGTTGCATTCATGACTTGGATTGTCATTGATGTCAACACAGTGATATTCTGGATATTAGCAAGAAAGTAGGTACAGTTCTGCTTTTCACACATGTTGTATTGTAGATCAGATTTTGTGCAATTTATGGTATGTTCTTTGGTGTGTTATTAACCTATGGTTAACAGCGCAAAAATAAATTCATTCATTTGTAAGAGTTATGAGCATTTTGGTGAAAGCAGTGTTTAGACAGTGTTTCTGTGTAGCGATGTTCAGAAATCGGAGGATATCTCTTAGCTGGGATGGAATCTGATTTTGCATAGTTAAAGGGATGTTGGAGACTCATTAATGATGATGTGGTTCATAGTGCAAACTTCGAAGATATGTTTGGAGAAAGTTACAGTAACTGGAAGCCGACAGTTTTATGTGAATTCTATGTGTAGCGTGTAGAATTTATTATTTTGTAATTGAGGACCGACTCATTTGTAATTATTTGATTTTGGTATATAAGAAGGAATTTTTTCCTTATTTTAATGCGTACTATGAAGATTGAGATGCAAATATATGCATGAAGTGAAGAAAGGAGCTAATTCAGTGATGAAGGAAGACTTGTGAGTACAGAGATCTAGAATTGTGATCTTGTGTAGCACAGAATGTAGTTTTGGCATAGTGTGAAGGAGGTAATATATTTCATATTATTCTATTGAATAATTCTAAGATCTTTTGGATAGTGGGTTCAGAGATCTTGCCTTGAAGCTGTTTGGGCAGTGGGTCCTTCTGTCTTCCATAAACTCTTAACTGGGTTAGAATCTTTTAATAGGGATTCAAAATCTCCTAACAGGGATTTATATGTACTAAATGTATTTCATAAGACTCCTAATAGGGTCCATCCTCTAACAAGGAACTTTCATATTAGTGCATCATTTTGTGGGCATCATTCCCACTGGGGTTTACTCTTTTCAAGAGGTTCCCTAGTCAACATATCTTGTGTTATTATGCAATTGTGTATGATTATCTTTCTATGGTTGATCAATATATTGACTACATTTTTTTAAGCTATTGACTGGATAAATTATCTGATAACTGATTCACCCCCCCCCCTTCTTAGTTATCTTGGGGATCTTTACTTTCTAACAAGATCAAGATAGTGATACATGAGGGAACAATGATTGACTGACATGATAGTAGGGAGTAAATATTGCTAGAAATAGTGACAATGGAGTAATGCAAAAAATAGAACCCCGATAGTCAAATTCAGAAGCATCATAAAGAATGGATAAATTTAGAGAGTAGTGGCACAAGCATGACTGTCAAATTACAATCACAAAACAAAGTAAAGCTAGTAGAAAAAGCACCAAATAATAGTCATTAAAGTACCAAAAAATGATTAAGGATCAAGATTAGAAATGATTGTTAAATACCTCAAATGTAATAATATGCCATGCTATGCTAGTGCCATTGCAGAGTGGTGACAGTAATGTCCAATTTCAATTAACATGAATGTCTAAATAGTGGTCAAGACATGTCTATGAATGTTAAAACAATCATAATCTGGAGAAGTCACAAAAAATAATAAAAGCATCATGAATAAGATGAAAAATTGAAGATAGGGTATAGTCATAAGAGTGTTTTCAAAGAGAGCCATGATAATAATAGTCCTAAGCATCCATTAGAATATAGGTTACTAGTTCAGGTCTTTCTTTGACTATATTGTGAGTTGTTTTACTGTATTGTTGGTGTAATGGAAATGCTTAAACATGGAATAGAGGAGAAGTTCATACAAAGATGAAGCACAATCATGAATTCTATCACAATAATCACTGCTATTACAAGGTCCAAAAATGCATTCATTAGAGGTAAAGAATGCATAATCAATATGAGTATAAGATGGTCAGGATGTCCATTATATAATCAGTGATATGTGGAGGACAAGCAGTGCGACTGAGGCTCAATGAAAGAGATACTCTTAGTGAATCAGTCATCCATAAGAGAGATACAATATGCAAAGAAAGGGGGTTGTCTATGGTAAAAATAATAACAAATGAATGAACAAACTATAGTTCATTCAAATAACAATAAGTCCAAGTATGGAGTGGAGTATTTATTCAATCAATATAGATATGAATAGAGCAACCAAAGTGTCATGTAATGAAATGATTGAAGAGTAGTCTTGTAAGCACAATGAAATTCATTTCTTGGTCAAAAGTAAACTAATTTAAGCACTATCAAAGGAGTGGGGCTATGAATAATCAAACCATGATCAATAAGATATATGACAGTGACCAATTACAATGTATGGTCCAAAGTGAAAATAGGTCTTTTAAGTATGACTACCTTTTGCGGTCCTTTCACTTCCCTCAAGAGAAGATATAAATGTTTTAATAAAGGGATTGACTATTCCAATTAGTTCATTAGAAAACCCTTACCCCCTTTTTCAAATGGACCACACCCTTGACCCCTCTGGTCTACATAACCAATACCATTGACTATTCTAAAGATAGTGACTCTGGAAGTTGTGATTCTCTAGTTGGGACAGTAATCACACTATTCCCCTAAGGACTATGGATTTTCCTTCTCATCGACAAGAAACTATAACATCATTCTAAAATCTTCTATACTCTTCCAATATCCATTCCAATCCAGTCATACTTCTACACAAACAAATTAACTCACCAAAATGTTGTCATTTCGGGACAATCATACCAAACCCTGCAACTTTGATTGCTTCACCCTCAAGATGGGATTCTCTGGCCCCTCCAAGAATCCTACTTGTGGTAGACACACATATCTTCATCCCCCTCAAGCCTCCATGGCCCAAACACACTTTAAGTATGGATAAAGCACTCAAACTTTTGACTGTGACAGTCAGCCCCCCTTCCTCTGTGATAGTCCAGTCAGTATTCTAGCTTCATAGCATATGAATTCAATGAATGGTTCTCTTAAAACAAATAGGGGTAGTCTAAAAAGTTTCCTATATCATTCCCCCTCATGAAGAGTCCTTATTCAACATGCAAGATTCAAGAAATTACATTCTACCCTCTCGGGTTACCCTAGGAGAGGATTTTGACTATTTTTACCAAAAAATCAATTTCTCCTTCTATAAAACTCAAAATGGGATTATTCCACCACAAAAATCAATTTAATTCATACCTCTAATACCTTTAATTGATAATAGTTCAAGATAGATGCATTAAGGTGGCGTACAATGCAATGAAAGTGACTGCATTTCTAGAAAATTAGAAAATTGTAGAATTAAAACATCATTTTACTACTTCAAACTTTATATATGCTTGTCTCCTTGACCAACCCATGTTCTCTCCATTTTTCAATTTGAATAGGTCTCTTAAAGACCAAATTTTGACCAACCAGCTTTGAAACTACTTTCAAACTCCCCCAAAACTGATTCTAACAGTCTAAAATTGATTGTCTACTAAATAGACTTATTACAAAAAGTTGTAAATGTTGTCAAGTTGACAAATTGACAACTAAAAGCCCCATTAGTGTTAAAACACTTTCAGAAGCCTTAAAACTATAACCCACACCTAAAATACTAACCCTTAGGTCATTTAGACCTTCTAGTGACCCTTAGTCCTACTTTGCCAACTTGGGCAATTACATTCATATAGAGTTTTCAATTACAACCAAATGTTTTAAATAGCCATATTACATCTTTGAATGACCTTATAGGTCCCATATATCTTCTTCCCTTCATGGTTTCCACCTTAGGTCTTACTAGTGACCCTTGTGTACCTTCATGTCCTTTTGGTGCTCTGCACCACATTTCACACTGTCTTCTCCTCTACTCTTGGAAACTACATACCATATTTTCAATCATTGTATTGACATAAGAAATTCCCTTTCTTTCTCTTGTCAATAATAGTATTATTCATAATATTCTCACTACTTTTCCATTGCAGACCATGATTGTTTTGAGACAATCAATCTTTGTAGCAATATGACTACTCGGTAATAGTGATTGCATACTTTGAGAATCAATAAATTCATCTATCCATGATAGTGAATGGACCTCTTTTAAATATTTTTGTGTTGAAAGTGATTCTACCAAACATGGAAACCTAGGTGAACATAGAGATAATGCTTGAAAATCAAAGAGGATTGTAGGAAAACATGAAAGACATGATGAAATCAGGAACCCTACCAAATATTGACGGATAACTCTATTTAAAGATAGTTTCCCCTACTGATATAACAAAGACTTTAAACTAAACCTACTACTATTAATCCAACTCAACCAAGTTTTGGAAGGAAACAACATGAAGGATGAAGAAAGAATGGAAGGAAATTGATCGATGAAATGCCTGCATAAAAACTTGGTTCTTTTTAATTATAATTCTAATCTAACTCTTGGTTAGGTGGAAGTAAGAGATGCTTAGTTTCAATCCTATGCACTATGGACTTGTAGAGGCAATTTAATAGTTCAAGAAACTAAGAAATGAGTTGTCATTATGGTAAGACACAAGAATGGTCTTGGGAGTATTATTGGAGGTGCTTAACTTTGGAAACTTACCATGTTAATGTCATTAAAAAAATACAAAAAATTAAGGCCTATGAGATTTTATGATAATGCTCTATTTGAAATAGGGTGCTCAAGTTAACAATGAAATAAAAAAATCCATGCTTGTATTCATATGATTAGGAGAGGTTTCTTTGTGTTTTCATTACTTAAGGGCAGCCTATATATGGAGGTAGAGAGTCCTACAATGTTATTCAATTTCCTTAGTTATTTACCTGATTTTATTTATTTAAATCTACTCGTTACAATTATTTTTCTATTTATACACCCTCTATTGCTATTATAATGGCAAAGCATCAAAATTGTCCATTTCTAAACTTTGATTTGGTATGATAAATGTCCCTTTGCATTGAGAAAATGGTTGTTTAGTAATGATTTGTATCTACAGGTTGCAAAAAAATCATCCTTCTTCCACCAATGAGTCATTCCATTCAAGAAAGACCATGTCTGACAATATCAAAACACAAAAAAGTAGGGAGAAAATTGCTAGACTGTGGTCTAACTTAAAAAGAAAAGGTGATGGAAAATGTTATTGTCCTTCAAAAATTTGTAAGGGCTTAAAGACTCAAAGATATCTAATCAAAACAGTTGAGGAACATTGTAGGCAACATGGTCACATCGAAGGGGGAAATGAATTTCATCCACTGGTATGTATTTTAATAATTTATAAAATACATAAGACATGATTTGATGATGAAATCATGGTCATGGTTAATATAAGGTCATCATTTTCATATAGGTCAACCTCCCTAGGTTTCATGTTATGGACCATGACAATCTGGAGAATGTGGATTTCCAAATGAGGGAACATGGAGGTGTGAATATAGAAGTAGAAGGTAATGATCCCATGGAAGAAGACCACGATGATGAAGAAGATCATGATGATGATGATGATGATGATGATGATGATGATGATGATGATGATGATGATGATGATGATGTTGACGTAGACCTTGATGTACCTATACTTGAGAAGGTACACAAGCCCCTATATGAAGGCTCCCAAACAAGTCTTCTTACTGTTGTATTGTTGTTGGTGAACTTGAAGGTTATGAATGGTTTATCCAACGTAGCAATGACATGTATGTTAAGGTATGTCATCTTTTTTCATTATTTTAGTCGTAATTCCCTTACAATTAACATTGGGTGAATCGTGTAGCAATTAATATTTTTTAAATTAAAAAATTATATTTTTGGTCGTAGGTTCATAGGTGAGTGTTTTTTACCACCATCAAACATTCTACCTCACTCGTACCAAGAATTATCTGCCATTATGAAAGATATTGGAATGGACTATCAAACAATACATGCATGTCTGAATGATCATATTATATATCATAAATAGCATGAATTTGCAACAAAATGCCCTATTTGTCATATTAGTAGATATCAATCAGATCGAATAACAAAAAAGGTGTCTCCCAAGGTTCTTCGATTTATTCCCATTATTCTACATTTGCAACAATTATTTAGGTGCAATAGCTTGGCACGATTTATGGATTACCATGCATGCAATAGAAGTCAAGATGACATTATGTGAATGCCTGCGGATGGTTTGACATTTAAGGAAATAGAGGAAAAATGGCCACACTTTAAAGAACATTGTAATCTCAAGCTTTCATTGGCAACGGATGGTGTCAATCCATTTGGAGAGATGAGATCTACCTACTCAGCGTGGCCTATTTTTGTTATCAACAATAACATTCCTCCTTGGTTGTCCATAAAGAGGGAGCACATAATGTTGGCACTGATTGTTCCAAGTAATTTTTGATTTAATAGTCATCTAAATTAATTTATTATAAATAATCCATCAAAATGGTCATAATAATTATGTAATGTTTTTGTTCATTCAACTAGGTAAGTACCAACTTAAAGATATCAATGTATATATTGAGCCCCTTATTGACGAGTTGATGGTGTTATGGAATGGGGTCACTATGTATGACATCTCTAGACCAATAGGACAAAGACAATTTCAATTCCATGCAATGCTTGTATGGATAATACATGATGCCCCTAGGCTAACACATTTTTGTGGTATGTTCTCTTCTTAACACCTCTTTTTTGGTATGTTATAGTGCTAACACAAAGTTAACATATTTAATCCAATTATACATGAGCTTGTAGGTCTTCAGACAAAGGGAAAATTTGCATGTCCAGCTGTGGTCCAAAGATGAAATCTCGTCATTCAAAAAGTTTAAGAAAGTAGGTGTTCGATGAGAATAGACACTTTCTCCATAGAAATCATAAGTACCAAATTATCAAAAAACATCTTTTCAATTTGAAAGAAGAGACTACATCAAAGCCATAGACAATGACACCTCACCTATGGAAGTCAACATACAATAAAATAAATCATCAAGGTAATGTCATTCCATCTAATGGTTTTTGTTTCAAATTTATATTTTGATATTGTGTTTTGTTTACTGATGATGTAATTGATGCTTGTGAAAGTTGTCAAGGCATCAATGACCAACTTCCAAAAGGACTAAAAAGTTATCCTACACAATTTAGTAGGTTGTCGTACTATGAGCAACTCCCAATCGTGCATTTGTTTGATCCTATGCATATTGGAAAGAATGTAACAAAGACATTATGGAAAATCTTGGATGGAAGGCATGACAAAGATCAAATTGTCAAAATTTGTAGTGACATTGAAGAATCCAACTATGCAATGAAAAATATCATTCGATCAAATAACAATGGAGACTAGATTGATACAAGTTCACTTAGTTGATTATTGTTGGAGCAACAGAGAAATGCTATAAAAGAAGTCATAAAAAAAATATGATTTCCCACAAGATTTGTTGCAAACATAAACGATCTCATATCAAAGA
Organism: Chamaecyparis obtusa; assembly: GCA_027943335.1. Lineage (NCBI taxonomy): Eukaryota > Viridiplantae > Streptophyta > Pinopsida > Cupressales > Cupressaceae > Chamaecyparis > Chamaecyparis obtusa. Next base: position 312,886 of record BSBK01007872.1, read on the forward strand.
AAAGTGAATTTGGGTCAGGGATGAAAACACATGATTGACATACATTTATTAGGGTAATTCATGTTATTTTGTATTCACTATATATTTGTATACTACATGTAGTTTTCATTGCATTCTTTTATAAAATATTGACAAAATCATTTTACAAACATTGCAGTACATTCTACCTCTATCTCTCCCACACCACTTCACCAACAGTGTCAAACAAGTTATATATGATCTTGGAAAATACACGAGGTGGTTATCATCTAAAGAAATCAATAAAAAAGATATAAAATATTGGAAGAGAAAAATTCCTCTTCTTATGTGTGAAATGCAAATTTGTCTACCTTCAACTTTTTTCAATGCACAAGAACACTACCTCATACATCAAGTTGAGGAGATTGAATTGTGTGGACCTGTACCAACTAGGTCAATGTGTATGGTTGAGAGGCACTTGAAATTTTTGAAAGGCTTGGTTTGACAGAGAGCACATCTCGAGGGTTCTATGGTAGAGGGATATATGGTATACTAGACCATGGTGTACATTAGTGAATATCTTCCTAAGTTTGCAGCAAAGATCCATGTAGATCGTATTTGGGATCCCAACTCCATTAACACATTTGAAGAGGAGCACTTGATGGGCAAAGGTAGATTGAGGAAAGTGAGAGGTAAATCTAAGATGTTATTGTAGTTAATTAATTCTTATAAATCTTCAATATAAGTTATTTATAATTAGTGTATTTTTTTTATACAATTGGTCGAGAGTGGGATGCAATACATTTATATATTGCAAACAATCTTGATTGGATGATGATATGGATTGAATGATGTCAACAAAGTGGTTGCTTATTAACATGGGAAGGTGTTGCTTCATTGGTTAGAGAAGGTCATCGTAATGGAGATTCCAATGTTACGCCAATGGTAATTGATCTAGTACATGGTTTAAGAGGTAGAGAGGTACATAAAAGTTTCTTAATGATCATGACTCATATGTTTTGTATCAACTCATGATGCAAATAATTTACACATGCTTGAAAAATTGTAGGTCAAGCACCACAAAACTATGTACTATCATGGCCACAAATTTTGCATAAAAAATTTGGATGACACAAAGAAAACTTGTGATTCTGGGATAACTGCAATTTTCGAGGTCACCAATATATCATCTAGAAATGACATACATCCTCAAAAATCTCAAAATTGATACTATGGAATCTTGGATGATATAATTGAGTGCACCTTTAACTCCTTCAAAGTAGTTTTATTTGTCATCAAATGGTACGAGCTATGACTAAATCAACATGATCTAGATAGAACTATTATTCAACATGATAATGGATTTATAATGATTAATACAAGGTCATTTTAGCCAGTTGGAGATGAGCCCTATGTTCTTCCAAGAAAATGTGAGCAAGTGTTTTACTTAGAGGTTCCACATAAACAAGGTTGGTCATTTGTTGTTAGACATGATCCAAGAGGAAGGTCGATAAAGTATAATGTTATGGAAGAAGAAGATATTGAAGATGATGAAGAAGAAGATGATGAAGATCAAGATGATGGTGATGATGATGATGATGATGATGATGATGGTGATGGTGATGATGGCGATGATGATGGTGATGATGGTGATGATGATAGTGGTGATGATGATGATGATGATGATGATGATGATGATGATGATGATGATGATGATGATGATCAATGACATGATTGAAATGATCAATGAAATGATTGACATGATTTATTGATTTTAATTGTAATGATTACATATTTATTGTGCTCAATTCTAATGATTACAACATATGTGATTTATAATTACCAATGTTTTGCTTATGATGCTCAATTAATTGCTGCTAATACATGTATACATTGTGTTTGATTATCACACTTTTTGCAAATAGGCAATTGACTACAAACATAATCACCCCTTCTGTTGATGATCTTGCATTCCATATATAAGGTAAATTTGTTCATGTTTATGATGTTGCATATTATTCATGTTGTCTTCTAAGTTATTTATAGTATCATGTAATTTTTAGCTAACTTAAGATAAATGATTAACATATGCAGGAAATTTAACCCCTTTGGCATAGATCATGCACAGTGACATGGATCAATAGGTATAAGTCAATAAATAGACATAATTTTCTTATATTCTTCCTATTTATCACTGAGCATGTATGTTCTAAATAGAAATATTATATAATCATATAATGTATATATAGATAAAGAAGAACCGTATGTATGGGTCACAACTTGATTATTCTATATATATTATTTAAATATTATCAAAATTCTATTTGAAGCAGGGACGTCACAATATCTCATTTGATGGATTGCAAGACCCACCAAATAGGTACTTGTCAAATCTATCCACATCGAATGAGGGAAATGAGGGAATGCTAGATGAAAGTTCTACATGTAGTACAACTAAAATAAGGAGATCAACTAGAGGTCAAAAGATTAGAAAAAAATTTGATAAATGCATTCAATTTTTCCTTGCTAATGGGGGGTCATGTTCTTATGATGATAAGACCAAAGGCAACATCAAGGTGCCCTTTCGGTACACACACATTGAGAAAGAATGGGTACCCAATGAGCTACCTCCAATTAACACTAAATTTGGTGTTAATGAGAGGATACATAGCATTGCTCCATCCTCATTACATGGTTTGGGCCTATTTTCCATGGATGGGATAAAGGTATGTTACAAAAAAGTTGTTGAATTGTTCAAGTATGTCGGTCCATGTTACAATTACAATGATTGGATGCAGATTGTGCAATATAAAAAAAGTATGCGTAGGTATGCACTATTAGCTAATTATATACAATGGAAAGAAAATAATCAAAGTAAAAGATTTGCAATGTACATTGATGAGAGACCAAAAGCAACAGGTAATATTGCATGTTTTATAAATAGTACGTGACCTTCCTCAACTAATAAGCAACCCAATTGCATATTTGAGGTGTATGAGGGGAATCAAGTTTTTGAATGTGCGATAAAATCAATAAGTACAATGGAAGAAATGATAATAGATTACCATTTAAATCACATAGATACAAACAAAGTTACTATCATGAGGGTGGTAAGTACTATATACCATTTTATTAATAAGTTTTTTTTGCTAAGTCTATTGCTTTCAGTTCACTAAAGTTTTTATATTTGATCTTTGTCACAGGATGATATGGATCCCATACATGATAGAGGCCATGAGGATGCTCCTCCCACCCATTCTTCAGCAAGGGTAAACCTTATTGAAATTGTACAAATTAGATAGTTGAAAAATGTTATATTATTATGTTATTTTATTTACGATTTTGGAGTTTTTATGATAGTTTTACTAATAGTCCTGTCACAATTTGATGTTTAGGATAGGGGAAAAGCACCTATAGTAACAGAGGTAATAGCTACCCCTTCTGATGATGATATCACAGAATCATCTAATATAACAATTATGTTGAGGAAAAAACTTAAAAAATCAATTTAGAAATAATGAAAATTTTTGATGAAGCAAATATTCCAACCGAGGAGATGATGAAGAGGCTATCTGAATTAAAAGCGCAAGCACATCATTATGAAGTAAGTAGTATTGAATCTTTAGTTATAACAAAATTTCAATAAAGGTTTATATTTTATACTCTTTTATGTTGTGAAGTAAAATATGTAATATGTGTTCTTATTATAGGAATTTTTGGCAATTGATCTAGAACCTGGTCAAGGACAATGTGGTGAGGCTGGTACTAGTAGAACTCTGGCTACCTCAAGTAAAATAATCCTTTAGTTGACAAGTTACATGAAATTTTTTCTTTGGAACATTCAAAAACTTCTTAAGTTAACTCTTACTTTTATTATTTTAGAATGTCTTTGCTAACAATGTATTGTTTAGGTCATCAAGTGTAGGAGACTCCTCCTAGGAGGTTGACAGATGTCCATCTGAGATTTTTGAGTGCAATGTCAACAACAAGGGGCATGCAAACATTGATGCCTTCACGGTTTATGCCAGCTGGTAAATCCTTGTTTTGCTATATTTGGTTTTGTGTTAATTATGATTTGATAATTTGTACTTTAATCTTGGGTGCATCAAATAGTGGATTATTTTTTTGGAGTAGGAGATACACCAATAGCACCATCTAGTACACCAGATATAGATCAGAGTACATGTATTGGTGATAATTCACCATCATTTCCTAGATCTACCCATGTTTCTAGCATGTGAGTTATGAAGATGTCATTGTTGATTGATGATAATGAATCGATGCCTTTAAAATGTCCTAAGGTTCCAAGTACTTTAAATAATTATTTTTTATATTATAATATGCATTTACCTATTCATAACAAGTTTTGGATTGATTATCCCATGACATTTTTTGCAAGAAATGATTCATTTTATAAGACACTTTATGACCTCACATTACATATATTCGGGCCCACCATATGTACAAGGTGGAACATGTTAGCACTTGTAAAATTTTCATGGCTACATCCCCTCTTTCCTGGCCTCTGCACCTATTTTCCTTGTCTCTGGTTTGGAAACCCTAGGTCAAAATTCAAAAAACCTAGCCATTGCAACAAAAAGCCCTAAGTGTGCCCTAGCCTTGTTCTAATTTCATGTTACTTTTTGGGTCACTTAAAACCTCATAAAGACATGTGCATTAAATTTTTATTCACCCGACGGTCTTTATTATCCCTAAGTTTCCAACGCCTAGCGAAATATTTTTCCTAAGTCTGTTGGCTTTAATATTTCCTCAGTCCAGTGTTAAATATTTCCTAATGTTTTTGGCCTTCATTTTTTCCTAGGCCTAGCTCTAACACCATCTTGATCTAATGGTGGGTGTAAGTTCTCATGGAATTTGTCAGAGGCTTGTGAACTTACACTAGCCATTGATTCTTCTTTGTGATGTAGCCTTTCAAAATGGGCAGGTCCACTATCAGAGGGTGCTGAAATGGTGGTCTCCTATTGGTCAATATGTTAGTGAGTTGGACGTGTTGTTAGGCAGGCCCAATATCTCAGTCCGAAGATTCAAGATCAATGACTAGCATAAAAGTGTAAAGAATCTTTTAAGCCTATGAGATCTTGTGCCAACCGTCCGATCTCCCAGTGTATTAAGGTCAAAAAAGGTGGGTCCAAGGTGCCACATAGTGATGATGTGCTTAGATCTCATTGGTCCACATAATGATGAATTGGTGGTTGTCAGTGGGTCCTGGTATCTAGAACATGTCAGAGGGTTTGGTGTCAGACATTTTGATCAACAGTCAGCATATGATCACATGGAATATTATTCCCCCATGCGATCTTGCATCCACTATCCGATTAGATGTAGGAGGATTAGTGGGTCCTTTTTTGGAGATGACTGAGTAGTAGTAGCGAATAATATGGTGACAAGTGGCATAAAGCGGGCCCATGTGGGGGTCTAAGGTTAGGCAGTCCGGCTAAATTCTTTTAGTGATTCCAATAAATTTCAAAGGGCTTCACTCATTCACGAAGAAAAATGGGAATGTTCCAAACCAATTGGTGATTTAGCGAACAAGCATTCGTGTAGTAGCTAAATCATTTGGCAAAGGCATGGGGTATTCTGCGAACTGGTGAAAACTTTCAGTCACCAGTTCACCAAATGTGACCAAGGTAAGTTCATTTTCTTTGTTCACTGAATCACAAAGTTAAATGGTGGGTTAAGATTTTATTCTATGAATAGAAAATGCTTTGTCATGTAGTCACTAGGAGTAAACCTAGGGATATTTGATGAGTTAAGTCATAAAGCCTATGAAGGAAAAAGATAGAACGGTCATGACTTAAAGTTGATCTCTGTTTGAATGTTGACCGCTGATTTGCTGCTAGCACTATGGATGTAACTATTGTAGTTTGAATTCAAATTTTTGAAAGGGTTTCTCAATGATAGAAAGGAATGGTTTTTAATGTTTTAGTGGCCAGATTTGATTAGTTTGGTGGTATCAACTATTGCAGTGTGGTCTAGTGACTTTGATGATTATTTGCAGAGAGTTTTTTACTGTGAGGGGATGGGTTTTCTTGCTTGAGGCATGTTGTAGGTGTCTGATCAGATTGATTTGCATAGAATTTTATGATCTTTAGTATAGTTCCAAAAGAATTACCATAAATGAAGACTAATTTTTAGGTCTGATCACTCAGGGTTTCTTGTTTTTCCCTCCTATGTATCGAATTCTGATCTTTTGAATTGTTTTGGTTGGTGGAAGCCCTAACCCTTACCCTAGTTATCCGTAGCTTGTTGCATCCTAACTTGTTTGGGATTCCAAGGTAACCAAGGGTATATAATGTTGAATTGTTGATTTTCAAGGGGTTCCAATTTCAAAGTTCAAAATCAGCCCCAAGTTTCTGGTCCCAAGTGTTTGTAATAGTTTTTGATTCAGTGTTTGTTGATGAAAGAAGAAAGTTGCAAGTCTAAGATGTAGTTTGCAAGAAGGGTGTCTTGTGATTCATTGTATACAAAAAATAAATTCATCACACTTAATATAAATATCTGATTCTTATCTCTCCTTTGTGTCAAGTCAAATAAGCTTTGAGTTTTCTAGCTCATTACATATTGTTTTTATGTATGTATCTCCATTCTTGAGTTCTGATCTAGGATTGGATTAAACAATGCTCTAAATTGGATATGAGTTTTCCCTTGTCTATGTAAGGATGTTTTGTAAGCAATAAAGATTAGGATAAACATATTTATGGCCTTGAATTCTCAGATATTCTCAAATCTGTGTGTCTTTGTGTCTAAGAAATCTTGCCCAATGGATGAGGCACTGGCCTAAATGAGTATTTCTCTTGTTAACATACATTGATTGAAGTTATTACATTCCAAATCTTAAAATCAATAACCTTTCTAAGCTTTAGGTCTTTGGTTGTGTGGTTTTGTTACCCTATAGTAATGGAGAGTCAATGAATGTGAGGTTAGCATTTAGTACTTTCTTACTATCAATTTGTTATTCAAACCCAGTCTTTGTTGTGTAAAGTATATTTTTTCACTAGGTTAGGTGCACCTGCCTTGGTTTTATAGAGCCAGAAGTGAAGAGGGTAGTCATGTCCCTATAGTTGGTCCAGTTACCCTAAGATCCTTCTACATTTTGGAACAAACCAATTCTAACATCTTTCTGAGAGTATATTGGAAACCTAAAAGCAATAGCCATTTTGAAACACCAACAAGATGGTGACTCTGCTTGGGGAATGTTACACAAGTCTATAATAACCAGTAAGTCATCATTGGAAAAAATAGGGTTATTCTTGTCCCTTGTCTTATCAAGCTCATTTGGATATTTGTTAGTAAGGAAATAGTATTGTAAGATTCCCAATATTCTTAGGTGGTGACTCAAACATCTCTGTAGCAATGCTAGTCAGTAGATTATTTACAAAAATGAGTTACAGAGGTACTAGGTCTCAGAGAAAGGAGCATCTTGAAGACATAGTGGAAGAAGGTATTCCAAGCTCTTCTAGGCCTAGTTAGACAAGGGGAGGAAAGAAGAAAATAAATGTTTCTCATACTTGGAAAATTAAAAAGGATACAAGACAAGAAACTCAAACCAAGCCTGGTCAAGAAGAAAATATTTCAGAATATGAAGAGGCTATTAATTTGGGATTGAACCAGTATGAGGATGAATTTCAAGTGGGAGATGATGAATTTGAGACAACTCTCCTAGAATCAGAAGAAATATTTGAAGAGCTCTATGAGTTGGAAAGAAAAATCCAAGAACAAGTTGCTATTAGACAACAAAGAGAAAAGGAAAAAGAAGACAGAGTAAGACAAGCCATGATAAGGGTGGATCAGCTAAAGAGGTAGTTGTTAGATTTGGAGGAAATTAATTTTGTCCCAGAGCCTGAAAGAGTAGAGGAATAGCCTATTATGTAGAGAACATATGAGGTATTAGGCCTAGAGATAAAGGAAAATAGAGAATTGTTGGAGTTCAAATCAATGAACAAGTTCATGTGGAAAACCCATTAGAGCAGGGGTTGAGATTAGATGCAGACCTTGAGAAGGCTAGAAAGGAAAAAGAAATATTAGATAAAGAATTAGAGAAAGTAGAATTGGATGCTACTGATGTAGAAATAAGGAAAAAGATTGATTTTCTCAAGCATACCTCAGGACCTTCAAATGTTGTTGCTTCCATTTTGGGATAAGGTGGAAATCATGGTAACCTTGCAACCCAAAAAAATGGCATTCTAGGTGTTGCCAAAATTCCTACTGGTTCAGACACAAGGACATCTACATCTCAAGGAATGGACCCACCTCAGGGAGTTCCTATTCATGAAAAGTACAAACAACTTATCTCTTTTGGTATTCCTGGTTATCCTAATGTAATTCTTGATGAAATTAGAAAGAAGCTCCCAAAGTTTGTTGGGAACAATGTCATCACATGTGAGGAACATCTAAAATTTTATGGATGTAATAGATGATTATAATGTTGAGCCTGATGATGTTGTAATGAAGTTATTTATACAATCACTGACCGGGGATGCTAGGGATTGGTTTAGAGGATTACCCCATGCTAGTATAGGATCTTGGAATGAATTTAAGAATTGTTTCAAGGAGCATTATGGAGATAAAACAAATGAGGGTTTTATTTGGAATAAATTCAATAACATAAAGAAAAATTAGAATGAAGAAGTCCTTGAATTTAATAGAAGATTCCAAAAGGCTATGCATAGGCTCTTGCAAGTTATCAGATTAGATGATAGAGTGTGTCTTGTGACATACTTGAATGCTTTTGATGCAAAGATGGGTTACCTCTTAAGGGATAAGAGCCCTAGAAATCTTGGGGAGGCTTACAAGTTGGCTATCAACATAGAAAGTAATAGAAGAATATTAGGAAAATTAGGGAGAAGAGATGATTGTAGGCCTCAAGTGAAAAATAAGAAAGAGATGGGAAGGTTTGCTAATTTTAAGCCAAAGGAGGAGGATATTCTAAAGTAGATTCTAAGTGCTTTAGATGGTCTAAAGCCTGATGAAAAAAGAAACAATAGGGTTGCAACAAATGACAGGATAGCTTCAAATAATTTTAGTAGGCAACCAAGAATGCATAATTACCCATACAATACTCAGTGGAAGGATGACAAGCCCATTTTTCCAATTAAAAGGGATAGGTCTGATGATAGGATTCCTGATCCTTTGCAAAGAAATTCAGCTAACATGAATGATGATATCCCATGGTGTACTACTTTTCAATCTCCTCATAGTCCAAAGCATTGTGTTATTGCTCTGAATTTATCTGAGAACCAAGAACAAGATAAGCAATATGATAAGAGTGGTTGTGCAATGACTTCTTCAGATGCATGGGATGAGGTTGACTCTACTGATGAGGAAGGAGAAGAATTTGATGATGTTGGATGTGGTGCAGTGAAGTGTGAGGAACATGTTTCCTTAAGGAGACCCTTTAATGAGGAAATTGCTCAAATCACTACAGACATGGTCACTCAAGCCAGGAGCAATTACAATTTGAGAAATAGGACAATTGGAAGCACAACTAGTAAACTTGGTAGCATGTTTATCAAGAATTCAGAAAGGAGTACACAACAACCTAAGGAAAAGGAAAAGGGTGTTGGTGTTGTCAGTTAGGTTAAAATAAAAAAGAAGAGTGGGCCTATGGCAATACCTAATGGTAAAATAAAGGCATCAAAAGTAGTTGTTCCCATACCTCAGAAGGAAGATGAATTTGTGCAAAAGGGTAAATCTAACTTGACTGTCCAAAAGGAGGATAAAGATACCACTGAGATTAAGGAAGATATGGGTAACCATACATATGTTCCCATTGATATGACTAAATTGCTTTCACAAATAACTGTCAAAGTTCCACTTTTGGAAATGATGAGAATTGAAGAGCACAAGGTCAAGGCCTTGGATTGGGTGAATGGTGCTTCTTCAATGAAGATCCAAGAAATGAGTAGGAGTGATAAGCACGTGGCTTCTTTAGATGACACACCTGATAGTAAAAGTGAAGAAATTGTCTTTAGGATCCCTCAGATATTTTTGAATGCAAATGTTGTAAATGTTGCATCAGGGATAGTTGATCCTTTTTTCTTGACCCTTATGATAAATGGCAAAGTATTGAAGAACTGCATGATTGATTCTAGAGCATCAAACACTGTCATGCCTACAGAAATCATGAAGTCACTGGGACTAAAGGTTGATACACCTCATGGGCGATGCCAAGCTATGGAATCAAGAGAAGTACCAGTTATTGGTACCATTAAGGCTTTGCCTTATAAATTAGCAACATTTTTTGAAAAGCAGCTAACTATGAGTGTTCTAGTAGTTGACATTCCTCCTTAGTATGCAATGCTATTAACTAGAAAATGGAGTGCTTCTATGGGAGGAAGTATTCAGTGTGACTTGTCTTTTGCTACTTTTAGCATTGGAGGAGAAAGTGTAAAATTTTCAAGGGAAATGAGAACCCCACATATGATTGAGGAGGATGAAGATGACAATATGAATTGTTTTGTTGACACTGACATTGGTTCTTTCCAAGTTCAGGAGAGAGAAGTGCAAGAAAAGGTCAAGCTAGTCCTTATGGATGATGATGAAAATAAAATGGTAGAAGGTGATGTCTTATGGACCCTGTATTTTGATGGAGCAAGTTCAAAGGAAGGTGTTGGAGCAGGAGTGCTATTGATATCCCCAAGTGGTAAGACTTTCAAGTTTTCTTACACTCTCTTGTTCCTTTGCACAAATAATGTTGCTGAATATGAGGCCCTATTGATTGGTTTGAGACAAGCATCAAAACATGGAATCAAACATCTTAGGGTGATTGGTGACTCTGAGTTAATAATTTCTTAGATTAGATCAAGGTATGCATCAAAGAATCAAAGGCTGAAACAATATATAAATGTTGTTTGGGATGAAATTGAGGGTTTTAGTGCCTTTGGTATTGATTGGGTAGATAGAAGCCAAAATAGGATGCCTAACTTATTGGAAAACATAGCACTAAGGCCAGAGGATGTTACTTTTGTGGGGATATCCAAAATTGAGTTCAATTCTAGGCCTTCTATCCCAAAAAATGTTGAGAATTGGCAAGTATTTTTGGATGATCAAGATATACTAAGATTTTTGTAGTGTGATTCTCATTTTGATGGTCAGGAGATGGATTTCAGCACTTATGTTGACATCAGAAATGGAAAAGAAAATGTTCTTGGGAAGGAATTTTTGCAATTAAAGTCAAATAGGATCCCAAGAGGATTGGTTTCTCTTGAGAGGGCATTTGATGATAAAGAAAGGACTTATTTTTCTAAAATTGTTAATAAGGTCAATGATTTGGAGGAAATAAATTTAGGAACAAGTCAACTACCCAAAAATGTTTACATAGGTAAATGTTTGTCCCAAAGAACTAGGAAAAATCTAATTGATCTTCTCAAAATATTTAGATATGCCTTTGCATGGTCTTATGATGATTTGAAAGCCTATAGAGAGGATCTATTCCAGCATGAGATACCATTGAAGGAAGGTACTAAACCTTTTAGGCAAAAATTAAGGCCTGTGAATCCTACTTTGGCACCAAAAATGCAAGATGAACTCAAAAAGATGATGGATGCTAGCATCATCAAGCCTATTAGACATTCTACTTTGGTGTCAAACTTGGTCTCAGTTAGAAAAAAGAATGGTGACATTAGGTTATGTGTTGATTTTAGGAACTTGAATGTCAATTCTTTGAAAGACAATTATGGTTTGCCTAATATGGAAAATATGTTGTAGAAGGTTACTGGATCAAAGTTAATGTCCATGATGGATGGTTTCTCTGGATATAATCAAGTCTTGGTCAAGGAATCGGAACAATTCAAGACTACATTTACTACCCCTTGGGGAACATATGTTTATGTTAGAATGCCTTTTGGTCTAACAAATGAAGGAGCTACTTTTTAGAGAGCTATGGATGTGGCCTTTGTAGACTTCATAAACAAATTTCTAGTGGTATATTAGGATGATCTCATAGCATATTTAGATAAGGAAAGTCAGCACTGTGAACATCTTGAGAAAATTTTTATTAGGGCCTTGGAGTATGGGATTTCTTTGAATCCAAAGAAGTGTTCTTTTGGTGTTGTGGAAGGAAATCTCTTAGGACATATGTGTCCAAGGATGGAGTGAGAATTGACCCTGAAAGGGTTATGGCTATAGACAAGCTTTCACCACCTAGAAATTTTAAAGCAATACAATCTTTCTTTGGGCAAGTAAATTTTCTAAGTAGATTTGTTACAAATTTTGCATAAATCAGTATCCCTATTTCAGAAGTATCAAAAAGGCCATCAAGGATACTCCAGTTTTGAGGACACCTAATTATGGTAAGCCCATGCAGATATTTTCTTTTGCTTCTTGTCATACAGTTGCAACAGTTTTATTGTAGAAGAATTCAGATGGATATGAACAACCTATATCATTCTTTAGCAAATCCCTACAAGTAGCAGAATTGAAATATGATATTACTGAGAAACAAGCTTATGCCTTATTTAAAGTAGTCAAGGCTTTTAGATGTTACCTTGTGGGAGCTAAGGTGGTTGCTTATGTTCCTAGTGTTGCAGTTAAGGATATATTGGTGAAACAAGAAGTTTCAGGGAAAAGATGTAGATGGATCAATAGGATCCAAGAATTTAATATTGATATCTAGATTACAAAGTTGGTAAGAGGCTTAGGTCTTGCAAAATTAATGGCACAAAGCAATTTAATTGCAAATCATGTAAATGTGTTAGAAGAAGAACAAAGGCCATACATTTGTGATATGGATTATTGTGACTAGTACAAGGATGTTATTGGTTACTTGTAGAAATTGATCCTCCCCCCTGAGATGGATGAAAATAGAAGGAGAACTATCAAGTTGCAATCTGCAAGGTATGCCATTATATATGGTAAGTTGTGGTGGAGAAGTAATGAAGGAGTGTTGCTAAAGTGCATAGACCATGAGAGATTTGAAGCTCTATTAAAGGAAATGCACCAGGGTGTTTGTGGAGGACACTATATGGCAAAGACCATAGCTCACAAGATCCTTAGGTCTAGATTTTGCTGGCCTATAGTTTTTAAGGATACACATCAGTTTGTAAGAAAATGTGATGCATGTCAGAGATTTGATGGAAAGTTGAAGTTTAATGGAAATTTTCCACTCCAACCTATTGTAGTTCAAGCTCCTTTCCAGAAGTGGGGTATAGATTTTATTGGATAAATTCCAAACAAGTCTAGTGGTGGACATTCTTACATACTAGTGGAAATAGACTATATTACCAAGTGGGTTGAAGCCATCCCTACTAGAAAGGATACTAGAAAAGTGGTGATAGATTTTATGATGCAAAACATCCTTACCAGGTTTGGTTGCCCAGAGGTGATTGTGGTTGATAATGAAATGTGTTTTAGATCACAAGAATTTAGTGATTTTTGTTAGTAATATGGGATACATATTTCATTTTCTTCCCCATATCATCCACAAGGAAATGGTCAGGCTGAGTCCAGTAACAAAAGTCTGATTAAGATTCTCAAGAGAGTGTTGGACAAGAATAAGAAAGCCTGGAACTCAAAGTTATGGTGGGCACTATGGGCTGACAGGGTAACTATAAAGAAGGCCATAGGTTGTGCTCCATTTGATTTAGTATATGGAATAAGTGCTAGAAAATAATCTATTGCAGATGTATAAATTTATTCAAGCATATGATGAGGACTTGAATGATGAGATGAGAGTAAGAATTGATGAGCTAATCCAGTTGCAAGAGGTAAGGAGAGATGCACATGAAAGAAATGATACATTGCAAAGAAAATGTAAGAATTTGTTTGATAAAAGGGCTACTCAAAGGAGTTTTGAAGTTGATGACCTTGTCCTGATGTGGAATGCAACATTATAAGATAAGGGGAAGCATGGAAAGTTTGATCCAATTTGGTTGGGCCCTTATCTTATTGAAAGAAAGTGGGGGACAAATTCTTATGTCCTGAAAGATTTAACTGGTGGTACTTTGGAATTGCTTGTTCATGGATAATTCCTAAAGTTTTAGTTTTCTTGAAGTATCTTTTCCATGAGAAGTAGTTTAGGTTTTCCCTTGTATAGTCATCTATTTCTATTTTTGGGTTGAAATTTTGAGTTGGTCTACTCTTTGAGGAGATTCTAGCTTGCTTGTTGTATCTACAGGAGATACACATCCCTGAGTATGAGCCACTATTAGCACTTATAAAATTTTCATGGCTGCATCCCCTTTTTCCTGGCCTTTTCACCTATTTTCCTTGTCTCTAGTTTGGAAACCCTAGGTTAAATTTCAAAAAACCTAGCCATTGCAGTAAAAACCCATAAGTGTGCCCTAGCCTTGTTCCAATTTCATGTTACTTTTTGGGTCACTTAAAACCTCATAAAGACACATGTGTTAAATTTTTATTCATCTAGTGGTCTTTATTTTCCCTAAGTTTCCAGTGCCCAGCGAAATATTTTTCCTAAGTCTAGCATTAAATATTTACTAATGTTTTTGGCCCTCATTATTTCCTAGGCCCCACTCTGACACCATCTTGATCTAACGGCGTGCATAAGTTCTCATGGAATTTGTCAGAGGCTTGTGAACTTATGCTAGTCATTGATTCTGCTTTGTGATGTAGCCTTTCAAAATAGGTAGGTCTACTATCAGAGGGTGCTAAAATGGTGGTCTCCTATTGTTCAGTGTGTTAGTGAGCTAGACGTATTGTCAAGTAGGCCCGGTATCTCAGTCTGAAGATTCAAGATCAATGACTAGTGTAAATGTGTAAAGAATCTTTTAAGCCTATGAGATCTTGCACCAGCCATCCAATCTCCCAGTGTATTAAGGTCAACAAAGGTGGGTCCAAGGTGCCACATAGTGATGATGTGCTCAAATCTCATTGGTCCACATAATGATGAATTGGCGGTTGTCAATGGGTCCTAGTATCTGGAACATGTCAAAGGGTTTGGTGTCAGACATTTTGATCAACAGTCGACATATGATCACAAGGAATATTCTTCCCCCATGCGATCTTACATCCACCATCTGATTAGATGTCAGAGGATTAGTGGGTCCTTTATCAAAGATGACTGAGTAGTAGCAATGAATAATATGGTGACGAGTGGCATAAAGCGGGCCCATGTGGGGGTCTAAGGTTAGGTAGTCCGGCTAAATTCTTTTAGCAATTTTGATAAATTTCAAAGGGCTTTTCTCATTTGTGAAGAAAAATGGCAATGTTCCAAACCAATTGGTGATTCAGTGAACAAGCATTCGCATAGTAGCTAAATCATTTGGCGAAGGCATAGGGTATTCTGTAAACTGGTGAAAACTTTCAGTTGCTAGTTCACCAAATGTGACTAGGGGAATTTCATTTTCTTTGTTCACTGAATCATAGAGTTAAATAGTGGGTTAAGATTTTATTTTGCGAATAGAAAATGCTTTGTCACATAGTTGCTAGGAGTAAACCTAGGGATATCTAATGAGTTAAGTCATAAATCCCATGAAGGAAAAAGATCGAACGGTCATGACTTAAAGTTGATCTCAGTTTGAATGTTGATCGTCAATTTGCTGCTAGCGCTATGGATGTAACCATTGTAGTTTGAATTCAAATTTTTGAAAGGGTTTCTTAGCAATAAAAAGGACTATTTTTTAATGTTTTAGCGACCAAATTTGATTAGTTTGGTGGTGCTGGCTATTGCAGTGTGGTCCAATGAGTTTGATGATTATTTGCAAAGATTTTTTTACCATGAGGGGATGGGTTTTATTGCTCGAGGCATGTTGCAGGTGTTTGATCATATTGATTTGCATATAATTTCATGATCTTCAGTATAGTTCCAGAAGAATTACCATAAATGAAGACTAATTTTTAGGTCTGATTGCTTGGGGTTTCTTGTTTTTCCCTCCAATGTATTGAATTCTAATCTTTTAAATTGTTTTGGTGGATGGCAGCCCTAACCCTTACCCTGGTTATCTGTAGCTTTTTGCATCCTAACTTGTTTGGGATTCCAAGGTAACTAGGGGTATATAATGTTGAATTGTTGATTTTGAAGGGGTTCTAGTTTTGAAGTTCAAAATCAGTCCCAAGTTTCTGGTCCCAAGGGTTTGTAATAGTTTTTGATTCAGTGTTTGTTGATGAAAGAAGAAAGTTGCAGGTCTAAGCTATAGTTTGCAAGAAGGGTGTCTTGTGATTCATTGTATACATAGAAGAAATTCATCATACTTAATATAAATATCTAATTCTTATCTCTCCTTTGTGTCAAGTCAAGTAAGCTTTGACTTTTCTAGCTCATTACATATTGTTTTTATGTATGTATCTCCATTCTTGAGTTTTGATCTAGGATTGGATTAAACAATGCTCTAAATGGGATATGAGTTTTCCCTTGTCTATGTAAGGATTTTTTGTAAGTAGTAAAGATTAGGATAAACGTATTTATGGCTATGAATTCTTAGATATTCTCAAATCTGTGTGTCTTTGTGTCTAAGAAATCTTGCCCGATGGATGAGGCATTGGCCTAAATGAGTATTTATCTCGTTAACATACATTGATTGAAGTTATTACATTCCAAATCTTAAAATCAATAACCTTTCTAAGCTTTAGGTCTTTGGTTGTGTGGTTTTGTTACCCTATAGTAATGAAGAGTGAATGAATGTGAGGTTAGCATTTAGTACTTTCTTATTATCAATCTATTATTCAAACCTAGTCTTTGGTGTGTAAAGTATATTTTTTCACTAGGTTAGGTGCACCCGCCTTGGTTTTGTAGAGCCAGAAGTGAAGAGGATAGTCGTGTCCCTATAGTCGGTCCAGTTACCCTAAGATCCTTCTACATTTTGGAACTAACCAATCCTAAAATCTTTCTGAGGGTATATTGGTAGCCTAAAAGCGTAAGCCATTTTGAAACACCAACAGAACATCATAAGTGAACTAACTTTATCCCACTATTTTTTTTTCATATCATTAATTGGTATAGTATTTTTCCTTTCATTCAGGTCTTTTCTTTTACTAGCTATATCTAACAATTTTATGTTTTTTCTTAAAAGGTGGAACTTGCAAGACAAAAAATTAAAAGATTAGCTCATTAAAGATTTAGAGCATGAGTGTGGTAATAATATTTTTGACGAGAAGAAAATTTTAGAAAGAGCTTGCAAACATCTTAAGACTGTGAGGGACTCATATGGAAAGAGTCTCGTCCAGAACCCAAAGTACGAGTGTCCTCCCTTTATTCCAATGAGGGATTGGAATGAGTTCATTTTGGATGCAAAGGAGAAAGGGGATACTCAAAGAGGAATTACACCAACAAATGAGAGAAGAAGGTATGCAATAGTATTAACTACTAGTACAATGTAATAATGCACTAATTAGTGATCTTTATATCTATATCATCTAACATATTTCAAACTTTTCATAGGTTGCAGGACACATCAAAGGGAACAAAGGCCAAGCTGCAAAAGCTTGGGCATCACAGACTTGGCTCTGGTGGATATTCAAAAATCAAAGCATGAATTGTAAGTAGCAGTAAATGAATTGCAAAGAAAAATTATTTATAAAATGCAAATAATTTTGTTTAATCAAAAAATGTAGGGCTTTGAATTTAATTTAGAGGCCATGACAGAACACAAAAAAATTGCCCTCAAGGAAGGCTATCAAGCCATGGCTGAACGCCTATGGAAAGCTTCCACTGGCCCAACCGAAGAGTCTCATCCATCATGTGCACAGGTAAATATGCTAAAAAATATATTAGAAATTGAATACTTGAGAAACAATCTATTTGATAATAATGTGCATGACATTGCAATGCAACCTCTTAATCATGACACAGATCATATGTTGCATGATGAAGCCCCTGATGTGCATCATACTATCAATGGAGGTGCTCATTTGCTATTTAAAACTAATTATGTAATTATTAATACAATTTAACATATTAAATTGAACTTGGTGTAACCTTTTTGTGTATATTTTAGAGGATACAGAATCATGTCATGTTGAACGAGTGCTGGAGGGTGTTCAGACCGATCACCATGTAGATCATGTGACACATTCAGGTAAAGAAAATCTATGTTTTGTTCTTTTAAATTAATTTTTTGATTTATACTTCTTTTACTTAAATAAATACTTGTAATTCACTAATATAAAATGGTGTGAATTTAACTCATGAACTAGTTGTTATTGTAGCGGACCCCCCTTTGGCGTAGCAGCCTTGTGTTCTTGAATAGATGAGGAGGAGACATGCATTGGAATTAGAATCAATAGAGGAGGGGAATGACGAGGACATTGATCTTCCTCTTAGAAATTACATGATTAAAAAAAAATAGCAAGAAACCCAAAAATAAATGATTATAATTAACATTTTTTTCTAATGAAAGAACGTTGTCTTAATGGATGTAATTTTGTACTAGTAATGTTGATGAATGATGTGTTAATGAATTCTTCATGAATGTTGTGTGTTAATGAAATTTATGTGTTAATGAATTATTCATGAATGTTGCATGTTAATGAATTTTGTGTTAATGAATTATTCATGAATGTTGTGTGTTAATGAATTTTATGTGTTAATGAATGTTATCATGTGATTATAATGATTGAATGTTATATTTCAAAAATGGATGAATGAATGAATGAAGGCATGTTATTAAATGTTAATGGGGAATTTAGAGTGATGTTGGGGGGGGGGGGGGGGGAGGGGGCGGGCAGGGGCCAAATGACCTTCCACCTTTATGTGGTTGGCCTTGGTTAGTAGAGAATATTAAATTATTCTTGAAACTAAGTGAAGCTCAAACTTTAAAGATAAGCTTAGAGTTAATAGTGACAACCAATTAGCAAGTTGAAATGAAGTTCTTCATTATAGGTACCTTTTTAGTTTTTAAAGCACAATGTCATGTTTTAATATTGCATGGTTTTTTTGTTATGTCAAAGTATTCTTTTACTATAAGAACATAATTTATGACCATTTTAGTAACTATTCTAACATCGCTTTATGATAAATCCTATTTTGGCAAAGATGGCAATAAGTGGTGCTATCTATTCCTTGGGAGATTGGATTGCATAGGTATGTATCTCAAAATCATTTGCATGTGGTAGAAATGAATATTTACAACCATTTCATTCTACATTTAAAAACATTGATGACACTCTAGACACAAAATAATTCTCATGTTGTTGACTTGACAGTGTTATGAAGGCAAACCAATTTTTGAATTTGATCAAACTCGGATGTTCAAATCTAGTCTCCTTGGATTTAGTCTTCATGGTTCTTTGTCTCATTATTACTATCATCCTAGTGAGGTAACACCTTTGCCTTCTTTCTTAGTCTCTTACAGTTCATACTTGTTTAATTTGAATAATTTTTGAGTTCCTTGCAAAAAGGGTATGACAAACAAATATGGGTATACAGGCTCTATTTCCTTTCTAGGATTGGTGGGTGGTGCCTGCAAAAGTGGCCTTTGATCAAACTATCAAAATTAATGCCATATGTTGCTTACATTTGATTAATTTTCCATATTAATTACTCTCTTCAGTTGTATTAGAAACTTTTGCCTTAAGCATGTGTGATGAAAACCTGTAACACCTCCTTTTTCCATATGTAATCATGATGCTCTATTTCTTGGTAGTTGTGACTCTTAATGATTAAACCATCTCTTGATCATGTTATTGCACTTGATATATGACTATTTCATATAGGTGCCTTGGTTTATCTCTTATCTCTAGTTGAACAAACTATAACTATTTATTATCCTTGTATGCATGTCATGGTCTGATCTATGTTCCCTCTTAAGCTGGTCGCTTTGTATGTGACTTCCCAACTAGCATTGTTTCCTCATCACTGTGATGTGCACTATCCACATCTATTTGTATGATTAAATTGTTTAATTTACTAGATACCCAATCAGCATTATCATTTTCTTCTTTTATTCATTCATTTGGAGTTGTATTTAGAGGTAGATATTTGTTGCTAATTTCATGTTTATCTATTACATATGCTATTTACTGTAGAAAAATAGAATCATCCATGAATTTAGAAAGAAATAAGAAGATTCACTAACTAATTCTGTGGATTAATAAAAACAAATTTCTATAACAAGGCTTCAGAATACAAATAAATACCTATGATGTCTTATCTAAAATATCAAAAGCTTTTCAATGGCCTGATAAGAACTTATCTTGCTTTTCTTTTTGTACTTTCTTGAAGTGTGATTTGTCTCTTATGTTTTTTATTGGCTTTTCAGCTTATATTTTCTATTCTATACCTCAAAATCAAAGAGTGTATGATTCTTTTCTTTTCTTTCATCATTATATTTGTATATATTCAATATTCAAACTAAAATGGTGCTTTTTTTTTCAAGGATGGACCCTCTATGAGATTTTAAAATATGCTCCTATGCATAACTAGATTGCATATGAAGAGGCCTTGAAGAAAAATCCTATTTTGGCATAGATGGCGATAAGTGGTGTTGTCTATTCCTTGGGAGATTGGATTGCACAGGTTTGTATCTCAAAATCATTTGTCTATATCCTTGTATGCATGTAATGGTCTGATCTATGTTCCCTCTTAATTGCTAATGTTATTGTGTGATGGTTAAATTGTGGTAGTGTGATTCTTTCCATCATGTTCAAACCCCCACTCCTTGATCTTGACTTTTGGCTTGACTTCTCTTTGCAACATGAACACCTGCTTCTCTTTGTTGGCCATCAACAACTTCCTCTTCCTATTTTGAACCTCTATTTTTTCATACATCTAAAACTTCAATAAATCTACTTTTCAAAGACACTCATCTTCCTTGACACCATCAACATACCATGCCTCCATGCTTGGAGAGTAAACAATCTCTCGAGCCATTTCATGGCCCATCATCATAGCTAACTCATCCTTAGTCTCTTCCCTTGAGACCAACTCAACCCTCACCAAGTGATCCCTACTCTCATGTCATTCCTCTTGGCATACCTCACAATCATCAACCTCTATGGCCACATCATTATCCTCTCTATTTGATGTCATAGGAGTAAATTTCATACTACCCTTATCTTCCTCCAAAGGAAACAACATAGTGCATACCAAAATTGACTCATCACTCTCAAGCCCTTCAAGACTTGCTTCTTTTCTATCTTCAGTAGTATCTTACATCTCTGAATCAACATCAAGAACATTTTCATTGCTTGATTCCTTGTCTTTCTCATCCACCAACTTTCCTCTTTCTACTAGCCTTTGCACAAACCATTGTACCTTCTTCTTGACACTCAAATGCCAACTTTTCACTTCCTTTCTCTTAAGTGCCTACATTTTTCTGCAAACCTATCAGTATTCCTCCTATCCTTCTCCATGAGTTCTTTCAAATTCCTTTGCCTTTCTATACTTTCCTATAATGCTTTCCTTAAGCTTCTTATCTCCTCTTGTCTCCTTTCCTATTCTCTTTTCTTGTATTTATCTATTTTCTTTGTTCCATTCTTTATGTGCTTTTTTAACTCCTTTACCATGTTTGTCTCTATCTTTTTCAATTTAAGAAATAATTAATTGACATGTAAGAAATAATTTTCATAAAAATTCAATTTTTAATATTTCTATTACAATTCAACTGTATAATTTATGATTTAAACTCATTGATTCATTTTTCATATGTAATTTACAAATCAAACTCAAATACTTTTTTTTTAAAATCTACTTCAGCCTCTGTTTGTGTCACTCTTTTGCAAAATTTCCAAGCATGAAATGCTTATCTTAGTCTACTTATTTTCATCTTTCTTGTGGAAATGTTTATCTTTTACGTCCAATTTTTATAATAAATTCATGTACAATTTCAAGTAGTTTAGGGTTTTTCTTTGTAAGGCTTTGTTCCAAAAAGGGCAACTAAATACAATGACTAACTGAACCAATGATCTAGATAGCTACATCTCAAGCTTTTGACTTATAAATAAACTTTATCTTTTCTTTCTATACTTGAATTCTAGCATAACCCACTTTTCAATGGGTGACTTCTAGTGATAACTAGAATGGAGTTCAAAATAGAACCTTTCCATTTCATTGACCCATTAAATCAAAATGTAACCATTAGGTATGCCTTATGTATGATAAAATTTTGATGTTGAGTAATATCAAATTATGCTCTGATTGAGATAAGATCATGTTTTCAAATAACTTGTATGTCTTCAAATCTACCTTGTATTTATTGTTAATTAATATGTTTGCTTGTGAATGCAGTATGAGGCTAGCCAATGAGATGGGTGCAGGAAATGACAAAGGAGCCAAATTTGTAGTTATTGTTTCTACAATTACTTCATCCATGACCGGCCTTGTTTTTTGTTTTCTCATTATTCTGCTTCGCCGGGAATTTGCTCTAGTCTTCACAACTAGTACCATAGTTATAGAAGCATTTTCTAAATTATCAATTTTACTAGGATTTTTTGTGCTCCTTAACAGTGTTCAGCCTGTACTTTCAGGTAAAGCACCCTTGTATTTGCTCCTCCAACTTATTCAAATCAAACATGTTTCTGACAATGCTAGAAACAAGGTATTTCAAAAGGAATAAAAAAATTGCAATTATAATAAGAGTTATCAACACTAAACAAATCACATTTAATTTCTAATCATTTATGATATTGACTAGGCATTCTTCTTCCTTATTGTGTTTCAGGGGTAGCAATGGGATCAGGGTGGCAATCTTACATTGCTTACATCAATATTGGGTATTACTATGTCATTGGTGTACCCTTTGGAATGATGCTTGGTTGGGTGTTTAAACATGGTGTTTCGGTGAGTTTGAGTTCTATCAGAATTGGCTAGCATGAAAGGGATTAATGTATATAGGGAATTTTCATATGAAAATATAAGTAAAGCATGTTTATATACATTATAGAATCTTGCAGTTCAAATGAGAATTTAAGTCAAATAAATTATCAAAACTGAAACATTAATACTATGAAACAATCAGAAAAATGTGATCACATCCCTAGAAAATCCCCATTTCGAAGATGGGTCAAATGGACCTAAATCTTGACTACGCATCCCTGAATAACTCTACTTCCAAGTAGACCCTATGAACAAACTCAACAAAAGAATGGAAGGCTGTTTAGAGTTGGGAATAAGAACTAGAAACAAAGATTTTATTAATTGATCATCTCCTTGTGCTTGATTGTGTTTCTCAACCTTGCTTTCTCAAATTTAAAAGCATGATATCCCATATTTTATATGACAGGGGATATGGATTGGAATGATATGCGGGACAAAAGTCTAGAAAATTGTATTGATGTGACTGGGACCGAGCAGTAAGTACTAAATTTCATTTGCACTTCTTTGTCTATAAAACATATAATTGTCTAAGTGGTAGTGAATGTTTTTGAAGTGTTAAATACATTTATAATTTATTATTGTTCTATACTAATTGCAGGCTACTCAAGCCAAAGAGAGAGTTAGTAAATGGTCTCTAGAGGATTTGTCCTAATACTAAGGTAACATATGCATCATCATGTTCCAATGATGTACAAACAACACATGAATTGATGTGCTTTGTCTGAAGTGTATACATGTGGAGGCTCTTGCTTTTTTTTAGGTTTTAATTCTTTTAATGTTGTAGATTCAAACATAGTTTTAGGAAGGTTTGCAATTCCATTTGGAGAACAAGTAGAGTCATTTCAATTGTTTCCCTACTCATATGAGGGCAAAGGAGGATCTATTTTTGTAAGCATTCATGAGATTTTCATGAAGATTCATAGGTTAGTGGATCTAGTTTTTCAATTCTATTATGAATTATTTGTATATGATGATTTTTTTACATTACATGAAGTTTATTCAATAGTATATTTGTGTTTTATTTATAGTTATTATATAAAAAAAATAAATTATATTGATAAGTTTGAAGGTTTTAATTTTGTAATATTAAAATTTAAAATGAGTTAGATTTTGAATGAAAAATAAAGGCAGGTTTTTGGCAATGATTAAATTTTTTTAGAGTGATGCAATTAGATTCTAGATTTTTAATAGAATAGATCAACAATTAATATTGAAATTGTTACACAATCAATATCAATATTTGAAATCAATAATTACATAAACAAAACAAGAGTTGACAGACCATAGGAAAAACATGAAGTTAAGACAGAATTCACACAATGAAGAAAAAATTATGATGTCTTGAAGCCAAAAGACTACAACAAGCTCTAAGTTTCAAATATGATTCATATCTTACAAAATATGTTGTAAAAGATCTTCTTGACCTCCCTTATAATCATCATAAATACACTAAGAATGATAAAAGTGTCCTTGTAAATAGGATAAAAAGTTAATCCACTACCATCAGTTCATGAACCAAAGACTTGGAGGTAAGTTTTCCTACATTTATGATGTTTACCTATCTCCATATTTAAACCTTCCCAAGTTGTCTTGTATCTATGTATGACCCCCAATGCCAATTTTGAGTCTTTTGATTTGACCTTCAGTGAATCATATTTTGATGTTTTAAATGTCCCTATGATGTTTGAATCAACTTGTAAATCTAAACCCTTACCCTATCCCTCAACCTTATCCCCTAAATCATATAGGATAAACCTTCAATCTTGTTACTTCTATAGTCAACCTTCAACCCTATATGATAAATATTAAATCTATCCATTAACCTTAGGCCCAAAAGCCTATACACTAAATCCCTAACCATATAAATATTAAAGCCCTTAGATACCATGAACCATGCTTCTTCACTAGATCCTCTACTTCTTTTCACAACCTTCTTAGTGGATTCCCTTGCAATAGCCTTACATTGCACATGGAAAATACATCATTAGAAATTCTAAAGTCACCATTGTTGTGGAGGTGCAGTTGAGAGTAGCGGTCATAAACCATGAATTGCTCTTTCTTGGTTCCAAGGTAGATTTTCAAAGGCTAATATGTTATCACCATCTTCTAGTGTCTGTTATCATTTGGACAACAAATGCCACTAAATAAGGGACTTAAATTGTTTTGTATTGAGGGCTATTGAGAAAGGAGAGCTCATGGAAGTAATAAAACAATTTTTATGCTTTTTGATTAGCCTTCAATGATCTAGACATGGTCAATAGCTCAGTTGTTCAGATGGTTAAATACCTTGTGGAATTCTATTAAAAAATTAATAACATTGGGTTCCTCCCAAATGAACTAAAAAAGAAACAATTTTTTCCATTGAACTTACCTTGAATATCAAACAACGATGTTTGTATATCAGAACATTGGTTATCTTTAACAACATAGAAATTTTTTGAGAAGATTGATGTTTTTTGGCTTAGGGAAATTTCTAGCATAATGATCTTTCCCATAATTCTAACATCCACTCGCAAGACCTTGGTGGAAACATGAATGTTGTTTCCCCCCAATTTGGAGGCTATTTCCAATAGAGTATAATTTTTTATGAGAGTTTTCTCTGCTATAATTTCCTTTAGGATTTTCCTTTGATAATGCTAAATTTCTTTAGAGAAATGTCTCTTATGAGGTACCTTCGCACTTGACATGGTTGCATTCTTTTGTAGCCCTTATTATGCTTATAGTCTTGTGAAGCCTTAATTCTTCATTTCTCTTTTTTCTCTCCTCTACAGGAATATTTAGTGAGTAGGATTTGTCATGTTTACATTATGTATTTTCACCTCTTTTAGCCCTTACTTGAACTTTGTGATCTTAGTCTTTTTCATTTTGCATGTAATCAGCCTTGCTTAAGTTCAATAGTTCTTTGGGAAATGTCTAAGAGGCCATTAGGACTCCTGAATTGTCCAAAAACTGTCTCATGGAGTCTAATAATGGCCATAATCAGAGTGTCAGAAATACCAATGCTCCATATTCATGGAGCAATAGCTATTACGGGATGGGGGAAATGATAACAAAAGACTTCAGAAGACCAATAATTAGCCCTTTCAATGATAGCACTAAGAGTAAAAATGTGGTCAATAGTCTCCAATTCACATACTTTCAACAACTTCAACTACAAGAGTGATCTAGAAATGGCCTACAATATTGCAATTGAGGGTAGTTTTGTAACATAGAGGTAAGTCTAATTATCAAGGTAAGCCAAATAACAATTGTGGTTTTAATCTGAGGTAGAACAATTATAAGAATAATTGATTCCAATATGATCTCCTAGCACTCAAGCTAGAATGTTGACTAATGGGTAAGTTTCAAGGATCAAGGTCATAACTTGTAGGTCTGTAACAGTTGTGTTGGCAACTTATTTTATAGTAAGAACAATGCACCAAGATAAGAAGGTACAATTTGTGAAGGTAGGTTCCTTGCAAAAATAAGGGGATATCATTTCATATGTAGTGTGTTGGTGATAGTGAAGTGATATTCATTCAAACATTATTTGTTCATTACTGATTAATGTTTATGTCTTATTTGTATCTATTTATTATTGACATTCTTCTTGATGAATTGGTTTCTAGGTTGGGAGTCCACTAGCAGATCCATATCTTGCATTTGCAGTTGGTATGAATGTCTTAGTGGGGCCTCTCCATGGTTTAGAAAATTAGGTATAAAATATATGCCTGCTATTGCAATGAATATTGATGAAAATAAGATCACTTGGGTGCATATTTCTTAATTATATTCCAAATTTTTTTGATTTCTTTTCAGATTTCATATCAAAAGGCCCACAAAAGTAACACTGGTGTATGCCCAATCATTCTAGATAAAACAATCTACAACACCATTGACACCTCTCCTTTTTAGGCATCATTTTTTTTCTATGCTGTGACTCAATAATGTTATATGTTGTCAAAACAATATCATAATCAGAAAATTATGTAATATCTTTACATCTATTAACACTGTGATAAACCAGAACTTTAGTGCTTCCTTTACTTGTGAACCTTGCAATCTCATTTCTCCATTGGATAACTACTACCATTAGACAAACAACAAGTGTGGTTTTAATCTGAGGCAGAACCTTAGATTTTCTACTAGACCCCACTTCAATGTTTGACACCTTAGATGAGTTAGCAGTAAGAGGTGCCTTCAGTCACAGGTCACAATTACATAGAAAAAGGGATATTGCCTAAATTGTTTTTCACATTCCCATTTCATCTGCAAGCATGCCACCTTTAAATTCATATTATTCTTACTTTAGACTCCAAGCTAGCCACTCCTTTTGGAAAGGTAATAATGGCATTGACATCTCAAGAGGTGGTTCTTGCTCTTCTATGGGACCCTTCTTTTGAGTAAATGCATCTAAGTCAAGCTCCTCATCATGTGCCCAGGATTCCTAGTCTTCAAGGCCTTTCTCCCAAACCTACCAATTCAAATCGTCAACAATGCCATCTTCTAAATGTCACATTTTTGGTCACATTTTTTTTTAACCAAAAGTTAGTATTGGTCACTTTTTCAACCTTTACACATTACTATGTTCAGGGAGAATGCTATGCATTTGACAGCCCCTTCGATGAACTTTGGTGGATATTTTGACTAACTAATGGTCTCCATTTTGACCTTTATACTAGTAGAATCAATGAGAATGCTATGCATTCAATGTCTTATTCTTCCAGTTCCAAGGGATTGATTCAATCGATAATTCAACTTTTAGGGTTGAAATTTTGACGATGATTTTACCCTATCAAATAATTGATGAAAAAATATCGACCATAGTTTTAGTCACCTATTCGACCAATTGGTGTAGAAAATTTGACTAATTCTTGTCGAAAAATAGGGTAAAATTTACTAGTGGCAAGCCAATAGGAACACCTATGATCATTGGATGCAAGCTTACAAAAGAAGATGAGTCACTAGTAGTTGATATAACATTGTACAAATCTATGATTGGTAAACTCATATATCTTACTCAGACTAGACTTGATATTTCCAATGTAGTTGGCATAGTTGGAAGATTTGTAACAAAACCTAAGAAAAGTCACCTCATGGCAGTAAAGAGGATATTTAGATACTTGCAGGGTACTATAGAATATGGTCTATGGTATCCTAATTCAAAAAATGTTGAGCTTCATGTGTACACTGATACAGATTGGGAAGGATGTGTTGATGATAGAAAAAGTACATCAGGTGGATCAATGTTTCTTGGTGATAGACTTGTCACTTGGACAAGCAAGAAACAAAATTATATCTCTCAGTCAACAATAGAAGTAGAATATGTTGCAATAGCCTTGAATTGTTCTAAAATTGTTTGGATCAAGTAGATGATAAAAGGTTTTGGAATTTAGATTGATTATCCTATTGTTATTCACTGTGATAACACTAGGACTATCAATATGTCAAAGAACCCTATGATGCATGCAAAGACAAAGCACATTGAGATCAAGTATCACTTCCTAAGAGAGAAAGTGATAGAGAAAGAATTCATGCTAGACTATGTGAGTACCAAAGATCAGTTAGTAGATATATTTACAAATCCTTTGCCTAAGGATTCTTTTGAGTATCTCAAGGAGAATTTGGGAGTAATTCCCTTACCTAATTCTTCCTAGAAGAAGGAAAGGCATCAGTCCACTAGGACTAATGGAAGGTTGACTAATCTACTTCAAGAAATGGCACCCTTTTCCATTGATGTCAAAGGGGGATTAATATACAAGTTATAAAAAACAAAAGAAAAATAGAAGAAAAAGGAGGAGTAATATACAAAGGGGCAACAACACTCAGTTATGACAGCAATTCAGTTGAGGAAATAGAGAATATTAGAAAATATTGTAGTAGACAGTGGATTCATATTTGGGGGAGTTTTGATGAGGAAATGGAGAATGTTATAAAAGAATGTTCTCTTGGGTTTGTGGTAGTTTTTCATTCAACATGTTTCCATCAATGCCAAAGAGGGAGATTGTTGGAGATTTGCCAGCAAGCTAGTACTGACTATATGTTTATCATTGATGACAACATATGGAAAGTAGCATGCGTGGAAGTCTTATGTAGTAAGCCTTCAGTGTATGTTGCATAGACATGATATTAGCATGATATCATGGGTGCAAAGGTTAATTGTTAACACAGACAGTTATATAGCAGTTGGTGTCAATAGTGTTCCTGATAGAGTAACAGGAAGTGTTCTATGTGTGGTAGTTCATATAGTTATCTTAGGGCCGTGCACCCTTGGATTTATGATGTAATCATGTTAGTGATGTTGTTTTTTGTTTTTTTTTTATGAATAGAGACCTTTCAATTAAAAGAAATTAAAGATACATATTCACAAAAAAAAGGCTAGGGGATATATTAAATCACCCCGCAGTGTTCAAACGACAGAGCTGGAAACAACAAGAACTATTCACCAAAAAAAATTGAAAAGGCCCTCAAGCCGCAAGAGAAGGAGCAGAGGGCGGAGGATCTTTGTCATCTGATCCCCACTTATCAGTGGGATTGGTAGGCTCATCTGGAAGCACCCAACCAGCTTCATCAGTATTTTCTTTTTCTTTTTCTTCTTTCGCCCTGGGCAGGGAGATAGCAAGCGCCAAGCGGGGAAATTTGGAGGAGGTGGCCAGAAGCCAATCTCACCCATGGTGAGCACCGAAACCAGGAGGAGCACCAGAAGGGGCCGACTGCGCCTGTGCATGTGACCACCCAGACTACCGCGAAGGTGGAGAAGCTGAACGGCACCGCCAACCATCTCCGCCACCTCTCGGAGAGTGCTGGCGAGGGGCCTGGGATCATGACGTGTGGGAGTAGTGCACAGAGGAGTTGTGCCTATGGCGGTGGCCTCTAGGAGGTGTACCCTCAATAGAGATAGCATCCGGAGGCACTCGAGCCACTGTACAGGGAGCATTGCCCCAATGAGAGATCAGCTCCTGCAGGTGAGCCACCTCTAAAGCCACTTTATTAGCTTGGACTTGAATCTGCATCATAACATTATTACATATGCAAGCTTTGTTAAACATAGCAACATTAGTATCAAGAGAGCTGTGGGAAAATATAACAACATTTCTATCTTTCCAAAGATTGAACAAAATCTCCATCCTGAAAGTATGCCAAATTTGGGTAAACTTGGAGAGGAGTCTGGGAGAGTCTCCTAAGACAATCATATGCCAAGAGAAGGGCTCAGGCCGGAAAGGTTTGAAAAAATCATGGATCCACTGCCAATACTGTTGAGCTCTCCTATAGAACTAGAAAAACTGAAGAAAGGTCTCAGGGTGACCACAAAATGGACAACGAGGGTCATGAACTCCCAAATGTTTGAGCCTAGGGCCAACTGGGAGACCCTAAAACAAAAGACACCAAGAAAAGAGAGCCATCTTGGGTTCTATAATGGTGGTCCAGACAGTATGGAAATGAGAGCTCTAGTGGGAAGTGGCCGAAGGAAGATGCCATCTCTGGTTTAGAATATCCACCATCGGAAGATGCGGGGATAACCACCTATACCCAAGCCTTGGCTTGTAATTGCTGAAAGGCATGGTAGGATACCATTTCCAATCCCTCCACCATGGCCTATTAGCCTGAATGCCAATCTTGTGGAGCAGATTGGTAGGAATGGCCGAAACCAAAAGATCAAAAGTCGGGCGATCAGAACTTGCCAGCCAAAATTGCACCTGCATATCCTCCCAAGATCGGAGCCCCATAGAGACTCTGGAAAAAAGATCCTTGGGAGTCTAAATGCCACATTTAAAAAAATGCAGAGCACTAGCCCCTTGAGTTTTGGCCAAGGGTATACCCTGTATGAAGAATAAAGGAGACCACCAAAGATTCTGCTGATTGAAAGAAAGCCCATTACGAAAAGCATTACCATCCCATCGAAGCCAGGGCTTTATAGCTTCCCAGGCTTTCCAAATGCTCTTGAT
The DNA here is from genome assembly GCA_027943335.1 of Chamaecyparis obtusa. Lineage (NCBI taxonomy): Eukaryota > Viridiplantae > Streptophyta > Pinopsida > Cupressales > Cupressaceae > Chamaecyparis > Chamaecyparis obtusa. The sequence continues at coordinate 343,495 of BSBK01007872.1, forward strand.
GACGAAGGTGCCCTGGATTTGAACAGGTTCTCTCATAGTGAGTAAGGTTTGGAGACCAAGACCTTTCCAAGCAGGCTGGTGAACCGGAAACTCAGCGGAGATGCAATGTCTGACAAGAATTTTCCATGCCTCATCACCAGAGAGAGCTCTAATAATCCACTTCACACAAAGAGCAAGCCCTTGCTTCTGGGTGGAGAGAAGGCCCAAGCCTCCAGAGTCACGGGGAAGGCATCAGTATTCCCAAGCAACCCTATGAAACCCATGACCATCCACACCAGAAGCCCAAAGAAAATCCCTGAGCAGGTGCTCAAGCTTGAGATAAGAGGCCTTAGATGGAGCCCAGCAAGAAGAATAATAAACATGAGTAGCAGCCAGCACTTTCAAACAAATCTGGAACTTCCCTGCAAGAGAGAGCGGTTTGCTAATCTAGTAGTGCAACTTTTTCTCAATTTTAGCAAGAACAACATTCCATAAATCCACAGCAGAGCCATGGAAGGCAAAAGGGATGCTTAGGAAGCAAAAAACTTCTCCATGTTCCACCCATTTCCAGTCAAAGCTGGCAAGCTAGGGTGGAGCTGGAAGAAAGGATTGTCTGAAACAAAGCATTTTGCACCATTGAATGGCCGATCCAGAGGCTTGACAAAAGGTGTCCAAGCATTGCAAGGTATTGGAGATGTTCTCCTCATCCTCAATGAGAGTGAGAAATGAGTCATCAGAAAAATGGCCATTGACCAACTGGGAAGAAGAACCAGGAAGGGAAATGCCCCAAACCAACCCAGCAGAAATAGAGTTGGTAAGCAAATATCCAAAGCCTTCGGCAGCAAGCACATACAAGGCAGGAGCCAGAGGACAACCTTGCCGGATGGATCGAAAAAGCCCAAAAGTATCAGATTTGGCCCCATTGATGGTAATGCAAGCAGAAGCATCTCCAAAAAGCATTTCCATAGATTGAAGGAAGCGCAGCCCAAACCCTAGAGCTTGAAGCATAGCTAGAATGAAGGGCCATTCTATGTGATCATAGGCTTTAGCAAAGTCAATTTTGAGGAATAGAGCAGCCTGTTTGGACTGGCGAGCCCATTCCATCCCTTCCCAGACTGTTATGATGTTGTCAAGAATATATCTGGACTTAATAAAGCCAGTTTGCTCAGGCTGCACAATGAGGGGAAGGAGATGTCTAATCTTGAGCGCTAAAGCTTTAGCAATAATCTTATAAGAGACATTCAACAAATTGATGGGCCTCCAATTGCAGATATCCTCTAGATCGCCAGACTTAGGTATGAATTTAATATTTCCTTTATTGATAATGTTGCCTAAACTTTTGTTGTGAAAAGCTTCCAGGTAGACTCTATGCAAATCAGGACCCATCGTATCCCAGAGGTGTTTGTAGAATTCACAGGGGAAGCCATCGCACCCTGGAGATTTATCATTAGCCATAAAGAAGACCACCTCCTTGAGGTCTGATATGGTAAGCAATTGCTCATAGAAGGCACGCTACTCAACCGCAAGGCCTGAAGAATGGCTGGGAGCTCGGTAAGAGTGTCAAGTCCTTGCTTAATCTTTTGAATACCAGCATTGGTATGGTGAGCTTTGAGAGCCTGAAAAAACTCCTTGGAAACTTTGTCACCAACCTCCAACCAATGGAGGCGAGCTTTGATTTGAGCACCATGAGCAGCATAGGCATCAGCAATTTGTTTCTCATGGTGAAGCTTGGCCAGCTTAAGCTGGAGCTCTGTGTCAAAAAGGTTCAACGTAAGTGCTTCAGAAGCGCTACGCAGAGCCTTAGTGTTAGCTTCATAAGCACGCTTTCTGTAGCAGGCTAGCTGACGGCCATAAATGTGAAGAAATCTCGCAGTGCAGGCGATGGCATCATTCCACCATTGAATCTAGCTTGTATAACTATGGGGCTGAGGCTCAAGATTACATATCTGCAGAATGTGTGACATAGTGGACTTGTGCGTCAGTACAGACGTGTTAAGAAAAAATTGCATCTGAGTAGCTCTCCTGGCTCGAGACTGCCAGGTAATGGAAAAATAAATGGGGAAATGATCAGACAAGGTAACGTCTGTCAGAGGAATGACAGGTAAGCCTCGATCTTCAGAAAAAGAAAAAAAAGATTGAGCTATTATCATAGCACGATCTAGTCTCTTGAATATGCGGTCAGAACCTACTCGAAAATTGGACCAAGTATGCCAGACCACACCCTGCTGACGGCGGTTAACGTTGGGATCAAAAAGCCCCAATTTATTGTGCATGTGATACAGGGCTTCTCTCTCCCCAGCTGCCTAGCGAAAAGTCAAAATGCCCTCCTTGTCAGTGGCCAGCTCAACCATATTAAAGTCCCCACACATAACCCAAGTAGCTGGAGGTAAGTTGTCTGCCAACCAGTACCATAATTGAGATCTTTCAAGAGCATCATTGGGGGCATAAAAATTAATGATACCAAAAGAATGATTGTGCAAAGAAAGCAAAATCTAGCTAACACGTTGCTTCAGGTTAGAACCATGCGCAATAACACAAGAATGTAGGTGAGGTGACAGAAAAGTAATTACTCCACCTTTGCTAGCTTCATGCTGAGAAGAAAAAATAATGCCATCCGGCCATATGACATGACAGGCAGAGTTAAGCAAAAATCCTGAAATTTTAACTTCTTGTAAACACAGCACGTCTAGAGACTGAAGTCTGCGGTGAGTATCACGAACATAGTACTTTCTGGGGAGATCAATTAAACCTCACATGTTCCAGGACAAAAAATTTATAAAAACTCCTGCATGGCTTCCTCATCCTCAAGAGAGGAGAAGCTATTCTGCAAATAAGCTGGAACTGAACCAAAACTGGGGAGGAGTTCTCCAGAGGTCAACCACCTTTTATCTGATTCTACCGTGTGGCCATCAGGACTACGGGACCGGTGCATAGTCCTGGAAGAGAGGACTAGAGCCACTGATGATGTAGGCACCACTTCTGGAGTAGGTGGCACTGTAGCTGAGTGCATCCCCTATGAAACAGGGTTTGACACAATAGGCACCATTGGTGGCACATCACCTGGCGGGGAATGACCAATGAGCGCAACCGGAGACGGCACAACAGCTTCAGAAGCTGGTGGCATCTTAGGGCCTGAGGCATTCCAGCCTTTACGTGTAATGGTAGTCCATTCTTCTTTCTTTCCAGCCTCAGCGGTTTTAGCCAGCGCTTCTTTAGGTGCGGGTTTCACCCGAGGGGTAACCAGGGGGCAGTCCTTGATCTTGTGCTCTGCCGACTGACACCGATAGCAAGTGTTGGGTAGATTCAAATAGAGCACCTTCTGCGAGATGGTGAGAGCACCAATCTAAATTTCAACAATATCCTTGAGGTCCCTAGAAAGGTCGACCTCAACACAAACCCGCTTCTGGGGATGAGCATTGAAAAATTTGTCATGTTCCATGACAATGACTTTGCCTAGGGTCTTAGCAATAGACTCAATGAATGGCCAGTATGGCAAAGGGAGACCAGGGAACTCAACCCAAACAAGAACCCTAAGTTTTTTGTCATCAGAGACAGTAAAGTCTCGAGACCACCTCTGAAAAATTAGCAGGGAGGACCGGACATTCCAGGGACCACGGTTAAAAACTGCGTCCTTCTGAGAAGGGTTAGCAAACCTGAAAAGGAAAAAACCTTTGGTAAGGTTTTGCACACCATCAAGAGGGACCCCATGAGGGGTCCAGCTCTTGTTGACCCAATCCTTGAGTATACTTTCAGAAGGAGTGCGACCCACAAAGTAACCAATCAGCGTATGCTTTTCTAACCATTCACAAGCAGAATCAAACTCCTGAAGATTGAGAACAATATCAGGGTTACCTTGTGGAAGACCTTCGGGATGAACTTGTGGGGATGTTTGTTCGGTGGAGGCATCATGGCAGTCTGAAGCATCAACTTGAGCACTAGCATTAACTGCTAGGCTGAAGTTGGCCGGGGCCATACTAAAGGCTAACCCTAATGAATCCCGCAGTAAATGCGGTATGACAGATGGAAAACTCAAAGCTGAAATGTAGAAAGTACGCCGTACACCAGACTCACCATTTGAAACACTTTTCTTGAAGAATATTAGTGATGTTTTAGTTATGGATGCATAGTCTAATGTTGAATGCAAGTGATGTTATGCAGTCACTATTTGCCAGCAGCAGTTTCCTATGTTTGTTTAGGAGAGCCGACAAAGATTTCATTGGTTCTTGAGTTGCCCCTATCTTGAGGGTATGTGCCCTTGGATTTAAGCTTAGAGAAGAGTTATTGTTGTTTGGTTAAGAGTGCATGAGTTAATTCAACTTAAGGAGAAAATTATAGTTATTTTTGTAGAGTCGACAATATGTAGCGTTTGTCTACAATTATCTTATTTGGACAAGTCTCAGAATGTGTTGCGTGCATAGTAGAGCCAAAAAAATGTTTATTTGAGTTTGTTATGGTTTTTGTAATATGATTTCAATGTGGTTCTAATTGGTTGAGCTTATGTTATCATTTAGAGGAAAGATATTTATAGGCAGTCATTTGTGATTGTTGAAGTGTGGCTAATGTTTGATTAAGAAGAGCAGAGTAGAGTGTGTGAAGTGTTGAGCCACTAGAAGAAGGTCTATGTGACCAAGTGGAGTATTTGTGCTATATATTAGAATTGACCCAAATAGCAAGTCAAAGCATAGTTCACCAAGATCTTGATATAGTGTGTATCTGTTATTCAAAAGGTTGTAGCCTTCACCCCTTTGAGTAGTGAGCTCTTGGACAATGTGTCCTCTCCCCTAACAGGGACAATTATAAAAGACTCCTAACAGGGTTTAACCCTTGACCAAGTCTACTGTAGTTAATATATTGTAAAGCTACTCCTAACAGGGTAAATTATCTTCTAACAAGGATCATAATACACTAGTACAAAATATCAGTGGGTGTCAATTCCCACCAAAGTTTTTACCTATTTTGGTTTCCCCGTAACCAAAATATTGTGTTGTGTTCAAGTGTTCTTTCATTATGTTTATGCTTTATGTTTAAGTATACTTAATTGGAAAAAGAATTGAAACTTGTAAATAACTGATTCACCCCCCCTCCCCCCCCCCCCCCCCCCCCCCGCCTCTCAGTTATCTCTTGGGACTACTCGTAACAAGAAGATCCCATCAGAGAACGTCAAAGTAATAATATTGTTGGTTTGATGGAGAGAAATGATACCCTTGATGATGTTAAAGCTTCCACATCAAGACACTCTAACCATGCATGGTGTAAACATCCTAGCCATGATTCAAATACAGATTCATAGGAGTATGAATGGGAGTCTCTCTTTGATTCTTCGATAGTTGACATGGATGTTGATGTCATCCATATTTATAGTTCTCAACCTAAGGTAGTTAACAAGTCACATGTAGGATTGGAGGACTGGAACCCATGTGTTGCCTTAGTGGATGATTCTTCACTTGTTAGGATGAATCCTGATTTGGGTAGATTATAAGGATACTTGACAGACCCTAACCCTTCGGTCACCAGAGATAATACCATTCATATCCACATCCTTGACCTAGTCATCGACTTACCTCTTGCTCACCCACATCTCATTGATTGGTTCCAAAGATATCAAGAACCTGAGCTCTTGACATTCCAGAATGATCATGAGATAACTTGTTACCTGAATGTAATTGAACCTATAGTTTGTTCTACCAGCGAACTGGCTACAAGCATGATAGAGCTAGATATCAAGTACCTTACTTGAAAAATAAAAAGAAAATAAAATAAAAAGAATAAGAGTTCCGATGGCAAAAACCATTGTGTGGCGGTGTCGAAACCAAAAATAGTAAAAAGAAATGACGTATCCAAGGGTGAAAACCTCTTTGAGGTGCCTAAGGATGAGGTACTTGATCATCTCCTGAGTTACTTTCAAGATAGATCTTTAGTGCTTGTTGAGCCCACAACCATTCAATTTGGGTACAAATGAGGCTTCACAGATGATACACTTGGCTCAGTCTTTGTCAACACAAGAGAGGGAAGCATACACCAAGTTCTTACAGAGAAAGAAGATTAATTTTTCTTGGACCTATTCATACATGCTAGGGTTGGACAATAATCTTATTATGCATCACTTGTCCATAGCTCCAGGTGTGAAACTAGTCAAACATAAATTAAAAAAAATGCATCCTCACATAGCTCTTCTAGTCAAAGCAGAATTAGAAAAACTCCTCAGCACAGGATTCATCAGAGCTATTGATTATGTTGTATGGATATCAAATATTGTACCAGTTTCTAAACATGATAAATCCATTCAAATCTACATAGACTTTAGAGATGTCAATAGAACCTTCCCAAAGGATGATTTTCCACTCCCAAATATAGACATGATAGTGGACATGACTGCGGGTTATGAGATCTATTCCTTGATGGACATTTTTTCTACATATAATCATATTAAAATAGCTCCTAAGGGTCAAGAAAATATTGCATTCACTTGTGCATGGGGAACCTATTGTTGGAACATTATCCCTTTTGGATTAAAAATGTAGGATCCAGCTATCAACGAGCTATGACAACAATATTCCATGATATGATGCATAAGAATATGGAATATTATGTGGATGACACCTTGGCTAAGTCTAAGAAAAGAGACACACACTTGTATGATTTAGAAGTCATTCTAGATTTAATGGAATGATTCCAACTAAGATTAAATCCAAAAAAGTGTGCATTTGGGGTTACCTCTAGAAAACTTCTAGGGTTTATTATTTCAGCAAAAGGCATAGAGCTAGACCCTGAAAAGGTCCAAGCAATTATGGATATGCCACCTCCTAAAAAAATTAGTCAAATGAAGAGTCTTCAAGGGTGTCTTCAGTCTATAAGGAGGTTCATTTTAGAGCTGGTGGATAGAGCTCAACCTCTCAATAAGAACTTACATAAGGGAGTTAAATGTGTCTAGAATGAGGATTTCCAAAAGAGCATGGACCAAATCAAAGAGTACTTGGAAAATCCTCCCATCTTAATGCCTCCTATCCTAGGGAAGCCACTTATTTTGTATGTGTCAGCAACAAAATCTTCCTTGGGGGCATTATTAGCTCAACTTGATGAACAGGGGAAAGAAAGAGCCATATATTACATTAATCATATGCTTGTTTCATATGAGGTTGATTACATCAGTATTGAGAAAGCTTGCCTTGCAGTGGTGTTTGCTTCCCAAAAGTTGTGACATTACATGCTTGCACATACAATAAACCTCATAGAAAAAATTGATCCTCTCAAGTATTTTCTCAGTAAGGCCACTGTCAGAGTTAGACTTGCTAAATGGATGATGATTCTTTCATAATTTGACATAGAGTACATTGAACGCAAAGCAATCAAAGGACAAGCTATAGCCGATCAATTGGCTGACTTCCCCATTCAAGATAGTATACCTATTTAAGTTTACTTTCTAGATGCACATCTCATGTACATGACTGAGAGAACATGGAAGATGTTCTTTGATGGATCTTTCATGAAAAATGGTTCAGGAGATGGGGTGTTGTTTGTGTCTCCTCATGGGTGCACGATTCCTAACTCTTATAAGCTATTGTTCCCATGTACAAACAACATTTCTAAATATGAAGCCTTAACAAATGGGCTCAAGATGGCCATAGAATGGAGAATCATAGATTTTCATATATATGGGGATTCACATCTGATAATCAATCAATTCAATGAACAATATCAAACAAAGGACAAGAAACTAGTACCTTATAAGAAAATGGTTAATTCATTGAGACGGTATTTCACATTTGTCACATTTTACCAAATCCCTAGAATGGAAAATAAAGTAGTTGATGCTATGGCCACACTTGCTTCACTTCTCTAGTTAGAGCAGCATGAGTCTAGATTTGAATTTCTAGTGGAAGAGATACATTATCCTATATATGACTCCCAAGAAAACCATGTGATCTGTACCCTTGTCAGTCATGAATCATCCTAATATGGTGCCATTTACTCATACCTTCATGATGACATTATCCCTAATACCTTTAACCACTTTGAATGAAGAAACCTTACCTGAAACACCACTCCCCATACCCTTATCTTTGGTGATTTGTATAGGAGGGGTCTAGATGGGACACTTCTTAGATGCTTAGAAAAGGAAGAATTCGATCAAGCACTAGTTGACATTCATGAGGGCATCTATGGGGGATATTCCAATGGTCTTTCCATGGCCTAAAGGTTGCTTAGGGTGGGGTAATATTGGCCTACAATGCAGATGGATGTAGTAGCTTTTTCAAAATCATGTGAAAAATGTCAAAAACATGGTCACCTGATACATGCTCCAGGCAGAGAGCTTATTCCTTCTATATCTCATTGGCCATTTTAGTTCTTGGCCTTTGATCTTGTTGGCCAGATTCATCCCAACTCATTAAGTGGACACAAATTTATCATCATTGCTATTGAATACTTTACTAAATGGGTAGAAGTTGTCCCACTTTTTGTTGCCTCAGGCAAGATAATTTCTTTATTCATCTTGAACCATATCATCTATTGATATGGAGTGCCTTCTGAGATTATCACTGACAATGGAGGTCAATTAAAAAATAAGGACCTTAAGCAACTCTACCAAAAGTTCAAGATTAAACAACATAGGTCCTCCATTTACTTCCCACAAGGAAATGATCAAGCAGATGCTTCAAATAAAACCATTCTCAAAATACTACATAGAACAATTCACAAGAATGGTAGAGATTGGAATTTACAGATAAATCTAACTTTATGGGCCTATAGAATGAGTATTCATACTCCCACTGGGGCTATCCCTTTTGCCCTTACTTATGGTGTTGAACCAGTGTTACCTTTAGAAGTTGAGATTCCTTCACTTAGAGTCTCTCTCAAAGGTCTAGTTACAGATGAAGACTACCACGTCATGAGGCTCCAAGAGTTAGAACTTCTCAATGAGAAATGAAAAACATCATTTGAGCATATGAGGGTTTACCAAAAGTGCATGTCCAAAGCCTTCAACAAAAAGGTTTTCCCTAGAGAATTCCAAGTGGGAGATCTTGTCCTATGAGAAAATCCTAAGAACCAAAAACATAGAGATCAAAAGGGAAAATTTGAACCTAACTGGCTTGGACCTTACATCATTACTACAACTTTTGGGATAGGTCCTTATTTATTATCTACTAAAGAGGGAGAGAAGCTCCTTGATCCTATCAATGTCTTGCACTTGAAGAAGTTCTATCCATGATGCTTGTTCTATTTGGGGGCATCCTTTGTATATATTTTTATTAATCTTGAAAAAATTCCAAAAAAATTCATATATGATGCTAAAAGAATCCTTAAAAACATATAAAGTCCTTAAAAAAGAGCATCGTAGTGAAAACCTAGCAATAGGTGCTTTGATGTCTCACCAAAAAAATAAAAATAAAAAATTTCAAAAAAAAAAAAGAAAAAGTGCCTTGGTGAAAACCTGGAGACATGCACCTTGGTAGAAAAAATGCAAAAAAAATTGAAAAAATCTTAAAAAATTTGCTAAGTGGTGAAAACCTAGAAATAGGTGCTACTTGAGGCCTTTACACCCTTGTTTCTCAGTTCCCATCCTTGACACTTAGCCCTTCTCCATCATGCCTTGTCCTTATTGCCTTGGTTCAAAATTGGTCTTTGTCTTTGTCTAGGGAGCATAATTGTGTTAGCTTTGGTCTTTTGGATGCGCTAGTCTTTAGGACACCTCGCAAATGGTGTTTTTAACACCTCACCAACTATGTTTTTCAACACTTCCCTAGCATCAAGTGTTCCTCAACACTTATCTAATATCTTACCCATAATCTAGAATGATACGATATTTCTCACTGGCAGATGCGATACTCAAATTTTGACTTTATGACCTACACACACGCACTTAAACACTTGACTCGTTGAGACTAATTGACTTTATTTCTTTGTGTGCTATCTATGATGATTTATTTGCTAAGTGTTCTCTCCCTAATAGTTTTTGATGATGCATGGCTAGAAGATTGGGGGCATGCAGACATGTTTTATTTATTTTTCTACTTGTGGGTATATTTTGTTGATCCTAACTATCAGGAGCATTTATTCTTGTTCTAGTTGACCCTAGGATCTACAAGGTATTATCCTTGACTATCTTCCACAAGTGCATGCTTATAGTCATCTTGACTTTCTTGTGTCTTGATGTGAGCATAATCTTGCTATACCAAACTTAGGGAACCTCAGTACAGTAGTCATCTTGACCTACATATCTTTGGTTCTTAGGTGGGATTCCCACATACCTATCTGATATAGATCATATTCATATACTCATAGTTATACTAGTGCGTATTGTATGATCTTGTGACACTACCAATAAAGCTTGATGATGATTATTAGAGTCTAATGGCTTTGTGACCTTGCAAGTAAACCACTTTTCATAGTAGCTTGCATTCTTAAGTTCATGTTAGTTTAGTTCTGCATCTTGCATTTGGAGAGAGCTCTCCTTTCATCTTTCACGGACTTGTTGGTTAACTGCGCTCACCTTTCACTTCTTCTTGATCATGTCTTTCACTTCTTGTCTTTCACATCACATCCTTTTCCTATCATCACAAGGAGTTAATTTTAGCATCATATCTATTATCAAAAAGATCATTTTTAGAAATGTGAGTCTATATCATAACATGAGAACTAAACATACATCTATGAGAGAGACCATACATGAGCATATATAAGCATATATCATACATTTGAACACTATAACAAGACAATATACTAAAACATCCATTACAAGTGAGACAAATACTCAAGATACATTGTAAATCTAGTAATCTCATATATAAATCATGATACAAGTACAATGTGAGATCCCAAAATCTAGATCAAAGTCTCAAAATATGTCTATACATCTAAGCCCTAGACCTAAGATTGACTCGCTCCATCATGTGGAGGTGGTGGTGGTGGAGGTGGTGGTCCCATCCTGTTAGGTATCATATCTAACCTACTTTCCCTCTCAGAGTAGAGTGATGCTCTCTATCCCTCAAGTTTACTGCTATGACCCATGATAATATACTACCCATGTCACCTCCCTCTGGATCTCCATGACATCAACCTATGCTACCCTCTCACATTGATCTATCTTAGCTCATGCATCTAGTAGTAACTATTCTCAAACAATAATAGTAATCCTTAGCTTTTGTATCTCAGTCTCTAAGACCTATATCTTGACATGGAGATCCTCCCCTCTCCTACCCACGGGATGATCCTGCTCTACATCCACCCATCGTTGAACTAGTCTCGCATCCTCCTCATCCCCCTCATCATCTTAAACCTGCCTCCATGACCATCTCTAGCCACTTGATGTGGAGCCTCTTGTTGCTACTCTCCTCCCCCCTCCCTATCTCCCTCATCTCTATCCCCTCCATCATCTCCATCATCACCCTATACCTATGGCTATGCATTGGGAATAGTAAACTATGGAAATGGCCATCTCCAGTGCTCAGCTATGTATGCAACATCTACACTTGCATCTACCATATCAGGTAGGTACTCTCATGGATCTCTCTATAATCTTGTGATCTCTTGTGTTTCCTGCTAGTAGTCCAGCATCGACAGCCATCCCTATCCCTCCTCATCCCTAAATGTGGCATATGTGGTAGTCTCCAATACCACCCTCTGCTGATGACCGAACTTCCTCCACACCCGAGTGATCACAAAACACTCCACAATCTCCACATGTTGACCTAATAGTGGTTGGTTGCATAGCATGTACCCAAGCTCATGATCTTTGTCACTCCAATGCTCACACTATTTGTATGGCATCTAATCAAAGGGTGCCAACTCATCCAATAGTCTCCTGTAATAAGTCAGATCATCACTATGAGGCTGGGTGATATATATATATATATATATATATATATATATATATATATATATATATATATATATATATATATATATATATATATATATATATATATATATATATATATATATATAGGTATGCCCCTACTCCCTAGGCTATACTCATGGTCACACAAAGGCTATGTGCTCCCATACCTATATCTGTGCTAGCACAAACCCACATGCCCAAGATCTACCATCTCTATATACAATCTCATGGAGCTCATGGTACATGTCTACTAGGATGGCTAGGCCCCATGCCATCCATTTAGGGTGTGCCACCAAATATGTTACCAATCTACCCTAGCCTAATGGGAATCCCTTCTGACTCCTGTTAGTAATTAGATCTTGTGTTACTATAGAGCATACAATACATGCTACTGGGTAATCTCGCCCATACTCCTCGATCAACCAGTCCTAGCTGAGATGCTTGGCAATGATAGTCACATCCTAGAATAGGTCCTGGATGGCCTATCTCCCATTTATCAGAGTTTGATCCTAGTATACCTGTGCCAATAGAAAATCATGTCAGTTTTCATCATATGGAAACATTATACTAAAAGATCATCTATAAACATGATTATACTCACTAGATCCCCATGGCTAGGAACTTGTAGGATCCGATAGACATCCTCCAATGTGATCGATGCCTCTCCAGTCAGTAGATGGAAGGTGTTATACTCACTATGCCACCTCTCTACCAATGTCGTCAGCAACCCATGGTTTGCCTATATATGGGGCATGTCTAGCAAGAACCTAAACCCCATGCTAACCAGGTCATCTCTGCCGGGATTATCTAAATCCTTGATAGAGTGTAGCTCAACCACTCTTGGTGCTCTAATGATCAGCACCAGTAAGACCTCCTATAAGCCATAACCCGCAACCTAGATGTCAGGACATATCATGATGGATGACTAAAATTAGTACAAGTAATATCAAATGCAAAAATTGTCTATACCCATGTTATATTGTTCAAATTAAAATTGTACGATACTTCTTATTATACTCTTGTGATACTGCTTGTTAACATTGTATCATGTGATAGTTTATTGCATAGTGGTGTGATATTTTATCCTAATACGATAGTTCACACCATATCACATGATCTTTTGTCCAGCATCGTGCAATACTTTCTTGAATGGTCGTGTGATACTTTCTTTGCTTATGAACTATCGCACAATACAATCTCTAACATATATGCGATACTTTAAAACTATCACATGAAGTTTCACATTAATATAATTTTAAGTATTAAAAATGTGTTTTAAATGCAATTAATGACTCAAAAAGCTAGTTTTTTTGAAAACTTATCGGGGCACCATACTGAGGAGGCCGGTTGTGCAACCGACCACGCTTGAATCGATGTGTGTGGATAGGAATCACTACCTGCTGAGCCATAATCTCTCTCTGAGCTCTCAAAATTCTCAAATCACAAAAGATAAATGATTTTGAAAATGACCTTTTTTTGCCCCTTATATAGCATTTTGACTTTTTGACCTAATTTTCAAAACTCCTCAAAATTTCACAAAAATTGCACCCCTGGCTAATGTCGATGTCTTGGATCCATTTTTAGGATCAAAATCAAAATTTGACTTCATCTTGATAGTCAAAATTTGATGTAGGAGCATCCTAGGTGTAAGAGCAATCTTGCATCACCCAAAAATATTTATATTTTTGTATTCAATAAGGGCTATCTTGTGCAGAGTTATGATTTATGGAATCTTTCTATTTTTAGTAAGTTGGTCATCCGATCTTGGAATGTTCTGATTTCTTCCCTAGAGGTTTGTTTTGGTAATATCAGCCTGCTAGTAAAGTTTCATTGACAAATCACGTCTAGCTTTGTAGATATTGAAGATTTTTAGTATTGGCAACAGGGTACAGAAACTTTGAACTTAATTTTGAAGGCTTTAGAGGCCCTGGATGAGGTCAAAAATTTGGGTGACAAGCACTTGCACTAGTCAATCCTATAGAGCGCTTCGTGGCCTTTCCAGAATGGGGTTATAATAGTCAATTGGGTCAACTGGAGATGACTTATGGTCTTCAGAAGTTGGGTCACCTGAAATGGTGGAAAATGATTTTCCTTCAAAATTTCTATTTGGGTTTCAAAAGTTATTTTGAGCTGATGTTGATGTAATAAATTTTAAAAATAAATAATTCTAAGTTTGGTCGGCCTTGTTGGCTAAAATTTTGGAACCTTCCCAGGTGGTGGAAAATTGCCTATATAAGGAAGGTTGTAGTGTTGTCTTAGGCAGTTCAAGACAGTTCTGGGTAGTAGATCTGGGTAATAATTCAAGGCTTTGTCCTACAAAATATTGTAAGGGAATGCCCATGTGGCTTTGCATATTGTAATTCTAAAAGTTTGTAATTCCACATTTATGGAGATAATAAGAAGCCAATTTTCTGTTCTTGCATATTGTTGTTGCTTTGTTTCTGTTATGTGTTTTTGGTATTAAGGGGAGAACCCTTCATGAAAATCACATTTCAAAATTCCTCCTTCTTCTGCGTAGTTGGCTGACCATTTGACGCCTGATCCTTCAATCTTCATTAGGGCATCTTCATTTCTTCATTGCCATCTCTCTCACTACCCTAGTCTTCCATTCATTTCCTTCACTTCATCTCTTTAAGGTTTGAATTCATCTTCATCCTATATCTTTCTCAATCAAACCTAGTCAAACTAGGGCATATCTTCACTGCTTGATGGTTATTCTATCATCTTTCATCTTCGATTATGATTTCTAGTGATTTGATCAAATTTATCAATTTTTTGTTTCCCTCTACCTGATTTTGATTCCAATCTTGAGGAGCCAGTACCTATCAACTTCAATCCTTGATTCATCTTTATCAAACCTATCAATTTAACCTTGCTTGAGACTTGACAATTACCTATTTACATGGGTGTTCACCTTGTCTTTTTCAATCAGCTTATCTTTGTCCTAATGTGTTCCCATCCGTAGAACACACATCTAGATTGTTTTGTGATCCCAAATTGATTTCACATTTCAACTTCCTTCTTTGACTTCATGTGATTCCAAATCGATCTCACATTAGTCAAAGAGGGGCATATGTATGCACCCTAAAATGGCTACCTAGACTTTGGGCCCCATTCTTCAATTTATCAAATGATGGAACCAATTTATCAAATTTCCTGAATCAATATTTTTCAAATTAAATCAATTTCCTTGATCAAATCCTAATTCTATCTTTTATTTGATTATATTCTATGGATTAACCATTTTATCCTAAGTCTTTATTTAATTAAAAGGAATTCCCTACCCTTTTATTACATAAAAAGTCCTCACTTACCTCTTATCCTAAGTTGCACAAATAAATCATTATTCTTATTTTATAAAAAAGAAGAAAAGACCTTTTTGTCTCACATGGGGCACAAAAGTCAACACTTCAATCTCATTGGAGGAGACTTGTGTACAAGGATTGATCTCTCTTTCAAACTCCACCCTTGATCAACTCTTTTGCCTCTTAATCTCCATCCTCCGTTGATTCTCATTTTCTATAAAAGAAGAGCTCTCTTCTCATTCTAGGATCCAGCTCTTATTGCTCATCTTATGCTACAGGTTTTCTTGGTGACATTGGAGCTTGGAGATCTTGTTGCATTCTAGTTTTCATTCTTACATCATAGCTTAGTTTCTTTCATTGCATTCTTAACTAGTTTCCTTTCAAGTTCTAGCTTAGCTCACATAGCTTAATTAGCAAAGGCTTGTAACACTTTCATTTCCATAGCTTAGTTGCATTTTCCATTCTAGCATAGTTGCATTGCATTTTCATCAAGATTCTTGAAGATATTGGAATTATTGCCCTTGTCTCTTTGTATCTCCCATTGCATGGTTTACAAGCAAGGTTATATGCTTAATAGGTCTAGTTGAGAGCCCTCTAAACACCCTTGCATTCCATGCCTAAGGAGCTCTAGGCTGCTTTCTCAAGGTTTCAAATCCATGGATTCTCTTGGAAGTAATGACTTAGAGAAGTGCACATTTTGAGTGTACAATCACCATCTTTCATCCAATTCATCCTTCCTCTAGTCTTTTGTCCTTTAATCTTATACTACTCAATATTCCTTAATTGACATTTGACCTCTTTAATCTTCTCCTCTAGTTGAGAGTTGGATCCTTTACTTTGTAGTTCTTTTTCAGTATTATTGGGAGTGCCTTGTAGAACTTTTTCTTCCTTATTCCTAGAAATATCCTTATATTTCCCAACAATCTGATATATTTTCCTCCATAAATCCACTAGGTGACTACACATATCAACTTGACTCAGCCATTGGTTATAGAGTTTACATAGACTAGTTACCATTCTGATGGCATCATCAGTCTCTTCATCATTAAGCACTGAGGTATTGAGTTTAAGACTAGTTTCTTCTGTATGTCTCTAGTATCACCATCACTATCCAAATAGATTTTAGCATATATTGGGTGGTGATCTAACATAGAAGAAGAGGAGACACATATAGGGGCCCATCCATCCTAATTTTCACAAGAAAATATGGATTCTTTTGCATATATTATATCCAACCAACAATCTACTCTCTATTGCTTGACTTGATTATTGCACCATGTGAACCATAGATCTAAGAAAGAGCCCTTTTTTAGGTTTAGAGGATCATCAATACTGAACTTCCTCTTAAAGTTGTACCAAAAGAACATTTCATTCTCTTACCAACAATGAGCATTACCCCCAAACTTATCTTCTCTAATCTCCACCATGTTGAAATCCCCCACAAAAATCTAGTGAGCTTTAGGTAGGCCATTGGTTAACCATTCCCATAAAGTTGCATTGTCCCTATAGTCATTAGGGGCATAAATGTTGCACACTCCAACTAAAGTGTCCTTGTGTTTAAAGGGACCCATGTACCTCTATGACAGGGTGAAGACTCTTTAGAATTAATTTTCTCAGCCCACTGAGGCCCTACCAGAATGGTAGTTCCTCTTTTACCTCTAGGATGATTAGAGTAAAAAATAATAGCCTTATCCCAAACATCTCGAACCCTCTTTTTTCTATCAAACATCTCGAACCCTCTCACATTCCAATTGTGTATCTCCATCATTGGGGTAATCTTTTCAAATTATTGTACAGTCTATTAAAAAATTCTAGCATATTCTTCCCAAAATTCCTACTGTCAATAGATAGAGACTACTTCTCAACAATCTTCCTTTTCTTTTTTAATGCTCTCGTAGTAGGCTCAGTAAATGGTTCCTAATTCATAGGTTTGGCTATCTCATTGTTATTCTTATGTCCACAATCTACTTTCAGGGTTCCCAGTATGGCCAAACCTCTATTCATGGGTCCACAAGAGGTCCTAATAGTCTCAATATTTTCATTAATAGTACTTAGAGCAATTTTTTGGGCATTCAACTTGGGTGGTGGAAAAGGTTGTTCATCCCCCTTAACATTATTCTTTTCAAGACTATTATCTGGTTTGTAGTCAGCTAGGGTATCATGAACATCACTTTCTATGGAAGGTCTCAATACAAAGTCATCTTCAAATAGAGGACTGTTCAAACTAACAAAACCTCAACAATCGGGCTTTTCTAAGCTATCATCATTAGCTACAACCACAATCGGTACCAGGTAATATTTATTGCCATCTTCCACTTCATTAACCCTAGTTTCATTAACACATTTGTCAATTTTATTATCTTTACCCAATGAGCTATCTTTTTACCATTGGTCTTAATATTACAACCAAATTTGGGATTCTCAAAGTTTCTAAGGGTTAGGGATTCCTTTTTTGAGTGGTTGTTATTTCTGCAGTGAAAGCAAGACCCTAAATCTCCTAATAGTGATATTTCCAAAGAAATATTTTCATCTTCTAATTCCATCGAAATGATATCTGGAAAATCAATTTCAGGCTCAAGAGCAAGAAGAATTCTTGCATTTAGGTTGGGTAAGGTGTATCTGGCCTCCTCAATCTGAAGAAATAGAGCTGAGGGGTTGACCAATATGTGTGATAAAGGGCCATCATTATGGTTGAAGTTTTTTAATTTTAATCCAATGTGGTACAAAGTAGGCCACAACTTGTTCTATGTTTCTTTTGGCCAACCACTAGAAGGCCCAAAATATTGAGCGTCCCACATTACAATGTTTTTTTCTTAAGCACTCTTTCCTGCATAGCATGTGTCTTAAAGAAAACAAAAAAAATCCTTTCTAAATTATTCTGCAAAAGCTAACTTGAATAACTAGTTTTTTCACCCAAATATTAGCAATCAAATCATCAAAGAATTTCCTCAAAAAGTAAAAGCACAATAAGTTGTCACCCTTTTACAAAGGAAAAGGCTAACAAAATCAAAGTTGTTCAACTTCAGTAGTATAAAAATGACATTTATGTTCAGAATTTGAAGATGATGTAAAATAATTAAATGTGATAAAATGGATGAAGTTTATGATTAATATTTTTAATAATTTTTTTGAATAAGAATTTATATGTTTTTAAAATTTTTAAAGATGATTTTTCAGTTGCTAAAAAATGTTGAAAATTAGGGGTATAGTTCCCACCAACACATTATATGTAAATGAACATTTTTCCCCTAATTTTAAAATATGTAATATATGACATATATAGCTAGTGCATGAAGAAATAAAAACTGGTATATGACCTATATTTTCTCTTTTACAACAATTCAAATTCCAACTCACTGAAATCGATAGTTTTCATCTCACAACATATTTTTCATAGAAAATCTATCCCAATCAAAAAAAGAAATATACATTCTTGAAGAGGAAACTCTCCTCTAGTGCACCATATGTTTTTCAAATTTATTTAATATGATTTACTATTTCTTTCTTTCTCTGAATCAACATCTCCTTAGCTATTAAAATACCTACATGCAATATTTTTTAATTAAAATAAACTATGTCTAATTAAAATATTATAAAATCTATATGAGGATATTCTTGACTATGATCTCTACAAAAGGGTATTTTTTGTTTTTCAAAAAATATCATTAAAAAGATTAGGAGTTATTGAAATGCCACTTTTTTGAAATAATTTTATTTTAATGGTAATTGGACCCAAAGTGTTATAAAACATGCATTTAATAGATATTTCCAATTGGAAAACTTAAAACACTTATCTAACCTAGCTAAAATGAATCTAGCTAGACCATATGTTCGACCAAAATTAATTTTTAGTTAGAAATACTAAAATTCAGTTATCCTGATAAGTTAGCTTAAAAGGTGACACCTGATTGTGCTTGTCTAAGAAAAAAAATAAAATAAAAATCTATTTACGACATAACTATTCTTTCCTAATGGCTTTAACAATGTCCTCATTAGGAGAAACATAGAGAGAGTTCAAAGATTCTGGGGAGCAAACTTACCAACTCGACATTCTCCTCACTTGGTTGACTTTCCCTTGGCTTCAACCCCTTCCAATCTAGCTCCATCGACTATGGGCCATTGTGAGGCTTCTCCACTAATGTGAAAGACTCCATTAAAAGTAGCCAACAAAGAGCATTTAGGCTAAGACTCTTCCGAGAGCACTACTTTTTATGATGGTTTATCTACGAAATTAACATTTTCCTTTCCTATAGGTTTATCTTGGCACAAATGAACATTATTACTCAAACACCCCTCATCAATATCCATATTTAAATCTTTCCCATCATCCTTCTGCAACACTCCAGATTTAGATGCGGGTGAACCAGGTTGGGAGCTAACATGACTTGGCTCCGAAGGCATATTATCTTAACCCTAACCACACAAAGGAATGAAAAGAAAATAAGGAAAACTTGAACACAAAGAAAAAAGGGTAACTACAATGATGTTAGAACACAAGGGAAAAGGTACACAAAATCATGAAAACCAATGAATACACATGAAGATACGAAAGGAATCCATGGGGCCTACATAGGGTATGACTGTAGAAATGGGCAACACCTTACCCTTGGGAGCCTTATAGTTGTAGAGCCCCAAAACAAAATTTCATTAATTTTATTAGTATCATATTTTAGATGTATGTCATTGTCATAATATCAATTTTATTTTATTTACTCTAGCAATATCTTTAGATGGTCATTTTTATTATAATTGTAAATTAGCATCAAGTGTGATACCCATACCTTCAATAAAGAAGTTGGGTTGTTTCATATTATTATAGAATTGATCATTTCTTTCATCATCCTTGGATTGTTCTTCTTCCACTCTAACTAACTTAGATGATTCACCAATTATTATTGCATTGGGTTTGGCCCCCTTAGAGGGATTGGATCTTTTAGGACTTTCTTTAGGTAGAAACTTATCAATAACCTTTGTGTGTCTTCTTCTACTCCTTCATATTTCCTCACCACTATCTTGATCAATCTTTTCTTTTTCCTCAATAAAGGTTTCACCTTGCTCAAAATTATTTCAATCTCCTTATGGGAGATAACTAGATGCATATCCTCTATTAATTTTACACAACTCTTATTACCTTCTTCTAAGGCTCTTTTATTTCTAACTTCTAATATATGAAACAAATCCTTTGGAATACTTCCTTCAAGCTCAATTAGATTCTTCTTAAAAGTTAACATATATGACTTATCTTCTATTTCATTTTTATCCTTCTCATTATACCTTTCATATTATTTTGGCAGAATTGGTCTAGCTTTCCCTACTCTATTATCATTTTGGCTAGCATTTTCATATCCAATTTCCACACTTATCTCTCAACAGGATTGTCTTGTGCTATCACCTCATGAGCAGATTCAGTGGCCTTCTTTATTTTATTTTCCTCTTATTTCTCTTATGTCTTCTTCTTTTTGGGGGATTCTTCATTGGGTGGAGTAACTAAGGTCTTCCTTTCAGGAATGGGTCCAGAGCTCATCATCTTGGGTCTATAGGACCTTGTTATCCTCATAGGTTTTACTTCTTCCTTCTTTTCATCTTCTACTATGACATTATCCTAGGAGGGATAGGAGTCTAATCATGTACTATGAGTACTACTAAGGGTGAATCTGATATATCTACAAGTTTTGTAGTCTATAGGGGTGCAAACTTCAAACTTGCATGTCTAGTGGACATCTCTGTGACCTTTTTCCTTTGTTATGTCATTAGATCCTTAGGTAACCCTTCTCATTATGTAATTTTATCAATAAATTTCTCTACTTTCCTCTTCCTTTCTTCCCTAGTCAATATCTCTCTAAGCTTTAGGGATTTCTCTTCATGCATTCCCCATCTCTCATGCATGAGATCTTTCTAAAATGCAAGGATGTGTTCAATATGAGGGACACAAATCTGAGAGATGACCTCATAACCCATTAGAGGACACCATCACACTCTTTCATCTACTTCAACGCATGTACAATTAGTCATTACCATAAATAAGATGTTATCCTTGTACTTTTATACTAGTCACCGTGACTATCCTCTCGCTTTGCTTTATTTCTCCTTGAAAGATATTAAATATACCAAATATTTCACCACCAACTAAATTATTTTCTTGCATTATATAATACCTTCTAATCTGAGAAGTTGTACATTCATCTTCTTTCCATTCATGAAGGAGCATGCTAGAAAACTTATGTATAATGTAAAAGAAAAGATGATGTTTTAGGGACCCAAATTTGAATGCATTTATTTTCCATACTTAATTATCCTAAGATTCTCTAGAAATTGTAGTCTAAGTACTTCACATAGATCAAAATACTCATTTTTTGTGATCCTTTTGTAATCCATGTGGATAATACATGCTGAAATGGAGTTTATCCTACTTCTATAATGCATCTTGTAGCCAAGAATCATGGAAACAAGTCTCACATCCTTCGACTTAATGTTTGAGATTGTCATCACATGCTCATTCCACTTGATCCAGTTAGGGTTTCAACTTCTTTCTAGGTATTCTTCACCATAGCAGGTATTTTACCTACATTGTCAAGTCCAGTTACCAAATGAATGAGTTCCTTCTTAATCTTTACTCGTTCATCTCAAATATAGAAGAAATGATCATGAAATCTACTTAGAAATATCATAATCCATTCAAGTTCATCAAACTTATAGAAGTATGTCATCTATAGTATGTTTAAGTTTTTCAACTTTGCAAATTTTGATTTTACAGATTCATCATCATTCAACATATCAGCTAGCTCCAACTACTCCAAGATCTCTATTTTCTTCTTCAACCTTCCTTGAATGGTGATAAAAATGATCAACTATGCTCATACATAGTTCGCTAAATGTTTCTACAAATTAAATATACTCCAAAAAGTTGTTACAAGGCTAGTCATCCATGAAACTACTAGCGATCAATCTTAGACACATTCTAGACCTTGCAAAAATAAATGTAACATCATAACACATTCATTTAACTACACACAACCTCGTATACTCTCAATCTTCATATCTGGGACTAAATAATCGACTGGTGAATTTCTCTAAAGATCCTCCTAAGGCTATACTTGGCTATTTATATTGATGTGGAAATGTCCTGGTATTAAGAAAAGATCTACTAGCTTCTATTGATTCTCCCTGACCCTTAGATACACTCTAAATCTTCTTCTTCCACACTTTGTCATTTTCCTTGCTTTCATCTATTACAAAAAGGTGATTAAAAATTACTCTACCAAGCTCTTGTCAGTATCACCAATATTTTTCTTTATTTTTATTGGTGGTCTTCTTTTATTGATAGATCTATTGTATTTGCAATAATTTTCTATCTGTCCCTCATTATTGCACTTAAAATAAATAACAGGTGGTCTTCCAAGTTGTGGGCTGTTTCAATTAACCTACAACTTAGAGTTCCTTACAATGTGCCCAAAATTGTTACATTTGTAACATGTAATGTTATTTTTCACAATAGGTTGTCCAACATAATTTTTTTTCTGGCATCTTTCATCTAGTTTTCGACATTCATTTCTTCTATGTCCATATGCCCAACAATTAAAGAAATAGCCAAAAAAAAATTTAGGAACACTCTTACGTTTGCAATCCTTCTTAATGTGACAAAGTTTGTTGCATTCAAAACATATGTCTTTAAAGAATTTGATCCTATCTTTAGGTTCTTCATCTTGATTTGGTTCTTTCTCTCTTTTGGCTTCATATTTCACCTCCCGAGAATCAAAACATTCAACTTCATCGAATCCAATTCCTATCTTGTCAGCTTTATACTTTTGTCTCTCTAGCTGTTCATCAATTTTGTTACTACTCACATGAAGTTTTTGAATATGGCTCCTTGCCTCCATAAGCTCTTCATTAATGATGATATTGCACTTCTCTAGTTCTTAATACTTGGTTTTGACATCATTGATTTCTAGCAGCATTATTCCCATCTATACATTTTCACTCTTTCAGGCCTCTTCTATTTTTCTCTTTTCTAAACTCTTTCTTGTTAGATTTCTCTAACCATTTGCAAAGTGGAAATCTCACATTCATGTGTTAGTGCTTCCTTTTCCTATTTAAGTTTTTCAATGAGATCATATGAATCATTCTCAACTTCCCTCATCTTCTTAACAAGTTCTTGCCTTTTGTTCATTTAAATGTCAATCTGCTCTTTGAGCTTCTTGATACAGTCTTCAAGATTCTTAATCTTATATTTTAATTCACAATTTTTAGCTTTAGCATTATCCAGGTTTAGAGGATCATCAATCCTAAACTTCCTCTTAAAGTTGTACCAAAAGAACATTTCATTCTCTTACCAACAATGAGCATTACCCCCAAACTTATCTTCTCTAATCTCCACCATGTTGAAATCTCCCACAAAAATCCCGTGAGCTTTAGGTAGGCCATTGTATAACCATTCCCATAAAGCTGCATTGTCCCTATAGTCATTAGGGGCATAAATGTTGCACACTCCAACTAAAGTGTCCTTGTGTTTAAAGGGACCCATGTACCTCTATGACAGGGTGAAGACCCTTTAGAATTAATTTTCTCAGCCCACTGAGGCCCTACCAGAATGCTAGTGCCTCCTTTACCTCTAGGATGATTAGAGTAAAAACCAATAGGCTTATCTCAAATAAATTTCATGATGGTAAATTCTTGAAAATCAACAACCTTAATCTCTTGCACCTGCATATAATATGTTTTTCTCTGAGATTGTTACACCATTTTCGAACCATCTATTTTCTATCAAACGTCTCAAACCCTCTCACATTCCAATTGTGTATCTGCATCATTGGGGTAATGTTTTCAAATTATTGTACAGTCTATTAAAACATTCTTGTATATTCTTCCCAAAATTCCTACTGTTATTAGATAGAGACTACTTCTCAACAATCTTCCTTTTCTTTTTTAATGCTCTGGTAGTAGGCTCAATAAATGG
Source organism: Chamaecyparis obtusa (assembly GCA_027943335.1). Classification (NCBI taxonomy): domain Eukaryota; kingdom Viridiplantae; phylum Streptophyta; class Pinopsida; order Cupressales; family Cupressaceae; genus Chamaecyparis; species Chamaecyparis obtusa. The sequence continues at coordinate 367,568 of BSBK01007872.1, forward strand.
TTCCTAATTCATAGGTTTGGCTATCTCATTGTTATTCTTATGTCCACAATCTACTTTCAGGGTTCCCAATATGGCCTTACCTCTATTCATGGGTCCACAAGAGGTCCTAATAGTCTCAATCTTTTCATTAATAGTACTTAGAGCAATTTTTTGGGCATTCAACTTGGGTGGTGGAAAAGGTTGTTCATCCCCCTTAACATTATTCTTTTCAAGACTATTATCTAGTTTGCAGTCAGCTAGGGTATCATGAACATCACTTTCTATGGAAGGTCTCAATACAAAGTCATCTTCAAATAGAGCATTGTTCAAACTAACAAAACCTCAACAATCGGAATTTTCTTAGCTATCATCATTAGCTACAACCACAATCGGTACCAGGTAATATTTATTGCCATCTTCCACTTCATTAACCCTAGTTTCATTAAAACATTTGTCAATTTTATTATCTTTACCCAATGAGCTATCTTTTTACCATTGGTCTTAATATTACGACCAAATTTTGGATTCTCAAAGTTTCTAAGGGTCGGGGATTCCTTTTTTGAGTGGTTGTTCTTTCTACAGTGAAAGCAAGACCCTAAATCTCCTAATAGTGATATTTCCAAAGAAAATTTTTCATCTTCTAATTCCATCGAAATGATATCTGGAAACTCAATTTCAAGCTCAAGAGCAAGAAGAATTCTTGCATTTAGGTTGGGTAAGGTGTATCTGGCCTCCTCAATCTGAAGAAATAGAGCTGAGGGGTTGACCAATATGTGTGATAAAGGGCCATCATTATGGTTGAAGTGTTTTAATTTTAATCCAATGTGGTACAAAGCAGGCCACAACTTGTTCTATGTTTCTTTTGGCCAACCACTAGAAGGCCCAAAATATTGAGCGGCCCACATTACAATGTTTTTTTCTTAAGCACTCTTTCCTGGATAGCATGTGTCTTAAAGAAAACAAAAAAAAATCCTTTCTAAATTATTCTACAAAAGTTAACTTGAATAACTAGTTTTTTCACCCAAATATTAGCAATCCAATCATCAAAGAATTTCCTCGAAAAGTAAAAGCACAATAAGTTGTCACCCTTTTACAAAGGAAAAGGCTAACAAAATCAAAGTTGTTCAACTTCAGTAGTATAAAAATGACATTTATGTTCAGAATTTGAAGATGATGTAAAATAATTAAATGTGATAAAATGGATGAAGTTTATGATTAATATTTTTAATAATTTTTTCGAATAAGAATTTATATGTTTTTAAAATTTTTAAAGATGATTTTTCAGTTGCTAAAAAATGTTGAAAATTAGGGGTATAGTTCCCACCAAAACATTATATGTAAATAAACATTTTTTCCCCTAATTTTAAAATATGTAATATATGAAATATATAGCTAGTGCATGAAGAAATAAAAATTGGTATATGACCTATATTTTCTCTTTTACAACAATTCAAATTTCAACTCACTGAAATCGACAATTTTCATCTCACAACATATTTTTCATAGAAAATCTATCCCAATCAAAAAAAGAAATATACATTCTTGAAGAGGAAACTCTCCTCTAGTGCACCATATGTTTTTCAAATTTATTTAATATGATTTACTATTTTTTTCTTTCTCTGAATCAACATCTCCTTAGCTATTAAAAAAGTTACATGCAATATTTTTTAATTAGAATAAACTATGTCTAATTAAAATATTATAAAATCTATATGAGGATATTCTTGACTATGATCTCTACAAAAGGGTATTTTTTGTTTTTGAAAAAATATCATTAAAAAGATTAGGAGTTATTGAAATGCCACTTTTTTGAAATAATTTTATTTTAATGGTAATTGGACCCAAAGTGTTATAAAACATGCATTTAATAGATATTTACAATTGGAAAAGTTAAAACACTTATCTAACTTAGCTAGAATGAATCCAGCTAGACCATATGTTCAACCAAAATTAATTTTTAGTTAGAAATACTAAAATTTAGTTCTACTGATAAGTTAGCTTAAAAGGTGACACCTGATTGTGCTTGTCTAAGAAAAAAAATAAAATAGAAATCTATTTATGACATAACTATTCTTTCCTAATGGCTTTAACCATGTCCTCATTAGGAGAAACATAGAGAGAGTTTGAAGATTCTGGGGAGCAAACTTACCAACTCGACATTCTCTTCACTTGGTTGACTTTCCCTTGGCTTAAACCCCTTCCAATCTATCTCCATCGACTATGGGCCATTGTGAGGCTTCTCCCTTAATGTGAAAGACTCCATTAAAAGCACCCAACAAAGAGCATTTAGGTCGAGAATGTTCCAAGATCACTACTTTTTATGACGGTTTATCTACTAAATTAACATTTTCCTTTCCTGTAGGTTTATCTTGGCACAAATGAACATTATTACTCAAACACCCCTCATCAATATCCATATTTAAATCTTTCCCATCATCCTTCTGCAACACTCCAGATTTAGATGCGGGTGAACTAGGCTGGGAGCTAACATGACTTGGCTCCGAAGGCATATTATCTTAAACCTAACCACACAAAGGAATGCAAAGAAAATAAGAAAAACTTGAACACAAAGCAAAAGGGTAATTACAATGATGTTAGAACATAAGGGAAAAGGTACACAAAATCATGAAAACCAATGAATACACATGAAGATACGAAAGGAATCCATGGGGCCTACATAGGGTATGACTGTAGAAATGGGCAACACCTTACCCTTGGGAGCCTTATAGTTGTAGAGCCCCAAAACAAAATTTCATTAATTTTATTAGTATCATATTTTAGATGTATGTCATTGTCATAATATCAATTTTATTTTATTTACTCTAGCAATCTCTTTAGATGGTCATTTTTATTATAATTGTAAATTAGCATCAAGTGTGATACCCATACCTTCAATAAAGAAGTCAGGTTGTTTTATATTACTATAGAATTGATCATTTCTTTCATCATCCTTGGATTGTTCTTCTTCCACTCTAACTAACTTAGATGATTCACCAATTATTATTGCATTGGGTTTGGCCCCCTTAGAGGGATTGGGTCTTTTAGGACTTTCTTTAGGTAGAAACTTATCAATAACCTTTGTGTGTCTTCTTCTACTCCTTCATATTTCCTCACCACTATCTTGATCAATCTTTTCTTTTAACTCAATAAAGGTTTCACCTTGTTCAAAATTATTTCAATCTCCTTATGGGAGATAACTAGATGCATATCCTCTATTAATTTTACACAACTCTTATTACCTTCTTCTAAGGCTCTTTTATTTCTAACTTCTAATATATGAAACAAATCCTTTGGAATACTTCCTTCAAGCTCAATTAGATTCTTCTTAAAAGTTAACATATATGACTTATCTTCTATTTCATTTTTATCCTTCTCATTATACCTTTCATATTATTTTGGCAGAATTGGTCTAGCTTTCCCTACTCTATTATCATTTTGGCTAGCATTTTCATATCCAATTTCCACACTTATCTCTCAACAGGATTGTCTTGTGCTATCACCTCATGAGCAGATTCAGTGGCCTTCTTTATTTTATTTTCCTCTTATTTCTCTTATGTCTTCTTCTTTTTGGGGGATTCTTCATTGGGTGGAGTAACTAAGGTCTTCCTTTCAGGAATGGGTCCAGAGCTCATCATCTTGGGTCTATAGGACCTTGTTATCCTCATAGGTTTTACTTCTTCCTTCTTTTCATCTTCTACTATGACATTATCCTAGGAGGGATAGGAGTCTAATCATGTACTATGAGTACTACTAAGGGTGAATCTGATATATCTACAAGTTTTGTAGTCTATAGGGGTGCAAACTTCAAACTTGCATGTCTAGTGGACATCTCTGTGACCTTTTTCCTTTGTTATGTCATTAGATCCTTAGGTAACCCTTATCATTATGTAATATTATCAATAAATTTCTCTACTTTCCTCTTCCTTTCTTCCCTAGTCAGTATCTCTCTAAGCTTTAGGGATTTCTCTTCATGCATTCCCCATCTCTCATCCATGAGATCTTTCTAAAATGCAAGGATGTGTTCAATATGAGGGACACAAATCTGAGAGATGACCTCATAACCCACTAGAGGACACCATCACACTCTTTCATCTACTTCAACACATGTACAATTAGTCATTACCATAAATAAGATGTTATCCTTGTACTTTTATACTAGTCACCATGACTATCCTCTCCCTTTGCTTTATTTCTCCTTGAAAGATATTAAATATACCAAATATTTCACCACCAACTAAATTATTTTCTTGCATTATATAATACCTTCTAATCCAAGAAGTTGTATGTTCATCTTCTTTCCATTCATGAGGGAGCATGCTAGAAAACTTATGTATAATGTAAAAGAAAAGATGTAGTTTTAGGGACCCAAATTTGAATGCATTTATTTTCCATACTTAATTATCCTAAGATTCTCTAGAAATTATAGTCTAAGTACTTCACATAGATCAAAATACTCATTTTTTGTGATCCTCTTGTAATCCATGTGGATAATATAGGCTGAAATGGAGTTTATCCTACTTCTATAATGCATCTTGTAGCCAAGAATCATGGAAACAAGTCTCACATCCTTCGACTTAATGTTTGAGATTGTCATCACATGCTCATTCCACTTGATCCAGTTAGGTTTTCAACTTCTTTCTAGGTATTCTTCACCGTAGCAGGTATTTTACCTACATTGTCAAGTCCAGTTACCAAATGAATGAGTTCCTTCTTAAGCTTTACTCGTTTATCTCAAATATAGAATAAGTGATCAATAAATCTACTTAGAACTATCATAATCCATTCAAGTTCATCAAACTTATAGAAGTATGTCATCTATAGTATGTTTAAGTTTTTCAACTTTGCAAATTTGGATTTTAGAGATTCATCATCATTCAGCATATCAGCTAGCTCCATCTACTCCAAGATCTCTATTTTCTTCTTCAACCTTCCTTGAATGGTGATAAAAATGATCAACTATGCTCATACATAGTTCGTTAAATGTTTCTACAAATTAAATATACTCCAAAAAGTTGTTAGAAGGCTAGTCATCCATGAAACTACTAGTGATCTATCTTAGACATATTCTAGATGTTGCAAAAACAAATGTAACATCATTACACATTCATTTAACTACACACAACCTTGTATACTCTCAATCTTCATATCTGGGACTAAATAATTGACTAGTGAATTTCTCTAAAGATCCTCCTAAGGCTATACTTGGCTATTTATATTGATGTGGAAATGTCCCGGTATTAAGAAAAGATCTACTAGCTTCTACTAATTATCCCTGACCCTTAGATACACTCTAAATCTTCTTCTTCCACACTTTGTCATTTTCCTTGCTTTCATCTATTACAAAAAGGTGATTAAACTCATACATATACTCTACCAAGCTCTTGTCAGTATCACCAATATTTTTCTTTATTTTTATTGGTGGTCTTCTTTTGTTGATAAATCTATTGTATCTGCAATAATTTTCTATATGTCCCTCATCATTGCACTTAAAATAAATAACAGGTGGTCTTCCAAGTTGTGGGCTGTTTTGATTAACCTACAACTTAGAGTTCCTTGCAATGTGCCCAAAATTGTTACATTTGTAACATGTAATGTTATTTTTCACAATAGGTTGTCCAACATAATTTTTTTTTTGGCATCTTTCATCTGGTTTTCAACATTCATTTCTTTTATGTCCATATGCCCAATAATTAAAGAAATAGACAAAAAAAAATTTAGGAACACTCTTAGGTTTGCAATCCTTCTTAATGTGACAAAGTTTGTTGCATTCAAAACATATGTCTTTAAAGAATTTGATCCTATCTTTAGGTTCTTCATCTTGATTTGGTTCTTTCTCTCTTTTGGCTTCATATTTCACCTCCCAAGAATCAAAACATTCAACTTCATCGAATCCAATTCCTATCTTGTCAGCTTTATACTTTTGTCTCTCTAGCTGCTCATTAATTTTGTTACTACTCACATGAAGTTTTTCAATATGGCTCCTTGCCTCCATAAGCTCTTCATTAATGATGATATTGCACTTCTCTAGTTCTTAATACTTGGTTTTGACATCGTTCATTTCTAGCAGCATTATTCCCATCTATACATTTTCACTCTTTCAGGCCTCTTCAATTTTTCTCTTTTCTGAACTCTTTCTTGTTAGATTTCTCTAACCATTTGCAAAGTGGAAATCTCACATTCATGTGTTAGTGATTCCTTTTCCTATTTAATTTTTTCAATCAAATCATATGAATCATTCTCAAGCTCCCTCATCTTCTCAACAAGTTCTTGCCTTTTGTTCATTTAAATGTCAATCTGCTCTTTGAGCTTCTTGATACAGTCTTCAAGATTCCTTATATTATATTTTAATTCACAATTTTTATCTTAGCATTATCCAGGTCTTCAAATGTTTCCTCAAAACTTTCTTCCAAACTTCTTGAATCCATCAAGATCTCCCTCAAGTTGTTAGGCTTTCTCTCCAAGGGCCACATGCTCTAATACCAACTGTTAGGATCGAGCAACACTAAGAGGGGGGGGTGAATCTGTGTTGTAGCACTTTTAATCTTTCTTAACCAATTTAAACTTAACCATGTAATATATGAAATAATAATAACATAAACATAAAGTAAATAACTCATAACACCATGATTTGTTTTTGAGGAAACTATGGCCAAGGGAAAAGTTAAAACCCCGATGTGAATGGTACCCACAAATTATGCACTAAGAGTATAATGTCCCTGTTAGGAGACCTTGCCATGTTAGGAAAAAAATATTACATTAGTACATGTCCTTTCTAGAGGAAAAAACCTCTTAGGAGTCTATAACTTTGCTATGAGTGGATACAAAATGGAGCTCACTGCTCTTACATAGGACTCGTTGTCCAGTATTACAAAATAATTTTACAAAAACAAAAATGAACTATAACAACATCTTCTATGCCAAATTAGTTCTAGTTGAAGTTTTCAACAATAATCATAGAATCTCCACTCAATCAGTCATTTCATGTCATCCATTAGCCTCACAAGCCAAAACTCAAACATATATATATATATATATATATATATATTATATATATATATATATATATATGTATATATATATATATATATATATATATATGTATATATATATATATATATATATAATATATATATATATATGTATATATATATATATATATGTATATATATATATATATATGTATATATATATATATATATGTATATATATATATATATATATATATATATATATATATATATATACATATACATATATATATATATATATAGATATATATACATATATATAGATATATATACATATATATATATATATATACATATATATATATATATATATATATATACATATATATATATACATATGTAGATATATATATATCTATTATATATATATATATACATATATATATATACATATATACATATATATATATACATATATATATATATTATATATGTATATATATATATATGTATATATATATATATATGTATATATATATATATATATATAGATATAGATATCTGATCAACTTTTTTTCTCAATTAGCTCATTGATTCTTCAAAAACTGTGTCTCCAAACACGGCCCATAATGAAATAAGAAACATGCAATCATTCATCCACCAAGACAGGTGTTGACCTATCATAAATTGTAAACTAGATCCATAAAATACTTTATTCTTAAGTCTCCAAACATCGTGTCCACTCATATGCCATGTTTCCACTTTTCATTATACTTGCATGACTTCGCCAATCTAGTAACTTCTACCAGACATAACCAAAATTCCTACGACCACAAAAATGTTTTAGTACATCTCATATATCATGTATCAGAGGTTGCATGCCATCATGATTAATATCCCATTCTCATAGAGCAAAACAACTCAATTTTACCCTATCAAGTAACTTTCTACTTAGGCATTTTTCACTTGACTATTTATCCAAAACTTGTTTCCACTCCAAGCGACCTTGACAATGATATGTGTCACCAACAATGACAACATATACACATTCATGTACTACTCACTTATTGACAATCTCTTACCTATTATCTTTCTAATAAAAAAGATACTACACCATAAAAGATAACCATCCCCCTTTTTAATATTTATTTATTCTAAGAAAATAATATACTGCATAATAAAAGATAATCATCTCTCCTTACCTATTCTCATTCTAAGAGAATAAGATAGTGCACAACAAAATGAGATACTGCACAACAAAAGATAATTATCTCTCTTTATCTATGCATTTATAAGAAAATAAGATAGTATAATAAAAATTGAGTTACTACACGAATCAATAAGAAAATATTGGTAAATATTTTCCTCTCTCTCTCTCTCTCTCTCTCTCTCTCTCTCTCTCTCTCTCCTCTCTCTCTCTCTCTCTCTCTCTCTCTCTCACACACACACACACACACACACACACAAGGATGGAATACTCTCAATTAGCCAAAACCTGCCAAGCCTTGAAAAAGGTTACTTGGAAAAACTTGGCCAGTTTTTGGAAAAACTCGGCAAAAAACTCAAGAACTTAAAAATAGCATAAAATTTAATTTAAAATGCATTTTTTTGGCAAAATTCTATGAGAAGATGCATCCAATGAGTTAATGGAAAACTAAAGGAAAAAGATAAGGTTAAATATATATAAATGCAAAGTGGGTACAAAATTGTATTCTGATGTGAAATGCTAATTACTGGAAGCAAAATAGTAAACAGTTTCTACAAAATTAGTATCAATTTGTGATGCTTGATCATATATCAATGCCAAATGTCAAAGTATTCATAGCTAGGTCTTAGGTCTTAGGTAGTCTTTTTTGGTGGCTATTTTCAAGTCCCTAGGTCCGAAAATTGAGGTTTGAGTGATTTTGACCTATTGGGAAGTCATGTCTATCTGGGATTTGGGCGAGAGCTAAGCTAAGTTTGTCATAGAGATGGGGTCGAAACCAAGTGATTTGTGATAAAAATGAGTTAAAATCCTTTGGGAATCCTTTTTCCAGCTTTAGTTTGACCTTAGAAATCCATGATGGATTGTGGGAGGTAACCTTGCTGAAGGCTTACTGAATCCTAAAATTTGGCTAAGTCTGGAATTTTTTGAAAACCCCCAAAATCTAGATTCTGCATCTTAACTCCTATGAAGCTGGAACCTATCCCAAACATCTTGGAAGTATTATATTTTATAACTTGTATAAATATAACTTAAAGTATAAGAAATTAAACTTATACTTAAATGTTATATTTGTATAAATCCTCTTGCCCTTGAAGTGGAAAATGCTTGCCACTATAGTGGAAAATGATTTCTTTTGGTCATGCAGTTGTATTATGCAAACACAGGCGAGTATGCCATCCTTCCACACACATACAGACACACAAAAATCACCTCTCTCTCTCTCTCTCTCTCTCTCTGACTATTTCTCATCACTATTTAAATCTATGACTTAAATAGGGTGCATGCCCTATGGAAGTCATAGATTTCAATAGTGCGCATGCCCTATAGGATGATTATGCTATTGAGATCTATGATTTCCATAGCGTGCATGCCATTTAGGGTGAGTGCACTATTGAAATCTATGATTTCCATAGGGCACACACCCTATGGAAGTCATAGATTTTAGTAGTGCGCTCACCCTATAGGGAGCACATGCTTTGTAAGGCATTGGAATTTACCAATCCTAAGGCTTGGATTTGCCTTGGAGATCCAATCCAAAGGCTTGGATGATGCAAATAGGCTTGAGACATGCTTTCCAAAAGACATACAAAAATATGACATCTTTTTTTCTATGCTCCTTGTCAGGTTTACTCATGGCTCAAGAACATAAAAATAAAAAAATGTGATATTGTAGATCTCTCTATTAGCTATCTAAGCATATAATTTATTTTGAATTCTGATTATGTTAAGTTTTTCATCTCTAATTTCTTTTGTGTGTATGTCAATTTTTTGTAAAAAACCAACATGTAGTATTTTGGGCATAGATTTTGGCTCGTTCATTGAATTTTGCAACAAGTTACATTTTTAGAAACTAGAATCTATTCTACACACTTTAAAAAAAATTAAAAATTTTGATTTTTGATTAGTTTTAAATGATTTCTAGGGGGAGCACACAGAAATTTCATGTTTTTAGGATGTGTGCACTTCATAAATTCATCAAAAATTATACATTCATAAAAAAATTACCAAAAAATTCTGGGATAAACTACCTAGTGTTAGCTAACTTCTCACTGGAGGAATTAAAAAAATTCAAAGAAAAAGTTAACATTTTATACCCCCTTTTTGCTCCCCCATCTTTGTGCACTTACCCTCTTACCTTTGCAATCCTTCTTAATGTAACAAAGTTTGTTGCATTCAGAACATCTGTCTTTGAAGAATTTGATCATGTCTTTAGGTTCTTCATCTTGATTTGGTTCTTTCTCTTTTTTGTCTTCATATTTCACCTCCCGAGAATCAAAACATTCAACTTCATCAAATCTAATTCCTATCTTGTTACCTTCATGCTTTTGTCTCTCTAGTTGTTCATCAATTTTGTTACTAGTCACATGAAGTTTTTTAATATGGTTCCTTGCCTCCATAAGCTCTTCCTTAATGATAATATTGTACTTCTCCAATTCTTAATACTTGGTTTTGACATCATTGATTTCTAGCAGCATTATTCCCATCTATACATTTTCAATTTTTCTCTTTTCTGAACTCTTTCTTGTTAGATTTCTCTAACCATTTGCAAAGTGGAGATCTCACATTCATGTGTTAGTACTTCCTTTTCCTTTTTAAGTTTTTCAATCAAATCATCTGAATCATTCTCAAGCTCCCTCATCTTCTCAATAAGCTCTTGTATTTTGTTCATTTAAATGTCAATCTGCTCTTTGAGCTTCTTGATATAGTCTTCAAGATTATTTATCTTATATTTTAATTCAGAATTTTTAGCATTAGTCTTATCTAGGTCTTTAAATGTTGTTTCAAAATTTTCTTCCAAACTTCTTGGATCCATCAAGATCTCCCTCAAGTTGTTAGGCTTTCTCTCCAAGGGCCACATGCTCTAATACCAAGTATTAGGATCGAGCAACACTAAGATGGGGGGATGAATCTATGTTGTAGGACTTTTAATCTTTCTTAACCAATTTAAACTTAACCATGCAATATATGAAATAATAAGAACATAAACATAAAGTAAATAACTCATAACACCATGATTTGTTTTTTAGGAAAACCGTGGCCAAGGGAAAAGTTAAAACCCCAATGTGAATGGTACCTACAAATTATGCAGTAAGAGAATAATGACCATGTTAGGAGAGCTTTCCATGTTAGGAAAAAAATATTACATTAGTACATGTCCTTGTTAGAGGATAGACCCTCTTAGGAGTCTATAACTGTGCTATAGGTGGATACAAAATGGAGCTCACTGCTCTTACAAAGGACTCCATGTCCAGTATTACAAAATGATTTTACAGCAACAAAAATAAACCATAACAACATTTTCTATTCTAAAGTAGTTCTAGTTGAATTTTTCAACAATAATTAGAGAATCTCCACTTAATTAGTCATCTCATATCATCCATTAGCCTTGCAACACAAAACTCAAACATATATATATACCCGATCAACTTTTTTTTTATTAATCAACTGATTGATTCTTCACAAAATGTGTCTACAAATATGGCCCATAAAGAAACAAGAAACATGCAATCATTCATCCACCAACATAGGTAATGACCTATCATAAATTGTAAACTAGATCAATAAAATACTTTATGTTAAGTCTCCAAATATCGCATCCACTCATATGCCATGTTTCCACTTTTCACTGTACTCGCATGACTTCACCAATATGTAACTTCTGCCAGAGATAACCAAAATTCATATGAAAACAACAAAATTTTTAGTACATCCCAAATATCATGTATTAGACATTGCATACCATCATGATTAATATCCCATTCTCACAGACCAAAATAACTCAACTGTACCCTGTGAAGTAACTTTGTACTTAAACATTTTTCACTTGACTATTTATCCACAACTTGTTTCCACTCCAAGCGACCATGAAAATGATATCTATTGCTAGAAATGAAAACATATACACATTCATATACTACTCACTTGTAGAAAATCTCTTTATCTATTATCTTTCTAATAAAAAAGATACTACACCATAAAAGATAACCATCCCCCTTTTTAAATATTTATTTATTCTAAGAAAATAATATAATGCATAATAAAAGATAGTCATCTCTCCTTACCTGTTCTTGTTCTAAGAGAATAAGAGAGTGCACAACAAAATGAGATATTGCACAACAAAAAGATAATCATCTCTCTTTATCTATGCTCTTCTAAGAAAATAAGATAGTATAATAAAAATTGAGTTACTACACAACAACAACAACAACAAAAAATGTCCCTATTATTAATGTCCATTATAAGAAATGAGATACTATGTGCAATAAAGTGACCATCTCCTTTCTATCTACTATGATTCTAAAAAAATAAGATACTACACAATAAATGATAATCATTCCCCTTTTTAAACATTTAATCATTCTAAGAAAATAATATACTACACAATAAAGGATAATCATCTCTCTTTATCTATGCTCTTCCAAGAAAATAAGATAGTACACAAAAAAATGATTTACAACACAACAAAACATAATCATCTCCCTTTTATTATTGCTCATTCTGAAAAAACAAGATACTAAGTGTAATAAAGTAATCATCTTCCTTCTATCTACTATGATTCTAAGAAAAGAAGATAATACACAATAAGAGATTATCATCCCCCTGTTTAAATATTTAATCATTCTAAGAAAATAATATACTACACAATAAAAGATCCGCATCTCTCCTTATCTATGCTCTTCTAAGAAAATAAGACAGCACACAAAAAAATGAGTTACTACACAACAAAAGATAATCATCTCCCTTTTATTAATGCTCACTATAAGAAAACAAGATACTTGGTGCAATAAAGTGATCATCTCCCTTCGATCTACTATGATTCTCTAATTGAATATAACTTAAGTTTACTTAGATAAGCATTCATGCTCATAGTAAATCATAGAGATGTAAGATATCAAGCATTTATAACTAAAAAAATTTTAAAAATCCTTCTAATCTTATGTATTTATGCAATAATTACAATCTAATATAAGTGATTTACATTAAAAAAAATCTAAAATATAACCATACAAAGCATTTATTATATTAGATCAGTTCTATAACACCAAACACATCATATTTTTCATAATCTAAAGACTACCACAATATAAAACATAGTTAAATTATGATAATAATAATATAATCTTTGCATATGTCCAAAGCATAGTAGAATAGAATATTTATTTTGAGAGAAGTTCAAGTGTTTCTCTGTGAGAAGATTTGTGCAGAAAATAAAGGGGGATTAACAGAAATATCCCAATCCCGGACCACACAAATCGACCTCGAGCCCGCAGCAGGTCAAATCATCGAGACAACCGAGGCTGGCGGTGCATTGAGGTTTAGTTAGGCAGGGATCAGGGTCAGCTACAGCTTCTACCTCTGCTCCTGCTTCTGCCTCTGCCTCTGCCATGCCCACTACCGGTGCCATTATTATCACCGTGCAAAACAATTTCATCGCCTTTGCCATTTTCTTTTATTTTATGAAGAAAACTATTGTGAAGAAATGCTAATCCGCTCCTATTTGTAGAGGGGAATTTCATCGCCGTCCGAAACATTCCTCCTCGTTGGGAGATTTAATCGAGAAACTTGTACGTTAAAGCGATCACCACAATGCATACGTCGAAACTGGGGCTATCTAAATATAGATTAAAATACAAGGAATCCTCCAATCCTTGTCTACATGCTAAACAACATTCACAAAGGCTAACAAGCCGTCCCAAGCATAATAATAATTATGTAATCCTCATCTATGTATTCCCGGCTGGGCGTTATTACATGGCTTGTGTGGCCCCGCTCAACTCCTTCAGCAATGACAACAAGGCACGTGAAATGTTTAAAAGTAATATTCCAGAGACTGTAATCTTCGCCAACGTCCTTCCTGGCTGCGAATTATGTATTGGATTAAATAATTACAAGTTTTTGATCAAAATTTTATATTATTTCTCTCTCTCTTTTTCTTTATCTTTTTTTTTTGTCTTTTTTTTTTTTTATTAATGGTTGCCATTGTCTGGTGAAAATCGAGATTCAAAAACCTTTGCTAGCAATCTTCCTGCGTGTCAAAATGAGTTTTGGAACAGGGTTTTGGGGATTCATCACAAGATAAAGAAAAGAGGAATTTTATCAGATGTTTTAGTTGTAGAAGCAGAGACAAGGTGCCTCAACTAGTTTCAGGGAATGCCATACAAAAATATGGTCTCATCGAACACTCTGATTGTAGTGTATGAAGAAAAACCCATTTTGTGATAGGAAACTTGTACTATTCCATTTTAGAATTGGATCTCAAGGGAAAGCTAGACGGAAAATGTGTGATTCAACCCAATATTTCTACTCCATTTTAATTATTTAATTAGTTTATTAGAGTACTTAAGGTAATTAATTATTTTCATTTAAGTTTATAAGTGTCACCACAACTTACTTAATTCTTGATTGATGGTAATTACATGTTATTTCTATTTAGTAAAAGCTAAATTTATTTTAAATAAATTAAGTTAAATCACCACATGATTGAGAGTGATTATAATTTTCATATCTATTGGGTTTTTCATCTTGTTGATACATACATTCAAGATGTCAATACATTTGTACGTTACTCTTTGTAACTTGTCTCATAATATTAATTATAGAGCAGGTCATTAGTTTATGCATTTTGATTTGTGATTAGTATATAGCCATTTTGGTCTTGTTCAAAATTCCCAAAATTCAAAGTTATGTCATAACCATGATATCTTAAGGTTAGCTCATTTTTAGGAATAAATATTGTCAACCCTCCTGAAAAGTTGCATATGATCTTCTCTTGCTTCAAAGAATTATTTTGAGAATAAGGAAAAAATAAAATAAATACAAGATTTTTTGGTGACCCTTTTTTGGCAAATAGTTTTAGGCGAAATCTTGAGAAATGTGAACTTACCATTGAGTTCATAAAATCTAACAATGTTACTTGTGTCTTTTAAAGCATCTAAATTGAAAATTAAGGATCATACTAACAAAGATTTTATGATGAGAGGTGTACACCAAAATTATTTGTGTATTTTTTTAAATTATTTATTGAAGAATTTTAGGTTGAAAATAACCACTCTAGTGTATTAAAAGAATACTAAATAACCCAAAGATTAACTATCAAATCATTGAAACTAGAGCATTTTTACCTATTTCAATATTTTCTTGCCTCCTTAATTATTTAGTTAGATTTTTTTTATATGTAAGATAATGCATATACAACATCATTGAGTTTTATAAATGGAGGAATTCATATCTATACTACCATTTCAACCCTTCCATTAGCTAGGAAGAATCATCTATGCTCTATCACCACAAGTTGTGCCTCCACCTCCAAATCTATAGAACATTTGACAAATAGTTCTCTTCAATCACCTCTTTCCCAAATGCCTAGTATGCATCTAGAAGAAAACAATTTAATTTTGAATGGAGTAGTTTGAGTATATTGATAGTTGGGGTATTTTGATAATGGTTTTGGTATATTCCAACAATATAGAATATTGTGGGAGCATCTTAGAATAATATTTGTTAATATCGACACCAAATTATTGATTTTCACCAAACCTCACCATTCTCCATTTTCATCTTGAATTTAGGGCCTAAAATTTACATATTCCCTACTCAATACTATCAACTTTATCTCTCACAATGTTTAATTTTTTTTAAGTTTCCTACTGTGCTAGATGGTTCTGAATTTTGGTGTTCATAATTTTTTGAAATTATAAAATCTAACAAGATATACTAATTATTTTTTGTTTTACAAACCTTCAAGGATTTATTTAGGCTTATATTGTATCATTTATACTAATAACATTTTTGCAAGTGTAGAATTATTTATGTAATTTTCATTGTTTTCTTCTTGATGATAAATAAATTTGATGTTGGGAACTCTAATGCCCTACCAGGGAACCCAAGATAATTTTACCTAAACATGCAACTAAGTTTACAGAATAATTTTTTTCTTAAGTGCTTACAAACAACAACAACAATGTTTAAAAGTGCGGAAGCAATACAATATAATTTACAACTCACATATAAATACAACTCAACATAGATTAAAAATCTCAAGGATTCCTTGACGTAGATTATGTAAAAAATTAATTAATTACTTTAGATTAGATAAAATTACAAATCTCATGTATAAAAATGAACGATAGACACAACATCATATGTATAAAGGATAACATAAATAAAATTAGTACCTTAAGGTATCCATCATAATCCACATCCATTGCACATGTCGCAGGGTATGTGATACAATAATCCAAAATAAAGTACAACATGATATCTCCTGAATAATTGGTAAAATGATATAATGAACATATAATAAGAAAGATAATAATACATCTCCAATAATGAAGAACAAGAAGGAACAACCGCTACAGGGATCATCCAACACTAGTACACGTATGTCAGAATCTCAAATGGTAAAAGAATCATTGAGATAATTGATGCAGGAGCATCCTAGGTGTAAGAGCAATCTTGCATCACCTAAACATATTTCTGGTTTCATTTCAATAAGGGCTATCTTGTGCAGAGCTGCTATTTTTGGAAAGTTACTATTTTTAGCAAGTTTTTTGTTCATGCTCATAATGGTCTATTTTCTTCCTTGGAGGTTCATTTTAGTCATATCAGCCTACCAGTAAAGTTTCATTGATAGATCAAGTCTAGCTTTGTAGATATTGAAGATTTTTGGTATTGGCAATAGGGTACATAAACTTTGAACTCGGTTTTGAAGGCTTTAGAGGCCCCAAATGAGGTAAAAACTTTGGCTAACTAGAGCTTGTGTGAGTTAAGAGCTATAGAGTGCTTTGTGCCCTTTCTGAAATGGGGTCATAATAGTCAATCGGGTCAATAGGTGATGACTTATGGTCTCTGGAAGTTGGGTCACCTGAAATGGCAGAAAATTATTTTTCTTCAAAATTTTTGTTGGGTTTCAAAAGTTGTTTTGAGCCGACTCTAATGTAATAAGTTGTAAAATAAAATAATTCTAAGTTTGGTCAGCCTTATTGGCTAAATTCTGGAACCTTCCCAGGCAGTGGAAAATTGCATATATAAGGAAGGTTGTAGTGTTGTCTTAGGCAGGTTGGAGCAGTTATGGGTAGATCTAGGTAATAATTCAAGGCTTTGTCCTATAGAATATTGTAAGTGAAAATGTCCATGTGGCTTTGCATATTGTAATTTTGAAATTGTTAATTCCACATTTGTGGAGATAATAAGAAACCCATTTTTTGTTCTTGCAAATTATTGTTGTTTCTCTATTTCTATTATGTGTTTATGGTATTAAGGGGAGTTCCTTTGATCAAGTGGTATCAGAGTGGGAGTTTCTTAATTTTTGAATAGATCTCTGATTGTGAGACAGTTTACACCAAAACTATGGTTAGGGTTTTAGCAATAAGTGAAAAAATGCCTCCACGAAGGGAACATGGCAGAAGAGTTGGTGTTGTGACACCTGAGGTTAGAGCCCTCGAGAGACAAGTGTGAGCATTATAAGAAGAGATTTACAGAGGAATGAATTTTAATGTCAGAGACCAAAGTGAGGATAAAGCCGAAGAAGAAGGAAATTCTAATCACGAAGGAGAAGTAAAAGTTTTGAATCAAGAAGAAGAAAGACTTTTCTGGGCCATTTCCAAGATTGGGAAAAGACCTAAGATTGAGGTTCCTACATTTTCAGGAAATCTTAACCCAGAAGAATTGAGCGACTGGATCAATGAATGTGAAGAATATTTTGAGTATGAAGATATTGAGGATCCTGATAGGGTTGAATTTGCGAAGGCCAGACTAAAAGGTCATGCGAAGATCTGGTGGCAAGAGATTCAATTGGAGTGAAATAGAAGAGGGAAAGATAAAATCACAAGATGGGATTGGATGGTAGATAAATTTAAGCAACAGTTCATTCCTGTTGATTATGAGCTTGACCTACTAAAGAAAATGCAAAGTTTGAAGCAAGTGGGAAGATCTGTTCAGGAGTATACAGAGGAGCTCTATCGAATCCTCATCAGAACAGGCCATGTGGAAGCTGATAAGGAGAAAGTTTCTTGTTACCTTAATGGGTTGAGACCAAGCATTCAAGAGGAGTTGAATTTGGTTCGAATGAATGATATTGAAGAGGCATACTAGTTTGCTCTAAAAGTAGAGGAAAATTTGAACAAGAAGTTTGAGAGCAGACAAAATGGAAGAGGTCATCGTGGAAGATCTGGTGGATGGTCATATGGAGGCTGGAATGAAGATCCAAAAAAGAAGGATGAGGTCAAAAGCTGTCAAAATTAGAGAGGAAACAATTCCAATCATTTCCATGATCAGAATAATAGAGATCAAAGAGGAAGAGGAAGAGGACAAGGTTCAGGAAGAGGAGGCTTCTGTGGAACATGTTTTCATTGCGGAGAAGAAGGTCATAGAGCCTTTGAATGTCCTCAATGCCAAGGAAGGACAGATAGGAGAACTAAAGGCCAGGCTAGAGTTGCACATGTAGATGAAGATGCCAAATCATCACATTCTAAAGATGCTAAAAGAGGAGAAATGGTAATTAACAGAAGAGTACTTCTAAGTGGGCAGAATGAACCTGAGCAAAGAAGAAGCCTATTTCACACCATGTGCAACTGTGAAGGTAAATGTTGTGATGTGATTATCGATAGTGGAAGAACTGACAATTTAGTGTCAGAAGAGATGGTGACAAAGTTGAAGCTCAAGACAGAGAAACACCCGCATCCATATCACATTGCCTTGGTGCAGGATGACCACAAGGTCATGGTCAGTGAACAGTGCCTAGTGAAGTTCAAGATTAGTGGATACCATGAAGAGGTACTATATGATATCATACCTATAGGTGCATGTCATATGTTGTTGGGTAGACCTTGGCAATTTGACAGGTGTGTTGTACATGATGGTCATGAGAATACCTATTCCCTGACAAAGGATGGAGTGCGACATAAGCTAAAGCCATTAAAGGACACAGAAGAAAATGTATGTTATAATGCAAGAATAAGTTTTGTTGATGGAAGAAAATTCCTAGATGGTATGAGGCATGAGCATGTATGTTTTTCTTTAATTCCAAAAGCTGGTAAAGAGGAAGTAGAAGATGTTCCTGTAGAAGTTACAGATTTGTTGAATGAGTTTCAGGATATTGTATTCGATAATGTACCTAATGGATTACCACCAGTCAGGAAGATCAGTCATCAGATGGACTTGATCCCAAGAGTGAGTTTTCTGAATAAGGTAGCACATAGAATGACACCTGTAGAAAGTGAGGAGTTGAATAGACAAGTACATGAGTTGTTGCAGAACGGATTGATCTATGGGAGTCTGAGTCATTGTGTTCTACCAGTAGTATTAGCACCAAAGAAGAATGGAGAGTAGAGGATGTGTACAGATTCCAGAGAAATAAACAAGATCACAATCAAGTATAAGTTTCCATTGCCACGGATGGATGATATTATGGACTGTTTAAGTGGAGCTGTGTATTTCTCAAAGATAGATCTGAAGAGTGGATATCATCTAGTTCAGATCAGAGAAGGAGATGAATGGAAGACTACCTTCAAGAAAAAGGAAGGATTGTATGAGTGGTTAGTCATGCATTTTGGGCTAACCAATGCACTAAGAACTTTCATGCGGCTCGTGAACAAGGTTCTGAAAGAATTTCTGGGTAAGTTTGTCATTGTTTACCTAGATGATATTTTTATCTTTAGTAAGACATTGGAGGAGCATATGATGCATATTCATATGGTGTTTGAGAAGTCAAGGGAAGAGAAATTGTTGATTAATTTGAAGAAGTGCAGTTTTGTGAAGGAGTTAGTGTATCTGGGATTTGTAGTTTCAGCAGAAGGTCTAAAAATGGACCCAGAAAAAGTGCAGGCTATCGGAGACATGATTCAATTTTTGTGGTGGTTGATAGATTTTTGAAGATGGCACATTTTATTCTATGTAAGAAGACTAATGATGCTATTCATATAGCAGAATTTTTTTTCAAAGAAGTGGTGAGGCTACATGGTTTGTCGAAGAGCATAGTTTCAGATTGGAACACTAAGTTTGTTGGATATTTCTAGCACACATTGTGGAAGAAGTTAAAAATAGATTTGAAGTTTAGTTCATCACATCATCCACAAATTGATGGACATACAAAGGTGGTGAATAGGAGTTTGGGGAATTTTCTGAGATGTTTGGTTGGAGATAAGCCAACAGGATGGGATTTGATTTTACCATAGGCAAAATTTGCATACAATAATTCTGTTAATAGGAGCATTGGTAAATCACCATTCCATATTGTATATGGAAGTAGTCCTAGAAATGCATCTGAGTTGAGGAAGATAGATAAAGGAGAGATAAGTAGTGCTGAAGCTAAGGATTTTGCATAACATTTGAAGAACATCCATGAGGAGGTGAGGAAGCATATTACCAAGATGAATGTGTAATATAAGGAAAAGGTAGATGAGAAAAGGAGGCATAAGAAATTTCAGGTTGGAGATGAAGTCATGGTTCATTTGCGAAAGGAGCGATTTCTAGTTGGTACATATAATAAGTTAAAAATGAAGAAGTTTGGGCCATGTACGATATTGAAGAAGCATGATTCTAGAAATTCCTATGAGGTCAAGTTTCCTATAGAGCTAAATATTTCACAAGTATTTAACATTTTAGATTTGACAGAGTACCACGAACGGGGTTTTGAAGATGAGATCATAGCAGCACAGTGGAGTATTCTAGCAAGTAGTTCAAATACCAAAGAGATTGAGGACATATTGGATAGTCGTATTGGGAGAAGCACACAAAATAGGACATGTGAAGAATATTTGGTCAAATGGAAAGGATGACTTGTCAAAGATTCATCATGGCTAACAAGGGAGGAGGTTAACCATCTTGGTTTTCCTCTTCACAACTAAGCTGTGACAGAGTCACTTCTCAAATTACCCTTGGTGTTTGATGCAGGAGCATCCTACGTGTAAGAGCAATCTTTCATCACCCAAAAATATTTTTGGTTTCATTTCAATAAGGGCTATCTTGTGCAGAGCTGCTATTTTTGGAAAGTTACTATTTTTAGTAAGTTTTACGTTCATGCTCAGAATGGTCTATTTTCTTCCTTGGAGGTTCATTTTGGTCATATCAGCCTACCAGTAAAGTTTCATTGATAGATCAAGTCTAGCTTTGTAGATATTGAAGATTTTTGATATTGGCAGTAGGGTACATAAACTTTGAACTTAGTTCTGAAGGCTTTAGAGGCCCCAGATGAGGTCAAAAATTTATCTTATTGGAGCTTGTGTGAGTTAAGCACTGTAGAGTGCTTCGTTCCCTTTCCAAAATGGGGTTATAATAGTCAATCGGGTCAACGGGTGATAACTTATGGTCTCCAAAAGTTGGGTCACCTAAAATGACGGAAAATAATTTTTCTTCAAAAAATTTGTTTGGGTTTCAAAATTTTCTTTGAGGTGACTCTGATGTAATAAATTGTAAAATAAAATAATTCTAATTTTGGTCGGCCTTATTGGCTAAATTCTGGAACCTTCCCAAGGGGTGGAAAATTGCCTATATAAGGAAGGCTGTAGTGTTGTCTTAGGTAGTTCAGAGCAGTTCTAGGTAAATCTAGGTAATAATTCGAGGCTTTGTCATAAAGAATATTGTAAGGGAAAATACCCGTGTGGCTTTGCATATTGTAATTCTGAAAGTTGTAATTCCACATTTGTGGAGATAATAAGAAGCCCATTTTCTATTCTTGCAAATTGTTGTTGTTTCTTTGTTTCTGTTATGTGTTTGTGGTATTAAGGGGAGTTCCCTTCATCAATAATCAATGCACACATGCAAGCATGGCCTAATAGATTTTGGCAAGGATAACTAAAAAATAAACTATGGGGGGCCATTACATCCACCTCTCCTAAAATTAGGCTTACTCCTAGAAGCCTACAAATAAAATAGGAACATAAGTCCCATAAATCTCATTTTACCTAACTGAATCAAAATAAAGGATCAATGTGTAGGTCCCATTGAACCCTTCCCTTCCTTATGGTTTGAAATCTAAGGATCATTTCCTATTGTAAAATCCCCATGGGAGCTACCTGCATCTCTAACTATAGGCTCAGAATTTGTTGACCTCTGTCCTGAATACTAAACTAAACACGAGGGTTAATTTTTTGCCTAATGAGCATACATACCATAAGAAAAATAATCTCTGCTAAATCTTCTCCCTATTGAAGGTGCACTAGACTACTAAAAACTACATCTACTAACCTTCTGATGAAAACTCTGAGCAGGATAACTATGAAAATTATTCTTGATACGTTGAGCATTACGAAATTTTCTAGACTGAGAACCACAACCCTGAGTTGGGGAGAAGAACCCCGTGTGCTACTTGTCCTGATTACCTCATGCAAAGGTAGAAGGGCTTTGAGAGTTTCTATTTTGTTGAGACCGATTCCCCCTAGATCCTGAAGATTTCATGATCCAAATATAGGTTTGCCTTCACCAAGATAGCCTTAATAACTGCCTCCTTGAGGGTTTTGGGTTTAAAAATCCTAACTTCCCCAAAAATATGACCATTAATCCCCCTAATGAAATTTTTAACCATCAAGGTTGAATTATCACTAAAACTTGCATAGGGCTTGAACTCAAAGAAATGACACTCATAATCCTCAACAGATAGTTAATTTTTGCAGGTTGTGTAATTCATCAGCATATTTTTGTTTCCACTGATAAGATAGAAACTATTCCCAAAATTTCTAAAGAAATAACTCCCAGGTAACAGTCTCCATACTAATTCCAAGTTTCTACTCTTCTATTTTCGACCAAATAGCTACAAAATCTATGAGGCGTCTGATGGCACACCTCGCCTTAACATTGGTATCAAATTGTTGTATAGAAAAATATCAATCCAATGCAATGAGCCATGTATCCGCCTCAAAATCATTACCAAGACCATCAAAGGGAGGAGGTCATGATCTCAAAAGATATCTCATCCAATTATCCTTTATGGCTTCCTGACCAATGATAATGTCCTTCCTCCTAGGACTCCTAGATCTATGTCTATCCTCATTCATAGAATGGTGTGACTCTCCTCTCTCACTCATGTTACGAAGAGGTAGATGTTCTAGGATGGTCTAAAGTATCTACCTAGTATCAAGCTCCCTAGATAATCAATGCACACATAAAAGTGGCTAAAAGAGTTTGGAAAAGATAACTGAAAAATAAACTATGGGGGGGCACTACAGGAATTAATGTCTTAACCTTAATATTTTGTAGCATTCATTTATTTATTTACATGTATTTATGTATGCCTATATGTTTTATTTTCTTGAACATCATATTTTGTCTTCTAGTGCAACTAGGAATGGTGAATTGTCATCATGTTGGAAGGTAACATTGTTAATACAATTTAGAACAAAAGAGAGGGGGGGGTGAATCAGTTCTTCTCAGGTCCCAATGTATAAGAAAAACTTAAAACTTTACTTCAGAATCAGATCAAACAACCAAAACAAACTCGGTCATTACTAATTTAGTAATAGAAACATATAACAATGCAATCCACTACCTAGTTGTATCTAACTTGTAAAACAAATAATGTTCACACCAAAACATTCACACAAGTATAAGCACCAGGATTTATAGTGGAAACCCAATATGGGAAAAAACACTTTGTAACATGCTACTATTCTTTTCACTCTTCTAAAGTGAGCTTAGTTAAAAGCCAACCCTGTCAAAGGTTACAATACACACTGTTAGGTGTGACCTGCTTAAAGGATTTCAATCACCCTATTAAAACTGAGCCTTGCTAAAGGACTTATATACACTCCATTAGAATGCAACCTCTGTTAAAAAGATTCAACATATGACTATTAGGTCAACCTCTGTTAAAAGGATTTTGACTGTTACAATGGTTAGAAAGTAGTAGCAGTAATGATCTGAAAAACATACAACTCACTTTGCAAATATCAAATCCAATTCCGTACACAAATACTGATTTACTGACTTTGAAACTTTTCCATCTCCATCTCTGATCTACTCAGAATTTTTCTTCAAGCGATCACCACACTTCACCTTAGCCTTTTTGCTTATATAGTCAATAAAACTTATCTTCCAGTATTCTAGTTTCACCCAATGCATCAACCTTACAAATCCAATATACAGGTTCCCTTAATACTTTCTTCAATTAGATTAACTCATCTTTTGCCACTTAATCTTATTCGTAAATCTTAGGGTTAGGTCAGATTCATTGAATCTACCCACATTTTGTTCTTCACCTCCTTTTCTAGAATCATCTCAAATCTCATAAAGATTTACAATAAAATATTTTAAAGTGCATTAAATGCTTCCATACAATCAATAAATAAAGTCAACACATTTTACATAATCCAAGAATTCAACAATGTCGGCTCCAAAATTGAATTCTCTTCAAATATAAAAATTGTTGATGCTCGGTCAATACTGTGATCATCCACTCGGTCTCCATGTAGAACGCTTGGTCGTTACTAAAACTGTTTCCTCGGCATACACTGTCTTCTTCAGTAATTTACTGATACTCGGTCGACATTAGATTTTTCTCAGCATTCACTAACTCAGTCTACACTAATATAACTTGGCTTAAACATGATTTTATCCATTTTGCTTGGTTTAGTCTTCAATCTTACTAAGATAAACAATACATTGTCTCATCATTATGCAACATAGTCAAGTACACTTTGTAGTATCAAGATAACTCAACCTTTCCTTATGTGCTATTGTTACCAGCCTTGCTTCACAACAATTCAATAGATGTAGTACTTTCTTAAGTAGCAATAGTCTTACCAGTTAAGGTTTTGACATCAATGACAATAGAACAATTGTTTCAATTGCAGTTTCCAACAATCTCCCTCTTTGGCATTGATGGAAACACCATATGATATCACTTGAATAACACATGGATTACCAACCAATCCAAGACTTATCTATCCATCAGAGAAATTTATAATATCCTTAACTTCATTCTGATTTAGAATCTATAAACCATACTTCTGTGATCATGAGAAATAATCAAATCTCCCTCTATTCTGATCTTTCATTTCAGTTCATCTCCCACTTATTTTTAGACTTCCTTTTACTCTTTCAATATCATGTGTTATCATATCATCTTCTCCCTCTTTGACAAAAATGCCAAAGTAGCAACATAACATACATCCAAAAAATGTAGATAAGATCTGTGCAACTCAATGTTTCTCCCTCTGTCATCTTACTTATGACTGATTCATTGTCTGTGCTCTTTCTTCACAACTCTAGGGAAGTCCTAAACTGTGGCAATCTTCTGCATCAATTTGTCAAATATTCTACTATAGCACATTTGATGCAGTGCTCCTAGCTTGACTAGACAACCTTAGTTAGGGGAAGGACCCCTAATTTTCTTCTCAGGTAATCATGAGCTTCTCCAGGTAGAGCTTTAGTGAATATGTCTCCTATTTGTTCTTTTGTATTCACATACTCCAGTCGGACTTCTTTGTCTTGTACCAATTCTCTCAAGTAGTGATACTTGATTGCTATGTGTTTGGTCTTTGTATGCATCACTGGATTCTTAGAAATCTTGATAGCACTTGTGTTGTCACAGAAAATAACAATAGGTTCAATGATTTCTTCCTTCATTACTACCAATAATTGTTTTATCCATACCAAATTTGAACAGTTTACTGCAGCAGCAACATACTCGGCCTCAGTAGTAGATTGGGAAATGGAATTTTGTTTCTTGCTTGTCTAGGAAACTAATGTTTATCCAAGAAAGAAATATCCACCACTTGTACTCTTCCTATCATTTACATTTCCTGCCCAATTAGCATCAGTATAAACTTTCAGTTCAAATTTGTCATCCTTCTTATAATATAGCCCATAGTCAGCAGTTCCTTTCAAATATCTCATAATTCTCTTCACAACCATCATGTGTGTTTCCTTAGGATTGGCAAAAAATCTTGCCACAATCCCAACAACTAATGCAATATCTGGTCTACTATGTACATCATACTACAATTTTCCAATCATGGATCTATACAAAGTCTGATTCACTTCAACAGCATCATCATTCTTAGATAACTTTTGTCCAGTAACCATAGGAGTACTCACTGGTCTTGAATCTTCCATCCCAAAATTTTTTAGTATTTCATTCACATACTTAGACTATGTAATGAAAATTCCTTTCTTCATCTGATATACTTGTAAACCAACAAAAAATTTAATCTCTCCAAACATGCTAATTCCAAATTCAGTTTGCATTTCTTTTGAAAATCTCTTACACAAATCATCTTGTCCACCAAAAATAATGTCATCAACAAAAATTTTTGCTAACAAGATACCTTTCCCTTCTTCATCTTTCATATACAGATTGCTTGTGTCATTTGTCCTTGAAAATCCAATCTGCATCAAATAGTTATGCAACCTCTCATACAATGCTCTAGGAGCTTGCTTCAATCCATATAATGCTTTGTTCAGTTTGCATACCATGTGTCTTCTGTTTTGGATCAATAAAACCTTCTGGCTATTCTATGTAAACTTCTTCTTCTAGTATACCATCTAAAAATGCAGACTTGACATCTATTTGATAAACCTTGAAATCCTTACAAGTAGCATATGCAAGTAGAGTTCTTACTCCTTCCAGTCTAGCTACAAGGGAAAATGTCTCCCCATAATCTATTCCTTCTTCTTGTGTGTAGCCTTTACATACCAGTCTAGCTTTGTTCCTAGTGATTTCACCATTTTCATTCATCTTATTTCGAAATACTGACTTTGTTCCTATAACATTCTTATTTTCAGGTCTCAGCACTAGAGTCCAAGTATCATTCTTCTCAATCTGGGCAATCTCTTCATTCATTACTTGTATCTAGTCTTCATTTTCCAATGCTTCTCTTGTTGACTTAGGTTCAAATTCACATGATAGGCATGTTGGATCCTTCATCTTACTTCTGGTCTGAATTCCACCATTTTTGTCTCCAATTATCTACTTAGGCTTGTGATGTCTTCTTACATATTTTTCCAAAACATGTTTAGCTCTTGTTTCATCAGGTTCTTCAACAAGATTATTAGATTCAGCATTCTGAATGCTCAGCAACCTCTTCCTGATAGTCGATAGTACCATCCTGTTGTTCGGCATGTTCTTGTTCTTTCAAAGCACTATTTTCCTATCGCTCGGCATCATCTATTTGTCACTTGACATTGCTTACTCAAGACTCGGCATCAGGTGCAAGTCTATTACTTGCTTCTTCTTCCTCTTCAATGTATACAAAAGATCTATAATCTTCCCGTTCTCTTTTACTGTCAGCTTCATTTCTTTTTGCATACTCATCAATTCTTACATTCACACTTTCCACAATTTTGTTAGTGTTAGAGTTCAAACACTTATATGCCTTACTTTTTGTGGAATACCCTAGGAATATGCCTTCTTCACTTTTAGCATCAAACTTTCCATTCCTAGTATCTTTTAGTATAGAGCATTTACTTCCAAAAATTATAAAGTATTTAACACTCAGTGCATGTCCATACAATAATTCATAAGGTGTCAAACGTGTACCTTTTCTAATTTGTACCCGATTAAGAGTGTAGACAACAATTCTTATAGCTTCCTTCCAGTATTTCTGTGGCACATTCTTTCCAATGATCAATGTCCTTGCACAGTCCAAGATAGATCTATTTCTTCTTTTTGCTATACCATTCTGTGGAGGATTTTTAGGTGCGGACATCTGTCTTTTAATTCCTCTTTCATTGCAAAATAGATTAAATTCATTTGATGTAAATTCTCCACCTCAGTTAGATCTAAGACATTTTAGGTTCCTACCTGTCTCTTTCTCAACTTTAGCCAAATACCACTTAAAGAATTGAAAAGCTTCAATTTTTTCTTTTAGAAACATTACATGCATCATCTTGGTATGATCATCAACAAACAAGATAAAGTATCGAGCACAATAGCAACTTTGTACACCAATGGGTCCACAAAGGTTAGTATGAACCAAATCTAAAATGTTTTCAGAAGTAAAGGATTTTCTCTTAAAGCTTGACTTTGTCATTTTTCCTAACTGAAATTCCTGCACATCACATTTTTAGGTTTCTTCAGTCTAGGTAGACCTCTTACTTTCTTCTTCTTCCTTATTTCTACCAAATTGTCAAAGTTAACATGACACAGCCTCTTATGCCATAACCAAATCTCATCAAGTTGTGCAATTAAATATGTTTCTTTAGATAGGTCAAGATAGAACAAATTACATCTAGTCTTCTCTCCACTTCCAATTAGTTCACCAGTGGCATCAAATATTTTAGTTTTCTTGTGATGAAATTCTACTCGGTAACCAGTTTTGTTTAGCTGAGCAACACTTAACAAGTTATAATTAAGACCATCAACCTAGTAAGCATTTTCACAAGATATCTTATCAGTCAATTTAATCAAACCGTTTCCTCTAACAGGACATGGTGCATCATTACCAAATGTTACACTTTTACCTCTGTAATGATATAAAGTTTCAAACTTATACTTGTCACCAGTCATGTGATGTGAACAACCATTGTCAATAATCCATTTATCATTCTTGTTCACATTTCTCATCCTCATTAGATTCATCTTTCATTGGAACATAGACTACCTCAATTTCAAAATCATCACTATGAGTGTCAGTTCCTTCTTCAGCAATGTAACAAGATTTCTTACCTTTTCCTTTGTAGTCTTTGTTCCTTCGGCAGCTTATGTCATCTCTTCTATCTTTGTGTTTGCTTTTCCTTTCATGATCTTTATCATTCCTGTCAGGACATCTAGTAGCTATATGACTGACCTTATTACATGAAAAACATATGATAGGGAGTTTACCTTTGTACTTTCCTTTTCCTCTTCTCAGTCTTCTAGCCATAAGAGCTTCTAGATCTTCAAGTTCTTCATCAGAAGTGTCACTGTCACTTTCACTTTCACTTGTGCATCTTTCTTTTTCCTTCTTACGCTTGTTCAAAACTAATTGTGACTTAAAAGAAGATTCAACATTTTCAATACTTTCAACAGTGAAATTATCATAGTTAGAGAGTTCAAAAGCAGTCACCTTACCAATCAAACCTTCCAAAGTGAGTGCATTTGTAGAGTTACATCTTCATTCCTGAATAGCTGAGATCTTAATAGCATATATAGGGCACAGAGTTCTTAGTACTTTTCCAATTATAGTTTCATCATCAATAGTTGCATTAGCTCCTCTAATAGCATTTACAACTTCTTTTATTCTACCACAATATTGTGCAATGTTTTCACCTTCTTGCATTCTCATTTCATCAAACTTACCTCTGAGATTCTCAACCTTTGGTTTCAGTACAAGCAAGTCACCACCATAGATCTTTGCAAGAGTGTCCCACATCTCCTTAGCAATTGTACAGTCATTAATGTTTTCAAATTCTTGATAGCTTAGGGTAGATGCAATCTCCAGCATTGCCTGATTGTTTTCTTGCTTAGCTCTCATTTCTTCGGTAGTCATAGGTGCAATAGGTGAGACATAGTCATTCTCAATGTAGTATTTTGCAGAATCTCCAATACCAGCCAGATGCAGCTTCATCAATCTTTGCCATGCAGGGAAGTTCTCCTTGTTCAACTTCGGTACCTCCTTCTTATGCATGCTGATCATTTGCTTCACATCCCTTTAAAATTAATTTATGTATACACCAATCAGCAACACAGCTCTGATACCAATTGTTAATATGATTTAGAACAAAAGAGAGGGGGGGGGGGGTGAATCAGTTGTTCTCAGGTCCTGATGTATAAGAAAAACTTAAAACTTTACTTTAGAATCAGATCAAACAACCAAAACAAACTCAGTCATCACTAATTCAGTAATAGAAACATATAACAATGCAGTCCACTACCTAGCTATATCTAACTTGTAAAACACAAAAATGTTCAGACCAAAACATTCACACAAGTATAAACACCAGGATTTATAGTGGAAACCCAATATGGGAAAAACCACTTTGTAACATGCTACTATTATTTTCACTCTTCTGAAGTGAGCTCGGTTAAAAGCCAACCTTGTCAAAGGTTACAATACACACTGTTAGGTGTGACCCGGTTAAAGGATTTCAATCAAACTATTATAACTGAGCCTTGCTAAAGGACTTATATACACTCCATTAGAATGAAACCTCTATTAAAAGGATTTAACATATGACTGTTAGGTCAACCTCTGTTAAAAGGATTTTGACTATTACAATAGTTAGAAAGTAGCAACAGTAATGATCTAAAAAACATACAACTCACTTTGCAAATATCAGATCCAATTCCATACACAAATACTGGTTTACTAACTTTGAAACTTTTCCATCTCCATCTCTGATCTGCTCAAAACTTTTCTTCAAGCGATCACCACACTTCACCTTCAGCCTTTTTTCTTATACAGTCAATAAAATTTATCTTCCAGTATTTCGATTTCACCCCATGTATCAACCTTACAAATCCAATATACAAGTTCCCTTAATACTTTCTTCAATTAGGTTAACTCATCTTTTTCGCTTAATCTTATTCATAGATCTTAGGGTTAGGTCAGATTCATTGAATCTACACACATTTTGTTCTTTGCCTCATTTTTTAGAATCATCTCAAATCTCATAAAGATTTACAATAAAATATTTTACAGTGCATTAAATGCTTCCATACAATCAATAAATAAAGTCAACACATATTACATAATCCAAGAATTCAACAATGTCGGCTCAAAAATTGAATTCTCTTCAAATATAAAAAATGTTGATGCTTGGTCAATACTGTGATCATCCACTCGGTCTCCATGTAAAATGCTCGGTCATTACCAAAACTATTTCCTCGGCATACACTGTCTTCCTCGGCAATTTACTGATACTCGGTCGACATTAGATTTTGCTTGGCATTCACTAACTTGGTCGACACTAACATAACTCAGCTTAAACATGATTTTATACATTTTTCTCAGTTAAGCCTACCAGTTTAGTCTTCAATCTTACTAAGATAAACAATACATTGTCTCATCATTGTGCAACATAGTCAAGTACACTTTGTAGTATCAAGATAACTCAACATTTCCTTATGTGCTATTGTTACCAGCCTTGCCCCAATCCTTCACAATAATTCAATAGATGTAGTACTTTCCTAAGTAGCAACAGTCTTACCAATTAAGGTTTTGACATCAATGACAATACAAAAATTGTTTCAATTGTAGTTTCCAACAATCTCCCTCTTTGGCATTCATGGCAACACCACATTATATCACTTGAATAACACATGGATTACCAACCAATCCAAAACTTATCTATCCATCAAAGAAATTTATAATATCCTTAGCTTCATTTTGATTCAGAATCTGTAAACCATACTTCTGTGACCGTCAGAAATAATCAGATCTCCCTCTATCCTGATCTTTCATTTCATTTCATCTCCCACTTATCTTTTAGACTTCCTTTTACTCTTTCAGTATCATGTGTTATCATATCATTTTCTCCCTCTTTGACAAAAATGTCAAAGCAGCAACATAACATACACCAATAGATGTAGATAAGATCTGTGCAGCTCAGTGTTTCTCCCTTTGTCATCTTGCTTATGACTGATTCATTGTTTGTGCTCTTTGTTCACAACTCTAGGGAAGTCATAAAGTGTGACAATCTTCTGCATCAATTTGTCAAATATTCTGTTGTAGCACATTTGATGCAGTGCTCCTAGCTTGACTAGGTGGCCTTAGTTAGGGGAAGGTCCCCTAATTTTCTTCTCAGGTACTCATGAGCTTCTCTAGGTAAAGCTTTAGTGAATATGTCTGCTATTTGTTCTTTTGTATTCACATACTCCAGTCGGACTTCTTTGTCTTGTACCAATTCTCTCAAGTAGTGATACTTGATTGCTATGTATTTGGTCTTTGTATGCATCTCTGGATTCTTAGAAATATTGATAGCACTTGTGTTGTCACAAAAAATAACAATAGGTTTAGCGATTTCTTCCTTCATTCCTACCAACAATTGTTTTATCCATACCAAATTTGAACAGTTTACTACAGCAGCAACAGACTCGACCTCGGCAGTAGATTGGGAAATGCAATTTTGTTTTTTGCTTGTCCAGAAAACTAATCTCTGTCCAAGAAAGAAAGCTCCACCACTTGTACTCTTCCTATCATCTACATTTCCTACCCAATCAGCATCAGTATAAACTTTCAGTTCAAATTTGTCATCCTTCTTATAATATAGCCCATAGTCAGCAGTTCCTTTCAAATATCTCATAATTCTCTTCACATCCATCATGTGTGTTTCCTTAGGATTGGCAGAAAATCTTCCCACAATCCCAATAGCTAATGCAATATCTAGTCTACTATGTACAACTTACTACAATTTTCCAATCATGGATCTATACAAAGTCTGATTCACTTCGGTAGCATCATCATTCTTAGATAAATTTTATCTAGTAACCATAGGAGTACTCACTAGTCTTGAATCTTCCATCCCAAAAGTTTTTAGTATTTCATTCACATACATAGACTGTGTAATGAAAATTCCTTTCTTCATCTGATATACTTGTAAACCAACAAAGAATTTAATCTCTCCAAACATGCTCATTTCAAATTCAGTTTGCATTTCTTTTGAAAATCTCTTACACAAATCATCTTGTCCACCAAAAATAATGTCATCTATAATTTTTTTTGCTAACAAGATACCTTTCCCTTCTTCATCTTTCATATACGGATTTCTTGTGTCATTTGTCCTTGAAAATCCAATCTGCATCAGATAGTTAAGCAACCTCTCATACCATGCTCTTGGAGCTTGCTTCAATCAATACAATGCTTTGTTCAGTTTGTATACCATGTGTCTTCTGTTTGGATCAATAAAACCTTCTGGTTGTTCTATGTAAACTTCTTCTTCTAGTATACCATTTAAAAATGCAGACTTGACATCCATTTGATAAACCTTGAAATCCTTACAAGCAGCATATGCAAGCAGAGTTCTTACTCCTTCCAGTCTAGCTACAGGGGAAAATGTCTCCCCATAATCTATTCCTTCTTCTTGTGCATAGCCTTTGCATACCAGTCTAAATTTATTCCTAGTGATTTCACAATTTTCATTCATCTTATTTTGAAATACCCACTTTGTTCCTATAACATTCTTATTTTCAAGTCTCAGCACTAGAGTCCAAGTATCATTCTTCTCAATCTAGTTAATCTCTTCATTCATTGCTTGTATCCAGTCTTCATTTTCCAATGCTTCTCTTGTTGACTTAGGTTCAAATTCACATAGTAGGCATGTTGGATCCTTGATCTTACTTCTGTTCTAAATTCCAGCATTTTTGTCTCCAATTATCTGTTCAGGCTTGTGATGTCTTCTTATATATTTTGCCAAAATAGGTTCAGCTCTTGTTTCATCAGGTTCTTCAACAAGATTATCAGATTTATCTTTTGAATGCTCGGCAACCTCTTCTTGATGGTTGGTAGTACAATCCTATCATTCAGCATGTTCTTGTTCTTTCTCGGCACTATTTTCCTGACGCTCGGCATCATCTATTTGTCGCTCAACATTGCTTACCCTAGACTCGGCATCAGGTGCAAGTTTGTTACTTGCCTCTTCTTTCTCTTCAATGTATACAAAAGATCTGTAATCTTCTAGTTCTTTTTTATTGTCAGCTTCATTTCTTTCTGCTACTCATCAATTCTTACATTCACACTTTCCACAATTTTGTTAGTGTTAGAGTTCAAACACTTATATGCCTTACCTTTTGTGGAATACCTTAGGAATATGCCTTCTTCACTTTTAGCATCTGTATCATCTTAAAATGGAAGCACTTCCATGTTAAGAGCATTTAGCCCTCCGAGTAAGTGGTTTGGGGTCATGTTAAGTGCCTTGATTGGATCTTTGCATGTATGTGGCTTTCTCCCCACTTTCCACTTCTTCGCTGCGCTTGATTTCTTCATTCTAGGTGAAATTAGGGTTAAGATCTTAAGGACTTTCCTAATTTTCCCTCTTCCATGGCTCTATTTTCTAGGTAGGATTCAAAAATGAGACCTCCTAGTCCTTGATCATATCATTCCAAGGATTTTATGTCTGTTCCTGACATTGGGTCCTGTTCAGACATCAATTTCCAAGTTTCTAGCATCTCTGGGATCTCTGTTGCAGAACCTGACAAAGTTAGGGTCTGAGGTCAAAGTCGACCTTGACCCTGACTAGGTCAGGGTTGACCTTGACCTTGACCTCTTCCTGCCAAGTTTTCAAATTTTCATTTCCCACTAATTTGGCTTTCAGGATAATTATTTCTCCGCCTCGAGGTCGGCTATTTCGGGCTCTAAAACTGTAAATCTTTTAATTGTATTTAATCAAGGTATATTTTCTAAAGGTGAGGACCTATTTGGGATTTAATTCTCTAAGGTGGCCCATCTAGAGGAGTGTACCCTAGATCACTATAAAAGGAGGCCTTCCTTTCTCATTTTGATATCTCAAGTTTTCATGCTCAAGCTCTCTCAAGCTCTCAAGGTGATCAATCAAGCAAGGCATTCATTCAACCATTCAAGTTTTCTTCTCCATCCAAGTTTTCCATTGAAGATCAAGGATTCAAGCATTCCATTGAAGGGATTTGGCTCAAGCATTCAAGATCTATCATTCAAACCCTAGATCTACCCACCATGGTGGTGTGATCTTCCTTCAAGATCATTTGTTTATCTTCAAGATCCTCAAGGTGGATTTCAAGCACACAATCATGGAGGTTTGATGATGTTGTGTTCAAGCTTTCATATCAATATATTTGATTACATTCCAAATACATTAGCATATCTACTGAATTGCATAGCTTCAATGTTAGATTCATTTCTACTACTTGCTAGCATTCTCCTATTTCAATTTCAATATTAAGGTTGATTCCAAACCGGGGTTTGACCAAGGCAAACCCCCCATACAACAAAAAAAACCATTTTTCTTGTAGGTACAGGTGTGAAATCTCAGATCTAAGAGCAAATTTGGATACCCTTTTCGGTAATTTTCAAGATCTGCAAACAAAATCAGAATCGGACTTCAGAATAAGAATGTGGTCTTTGACCTTTTAAAAGGTCAAAGTCAACCTATGTGAATTTGGAGAAAAGATTTTTGGGTTTTGTCCGCCTTGACATTTCCAGTCCACAATAGGTGATGGAATCTTTAGAAAGTTCATACAAAAGCCAGAATTTAGCATTTTCTAGATCTGCCCTAATTCAAGGTTAGTATTTGCACTTCAATTATTTCTTATTTCAAGCTTAATCCAACTATAGGGAAGTATAGGGTTTCTCTCTCTCTTTCATATTCTTCATAGATTGATTTGATTATGTATTAACCCGTTTCGTTAATCAAATTGGATCTCTCCTTTGAGAATTTAGATTAAGGACTGAATTTCACCTTTCCCCCACACACATACACAAATAGAGGTGATTCCAAATTACCTCTATTCAACATCAAACTTTCCATTCCTAGTATCTTTTAGTATATAGCATTTATTTCCAAATATTCTAAAGTATTTAACACTCGGTGCATGTCCATACCATAATTCATAAGGTGTCAAATGTGCACCTTTTCTGATTTGTACCCGATTAAGAGTGTAGACATCAGTGCTTATAGCTTCCTTCCAGTATTTATGTGGCACATTCTTTTTAATCATCAATGTCCTTTGACAGTCCAAGATAGATATGTTTCTTCTTTCTGCTATACCATTCTAAGGAGGAGTTTTAGGTGCGGACATCTGTCTTTTAATTCCTCTTTCATTGCAAAATAGATTAAATTCATTTGATATAAATTCTCCACTTTGGTCAAATCTAAGACATTTTAGGTTCCTACCTGTCTTTTTCTCAACTTTAGCCAAATACCACTTAAAGAATTGAAACACTTCAGATTTTTCTTTTAGAAACATTACATGCATAATCCTGGTATGATCATCAACAAACAAGATAAAGTATCTAGCACCATAGTAACTTTGTACACCCATGGGTCCATAAAGGTCAGTATGAACCAAATCTAAAATGTTTTCAAAAGTAAAGGATTTGCTCTTAAAACTTGACTTTGTCATTTTTCCTAACTGACATTCCTTGCACATCACATTTTCAAGTTTCTTCAGTCTAGGTAGACCTCTTACTTTCTTCTTCTTTCTTATTTCTACCAAATTGTCAAAGTTAACATGACATGACCTCTTATGCCATAACCAAATCTCATCAAGTTGTGCAATTAAATATGTTTCTTCAGATAGGTCAAGATAGAACAAATTACCTCTAGTCTACTCTCCACTTCCAATCAGTTCACCAGTGGCATCAAATATTTTAGCTTTCTTGTGATGAAATTCTACTTGGTAACTAGTTTTATTTAGCTAAGCAACACTTAACAAGTTATAATTAAGACCATCAACCTAGTAAGCATGTTCACAAGATATTTTATCAGTCAGTTTAATCAAACCTTTTCCTCTAACAGGACATGGTGCATCATTACCAAATGTTACACTTTTACCTTTGTAATGATATAAAGTTTCAAACTTATCCTTGTCACCAGTCATGTGATGTGAACAACCACTGTCAATAATCCATTTATCATTCTTGTTCACATAAGAAATCAATGTAGTTTTCTCATCCTCCTCAGATTTATCTTTCATGGCAACATAGACTACCTCAATTTCAAAATCATCACTATCAGTGTCAGTTCCTTCTTCAGCAATGTAACTAGATTTCTTACATTTTCCTTTATAGTCTTTGTTCCTTCGGTAGTTTCTGTCATCTTTTCTATCTTTGTGTTTGCTTTTCCTTTCATCATCTTTATCCTTCCTGTCAGGACATCTAGTAGCTATATGACCAACCTTATTACAAGCAAAACATATGATAGGGAGTTTACCTTTGTACTTTCCTTTTCCTCTTCTCAGTCTTCTAGCCATAAGAGCTTCTAGATCTTCAAGTTCTTCATCAGAAGTGTCATTGTCACTTTCACTTTTACTTTCACTTTCACTTTCACTTGTGCATCTTTCTTTTTCCTTCTTACGCTTGTTCAAAACTAACTGTGACTTAAAAGAAGATTCAACATTTCCAATACTTCCAACAGTGAAATTATCGTAGTTAGAAAGTTCAAAAGCACTCAGCTTACCAATCAAACCTTCCAAAG
Organism: Chamaecyparis obtusa; assembly: GCA_027943335.1. Lineage (NCBI taxonomy): Eukaryota > Viridiplantae > Streptophyta > Pinopsida > Cupressales > Cupressaceae > Chamaecyparis > Chamaecyparis obtusa. Next base: position 404,741 of record BSBK01007872.1, read on the forward strand.
TGAGTGCATTTGCAAAGTTACATCTTGATTCTTGAATAGCTGAGATCTTAATAGCATATATAGGGCATAGAGTTCTTAGTACTTTTCCAATTATAGTTTCATCATCAATAGTTCCATTGGCTCCTCTAATAGCATTTACAACTTCTTTTATTCTACCACAATATTGTGCAATGTTTTCACCTTCTTGCATTCTCATTTCATCAAACTTACCTTTGAGACTCTCGGCCTTTGCTTTCAGTACAAACAAGTCACCACCACAGATCTTTGCAAGAGTGTCCCACATCTCCTTAGAAGTTGTATAGTCCTTAATGTCTTCAAATTCTAGATAGCTTAGGGAAGATGCAATCTCTAGCATTGCCTGATTGTGTTCTTGCTTAGCTCTCATTTCTTTAGCAGTCATAGGTGCAACAGGTGAGACATAGTCATTCTCAATGTAGTATTTTGCAGAATCTCCAATACCGGCCAAATGCAGCTTCATCAAGCTTTTCCATGCAAGGAAGTTCTCCTTGTTCAACTTCGGTACCTCCTTCTTATACATTCTGATCATTTGCTTCAAGTCCCTTTAAACTTGATTTCTATATACACCAATAAGAAACATAGCTCTGATACCAATTGTTAATATGATGTAAAACAACAAAGAGGGAGGGGGGGGTGAATCACTTGTTCTCAGGTTCTGATGTATAAGACAAACTTAAAACTTTACTTCAGAATCAAATCAAACAACCAAAACAAACTCGGTCATCACTAATTCAATAATAGAAACATATAACAATGCAGTCCACTACCCAACTGTATCTAACTTGTAAAACATAGAAATGTTCACACCAAAACATTCACACAAGTATAAACACTAGGATTTATAGTGGAAACCCGTTATGGGAAAAACCACTTTGTAACATGCTACTATTATTTTCACTCTTTTGAAGTGAGCTCGGTAAAAGCCAACCCTATCAAAGGTTACAATACACACTGTCAAGTGTGACCCGGTTAAAGGATTTCAATCACTCTGTTAAAAGTGAGCCTTGCTAAAGGACTTATATACACTCCATTAGAATGCAACCTCTGTTAAAAGGATTTAACATATGACTGTTAGGTCAACCTTTGTTAAAAGGATTTTGACTGTTACAATGGTTAGAAAGTAGCAGTAGTAATGATCTGAAAAACATACAACTCACTTTGCAAATATCAAATCCAATTCCATACACAAATACTAGTTTACTGACTTTGAAACTTTGCCATCTCCATCTCTGATCTGCTCGTAACTTTTCTTCAAGAGATCACTGCACTTCACCTTCAGCCTTTTTTCTTATACAATCAGTAAAACTTATCTTCCAGTATTCTGGTTTCACCCCATGCATCAACCTTACAAATCCAATATACAAGTTTCCTTAATACTTTCTTCAATTAGGCTAACTCATCTTTTGCTGCTTAATCTTATTTGTAGATCTTAGGGTTCTCCTTGTTCAATTGCAGTTTCCAACAAACATGTGAGGTGAAAATGATGTCTTTATCTTCAAATGAAAAGGTAGGAAAAAAGATATTGTTAGAATCTTTAAATGACCCAATCTATATAAAAATACAATAAATCCCTCATTAAATGCTAGATAAAGAAAGTAAATGGAGAAATATTAGATTGTTCATTACATTTTCTAATAAATATAAATTGTAATAAAATATATTGAGTCTATATTAAATTCAAAAAAATCTTCTCTCCATGTCTACCTCTCCCATCTCCATCTACATGTTGAACATCTATCCATTTAAACTGGTAATCAGATGAGAGGAAATCATAACTTGAAGATATAAACATTGTGAAAAATTAAAAAACATCAAACTATAATATGCTCCTAGTCAATGACCTTAAATTATATTTGAACTAAAAATATGTATTTCTGAAACATAGTTAATGTTAAAATGCTTTCAATTATCCATTTTATTTATTCAATAGAGGTTACTAATAAAATTTTAGAATTTCAATCACTAGCATGAAAGGTCCATCTCATCTATTAGAGTAGGTAGGTGAATCCATAATATCCCCAAAGATCTATGAAAGATTAGAAAGACCTCCACAAGAGAGAATGACAAGAAAGCTTGCTTCGACAATGCATGATTGATTAAAATTATAATTGAGCATATAAAATATACATACAAAATGATAGTTAAGCATACAAAATGTACATGAAATTCCTTTCTTATCAAGTCAAGGTAATGATGTAGAATGACAACTACTCTTGACACAAACATTAAATACATGATGCAAATATTAAATACTATGTCTAGTCAAAATAAAATATTGAGACATGGCACCATCATAAGGAAATTCTTGAATGTGACCTAGGATAACTAACTTAGAACCTAAGTGAACATAAATGTGAATTTAGATTCCCACTATGAACTAGTTAGGTAATAACCTCGTTTACACTAACAATCCCCCCTAAGTGCAACTTAGGGAGAAAATTTTTATGCAATATGGGTCAATTACATAACCATTATATGTACAATGGAAATGCAATGCAATCTATCACAAATATATTAAAAAAGGGAGAAAACCTTATGCGAAAAAAAAATTCTCTCCAATAAAGAGAAAAGAAATAGACAAGATGATGTCTGGAGGAGTCAATGATACCCTTAAGGACTACATGCATTATGTATACATGTACAATGAAGTATTCCCTCATAAGAAGGAAAGAGAAAGACTACCTCCAATTAATGAGAAATGTTAAATAGAAAAAGGCAGTTCTTTAATACATAACATGGTCCAATGCCTACAAATAGAAGATTTCCCCTTGCATTCAGAAGATAAACCAAGTACAAATGCAATAATTCTTCCCATTATGCTGAGAAGGTGGTAAGAAGTGGGATCCAAATGTACGATAATGTTTCTGAAATATTCATGTCTACCACCAAGTCCTTGGATGATAATGATGCCAAAAACCAATCAAGTACATGTCCACACAATAGAAGGTGACAAACAAGGAACCAAAAGAAAGTAATTTTGAACAATCTCCAAAGTGAAAGATGATGTGACAATAGTTTTACTATCATCAATTAGAGAGACAAACTCTCAAATTGGCTTTCCATATTTGAAATGTGAGGCTCCAAAAGTAATGAACCAATATTTGTGAAATAGGAATCCCAATGGGGAAGTCAAATATGCACCTTTTGGAATGAATCATTGGTAATACTCAATGAGTTACCAACAAAAGATGAATCATGAGAACTCTCAAGTTTTGCATCATATTCAACTCCTCAATGGTACCATCATCGAAGGGAATATTGTCAACATCATCAAGTGAAGAAGGATGATCTACGAATGGAGGAATACGAGGATAACCAAAATCTACTAAATAATAGTGCAAACTATGCATGGGCATTGAATGTCACTAAACCGGGGGTAGATTTCATAAGAGAAGCTCTTACTAATACTACAACCAATCAAATCTATGTCATTATCAATATTATTACCCCAAACCTGGATTGGTTCTATTTGGTCTTTGGCTCAATAATGAGTGTATAAAGATGAATCAAGCTATTAAGTGACCCACAATATGCTATGGTGACTTTTGCCCATAATTTATAATTGTCTCTAATTAGAACGATAACAAAAAGATGTATTGCATAATTCATGATTACACCAATGATACACTTCTCAAATAAAAAGTAGAAATAAAAACATGAAATATAATTGAAATAAAGTAGAAGAATAGAATCTAAAAATGTGCATTGATAGTTATGTAGAGCCACTCAATACCTTTCTAATGTCGCAAGAATTGTGAAAATCATATATTGTCGCACAAAGTTACAAGCTCAGAAAACAAAAACGGAGGTCTAACTTCAAATTGATGAAACCACCTTACCGATAATGTCTTGTTCATAAAAAAAACACCTCAGCTTGCCCAAGTTACGAGAAAAAGGAAAAAAACACTTTAAAGGCACATATGTGGGTCGAAACACACCAGCAAGCTAAAATTTGGCAGGCACCTAGTCAGCCATATGATCGTGGCTGCATTGGAAATTAAAGAAGGTAGCGAACCAACGCCCCGCGACTTTGATAAGTCCTTGTGTTCAATGTAACCACAGATTGCTAGCGAAAACCACGATAAAACTAACAATGAAAACCTTCACTTGGAAAGAAGACTCCATGAACAATAAAAGTAACTACAGATTTGCATTTATACGTCTGAAGCCAACCCAACCACAACTATTGAAACCGACCACCACAACGCAGGCTGCATTGCTAGAGAATACCAAGATAGAACTAACGATGAAAACCATGATAGAACTAACAATGAAAACCTTTGCTTGGAAAGAAGACTCCATGAACAATAATATTAACCACAGATTTGCATTTATACATACTTGGTCCAAAAGGAGGTAAGACGACCCTGGTGATAAAAGTGTGCCTAATAGGAATAAGATTTGGTCAAAAACTACGTCTGAGGCCAACCTAACCGCAACTATTGAAGCCGACCACCACAACGCAGGCCAAAGAAATATGCTGGGTAATTAAAACCTAAGGCCAAAAAGTGTAACCCCCAATTAGGCTATCAAAATAGTACCATGCAAAAATTAAGATGACTTAACAAATTTCCATGCCGCCAATCACACTGCCAACTACAAAGATGCTCGGTCGATTTTCAATGTACACATGCATTGTATAAATAGCAAAACATCCAGTCAAGAGAGGGGATACGTGTTGGGAAGAGAATAAGAATTGGATGAGTGATCTTTGATAAAGTCTAATGTTTTATCTTTTTAAGTATTATTTATAGTCTTGAGTGTTGTATTTATCTTTTTGTGAGATAGGTTTTTGTGAACCTACTATTCATGAAACATGGGCTAATAAGTTTGACTTGAAAACTATACAATTGAATTCTTATAGCAATATCATAATAACACAATGATTGACAGGAAGTTTAAGGCACTGATGTATTGTATCTTGCCTCATAATAGATACCAAATCACAATAATTACCTAAAAATATTAAATGTTATATGGCCAAAAATAAATAATGAGTCTTGGCCTCATTATAAAAAAATTCTAGAATGTCGCAAGTAGAATAACTAACTTAGAACTTAGGAAAACCTAAGATGTGAATAGGTTCCCGTCAAGAACTAGTTTAGTAATAATCTCTTTCACAATAACATCATCAATGCCATACTTAGTTCTAATCTTATTAATAAGCAATGAAAAATTGTTACAAAAAATAATGCAAATTATTTGACATAGCTGAAATACTAATTAAAAAAAGTAAACCAAGGATCAACCATGAAGCACGAAAATACATTTCAGCAACCAATGCTAATGAATGAATATATATTTTGTTACTATCGTTCTTATGTTAAAAATCATAATACAAATAAAACAATCATTAATTTTGTATTTATGAATCTCTTTCCTCTTACTCTTCCATATTAACGTATGTCACTCTACTCTTTTGATTTTTCCCCCTCACCATTATGGAGAAGAAAAAAACATAAATAACAAGAAAAAGCTCTTGAATTAATAATAAAAAATACTCCAAGACAAATCATAAAAATCTAAGAAACAATGTATTTTAAAAAGGTTAATATTTTGTTACAATACTTTTTAATGCACACACACAAAGACACAACATTAGATGTTACCGAACATAGTATTCATAAATAGGAAAATTGAGAGAAAGAAATAGCTTACATGCACTCCAACATCTTGTATTTTCCTCATATTTATGATAACATTTATTACATACTATAAAAACATGCATTTCATGTTGCATTAGTACAATATTATACTTTGACAAGTACAACGAAACATATCGTTATTTTTTTTCTCTTAGTAGTTTTTTACATTAATCAAATGACCATCTATTAAAAGTTTGATATCATATAGATTGTTTTGTTACTAATTTGATGCATACACACTCACTAGTCATCGGGAGTACTCTTAACATATTTTGGCAAAGTTAGCTAATGATTTTTTCCCATTGAGCTGTTTGGTCATGTAATATTGAATATATTCTTGGTGCTTGAACTTCCTATATAGGGAGGGGTGTTCTTCATTGACAAGGTTGCATGCAGGAGCAACTTCATCATCTAGACCTGGATGGTAAAACATGGCAATAGATAATCTTGTCTTCTCTTTGTTTGTGACTGCTCGATGTTCTATACTCTTGTAAATTCCATTTGTCATCACCTATAATGCAATTAAAATGTCAGATAATATATTTCATAAACTATTTATATTAGACACAACTTGATCAATAGAAAACATACTTAGCATTTACCTCTATTAAGTCACCAATATTTACAACAAGTGCATATGGAATGGGTTGAATAGGAATCCATTCATTGTTTTTGCGAACTTGAAGGCCTTCTATTTGGTCATCTTGAAGCAAAAGTGTTAAGGCACATCCATCTGAATGAGGGCTTAGCCCCAACACTAGATCAGGCCTAGGACAAGGTGGATACAAATTCATCCTTATTGTCATCATTGGATCTTCTCCAAACTTTTCTTTGAAATAACCACTCTTTAATTGTAAGTTTTCAGCAAACAGACTCAAGATCATCTGAGCCACACTTTCCACTTGAGTAGTGTAACTTTGTAATGTGTCTCTACAATTAGATATAAAAAAATCATTAGGTGGTGATTAAAATTAATTTTTAAATACTTTATTGTAAATCATAATGTTTGTTAGATTACTATAAACAACTCAAATTTTAATTTAAAATTGTGAGTTTAGAAAAACCATTCAAAGAATGTAACCCTAAAAAGGAAAAAATCTTTTAAAGTTAAAGTAACATGTAATCAATTTTATTATACTTACTCTGTTTAAACCTACAAGTATTTAACTGTCATATAATAAAGTTACACCTCATTTACATATAAAAGTAATGAATAACTATTTTTTATAATTGATAAATATTAGCTTTAATATTAAATCTTTAAATTTAATAATAACCATGTAAGATAGATAGATTATAATCCTAAATAAAAAATAGATAAACAACAGCTACCATACAACTACAATTCTCACCATATTGCACTGAAACAATTGTAATGACATCAATAATTGACTGACAATGCAAGGACAATCAACAATTCAAGAGAGTTACATACAGAAGAATACTTTTAGTTAATTATGGAGCTAAGCAATTGTTTTAACAAAGTAATATTTATGTAATTCACAAATGTAGTCTTGTCACAATAGTCTTAGAGTCGTATAAATAATGACCATACAAAATTTATTCAAGTTCAATTAGTCTATAAGAAAAGTACAAAAGTCACATCGAAATATTTCAAGCCACAAAATTATATATATCTAAGATTATTGAGGCTCAATGTCAAGATCAAGGTCAATGTTTACGATGTGTCTAGGTCTAAGATTGACTTGGATTCTTATTGTTGTTTCTTGATTCAATTATGTATGTTTATTATGCATCAATATTTTTTATCACTCTTTATGATCCAACATCAAGATGTAAGAAAGCTCAAAGAATAGAAAACTGATTGCAGAAAACCATTATCATTAATTGACTTGGACTACTTTAACTATTTGAAATAACAAAGTGATTTAAGTGACCCAAATGACTTATATGACCTAACAAACACCATGATCTTGACCGAGTGTTGCATAACTACACTGATGGTTAGGTTGGTTTGGGGCTTAAACCAAACTCAAGATTAGGCCCATGGCCAATGTTGAGGATATAGGACTGACTTGAGCAACCTTAGAGACTAGGCATACCTAGATATCTTGGGTGAATCGGTTGACTTATGTGACCAGAGAGTACTATTGCTTGGTAGCATAGGCAGGGCTTGGCAGCACAATAGGGACAGACCCCAAATATAGGGCCAGGATATATACTAGTGTTTGCGTTGGATCGACTTAGATAAGAATCCTATTATAGGTAGGGACTAATAAAATAAAATTGGCTATAACTAGAACTCATGGAAACTACATAGAGTAAAACCACCAACTACTACATGTACGTACTTGAAGGAATGAACCCAGTACCTGTAATCCGATGGTGTGATTGGCCACAGAGCTAAGTTGACAAGTTTTTTAGGCATAAGTGCCAAAGCCATCAAGTCACCCCAGTCCAACTTCTGATCTTCATCAACCACAAACATATTGCCATAGCCTTGAGCATCTCCTGCATGCGGAGCATACCTTTGTTTCTCTTCTAAGGAAAGACTAAAGAATTCATTAGCCACTCCTCTCATGCGATCTATCAAAGAATGTGGAATTCCGTGGTTCACAACCTGAGGATCACAGCACCATTAGCACAAGTACAAACCCAAATAGGAAAAAATCTATGTGGGCTCTACCTATATATTGTGAAAGAGTTTAATAATACCTGAAAAAAGCCCCACTCTACGCAGGCCTTAGAAAGGACACCCATCTCCTTCTGTCTTTCCTCATTATCAGAAGGCAAGAGAAGCTTTTCCATGTCTATTACAGGAACTGTCAAGAGAGAAGGAAGTGGTGTTGAAGATGGCCTCTCATCTTCTGATCTGATGTATCTCTGAGGTATCTCATTGGGTTTCTTCACTGCAAGCTCCTGCACACTCTCCACGGCAACAAAATGGTTACCCCAATTTGGACTACTGAAAGTTTCAGCAGCATGGGTTGCAGGGGATGCCATTCCTTTGCTAATTCGCCCCTTGCCAAAAGAAACGTATCAGAATTATATTGCAGGCGATGACGAACAAGAATAAATTAATAGCCACTAGATCTATGTGTTTATTATTTAGAGGCGCGGACAAGTGGTCGACAACGCCCGCTGTTAGCGACTGGTGTAGATTACCTCTAATAGAAACAAGTGGCACGATCCGCCTAGCCCGATTCCACTAGTTAGTACAACACCTTGGAATAATCATTCAGATTCGGTTTTTTCGGGGGTGGGCGGGCTAAACTTTTAGTACAAGACCTTCAATACCACATAAATTGAGGACATTGAATGGTAGGTAGTATATAAGTGTTAGGACTACTTTATCAACCACATAAATTGGGACATTGAATAGTAGATAGTATATAAGTGTCAGGACTACTTTATCAATTTTGGAATGATTGTTGTTAAGTGTCGTTTCTATTTAGGAATGATTGTTGTTAAGTGTCGTTTCTATTTAGTCATTGATAGTGATTGAGAAATAATTCATACCTTTTACACTTGTGATTTCATTCATGCATACATTTTAGAAGTCTCTATATTTGTATTTTACTATTGGTAAGTTGCTCCATGATATTGAATACAGAGATTATTTTAAAGGAATTTTGAGTTTGCCTAGAATTCTTAAAATTATAATATAACATTAAAGATATGGTGTCTTAAAGTTAGTATATTTGTAAGACTAAAGACAACATTTCCTCTTCAAAAGTTGAGTATGATCTTGATGAGCACATGTTTATGTGGGGGAGGTGAATCAATATATGGTAATGTTTTCACTTAATTCAAAACTTTACAAATATAACAACAGTAAACATAATAATAACAATAACAATAACAATAAGCATAAAAGATTCACACAACTAAGAGAACTAGATTTATGTGGAAACACTTTTAAGAAAAATCATAGCTCGAAAGGATTGTCTCGAGCTAGTGTTCAAATCCAACCACAAGTCAGCTAAAATGATCTTCAATACCACATTATTATTAATAGCCCACGCGTTGGAATAATCATTCAGATTCGGCTTTTTCAAGGGAGTGGGCTAAACTTTTAGTACAACACCTTCTTCAATGCCACATAAATTGGGTACATTGAATCTTGTTAAATATTTTCATAAAGTAGGTAGTATACAAGTGTCACGGCTACCTTATCAATTTTGGATTGATTGTCGTTAGTGTTGTTTTTATTCAGTCATTGATAGTGACTGACAATTAATTCATACCTTTTAGACTTGTGATTTCATTCATGCATACATTTTAGAGGTCTTTATATTTGTAATTTACTATTGGTAAGTTGTTCCGTAATATTGAATATAGAGCAATTATTTTAAAGGTATTTTGTGTTTGGCTACAATTCTTAAAATTATAATATAACATTAAAGCTATGGTGTCCTAAAGTTAGTATATTTGTACGACTAAAGACTACATTTCCTCTTCAAAAGTTGAGTATGATCTGTTGGAAACAATTGTCTGAAGGAAATTGCTACTCAAATTATGTATTGTCTTTGATGTCACACAATGTCATAGTCCGCAGCAATCAGTTCCTACTGAGCTCAGTCGGTCTGCCAGACAGGAAGATTAGTGCTTACCGAGTCCACTCGGTTATCAAAGAAAATTAGTGTCTACCGAGTTCACTCGGTTACCAAAGGAAATTCAGCATTTACCGAGTTCAGTCGGTCGTCAAAGGAAAGTTAGCATTTACCAAGTTCAGTCGGTCGTCAAAGGAAAGTTAGCATTTACCGAGTTCAGTCGGTCGTCAAAAGAAAGTTAGTGTTTACCGAGTTCAGTCGGTTGTCGAAGAAAATTTAGTGTTTACCGAGTTCAGTCGGTTATCGAAGGTAAAGGATTGTCAATGTTTACCGAGTTCCCTCGGTCTCCGAAAGATTGTAAAAGTTATGGTCACCGAGCACTGTCGGCCCTTGAAGGATTTTTGCAAATAAAGTTTGCTTAATTCAGCCGACTATTATGCTAAGTAATGTCGATTTGACAAATCTAAAATCATATAAATAAAAGGTCAAATGTGAAAAAGAAACAAGAAACATAGTAGAAGATTTAAAAGAAGAAAAGCAGAAAAGGTGTGTGCGAATTTGTGAAGGATGATCAAATATCCTTGAGGTGCAGCAGAGATTTATTGGATCAGGAAGGATCAGACTTATGCAGAACAGAGATTTGTAATCAGCAAGGCAGTTGCATTATTATACAGGTCATTTTCATTGTTACCTTTTTACCATTGTAACAGTGAATTCTAAATCTCTTAACCGAGTTGGTTTAACAACCATATTGTAAATCCTCTAACAAGGTGACAATTCCATTGAATTGTTTTCAAGACCTCTTACCAGGCCACTCCTAGCAGGGTGATTAAATCCTCTAACAAGGTCACACCTAACAGTGTGTTTTGTAACCTTTTACCGGGTTGGCTTCTAACCGGGCATCACTTCAGAAAAGTGAAAATCAGTATCTAGATACATTGGTGGTTTTTCCCATATTGGGTTTCCACGTTAAATCTTGTGTCTCTTGTGTTCTTAATTGCTATCTTAATCATATACTAGTGCTGATGAATATCTAAAGATAATTGCTAATACTTTCTGCATCTTCAAAGTTACTGCAATCTATTTACCGAGTGCTAAAATAGATAATATTCTTTAAGATATCCTAAGGGATCTGAAAGAAATAATAGTGAAGTGTTTTATGGTTGACTGATTCACCCCCCCCCCCCCCCTCTCAGTCACTTCATCCATATTCCATCAATTGGTATCAGAGCATTTGGTGCTTGCAGGAAGGGTTTCAAGGACCTAAGCTAAAGATCAGGATGTCTTACAAGAGGGAAATTCCAAAGCTCAACAGAGATAACTTTTCAGCATGGCAAGGTCTCATGCGACTTCATCTGGCTTCCATTGGTGATTCAGGATGCAAATACATTGATGAAGAATACACAGTTCCTACTGGTGCATTAACTGTTGAAGACATTGTAGAGAAAAAGACTCATAACACCATGATGATAGACATTGCATCTGCTCTCAGCTATGAAGAATTTGATGATATTAAAGAATGCACTACTGCATATGAAATGTGGATGACACTGAATAAAATATATGGTGGTGATGCAAATGTGAAAAGAGCCAAAGCAGAAAGCCTAAGAGGACAGTTTGACAAGATGAATATGAAGGAAGATGAAAACATTGCAAAATATGTTGAAAGAATCAAAGCAAGTGTAAGTGCAATTAGAGCTTCTGGAGGAACAATCTCTGATGAAACTGTTATAAGTAAGGTACTCAGAACATTACTCCCTATCTATGCAATAAGAGTATCAACTATTCAAGAAAGAAGATGTGAAACAAACCACAATATAACTTTGTATGCTTTAGTTGGAAGATTGACAGCTTTTGAATTAGACAACTATGATAACTATGTTCCAAATTCCAAAAATATTGAATCAGCATTTGAGGCCAAGGTTTCACTAAAGAAGAACAAGAAAATTAAAGAAGTTCAGCCAGAAAGTGAAGAAGTATCAGAAGAAAGTTCTGATAGTGATCTTGAAATTGTAGAAGCATTACTTGCAAAGAAGTACTCTAAAGGGAAAGGTAAATATAAAGGTAAAACTCCTTTAATCTGTTTTTCATGTGAAGAAATTGGACACATTGTAGCTAGGTGCCCAAACAAGCAAGTCAAGGAAGAGAAGAGAAGTCACAAGTACTATGGCAAAAAGAATTTCAAATCATTCAAGGATAAAGGTACGAAAACATGTTTTATGGCTAAAGATTCTGATGATAGTGAAGAAGAAATTGTCTTTATTGCTATAAAAGATGAATCTGATGATGATGAAGATAAGATGGCACTTATTTCTCATATAAGCAAAGATGATATTTGGATAATAGACAGTGGATGTTCACACCACATGACTGGTGACAAGACAAAATTTGAATATCTAGAAGACTGTGATAGTGGCAATGTAAGATTTGGAAACAATGAACCTTGTTGTATAAAAGGAAAAGGAAGAATCTCATTAACCAAAGAACTCATATGTGATAATGCTTATTGGGTTGAAGGACTAAAACATAATCTTCTAAGTGTAGCACAGCTAATCAACACTGGTTTCAAGGTTGAATTCATGAATGGTCAAGCAAGACTGCTGGATGAAAAAGGAAAACTCATTGGATCAGGCAAACAAACAAAAGGTAACTTATTTTGTCTTGATCTCAGTGAATATTCATGTTTTATTGCTCAAATTGAAGAAAGTTGGCTATGGCACAAAAGGTTATGTCATGTGAATTTTGATAACCTGATAAAAATAAGCAAATTCAAGAAGGTTAGAGGCATTCCTACTTTGAAGAAACCTGATACTGGTCTATGTAAGAATTGTTAGATTGGCAAAATGAGTAAAACTAGTTTCAAGAGTAAGAACTATCAGTCTAAAGAAATTTTGGAAATTGTACATACTGATTTGTGTGGACCTATTGGAATACAAAGCTATACTGGAGATAAATTCTTTATTCTTTTCGTTGATGATTATTCTAGAATGATGACTGTTATGTATTTAAGAGAAAAATCAGAAGCATTTGAAAAGTTCAAGTGGTACTTAGCAAGAGTGGAAAAGGAAACAGGGAAAAGATTGAAATGCTTAAGATCAGACAGAGGTGGTGAATTCATCTCCCATGATTTTAACAATTTTTGCATTGAAAGAGGAATCAAAAGGCAGGTATCAGCTCCTAGAACTCCTGAATAGAATGGAATAGCAAAAAGAAGAAACAGATCTATTATGGATTGTGCAAGGACTCTAATGATAGAAAAGAACATCGCTATAAAGTACTGGAAGGAAGCTATCAGCACTGCAGTTCATACCTTGAACCGAGTACAATTGAAGAAAGACACATTCAAAACTCCTTATGAATTATGGTATGGCTATAAACCCAATGTAAGTTACATGAAAATATTTGGTAGCAAGTGTTATATCTTAAAAGAATCCAGAAGAAATAAATTTGATGTGAAGAGTGATGAAGGAATATTTCTAGGATATTCTAGCAAAAGCAAGGCATACAAATGTCTAAACTTATCTACTCACAAATTCATAGAAAGTATACATGTAAAATTTGATGAGTTTGCAGAAAAGACTGAAGAAGAAAGCAAAAGGGAACCTGAGAACTACAGAAGATTCATTTACATTGAACCTGAAACATTGGCAGACACAACTATCAATGAGGAAACTATATCTACCAAGCCGAGCACAGTTACCGAGTCACAAACCGAGTCACAGGAAGAAGTTCAAACCGAGTCACAGGAAGAAATTCAGACCGAGTCTCAGCCTGAAGTTACCGAGCAAATATCTACCGAGCCCGAGCAACCTGAAGAAGAGATCCTAGAAGACAACAGCAGGAATCATTCAAAAAGCAAGGAACCTATACTAGCCAAATATGTCAGAAGACATCATACACCAGATCAAATTATTGGAAACAAATCAGATGGTACTATGACAAGAAGCAAGCTAAAAGGTACATGTCTGCTTACTGATTTTGAACCTAGAAATATCAAAGATGCATTGGAAAATGAAAGTTGGATTGAAGCAATGAATGAAGAATTAGAACAAATACAAAAGAACAAAACATGGACTCTTGTACCTAGACCTAAAGATAAGAATGTAATTGGAACAAAATGGGTATTCAGGAATAAGTTGAATGAAGATGGTCAAGTATCTAGAAACAAAGCTAGATTGGTATGTAAAGGTTATTCTCAAGAAGAAGGTATAGATTATGGAGAAACTTTTGCTCCTATTGCAAGATTAGAAGGTGTAAGAACTCTACTTGCTTATGCAGCACACAAAGGATTTAAGGTATATCAGATGGATATAAAATCTGCATTTCTCAATGGAATTCTTGATGAAGAAGTCTACATTGAACAACCTGAAGGTTTTGTTGATCCAGATAAAAAGGACATGGTCTGTAGGTTACACAAAGCATTGTATGGTTTGAAACAAGCTCCTAGAGCATGGTATGAAAGACTCCATAACTATTTGATTCAGATTAATTTCAAAAGAGCAAATGATAACAGCAATCTGTATATTAAAGAAGGACCGGATGAAAAAATTGTATTGGCAAAAATATTTGTAGATGATACTATATTTACAGGGAATGAGGATCAGTGCAAAGAATTTTCAGAGAAAATGAACAAAGAATTTGAAATGTCTATGTTTGGTTTAATAAAATTCTTTGTTGGTCTTCAAATTCAGCAAAGCAGGAATGGTATATACATTACTCAATCCAAATACATTAAGGAAATACTTAAGAAGTTTGGTATGGAAGATTCAAAACCAGTTGGTACACCCATGTGCACTAGACTGAAACTTACCAAAAATGATGATTCAAAAGAAGTTGATCAGACCCTATACCGATCTATGATTGGAAAATTGCAATATGTAGTACATACAAGACCCGATATTGCCTTAGCAGTCGGTATAGTAGCTAGATTCTCAGCAAAACCTAAGGAAAATCATATGATGGAAATCAAAAGAATCTTAAGATACTTAAGAGGAACTGAAGAATATGGTTTGTGGTATAAATTTGGAGGCAATCTAGACTTAAAAGTGTTTACTGATGCTGATTGGGCAGGGAACATTGATGACAGAAAAAGCACAAGTGGTGGAGCATTTTTTCTTGGAAAAAGACTGGTATCCTGGACTAGTAAAAAGCAGAATTGCACATCTCAATCCACAGCTGAAGCAGAATATGTTGCTGCTGCAGTAAATTGTTCAAATATTGTTTGGTTTAAACAGCTATTAGAAGGTATGAAGGTTGAAATCATAGAACCAGTTGTTATATTTTGTGACAATACCAGTGCAATAAACATTTCGAAGAATCCAGTGATGCATTCCAAAACCAAGCATATTGCTATTAAATATCACTTTGTCAGAGAATTGGTGCAGGACAAGGAAATCAGATTAGAATATATTCATACAAAAGAGCAGATTGCAGACATTTTCACCAAACCATTACCTAAGGATGCATTTGTGTATCTAAGAGGTAAGTTAGGGGTCATTCCCCTATCCGAGGCTCACTAAATACAGTTTTAGTGATGCATCAACCAGAACATGACTGAAAACCAACCTGTTGATGCAGCATATTCAAGGAATCATTGCATATGAATCAGTACTTGAGGTACATTAATTTACACCGGCATTTTGTGAATTGTCTTTGGCATGTGTTGTCAAAGAGGGAGTGTTTGCTATGTCTTTGCTATTACTTCAAGAAATTTTTCAATAGTCAGAAGGAAGAATTATCAAGAAAAAGGAAGTTTGCTGACAGAGGGAGATTTGAATCTAAACCGAGCTAATTCTTTCAAATTTCTTATGCTATGACATATTGTGTTGCCATCAATGCCAAAGAGGAAGATTGTTGGAAACAATTGTCTGAAGGAAATTGCTACTCAAATTATGTATTGTCTTTGATGTCACACAATGTCATAGTCCGCAGCAATCAGTTCCTACCGAGCTCAGTCGGTCTGCCAGACAAGACGATTAGTGCTTACCGAGTCCACTCGGTTATCAAAGAAAATTAGTGTCTACCGAGTTCACTCGGTTAGCAAAGGAAATTCAGCATTTACCGAGTTCAGTCGGTCGTCAAAGGAAAGTTAGCATTTACCGAGTTCAGTCGGTCGTCAAAGGAAAGTTAGCATTTACCGAGTTCAGTCGGTCGTCAAAGGAAAGTTAGCATTTACCGAGTTCAGTCGGTCATCAAAAGAAAGTTAGTGTTTACCGAGTTCAGTCGGTTGTCGAAGAAAAGTTAGTGTTTACCGAGTTCAGTCGGTTATCGAAGGTAAAGGATTGTCAATTTTTATCGTGTTCCCTTGGTCTCTGAAAGATTGTAAAAGTTATGGTCACCGAGCACTGTCGGCCCTTGAAGGATTTTTGCAAATAAAGTTTGCTTAATTCAGCCGACTGTTATGCTAAGTAATGTCGATTTGACAAATCTAAAATCATATAAATAAAAGGTCAAATGTGAAAAAGAAACAAGAAACATAGTAGAAGATTTAAAAGAAGAAAAGCAGAAAAGGTGTGTGCGAATTTGTGAAGGATGATCAGATATCCTTGAGGTGCAGCAGAGATTTATTCGATCAGGAAGGATCAGACTTATGCAGAACAGAGATCTGTAATCAGCAAGGCAGTTGCATTGTTATACAGGTCATTTTCATTGTTACCTTTTTACCATTGTAACAGTGAATTCTAAATCTCTTAACCGAGTTGGTTTAACAACCATATTGTAAATCCTCTAACAAGGTGACAATTCCATTGAATTTTTTTCAAGACCTCTTACCAGGCCACTCCTAGCAGGGTGATTAAATCCTCTAACAAGGTCACACCTAACAGTGTGTTTTGTAACCTTTTACCAGGTTGGCTTCTAACCGGGCATCACTTCAGAAAAGTGAAAATCAGTATCTAGATACATTGGTTGTTTTTCCCATATTGGGTTTCCACGTTAAATCTTGTGTCTCTTGTGTTCTTAATTGCTATCTTAATCATATACTAGTGCTGATGAATATCTAAAGATAATTGCTAATACTTTCTGCATCTTCAAAGTTACTGCAATCTATTTACCGAGTGCTAAAACAGATAATATTCTTTAAGATATCCTAAGGGATCTGAAAGAAATAATAGTGAAGTGTTTTATGGTTGACTGATTCACCCCCCCCTCTCAGTCACTTCATCCATATTCCATCATGATCTTGATGAGCACATGCTTATGTGGGGGAAGGTTAATCAATATAAGGTAATGTTTTCACTTAATTCAAAACTTTACAAATATAACAACAGTAAAAATAATAATAACAATAACAATAAGCATAAAAGATTCACACAACTAAGAGCACTAGATTTATGTGGAAACACTTTTAAGAAAAATCATAGCTCAAAAGGACTGTCTCGAGCTGGTGTTCAAATCCAACCACAAGTCAACTAAAATGATCTTGCAATATTTGTAGGCACCAATGCACTAGAGACACCAACCTCCATTTACCACATTTACAAGCACCAACTTACTCGAGACACTAAACCTCACAAGAAAATTCGTAAGTCCCAACTTACTAGAGACTCCAACCCCAAAAACTAAGCACGAACTCAAAAAGAAACACTAATATCATCCATAAGAGGCAACAACCTCTTTTTCTCATCTAAAAACTACTTTGTCAATGTATGATAAACATTTCACCCTTTTTGTAGGATCTACTTGTTAGGATACTGAGAGCGGTGATGAATTAGTATTACAAAATTTTATTTTCAACTTTATACAATTATAAATAACTAAAAGTAGTGCAGAAATAAAAAGAGCATATAAGCATAACACATTACTCATGACACCATGATTTGTTCTCGAGGAAACCCTGATTAAAGGGAAAACCTCGGTGGGGATGGTACCCAGAAATATGCACTAAAGTTTAATGTCCCTATTAAGAGATCTAGCCTGATTAGGAGCTAATTGTTACATAGTACATTTCCTTGCTAGAGGATTACAAAAACCCTATTAGGGGTATACAAAACACCTGATTAAAGGTGGTGAGCACGCTGCTCTTACAATTAATACCATCCAAAAATAGTTCACAAAAGGGAACAATACAAGAACTTATCTTGCTTAGATAGTTCCAATTATAGCTCTACCTCTTACTGATCTCACATCTGACTTCTGCTATCAACTTCACAATCTTATCAATATTTCCCATGCCTTCTTTCACAAGAGTAATCTATACTTATACAAAATTAGCCTTCCAGTCAGCTCCACAAAAGTTATACTTAACATAGAAAAAACTTGTGCAAATGATATGTATGGAGTCGGCGCTCTTATATTACCAAGGAGTTGGCACTATGCTTTATTTACATGACTTAATACGTTATCATATCCATCATACTTTCCTTAATCATCACAATTGTTCATCTACCCTGATATGATGTTTTACTGTCTTCACATACCTTCCGAACACTGTATCTCATACACCATCTATCCAAAACTCGTGTGATCTTAACTAAAGCATGTACATATACAAAAGTACCTCCAGTTAACTTCGCAAGCCATAATACCTTGTATGTCTCCATTGCTATCTAAAATTGTGGCATTGTACCCTGTTTTCCTGATTCTGGACCTAGTCATTTTCATGACTGAGAATCCAGTGGCAATCTCCACAACATGCAATCATACTTACCATAAGTGTTTCCATAAATGACAACCCTTAAAGGATTTTCAATACTCCAAATCATCACTTGCCAATAATCTCTCCCTTTGGCATTGATGGTAACACTTAGAAAAATGACCAAGTGTCACATAGCACTTCTCTTCTTTACCTTCTCTTTTTCTTCCTCTCCCTTTGACATCAATGGAAAAGGTTAATCTCAAAATTTCAAAATTGAAGCACAGGTGGTCTAGTGCTTGCTTACCAAATTTAAGACATCTTGGAAGGATGTTTCCAAGGTCATAAACTCCTCAACCCCTGAACTTATCAGTAACTCACTAACGTGCATTAATCCATTCAGTGCATATGATGATGTCTCTACTGCCTTAAGGTTGATGAGAGTAGATACTTCCATTGAGCTTTCGACCTTTATCATCTCAGAGAGATGAGTCTCTAGATTTGAGAGCTTGGGAATCAGTAGGTTTCTTAATGACCCAAACCAGTCTGTGGCTCTCCCTTTCTCTATTTCTAGTACACTTATTTCCTCTAGTAACCTGGATGTTTGCTTGTCTATTTCTCCCATAGTTTGTGAAGATGATTCAAAACTATCAATTATACTGTCAAGACTTGCCCTGTCTTTGGCTATGGTTTCCACAATATTCTTCAAGTGCCTACAGGGATTTCTGTAGTAGCTATATAGTTTCCTGCCTTGTGCTACACAACTCTTGGCTTTA
Organism: Chamaecyparis obtusa; assembly: GCA_027943335.1. Taxonomy (NCBI): domain Eukaryota; kingdom Viridiplantae; phylum Streptophyta; class Pinopsida; order Cupressales; family Cupressaceae; genus Chamaecyparis; species Chamaecyparis obtusa. Next base: position 424,266 of record BSBK01007872.1, read on the forward strand.
AGAGTGGTAGCCTTTAGAATGCCTAAGTCCCATGAGATGGACTTGTGAACTTCGCTCAACTTCTTCTCCAAAAAGTTCCTTTTAGCTTTTTCTTCTACTACTTTTAGCAATGAGTCAAAGTGACTATCAAAGCTATACAATACTATACCGAGATTCTCAGTTTCATCCTTGTCTTTTAGGATAATAGGTGAGGGTAGTAGCTTGTTCACTGTCTCTACAACCCTGCTCATTGTTTTAGCTCTTTTGTCCCGTTTCTGGACTGATCTCTCCTTAGCTTTGGCATATGCCATGAATGAGAGTCTCATTAGTTCATCTTCATCCATGTTGTCCACATCAGAACTTACTAGTTCATTGTTCTTGTAATTTCTTATGTGTAACTCCTCAATAAGTAGTCTGGCTTGAGTGAGTTCACATTTGATGATTTGATTTTAGTTATCCAATTCTTGATATTTATCTTTGTAATGCTCAAGTTCAGTCTTCATATTGTCTATCTAAAGGTTGGCTTGTTTTAGTGACTCTTCAACTTTATTTCTTTCATCTTTCTCATTCTGAATCTCCTTGATCATCAAAAGATTAATTTGTTCTTTTTCTTGCTCTAGCCTCTTTACTTTGTTTGATGTGTCGTTGTTAGACCTTTCTTTGATTTTCTCGATAAGGTCTTGTCTCTGATCTTTTACAGTCACAAGTTGTTATTTGATTTTCCTCATGAAACCTTCTGCTCTTCTTAATTTGAATTTTAGTTCACCATTTTCAGCTTTCATCTTATCCAGATCTTCAAGTGTAGTTTCAAAGTTTACTTGAAAGTCTTTTGAATCCATTCTGATCTCCCTTACGCTGTTAAGATTTCTCTCAAAGGGCCAATGGCTCTGATACCAATTGTTAGGATTGATCAATACTGAGAGGGGGGGTGAATCAGTATTACAAAACTTTATTTTCAACTTTACACAATTATAAATAACCAAAAGTAATGCGGAAATAAAAAGAGCATATAATCATAACACATTACTCATAACACCATGATTTGTTCTCGAGGAAACCCTGATTAAAGGGAAAACCCCGGTGGGGATGGTACCCATAAATATGCACTAAAGTTTAATGTCCCTGTTAAGAGATCTAGCCCAATTAGGAGTTGGTTGTTATATAGTACATTTCCCTGCTAGAGGATTACAAAAACCCTATTAGGGGTATACAAAACACCTGATTAAAGGTGGTGAGCACACTGCTCTTACAATTAATACTGTCCAAACATAGTTCACAAAAGGGAACAATACAAGCACTTATCTTGCTTAGATAGTTCCAGTTATAGCTCTGCCTCTTACTGATCTCGCATCTAACTTCTGCTATCTACTTCACAATCTTATCAATATTTCCCACACCTTCTTTCACAAGAGTAATCTGTACCTATACAAAATTAGCCTTGCAGTCGGCTCCACAAAAGTTATACTTAACATAGAAAAAACTTGTGCAAATGATATGTATGGATTCGACACTCTTATATTACCAAGGAGTCAGCACTATGTTTTATTTACATGACTTAGCACATTATCATATCCATCATACTTTCCTTAATCATCGCAACTGTTCATCTACCCTGATATGTTGTTTTATTATCTTCACATACCTTCCGAACACTGTATCTCATACACCATCTATCCAAAAATCATGTGATCTTAACTAAAGCATGTAAATATACGAAAGTACCTCCAGTTAACTTCGCAAGCCATAATACCTTGTATGTCTCCATCACTATCCAAAAATGTGGCACTGTACCCTATTTTCCTGATTATGGACTTAGCCATTTTCATGACTGAGAATCCAGTGGCAATCTGTACAACATGCGATCATACTTACCATAAGTGTTTCCATAAATGACAACCCTTAGAGGACTTCCAATACTCCAAATCATCACTTACAAACACTACTTGACTACTTTAAGCTCGACTTTGATTCAATTTTTTTTGTTATACTATGGTATAAAGATCATTTTTTATTTCTTCCCACATAGAAAATTCACTTGTCACACAAAATTGACAAAAGAACTTTTCAAGTTTATATATCATATCACATAAACTTATCTCAAATAAAAGGTTACCTAAAAAATTATTAGAAAAATAATAATAATGTTTTGAATGTCGACCATAGAAACATAATTTGTTAAGCAATTTACTACGCCATTAAGGGGAAAAATTGTTAATCAAATTTCAAGGTTTAGGAGCTAGTATTATTTCATACCACTTACCTTTAGACTATAAATCTAAAATATAAACATTGACAACCTGTCAAGGGTTGGGGGTCGAAGGTTAGCTTTTTTATTTTCCAATAAAAAGAATTGAACAAAATTGTCAAAATGTTAAGGCTCGATGAACTAAGTTTGATTGAGAGTGGAGACATAGAGTTGCACATCAAATTGGCAATTAATGGTTTAAGATAATTTTTTCATTCCATCAAATGTCAAACATGTGAAGTTTGGAGCTACCCATTTCCAAATCTTGATGGTTATTAGTGGTTGAGGATTGGCCTTCAAAATCCTCTCTTTCTATAAAAATTCAAACAAGTTGAACAAATCATATAATTAGTGCAAGCTGATAGATCATTGGTAGACAAGGTTTAAGGATGCTCCTTACCACATACCAAAAATGAAACTTGATTAGTTCATTATATAGGAAGTTTGATCACCTAAGAGTTATACCATTTATAGATTTGAGGGCCAAATCTTTATTTTGTATCATATAAATTATGAAATTTGTGTATTAAACATTGAACTAAATATTGAAGATGAGCTAGTGCATATAAAGGTTTATGAGTCAACTGTACTCATACCTTCTAGCAATTATTGAACTCTTAAGGGTAGAATCTCGATTCACTATTTTAGTTTGGGATCTATAACCATAAATTCAATAATCTTATTCAAAACAATGTTTGGTATCAACATATGAACAAATCAAATATTCTTTGATGTGGAGGGACCCATGATAACATATCCAACAAATAAAGAAAACATCAATATTTGTCATTAATAATAATATTTCAAACACTTCTCTTGTATCAAATGATTGTCTTCGGGATTAGAAAAAAATGATACAAATAGTTGAGAAAATGGCTATTGTAAACCTTGCATAATAATCACTTATTATTGTAATATTTTATTTTATTCTGTAAATGTTTCACTTAAGAGAACCTAATCGACACACAACATGTAGATATTCCTTGGAAATATTCTTGGGGCTACTTGATGAACTCATCTATAACATTGTAATATTACTTGGAGTAATAATTTAATTTTGGTGAAATAAATTAAATAAAGTACCCAATATTGAATGTGGGATCGAGGGGTTAGGTAGTACATGGTTTATGTTATAACACTTGTTTAATGGGATCCTTTTTTTATAAAAGAAATCACATGGGTAGTTGTTGAGGTTAGCTTGGTTTAATATTTGTGAAGGTTGGAAGTATGGAATGGGATGTTGTGTTTTCTTGCTTATTCACATAGAATGCTTGTTTATGGCTAGAGCTTTGAAGGCCTTTATGGTGCATTGTAATAAATTGTATTTCTAATAATATATGGTTAATGCATTCTTTAGGGGGCTTGTTTTTTTATCTCATGATGATATTTGTAAGCTATATCTTTTCTTAGAGTTTTTTGGATATGTCGTCTATTATATTGCATGTGGATTTAAAGTCTCTATTTACTTGAAATCTTTAATGGGTTATGTGGAAATTTGCATATGTTGGTTGCAAGTTTCCTTACAAGTGATATCAGACCCATTATTTTGGTTGTATAATTATAGGTTGAATCCATTAGAATGCATGAAGGAATGATGGGAAAATGTAAGATATGAGGGTTATCTATAGATTTTGGGGTTGTAAGTTTTTGGGTTTCACATAACTAATTTCAGTACAATTTGTTTCAAGTAGGGTTTCCTTGGATGTGCATGTTATGAGGGTTTTATAGGTGAAGTTTTAAATTTCACATTGTGGAACAAAACAAGACCTTGTGGTTGTGTTAAAAAAGGTTGGGAGATAAATTTGAAATAAAACTTGACCCCCTTACGTGAAGTATTAGTCTGAGGGTGAAACCACAATAGTGGGTTACATGTTTTTGCCTGAATAGACACTGAACTCTACATTTTGAAAAAAAGATTTAGATTCAGATGCATATTCTCATTAACCTATTTGAAATCACAAGATGAAGTAAATTAGAGTCTTTAAGGGTTTTCTGTCTAGATTCTAAATATATATATATTTTTTTAATTTTGAATTTATTTGAATGGTTTTTTCTTTCTCCCACAAAAACCGGTATGTTGTTGAAAATGTCATTTTCAAAGAGTTACATTATTTTCATAGAGAAAAACTTTTTTTCTAAAATAGATATCAATGTGCTATGATGATGTATGTTTTCTTGTGGATACCGACCATACATTTGTACAAGCTGTTGTACCAAGGATAGCATGGTTGAGAACATTTCCCTATGAAGTAAACATAGATGAAACATGAGCAGCTATAACAACTTTACTTTCAGAAGAGATTGATAGTAAAGAAAAAACTTTTAGAAATTATGAGGAAGTTAATTCTAAGATAAAAATGGGCCTAAAGTATGCAACCCTAGAAAGGAAGAGAAAGAAGTTAGTGAAAAAACTTGAGAAAATGTTACGACAAGGAGAAGAGGAGGATGTACCTCTAGCAATCACACAAGGTTAGGGTAAGGATAAATCAAGTGAGTCTGAAGAAAGTGAAGAGGAGGAACTAGATGCAAAAAACAAGGGAAAAGGGATAATGGTTTTTTATCCCAGCAAGAAAAAGAACCAAAAATAGAAGCCTACTCCTGCAATAACAAGACCAAGAACCGGGGAAACTTCAACTACAACTACTTCTGAACCCCAAAAGAAAACACCAACTATAAAGAACACTATATGGTAGAGCTCATGGAAAAGGAAACAAGTTCAAACTAAGGTAGAGCCGAGCCACCCTAAGAAGAAGCTAAGGAGGAAATTGGTACTACAAAAGGATGATGAAGATGAGGAGATGACTGATACTATGGACATCAGTAAATTCAAGATGGAAACACATAGACATCCAACCAATGTGAATGAGATTTTCTACAACATCAAGAGTACCATAGGTTTGCCAAGTTCTAAGTTTATTAAATTTGAAGATTTGAGTAAAATAGATAAGGTAAAGATTGAAGATGGAATGACAGAAATTTTGGCTACATTTAAGATGACAACTTTAGAGATAGGGAATCTAATTCCTGGTGAGTTATTTAGAAAAATTGATGAGAGATGGTAGCATGATATCATGATAGAAAGACAAATAAGAGAAGGCACTCTAGCACAAATAATGCCTGAGTTGACATTAAAGCAAACAAAAAATTTCATGGAGCAGTACAAAAATCAATTTATACCTAAGTTGAGGGCTTACTCCATATTGAACAAAAATGTTGAAGAAGTTGTTTCACAAAGTACATTCATATGGAAGACAATTTTGGGATTGATAGTTGATAAGAGTGTAGGTGAAGGCACGTCTAGACAAGTTGAACTTGATAATACTGAGGATATAGATGAGCCATAGAACCTTAAGGAAGAGATAAGGTAGAAGGTAGAGGAGAGTGAACAACATGATGTGATCACTATTGAAGATGTACCTGAAGATACTCTAATAAATATCAATGCCTTGACCGAGGAATAAATCAAGAATTAAATTCTTACCGAGGCATCTTCAGATACATTTCTACCAAGCACCAATCCAGTACTAATTAAAGTACATGACTATCCAAAGATTAAGAGTGTGCCAACTGTGGAATTAGTACCTACAAGCTCTAACAGAGTCACATTTGAAGTAATAGATACACAAGGTACAAGTGTTGAGGAATAGGGTAACCCAACAACTACAAAAATCAATAAACCTACTGAGGCAAATATTGAAATTTGTTAGAATAATTGAAAGGGGGGTGAATCAGTTAGGTCAGTTACACTATAGTCCCAAATACAAATATGCACCTTCTTATGCAATTTCAACAAATTATGTAGCTCGGTAACATAAAATATCAATCTGTGTGTCTAGTTTATCGATTACTAGTAAATATCCAACTGTGATTAGCGACCAAATCAACTATGCAGTATGTAAAGTATGATAAAAAAACAATCATAAAAAATAACATATAACACAATGATTTAACATTGAAACCCTATTAAGGGAAAAACCACCTAGGACCGGCAACCCAAAATAATTCACTCTTCTGAAGTGAGCTCGGTGAAGAGCCAACCCTGTTAAAGGTTACAATGCACACTATTAGGTGTGACCTAGTTAGAGAATTTATCACTAAAATTTAACTTTTGACCAGCATTCACTATGGGGTCAACAAGATAACACTTTACATTTGATGAATGTCATAGGGTAGTACATAAGATTGTTAAGTCCGCTCAGTTAAGAGATTTTATGAATCAATGGTTAAAATGATACAGTACTGATCTGATTCAAATACAACTCAATTGCAAATATTTAGATCTATACTAAGCTCATAAAATCCTTTGATCATTAATCAATTCACTTCCTCAATATTTCTCAACTTACTTCCACTCGGTAAATGGTTGTCTAACTCTCGGTAATGTTTGCAACTTGGTTCTTTCAATAACTAGTTGATTGGGCATGCATGAATACAATCTTCACGTGAAAGCTCTGCAGTCTCCTTTTTTTTTTGTTCGACATGTTTCAATAATGAAACTCATATCTCTTATATAGACAAGTAAATCATTTTTCATATTAGCCCTTAGATTTTGGCTCTTACTCTCCTTCATCTATTTTGCCACTTAAACCTTCCTTGACAAATGTGTTCATAAGATGTTTCAATCCCATCCTTTAGATCATCTCTAAATTTTTTTAGTCATGGATCTCATAACTAACTTCATCCTGAACCTCGAAATCATAACAATTTCTAGCTCATCAAATTCAGTCAGTTGTTCTTTAGCATTTAATGTTTTCATCCATATTCGGTCAATATAGAAATGTGTCAGTGATAACTAGCTAACTAGCTCGGTTATAATTGTCACTCAGTATACACTGTATTGGCTTGGTGTATATAGAAATCTTCAATTACCACACACATTGACTTGTTCAATTTCAAATCTCTTCTTCATAATAGATTAATGTAACATGCTCAAGTCAACAATATAAAGCCATAGACTCATCAATAAGTTATCCAATGTTTACCTTATCCTTATCTATCATATCCATCTTTTCCTCATGTAGATATCTCATTTCTTCATATTTTCTTCCTTCAACAGATGTTCAGATGTTTGTAACTATCATGATAAGTACTATCAAAACTATTTGACATCAATGACAACATATTAATTGATTTAATCATCTTACATATCATTTCAGTAGCTTGATGATCTCCAATCATTGTTTCTTCAGTTCATCAAATATTCAACCAGTTGTAGTTCATCAATCTCTCCCTTCAGCATTGATGGAAACACAAGCAATATGAAAATATACCATACACATACCAAACATGTATTCTACAACTATGTAAGAAAATGTTGTAGCTCAATAAGCTCTCCCTAGCTTGATATTTAATATGTTTAATCACTACAAAACATAATAGCATTACATGCAGACTCTCCCTGCGGATTTGATATTTTCAGTTCTTAGATTCTTTTTCTCAACAATAGATATTCCTATATTTCATATGCATTTCCTCTCCCTTTGACAACAATGGCAAAGAAAATATTTAAATAGCTCGTCAACAACCAAGTAATTCTCTGTTGTTCGGTTCATATTAGGTACCTTCAGTGTACTGATAAAAAAATTTATGTTCCATCTTCTACAATCTTCCACAACCTTATAAAAACTAAAGTGTCAGCTATGTGCATCAACATGAATGATCTTATGATAAGTATAGGTTGATGCAACCTTTAGATCACCTCAATGACCAATAGATAGGGTACGAACCCCAAGTCTAGTCCTCAAATATTCAAATGTATCCTTTGGTAAAGGTTTAGTAAAGATATCAACAAGTTGTTCTTTAGATGTTAAAAATCCCAGTTTCACCTGCTTTTCTTAAACTCGTTCCCTTAAGTAGGGATACTTAATAGATATATGCTTTGTTTTTTAATGCATCACAGGATTCTTGAAAATAATTATAGCACTAGTGTTGTCACAATATATAATCACCGGGTCAGTGATTACCTCATTTATTCCTTCCAACACTTGTCTAATCCAAGCAATATTTGAACAATTTGCAGTAGTAGCAACATACTCTGCTTCAGAAGTAGACTGAGAAAAGCATGCATGTTTCTTGCTTATCCAAGTCACAAGCCTTTCCCCTAAAATGAATGCTCCATAGGTTGTGCTCTTCCAGTCATCTATGTTTCCAGCCCAATTTGCATCGGTGTAAACTCTAAGTTCAAATTTTCCTTGCATTGTGTACCATAAACCATAGTCTTTTGTCTTCTTCAAGTATCTCAAAATTCTTTTAACTGCAACTATAGGTGAATCTTTAGGATTGGCAAAAAATCTTGCCAAAATCCCAACTGCATGTGCAATATCAGGCCTGCTGTGTAAACCATACATGAGTTTCCCAATCATAGATCAGTAGAGTCTAATTTACTTCTGTAAATTCATCATCCTTTGTCAATTTACATCCAGTAAGCATCGGTGTTTCTACTATTTTTTCATCTTCCATGCCAAAAGTTTTCAACACTTCTTTAATGTATTTTGATTGAGTGATGAAAATCCCATCATTCTATTGTATAATCTACAAACCTAGAAAGAATTTGATCTCTCCAAACATTGACATCTCAAATTCCTTTCTCATTTCATCAGAAAAAGATTTGCAAATTAGATCTTGTCCTCCAAAGATTATATCGTCAACAAATATTTTAGCAATCAAAATGTTATCATTAGATTCTCCTTTCATGTACAAATTATTGTTTTCACTAGTTCTTACAAAGCCAATACTAGGAAGATAAGCATGTAGTATTTCATACCATACCCTTAGTACTTTATTCAGTCCATACAAATCTTTGTACAGTCTATATACCATGTCTTTCTGATTCGGATCAACAAACCCTTCCTATTGTTCTATGTAGACCTCCTCCTCAATAATTCCATTTAGAAAAGATGATTTTAAATCCATTTGATATACTTTGAATCCCTTATGTGCAGCATATGCAAGTAGTATGCAGACTCCTTCAAATCTTGCAACAAGTACAAAGGTTTCACCATAATCAATACCTTCTTCTTGTGCATATCCCTTGCAAACAACTCTTGCCTTATTCCTAGTGACCTCTCCATTTTCATTCAACTTATTCCTAAAAAATCCACTTAGTACCAATAAAAATTTTATCTTTTGATCTGGGTACTAATGTTCATGTCTTGTTCTTCTCAATTTTTTCAGTTTCCTCATTCATAGCATTGATCCAATCCTCATTTTCTAGTGCATCCCTAACATTCTTAGGTTCAAACTCACAAACTAAGCATGTGTTTTGTCTTAACTTACTTTGAGTCATCATGCCAGCTTGCTTATCTCTAATTATTTCATTATCTGGACGGTGTCTTCTTAAAAAAATTGCTAGCACTTGATCTCTTCTCTATTCATCATTCAGTCCAGGTTCATTTTCCTACTCAGTAGCTTCTTCATGATTCTTAGTTTCTATTTTCTGATTCTTGGTAGCATTTTCCTGATGCTCCGTAGACTCAGCCTATGGCTTTGGTAGATAATCTAGATCTTCAATATAAGTAAACCTACCATAGTCTTCTAGTTCATTCATTCTTTCTTCATCATTCTTTTTAGAAAACTCATCAACTCTTACATTAGCACTTTCTATCATTTTATTAGTAGCCTTGTTCAAACATTTATAAGCATTACTCTTAGTAGAATATCCAAAAAATATTCCTTCATCACCTTTAGAGTCAAATTTTCCATTCCTATCATCTTTCAGAATATAATACTTACCACCAAAGATTATGAAGTAACTTACACTCAGTGTGTATCCAAACCATAACTCATAAGGTGTCTTGTTTGTGTCTATATTTAGTTAATGAAATTGGTTTAGGGTGTATAATGATGTACTAATTGCCTCTCTCCAGTACATTTGTGCAACATTTTTCTCAATCATCAATGTTCTAGCACAATCAACAATAGATCAATTCCTCTTTACAACAATTCCATTCCGGTACGATGTTTTAGATGCAAAAAGCTGCCTTTTACTTCCATGCTCATTACAAAATTTAGCGAATTCATCAGAAACAAACTCGCCTCCTTTATCAGATCTTAAACATTTTAATTTTTTTCCGGTTTATTTTTCAACTTTATCCTTATGCCATTTAAACAGTTTGAATGCCTCTGATTTTTCTTTTAAGAATATTACTGTCATCAGTCTAGTGTAGTCATCAACAAATAAAATAAAATATCTATCACCATAGTAGCTTTGAGTTCTCATAGGACCACGTAAATCAGTGTGTACCAACTCCAAAATACCTTTAGATGAATAGTCCTTACTTTTAAAACTAGATTTGGTCATCTTTCCTTTCTGACATTGATGGCGCATAACATGATTATGTTTGGTCAGACTCAGTAATCCTCTAACTTTTCTCTTTCTACTAATCTTAATCATATTATCAAATTTTACATGACATAACCTCTTATGCCATAACCATGCATCTTCATTTTTCACCAACCAAAAAGAAGTTTCAACATTGTCAAGATAGAGATTACATTGTCCATTAAACCACTATGGAGGTTTTTGCTGAGGGCAATAATCAAATACATATCTCTGGATACGAGATTCGACCGCATTTACTCCTACCACTTCATGCTCCTCAACCATTTCAAGTCTGGGACTAAAATTTCTATCCCTTTTTACCTTTACTTGTCTATAAATGAGAACATCAATGATTACAGGGAGAAGCCTATTGGCAACCCTACTTTCCATGAGGGGCTTTTGTTGTTGATTTATGAATTTTTTAAAGCAAGAACTATAGGCAAAGAAATTAAATAGGGGAAAGGGGGGAAGGAGGACTCTGATGAAGAGCTCGACTCGAGGGAAGAAGAGTACATCCCTTCTGACACCGAGGAGAGCCAAGATATGCATTCAGACTCAAATGCAGATGCCTCCCCCATCACTAGAAAGGGGAAAAAGAAGATTAAGAAAGAAAAATTGGAGAAAAAGGAGAAACCTGAGCCTAAGCAGTGCATTGAGGTCTCTTCTGACATAGATTATGATGAGGAGGTGAAGGGCATGGATACAGAGGGAGATAGTGCTGATGCAAAGGAAGACACTGTCGGGGAGGAGGAGGAAACTAAAGGGAAAAAGGTGGGAAAAAGAAAATTCACAATTAAGATGCCTGTGAATAGGGATGTGGTTACAGAGGGCAATTCTAGTAGAAAGTAGAGGAAGAGGGAAAAAAGGGAAGAGGAGAATAAGGAAGAAGGTCAAGAGGAGGGGAAGGACAATGAAGAGGAAGAAGAGAGTCAAGGGAGAGAGGACGAACATGTGTAGGTTGGTGATGATCATGGAACTGACCAGTTCACCTGCAAGATAATTGATAAAGAGAAGAGTGTGGTTTGGAAAGACTTCCACAATGTGTCTATTAGGATGGGCCTAAAGAGAGAAATGATGAAAACCCTAGTTAAGGAAAACAAGGATGGTAAAATTCAAATGGAGGACATTATCAAATTTGTCCTTGTTATTTTGAGTGACATCACTAAAGAATACCCTCAAATGGATGTGCTCAGCAATGCCAAAAATAGTGTCATTGACAGCTACATAATTACAAAATGGACCTACAATGAAATCCAGGAGTTAAAGTTTCAGGTGGGGTTGTTGGAAAGGGAGGGTAATAGAAAAAAGATAAGGCTAATGGAGGAGAAGAATGAAATGGAAAACAAAATGGAGGAAGTGAAGAAAAGAATGCAAAGCATGGAGGAGACATTGCAGAAAATTGCGGAGCAGAGCTACAGCATCCTTAAATCTTCAAATGACAACATAAAAGCTCTTATCAACAAAATTGAGGAACACAAGGGTAATAAGGAGGATTCTCCCAATAGCAACAAAGACAAATCTCTGGAGGAGGGGCTGAGGAAGAGAACCAGGTCCAGTACTATGAAGAAGAACATAGAGGATCCTAACAAGGACCTGGCTAACCTTAAGGACGTAGCAGATAAGGCATCTGAGCTCAAGATTCAAGCGGCGGAGATCCTTAGAGAGTTCACTTGAGCTGCTCCCCTAGTTTTGTGATGGGCTTGGCTTTTTGTTTTTTTCCCTAGTTCTATTTTCTGGCTTTCTTGTTTGATATGTTGGCAGACTATGTCTGGCCTTTCCATTTTTCTATGGCTATCTTAATCTTGTAAACTTTTATTGCTATCTCTCTGTTTATGTTGTAAACTGTTCAGGTTTCAGGGCCCCTTTAAAACCTATTTTCCTTAATCAAAAACATTGTCAAGATAGAATAAATTACCTTTTGATTGTCCTCCAGTACCAACAAGCTTTCCATTTTCATCATAGATTTTCACTTTCTTTCTTCCAAATGCAACTCCGTGACCTAAGTTATTTAGTTGTGCTACACTCAAAAAAATGTAGTTAAGTCCTTTTACCTAGTATGCATTATCACATCTAATTATATCATTCAATAAAATAGATCCTTTTCCTTTTACCATACAAGGTGTGTCATTTCCCATTTTCACTAATCCTCTGTTATAATGCTCAAGATGATCAAACTTCTCTTCATCACCTATCATGTGATGTTTACAGCCATTATCAATGATCCAAGTATCATTTTTACTAACTTTAGAGATAAGTGTTTTTTCTACATACCTTTCCTCCTCTTCTAAATCATCTTTCATTGTGACAAATACTACAATATCATTATCAGTTTTGGTGTCGGTGTCATCTTCTCCAACAAGGTAAAATGCCTTTTTTCCTTTATCTTCGTTGTCTCAGTTGTCTTTGTTGTAGTGTTAGTTTCCTTCGTTACTCCTTCTACCATACTTTCCATCACCAAACTGGTCATTATCTTCCTCTTTCCTATTAGGACATCTAGCAGCAATATGGCCAACCTCTTTACAATTAAAACAAGCTAAAGTTGACTTTCCCTTATACCTTCCTTTACCTTTTTGCAGTCTCTAGACCATAAGTGCTTCAAGCTCATCAAGCTCATCTTCAGTATTACTATCACTTTCATTCTTTATATTATGCTTACTACTAGATTTACCAATCTTAAGAGATGACATAAAAGAAGACTCAACACTTGGTACAACACTATTATCAAAATTATTCAGCTCAAAAGTTGTTAACTTTTCAATCAGACTATCAAGAGTAAGAGTACTATTAGGTGCATACCTCATTTCATGAATATCAGATATTTTGATTACATAGACATGCAACAAGGTTCTCAGTATCTTACTTACCATTGTATCTTTAGATATAATACCTCCTACTCCACCGATAGCATTGACTACCTCTTTGATTTAGTTTGTGTATTGTGTGATGTTCTCTCCTTCTTTCATCTTCATGTCATCAAATCTACCTCTTAAGATTTTTGCTATGGCTCTCATCACATTCACATCACCACCATAAACTAGAGCAAGTTTATCCCACATTTTCTTTGTTCTAGTGCAATTCTGTACATCCTCAAATTCAACATCAGATAGAATAGCAACAATCTCTATCATAGTAATATTGTGTTCGTGTCAATCTCTCAACTGATCAAGAGTCAAAGGTTCAATAGTCGGTTGTATGTATCCATTGTCAAGTAAAGTTATAGCAGAATCACCAATTCCAAATATGTGAAGTCTCATCCAGCTTTGCCATGTGGTAAAGTTATCTTTGTTCAGCTTCGGCACTTCCCTCTTATACATCTTGTAATCTTTCTTCTTAAGTCCTTAAAACTTTCTTCCAAGCAACCAATACGCTCTAATACCAATTGTTAGAATAAATGAGGGGGGTGAATTAGTTAGATCAGTTATTCTATAATCCCAAATACAAGGATGTACCTTCTTATGCAATTTTAACAAACTATGAGTTTGGTAACATAAAATATCAATCTATTTGTCCAGTTTACCGATTACCAATAAATATCCAACTATGATTACCGACCAAATCAACTATGCAGTATGTAAAGTATGATAGCAAAAAAATCATAAAAAATAACACACAAAACAATAATTTAATGTGGAAACCTGCTAAGGGAAAAACCACCTAGGACTGGTAACCCAAAATAATTCACTCTTTTGAAGTGAGCTCAATGAAGAGCCAACCCTGTTAAAGGTTACAATGCACACTTTCAGGTGTGACCTGGTTAGAGGATTTATCACTAATATTTAAATTTTGACCAGAATTCACTATGCGGTCAACAAGATAACACTTTACATTCGATGAATGTCATAAGGTAGTACATAAGACTATTAAGTCCACTCGGTTAAGAGATTTTATGAATCAATTGTTAAATTGATATAGTACTGATCTGATTCAAATACAACTCAATTGCAAACATTTAGATCTATGCTAAGCTCATAAAATCCTCTAATCATTAATCAATTCACTTCCTCAACATCTCTCAACTTACTTCCACTCGGTAAATGGTTCTCTGACGCTTGGTAATGTCTACAACTCGGTTCTTTCAATAACCAGTTTGATTAGGCATGTATGAATACAGTCTTCACAAGCAATCTCTATAGTCTCCTTTTTTTTGTCTGGTATGTTTCAATAATGAAACTCATATCTCTTATATAGATAAGTAAATCATTTTTCATATCAGCCCTTAGATTTTGCCTCTTAATTTCCTTCGTCCATTTTCCTACTTAAACCTTCCTCAACAGATATGTTCATAACATGTTTCAATCTCATCCTTTAGATCATCTCTAAATTTTGTTAGTCATGGATCTCATAACTAACTTTATCATTAACCTCGAAATCATAACAATTTCCATCTCATCAAATTCGGTCGGTTGTTCTTTAGCATTTAATGTTTTCATCCATACTTGGTCAATATAGAAACACATCACGTCGATGATAACTGTAATCACCTAAAATTGGGCTAATAGAACCTAAGGCCATATTTTCCCTTAATTCGGTATATGACCTTGATTATGTTAATTTGATCTTTGATTATTAGCATAAGTTCCAAAAATTCAATAAACTCCATCAAATCCTAAATCAAGATTTCATCACTAAGGTTTCAAGAAAAATCAAGACAATTAACTCTAGGCCTATTTAATTAATTCAATCCCACCAAATGCATGGCTAGAGTTATTAATTAAAAGAAAAGCATAAATACCTCCTAAATCAAACAAACACAACAAGCACAATCCAATGGTTAAGAGGCTTTCACATAGATCAAGGATCAAGCCAAGATGCATCTCAACCACTCCTCATGGATGCATCTCAACCATTGAATTCATTCAATCTCTTATAAAATAGAATTTTCAAAGGCTTCTTTCTCTCTAGCTTCTTGATATTTGCCTAGCTTCTACATGTCTCTAGCTCATTTTCATATTTAGACTTATTCTACTTGCTTGAATTGTGAGGATTCATAATCCATGATTATTGAACTCTCATGCTTGGAGAATTTGCTCACTAATGACTTAATTTGATAGATGTTTCCTTGTTTTTCATGTTTAGACTCACTCTTAGTTAAAGAACACTTCAATTTGGTTAAAAGGGAAAGAACTTTGGTTTCATGCATTTACTCTTGAATCTCTCATTTTAGTGTAGATTGTCAGTGTTTAAGGGTCAAATCTGAGAGCAAACTAACCCCTTATTTCATACTTGCACTAACTAGAGAGCAATAGGATGCTTTTGCTTGTTAATTCTTTCAATTGAATGCTCATTTTGTCTAACAAGTGATGTTATTATCCTATTGAAGTATTGTTTTGCAGGCCACAAAATCACACACACATTTATGGTGCCCACCATGGGGCCTAGCCCCGGATTCCTAATTTTCTTGCATTTTTAACTAACTATCGCCATGCAATTTTTTGCCAGAGGATTGCATCCAAGAAGAATAGTTGTATCCCGTATTTCCTGGATCGCTTCCTAAATTTGTAGATCACATACAGAAACAAGGTCGTATCTTTTCAAATACAAGATGGCATCTTGCGATCTGGGTCGCATTGGGGAAATAGGGTCACGTGTGGGAAATAGCATCGTTTATAGAAATTTGGGGGGAAATCTAGGATCGCATATGGGATTTTTTTTTGCATTATTGGGTTTTCTAACTCCTAACAAATTTCATTGTTGATTTCTCTAGTTTTTGGCAGCTTGACTATGGTTTTGCAGGTTGAAAATAGAGACCCAAATGCTAACTCTTGTCTTGATTTGCTTTAATGGATAAAATGAACTTTATGCATTTTGTTTTGAGCACTTAAATATAATATAATTTCACCTTATAAACCAATTAGAGGAATATGATCTTTTCCCTTTGAGGGAAAATCAGAAACTTAAAAGTTGCTTTATACCTTAGAGTTAAATTGAGGAATGAATGCTAACAAATTGCATGTTTAATTTTCCTTGAAGCATTATCTTTGGATTTTTGGGATTTCTAACAAGCTAATGAGATAATGGGTAAGCTTGATGTTGTTGATTGATTTTGAAAGCCTAATAGTTGTTTGCAGGATGTTTTCCCAAGACCAAAAATAAAAGATTACTAATGCTTGTCATGCAGGTTAAACAATTTGAGATCAATTTGAAAATCAGCTAGAGGATTATGCTCTTTTCCCCTTGAGGGAAAACTAGAAACTCAAACGTTGGCTTGTTATTTGGCATCAAATTGGAGTAATTGAACCTTAAATATGCATGATGTGTTTGGGATTTTTGGTATAAGTTAGGAGATTATGCTCTTCTCCTTAATGGAGAACCAGAAATCCAAAGCTTACTATCATTTATCCATTTTCTTTATTGTATACCTTTAGAAGGCCTGTCGGTTTAGGAAAAAATCTACCGGGAACGACCCAAGTGGGGACAAGTCTTTTGCCAGCTCTTCCACCCCATTGTAATATTTGATGCTTCCTTGAGGCTAAAGCCTTGGAAGAAATGATCTATCTTGTCTTGGGAGATTTATGATCAATCCCAATGACAGACTTGGATTTTGTGTAGAGCGGAGCCGCTTGAATCTTGCTTGTGAGACTACACACTTTCAGGTTCCCATAGGGTTAATAGCCTCAATCCTACTTGTGGGACTACGGGAGATGGTCTTGAATGGATGCCTTCATTAAAATCTCTATGTTAGATGCCACTCAGATCACCCTCGAAAGGTTGTTATCACTTGTGTGAGGAAAATAGTAATTGCCCCAAGAAATTCACCATATCAAGCCCCCATCAATGTTAACACTTGGAAAATATGGCCTCCAATATCCATTGTGTGTTATTGGACTGCGATATTCTGAGGAGTCTTTGGGTGTGTTCCTAAGTCAGTGAACAAGTGGTTTCAATCTCTACCTAGTATAAGGTAGGTTAGGTGTGTTTGATTAAAACATTTTCTTGATGTGTTCTAAATACAAACTCAGTTAATTTCCCCCAAATGAACAAGCACATAGCATTTACAAGCACCTAACAGTCACTGGAATCTAACAGACATGATCCATTTCCCAAGAAACACTGAAATTACAAAGTTCATATCATCATAAGATCACATCTGGTATTCTTGAGTCGCACCCCACATCCCAGATCGCATCTGTTCAAACTTAGATCACATTTGGTAGTCACACCATTTCCCAGGTCACATCCGGTGCACATTCCATTTCTTGAGTCATATACTATATTTCTTGAGTCATATCTGGAGTTCCAATTTGTTCACCAGTCACTGTTTAGGATCGTATCCGAGACAAAGAGTACTTTTGTACCTTCCAGAAGAAAAAATTTCACATTTTCAGATATCCATTCAGCTCATTAATAAGTTCCTATTGTCAAAAAATAGTCATCTGATAACCAGAGAGATTCATCTTTGAGAACGTCTTGTCACATTGCATGGTCCAAATCTGCATTGTCCAATTATGGATTCAGTTTACCCAATCAGTTACAACCAAGTTCTCTACTCATAAATAGGGCACTTTGACACCCTTTGACACTGAAGCTTTCATACTATAAGACCCATTTACACTTTGGTTCCCAACTCATAAGCAGGGTACTCTAACCCCATTTGACATTGGATCCATAAAACAACATTTCAAACCCACTATTGCATCCTTGGACTCACAATCAGACATTGCAAACAATCAAACCCACTTTTGAACACAAGACATTCATTGGTTACTCAATCCAATTTTCATGGTTGTTACAAGACACAAAACTTACAATTTGGAAACAAACCCATTCTCAGAAGGATTACCCATATTCACATTGGAAATAGGAGAGAGTTCAAGAATGAATCCCTTGTATGGTACTACACCTAGCACTACTCATACATCAACACCTAGACAAACAAACATGAACAACGAAGACAAATACCGATGGGATGAAAGATTCCATGAACAAAATGAACAAGCATAACATGATAGACAAAAAGAAGAGATACAATACGATGATGATGATGAAGATGATGGTGATGCAGATCCCACTGAGAAAGAATACCATAGAGCTATAAGCAGCAAATGATTCAAAAAAATCCTTGAAAGAGCTTTAGATGAAAACAAAGAGAAATATTTCCTAGAACTAGCTTCTCGAGGTATAAAGCTACCAAAGGACTATGATGTGAGTCAACTAAAACAAAGAGAAGATCTTAGTCCTATTTCAATTCTAACAAGACAATTCCTTGCTATGCGAAGCAAAATTTAAGAACTCAAGAAGGAGAAAGACAAACCAAAACAACAATATTCCTTGGAACACATATGTCCTTTCCCTTTTTATAAGGGATTTAAGATGATTCCATTTCCAAAGAATATCACAATTCCAAAATATGATAAATACATGGGAGATTCTGATCCTCAAGATCATGTGAGGGAGTTTTGCACAGCCAGTATGGAATTCATGCATGAACAAACAAACCTCATGAGGTTTTTTCCACTAAGCCTAGGAGGACAAGCTATGGACTGGTTTTCCAAACTACCCATAGGAATCAAAACATTTGATGAACTTGTGCAAAAATTCATACAACAATACTCCTAAAACATCCAGCACACAGTCACAATGTTGGATCTATGCAATACCAAATAGAAAATGGGGGAATCATTCTTGAGTTTCCTACAAAGATGGAGAAAGATATTTTCATGATATGCTAGGCAGATACCTGAAAACAAAAAGATGGATATCTTCATTAACAACTTGGTTCTAGAAATGAATTTCCCAATACAATTGCAAGGACCACCAAGCTTTGACAAAATGATAGATAGTGCCATCAAAATTCAGGAAGTCCTAATCAAGAAAGGTGACATTACCATCAACAAGGAAAAAAAAGACAAGTACTATCCCTCCAAGGACAAGTACAAGTATGCGAGCAAGAACAAACATGTGGTTAATGATGGAGTGGTTGATACTCCTAATTCAAAACCAAAACCAGAATTTTTCAATCTTACAACAAGTCTTCAAACAAACAAGAATCCAAATACTACTATGATGCCAACAAAAAACAATACTTTCAATAAACCTCGAAGAGAACCTTGGGCACCAAGGCCTAAGAGAGCATTTACACCATTGGGAGACACCTTAGAAGTGGTTTTAAAATCACATGTGGACAATAACATCATTACAATTCCTGATTCCAAACCTTGGGATCCAGAAGACAAACCCAAGTGGTGGAATGATAATGATTATTACGAGTTCCATCGTAATAAAGAACACAAGACCAAAAATTGCTTGAAGCTAAGACATGTTATTCAAGACCTTATTGGAGAAGGAAAAGCCAAGGTAGATGGACATCAAATGAACAATGATCACAAATAATTTCAAACACCATTACCTAACTATGAGAAACAAGAATCTTCAAAGGGCAACAAAACCAACTACATGTATACTAATGATGACAATGTAATCAATATGATGGAACCATGTGAAAACTCTATCAACATGATTACTCTAAGAGGAGTTAAAAACAAAGTTGAATCATCTAATGCTATAACACAAAGTCAAGCTAAGCTCACTCTCAAAGGAGCTTCAACATCTAAAGAACTAACTACAATTGCAACAATGTCTAAACAAGAGGTGTTACCTCCAAAGTTTAATCTTGTGGAACAACTACAAAATACACCCGCTCAAATATATATCCTAGAGTTGTTTAAAATATCCCCTAGTCACAAGGAAGTTCTTGATCAAGCCCTACTTAGCACTAATGTGCCAAAAGATCTAGATGTGGATAGATTCCAAGCTATGGTTGGTCACTTGAATTCCCCATATTACTTATCTTTTTTTGAGGAGGATGATAAATCTTTGAACCAACCACATAACCAACCTCTACATTTAGAAGTCCTCATTCATAAACACCATGTCAAATGTGTCTTGATAGATGGAGGCACTGGTTTGAACATCTGTACATACAATCTAATCAAACAGTTGGGCTTCTTAGAACATGCAATTGATCCTAGAAGAAAGATAACTATCAAACCTTATGATGAAGAAGAAAGATCATCCAAATGATTGGTTGTTTTACCTATAAGAGTGGGACTAGTGGAACAAGATGTCCTATGTCAAGTTCTTGATCTCCCCCTTGCTTACAACATTCTTCTTGGAAGACCATGGATACACTCAATGCAAGCTGTGCCTTCCACTTATCATCAATGCTTAAAATTTCCTCATAATGGAGTGGAGGTTACTATTCCAACAGATACAACATACACCTGCAATGATCTCAAGAAGACCAGAAAGCATGGTTCCCCATAACAAATAAATCTCTCATAAGGTAGAAACATCTAAAGAAATGGTTTTGAAGAGCTTTGCTAAAAAGATCAACATCCAAGAAACACACATGGGAGAGTACAAGATAGATCCTGTAGCATCTTTGATGGATCTTCCTATGTCTCCTAGAATACAGGGAATGTGTTCATCAACATTTACACCATGCAATGGCAGTGCTCTAACTATACATGAAAGAACAGGAATGGTCAAAGCAAAAAAATCCCTTGAAGAAGAAAATGAGGAAAAGGTTGTTTTGCAATGGTTTTACAAAGAACCTGAAGGAGATGGGATCGTTAAACATGTTGCGATATCTCCAAGAAAATATGGGAAGGGATATGAACTTATGAAACAAATGGGATACAAAGGAAAAGGACCCTTGGGACAAAACAACAAAGGACTAGTAGAACCCCTACATATGGATTTTCAAAATCCTAAAGACAAGACTAGACTAGGCTTTAGAGAAGCAAGATTCGATCCTACAACAGAAAGGGGTCCAGTATTTGACACATTGGGAGATTCAGATGATGAATAAGAATTAGAAGGACAACCTAATTCTCATGAAAGGTTGTTTCTCTTACAAGGAGATCCACTATTAGATATTGGCGTTGCTTTTAGGCAAAGACAAAATGAAGAATAAGCAAAAGAACCAGAAGAAGAACAAGAACAAGAGGTTCTTACTTTTGACACACCTCACTTTGATAAAGAACCAGAAGCAATGAATCCACAAGAACTATTGCAAGAAGAAGAGAACCATGCTAATGAAGAAAATGAAGTACCCATGACTATTTCCCACTTCTTGGGGGTTTCAGATTATAGTCAGGTAGACTCACATGAATATGAATGGGATGTCCTTTCTGATGCTACCATGGACATAGAGATAGATGTAATACACAAGTTTTCTCCTAGAGTCTTGATTGAAGAAGGAGAAAATTTTAATGTTAGATGACTAGAGTTAGGTTCGTGCAACATTAACATGAACTCTAATAATAATGAACATGACTAATAATCCTAACATCTATTTAGAAGAAAACTTAATAGATGATATCTTGCAAGTTATAAATGATGATAACAACATGGTGATCTCTCTTGAACCTGTTGAATCTTTTTACTTGAAATACCCTGACTTGACAGACTAGGATGAACCTACAAACATGAACTTGCTATCCTTTGAGAATGACTATTCCAATACCTGTTATCTCAATGCTTGTGAACCCTTCCTTTCTTCCACCAGTGTAACGAGTGAAACTATGACTAAGGAGGATATCAAATTTCTTATTCTCAAAATGAAAAAGAAAAAGAAAAAGAGATCTGATGGTGAAAACCACCTAGTGGCAGTATCAGATCCTAAAAGAGAAAAAAAAAGACGTATCTGATGGTGAAAACCTCCTTGAGGTGGGAAAGGATGGGATTCTTAATATTCTCCCAGATCACTTTCAAGAAAGGTCCTCAGTTCTGATTGAACCTACACAACCCATTAATTTGGGAACAATAGAAGCTCCAAAACTAGTTCACATTGCTCAATCATTAACAGAAGATGAAAAAATCTAATTCACCAATTTCTTCAAAGAAGAGAAGATCAAATTTCCTTGGTCTTACTCAGATATGCCCAGATTGGACACAGATTTGATTATGCACCATTTTTCTATTTCACTAGATGTAAAACCTGTAAAGCAAAAATTCAAAAAAATGAATCCACATGTGGCATTGCTAATGAAAGCAGAATTGGAAAAACTATTGAAAACTGGATTCATTAGGGCTATTGATTATGCGGATTGGATATCAAACATAGTTCCTATTTCTAAGGTAGATAATTCCATCATAGTTTGTACCGAATTTAGAGATTTAAATAGGGCTTGTCCTATGGACAATTTCCCACTTCCAAACATAGATATGATTGTCGATTTAACATTAGGTTATGAGATGTACTCCCTAATGGATGGATTTTCAAGGTATAGCCAAATCAAAATTTCTCCTGAAGACCAAGAGAAAACACCATTCAATTGTGCTTTGGGAACATATTATTGGAATGTGATGCCATTCGGTCTTAAGAACGCAGGTGCAACTTATCAAAGAGCAATGACTACCATATTCCATGACATGATGTAGAAGAACATGGAAGACTACGTAGATGACACCTTAGCTAAGTCAAAGATAAGGACTATACATATAGTGAATCTAAGGAGAATCTTTGACAAGATGGAGCAATTCCAATTAAGAATTAATCCTAAGAAGTGCACGTTTGGCGTATCATATGGAAAACTCTTAGGATTCATAGTTTCAACTAAGGGAATTGAAGTGGATCCAACAAAGGTGAAGTCAATTCCTAAAATGAAACCACCAAAGAACATTAGTCAAATGAGAACACTACAAGGCAAGCTACAATCTATAAGAAGGTTCATATCTCAGTTGGCAAACAAAGCACAACCTTTCACAAAATTGATGGGAAAAGGAACTACATTCAATTGGGATGAGAAATGTGAAGAAAATTTTACCCAAGTCAAGAATTACCTAATGAATCCTCCAATTCTAATGGCACCAATTTATGGGAAACCTCTATTGCTCTACATATAAGCTACATATACATCACTAGGGGTACTACTTGCACAAGAGAATGAGACAAAGAAAGAAAGGGCTATATATTACATTAGTAGAACTTTGGTCACATTTGAGCTGATTTATTCAATGATTGAGAAGGCATGCCTAGCAGTGGTGTTTGCATCCCAAAAGCTGAGACACTATATGTTAGCACACAAGGTGAAATTGATAGCTAAACTTGATCCACTTAAATACTTGTTGAACAAAGCAATGCTGACAGGAAGACTTGCTAAGTGGGTCCTGATCCTAAGTGAATTTGATATTGAATATGTGGATAGAAAAGCCATTAAAGGACAAGTGATCACTGATCAAATTGCAGAGACACCATTGACTGATGACACGCCATTACTTGTGGAGTTCCCAGATGAATCTATCATGCACTTAATAGAACATCCTTGGAAAATGTACTTTGATGGCTCTCTCACATAGTAGGGATCAGGAGATGGATGCTTATTCATCACACCATAAGGATATAAAATTCCCAAAGCTCACAAAATGATCTTTCCCTGCACCAACAATATAGCAGAATACAAATCTCTTGTGAATGGGCTCAAGCTAGCAATAGAATGAAAATTCATTGAATTGCATATCTATGGAGATTCACAACTCATCATCAACCAAGTGAATGGTGACTATCAAACTAAAGATGAAAAGCTATTACCTTACAAAACAATGGTGGGTGAATTGAAAAAGTACTTTGTCTTCATCACATTTCAGCAAATTCCAAGATCAAAAAATAGAGCAGTTGATGCGATGGCTACTTTAGCATCCATGTTACAATTGGAAGAACACCAATTACTCTATGACTTCCTGGTGGAAGAACTCCCTTTCCCAGCATACGACTCACCTGAATCCCGAATTGTTTGCATCCTTGAAACCCAAGTGCTATCTAGATATGCCCATATCTACTCCTATCTTAAAGACCAAACAATTCCTAAAGGATATTCTAGAAATGAAAAGAGATCCCTCATAAGAGTAGCATCGTGTTATGTAATCATGACTAATGACTTGTTTAGACATAGTCTAGATGGTAGGCTTCTTAGGTGTTTAGAGCATGAAGAGTCTAATCATATATTAAAAAAAAATTCATGAAGGTGTGTGTGGATCACACTCGAATGGTTTTTCATTAGCCAAGAAAATTTTAAGAGTTGGGTATTATTGGCCCACTATGGAGAAAGATGCTATACACTTTGCAAAAATTTGTAAGAAATGCCAGATCCATGGAAATCTCATACATGCACTAGCCAGAGATCCGATTCCTTTCATAACACATTGGCAATTTCAGCAATGGGCCTTTGATTTGGTTGGTCAGATTTACCCTAATTCATCAAACGAGCATAAATAGATCATCACCACAACTGAATATTTCACTAAATGGGTGGAGGTTGTCCCACTATCCAATGCAACTAGAAAACAAGTTTCCATGTTTACCTTGAATTATATCATTTGTCGTTATGGTGTACCCTCATCGATTGTGACTGGAAATGGGGGCCAATTCAAGAATAAAGACATAGATGAGTTGTGTCTTCAATTTAAAATCACTCAACACTATTCATCAATCTATTACCCTCAAGGTAATGGATAGGCTAAGGCATCAAACAAAAACATTCTAAAAATTTTTCATAGGACAGTAAACAAATCAGGAAGGGATTGGCATTTGCAGATCAATCCAGCATTGTGAGCTTACAGAACAAGCATTAGAATGCCAACTGGTGCAACTCTTTTTGCACTAGTTTATGGATCAGAAGAGGTCTTACTGGTTGAAGTAGAGATTCTGTCACTAAGAGTATCACTAAAACATCTAGTCACTGATGAGGACTATAGAATCTCTAGACTGCAAGAAATTGAATTGTTAGATGAGCATAGGCAACAAGCATTTGATCATCTCAAGGATTACCAAAAGATAATGTCAAGAGGATACAACAAGAAAGTAAAACCCAGAAGTTTTCAGATAGGAGATCTAGTTCTAAGAGAAAATCCTAAAAATCAACAACATCGAGAACAAAAGGAAAAATTTGAACCCAACTGGCTGGGTCCCTTTGTCATTTCAGTAGTGTTTGGATCATGAGCCTATCAATTGGCTACGCCTGAAGGAGATGTTTTACTAGATCCAATCAATACTCTACATCTGAAAAGGTTTTATGCCTGACATTCTTGAGGAAACTCCTGTACAGTGAAAAGAGTCCTGAAAAAAGTTCCAAAATAGCAAATATGGATCTTGAAAAAAATCAAAAACAATGGAAAAAGTCTTGAAAAATGACTATCTTGGTGAAAACCGAGCAATAGGCACCTTGATGTGTCAACAAAAAAAATACAAAAAGAGAAAAATACAAAAAAAAATTAAAAAATCAAAAGAACAAAAAAAATTGGAAAAGAAAAAAAGTTTCTTGGTGAAAACCTAGTAAACAGGTGCCATGATAGCAAAAATAGAATAAAACTATGGCCAAGTGGTGAAAACTTGGTAAACAGGAGCTACTTTTAATCAATGCTCTATCTATCAAGACAATGCTTGCGCCTTTGGCCTATGTAAATATCAGTTTGTATGTATCCCTTAGTCACTTTTATGACACGCCAAATCCTAAGAGAACTATTAGAGAATTGTGCCTTCCTAAGATCGAAATCTATCCACATTAGGGTCCTAGGTAAACTATTTTTCCCTAGGGGGCATCTGATCAAATCACATTTTTTGATAGGATGTTGCATCTGCAATTAACAATAAACTACGAACAATGGTATTTTTCAATACCACCCTCATCCGTAAATGACAATAAACTATGAGCAATGGTGTTTTTAAACACCAACTAGTAGGATCTAAAAATGTGTTTCTCAACACATCATGATGAAAATAGTGTTTCTAAACACCAAAACATGTGAGACACTTATGAAGGAATGAATCTTTGATTGATAATAATTTTTATGCGTGCGTTTGCAAGATTAATCAAGAGTGTTTTTAAACACTATAACCACAACTGTTTGTTTCTATTATGAAAATACAATGATCATGTTAAAGGAAAATGACCTTTTCTTATTCTCAATTTTTGATTGTTATGTTTCCTTGAGTAACTCAATGATGTCTATGGACTAAGAGAAACAAGGATTGGGAGCATAAAATTTTTTGTCTTTTGTTTGTGGTAATAAATCCAATGATCTTAGGTGATCACGGGGAATGGGTGTCTACTATAAGTGCCTCCATCATGTATTGGTGAAATGTCCCCTTAATGATTTTATATGAAATTTAAAGCCTCTAATCAGATGATTAAATTAAACAACCAGCACTTTGAAAGATTATACAATTTCTCAATAAAACCCAAATCGGGTATGCACGAAATAGTGCCAAAATCTTCACAGCTTCACATATTATTGATAAATCTGAAAGTAGACATTTTTATAGAAATTTCACCAACATAATGGCCTATAAAATGACATTTCCAGATCTATATAGAGTTTACAAAATAGCTCCCAATCGGAGGACAAAAACAATGCTCAACGGGCTCCCAAAAACAACACAAAATAGCCCGGAAACACCACAAAACACTAATAATTTATCATAGAAGTATAACCAAGACCCAATACATATATTAAGCTCTATTTTAAAATCAAAATGGCTGCAATAAAATAGCAATCCAAACTGATATGAAAATCTCAATCGAAAGCACCAAAATCTTACAAAAACACACTCGAAAACTCATAAATCTGCACTGTTCAGCACAAGGGAAAACTCTGCATGAGCTTGCACATGGAATGGCCTCAAACTCCCATCCTTAGACTTCCTAGAAACCTGAAAAATCCCATCTTTGGGTCTCCTTCTCCACAGGTTTGGCAGCCTCTGAAGAACAACAAAGCAATGAGCAAAAATCAAGTTCTAGAATGAGCCCGAAATGCCTCCAAACCACTTTTAAAGAGGGCATAACCCTAACTCACAACCAAGAGGGGTGAATTAGACATATTTTAATAATATTTAACATTTATTATTTCATTGGTTTCCAAATATTAGCCCCATATCCTGAAACTTCACTTTTTGAGCTTGCCAGCCTTAGCAAAAATTATTATTTCTAATTATTTGAAAAGGGGACATGACAAGTCCTCCCTCCCCAAATATTGCTTGTCCTCAAGAAATGAAGTTTGGGATGCTCAATAATATGTGCTCCTTCCCAAGTTGCATCCTCCAATGGTAATCCTTTCCATTTGACCAAATGCTCTGTGATGCTCCTATTCCTCAATCTTTTCTCTCTTGTATCCAAAACTTCTTCTAGTATTAAGACTAATTTTCCTTCATCATCAAGGGGTGTTAATTCTGTAGATACTATGGTTTTCTAGCCTAGAACCTTCTTCAAGAAAGAGACATGGAAAACATTATGTATTTTGCTATTTGGTGGGAGCTCCAATTCATAAGCTACCTCTCCTACCTTCCTGATGATCTTGTAAGGCCCATAGAACCTTGGCTTGAGCTTCTCTGCCCCACTCTTCTTCAAGGTGCTTTGTTTATATGGCTACAACCTAAAAAATACCAAATCTCCCACCTCAAAATATCTTTCCATCCTTTTCCTATCAGCGTACAACTTCTATTGGTTCTGTGCATGTTGTAGATTATCCTTGAGGGACCTTATTAAGTCTTGGCTTTGCTTAATAAAATCACTTGCTACAGGTACTCTACTATCTGAAAGTACTAGATCAACAAAGGAGAGGGCATCATAACCATAAATAGCATGAAAAGGAGGCATACCAATAGACATGTGATGAGATGTATTGTAACAATAGGTGCAACCATTTCACCCAAGCATGCTGCTGATTTCAAACATAGTTCCTCAAATATCCCTCTATCCATTTATTAACTATCTCTGTTTGTCCATCTATTTGAGGATGATAGCTAGTACCGGGAGTGAGTTCAGTTCCTATCAAATGAAAGAGCTCCTTCCAAAAAGAGCTAAGGAATCTACTATCTCTATCACTGACAATGTTTCTAGGCAAGCCATGTAACCTGAAAATTTCCTTGAAGAACAATTCTGCCACTTGTGATGCCTTGAAATCAAATGTGATGGGAAAGAAATGTGCATACTTAGTTAGTCTATCTACCACCACATATATGCAATCCTTACCTTGAACCT
Organism: Chamaecyparis obtusa; assembly: GCA_027943335.1. Classification (NCBI taxonomy): domain Eukaryota; kingdom Viridiplantae; phylum Streptophyta; class Pinopsida; order Cupressales; family Cupressaceae; genus Chamaecyparis; species Chamaecyparis obtusa. Next base: position 452,788 of record BSBK01007872.1, read on the forward strand.
TAGGCAACCCAGTGATGAAGTCCATGGAAATACTTTCCCATTTTTGTTCAGGAATAGGAAGTGGCTGCAACAATCCTACAGAAAAAATTTTCTCGCTCTTATTTTGTTAGCATACCATGCATTCCTTAATGTGTTTAAGGACATCCTCCTTCATACCCTTCCATGCAAACCACTCTTGAAGTTTCCTGTATATCTTGAAGTATCCTTGATGACCAGCCAAAGGTGTGTCATGAAATGCCCTTAATATCTTTTCCTTAATTTTTGATCCTGGCACTAAGAAGATCCTGTTCTTATAGTAAATCAATTCATCAACAACCTGGTACCTGTTATCATCCACTAACTTATCCAAAATCTTGGTGGCAAAGGAATCTTTAGCATACTCTGAAATTATGGAGACTTTCCAATCAGCAGAGATAGATGTTAAGGAACATAAAGTGGGCTTTCTTGAGAGAGCACCAGCAACCACATTATTCTTTCCTTTCACATATTCAATATCAAAATCATAAGCTTGCAATTTGCTTACCCATTTTTGTTGATGATCATTCAAATCCCTTTGGTTCAAGAAGAACTTGAGGCTATTATGGTTTGTCTTAACAATGAATCTCCCACATACCAAATATTGTCTAAACTTATGAAGTGCATGCATGATTGCCAACATTTCCTTATCATAGATGGAGTAACCTTTCTCTGATTGATTTAATTTTCTGCTCTCAAATGCTATTGGATGTCCCCTTTGAGTTAGGACAGCCCCTATACCTTCTCCAGAAGCATCACATTCAACAACAAAAGGTAAAGAGAAATCTGGAATTGCAAGCACGGGGCATGAACTCATTACCTCCTTAAGCTTATCAAATATTTTTTGTGCATCTTCTGTCCAAATAAAAGCTCCTTTCTTTGTCAAATCAGTCAAGGGGGCAGCAAGTTGAGAAAATCCCTTGACAAATCTCCTATAGTAGCTACACAACCTAAAGAAACCTCTCAACTATGTAAGATTAGTAGGTGGAGGCCAATCCAAAATTGCCTGAATTTTTTGTTGATCAACCTGTACTCCCCTAGAACTTATAATATGTCCCAAATATAGGATCTTAGTCAAACCAAACTCACATTTTGATAGCTTAGCATAGAAGGATTGCTACTCTAATATTTCCAAAATAGTATCTATGTGCTCTAGATGCTCTTTCCATGTTGTACTGTAAATCAAGATATCATCAAAGAACACCAAAACAAATTTTTGAAGATGCTTGCTAAATACCTTATTCATACAAGATTGGAATGTTGCTAGTGCATTAGTGAGGCCAAATGGCATAACAAGAAATTCAAAGTGCCCATAGTGACATCTGAAAGCAGTCTTTTCCACATCTTCCCTCCTCATGCGGATTTGATGGTACCCTGATCTTAAATCAATTTTTGATAAGTATACAGCACCATGTAACTCATCAATGAGTTCATCTATGTGTGGAATGGGATACCTATTTTTTATGGTCTTCTTGTTTAGAGCCCTATAGTCTATACACATTCTCATTGTACCATCCTTTTTCTTGACAAGTACCACAGATGATGCAAATGGACTAGAGCTAGGCCTTATGAATCCCATGTCCAGGAGTTCCTTAATAGTATTTTTTATTTCTTCCTTATAACCTCTGGGATGGCGGTATGGAGTTTTTATAACTGGTTTGGCACCCTGTTCTAACTCTAAAACATGCTCAAAACCTCTATTTGGTGGTAATCCTGGAGGCAAATCATTGAAAACTATACTATGTTTATCAAGAATATTTTGAATTTCAAAATGGAAATTACCTTAATTCTTTGGAGAGCTTGTTGGATGGATTATGACTCCTGCTGCCCATGCTACTTGTCCTCTTCGAAAAGTCCTCTCCATCCTCTTTGTAGTGACCACCTTAGGTGCTCCATTTGATAGGCCTCTCAATAAGACTTCTTTCCCATTGGAATGAAATTTAAACTCCATAGTTTGATGATTCATGTAATAGCCTCCAATAGAGTGCAACCATTGAACACCCAATACAAAATCTATCTCTCCAATGCCAACAACATAGAAGTCATCACATAACTCATAATCTCCTAAGGTCATCCTGAGTTGTTTCACCACCCGTGTGCAAGGCATAGTGAATCCATCAACTACAGTAACATTGAATCCCTCAAAATCTTCTGTTTTAAGCCCTCTTTTCATAGAATATCCCTCATCAATAAAATTGTGAGTTGCCCCACTATCAAGAAGAACTGTCAACCTTTGCCTTGCTAGTACCCCTTGAATTTGAAAGGGATGGTATCTTGGGACTCCTGATAATGCTGCTAAAGTGTCATTCTTGCTGATTTCTTTTTCTTTCTCTTCTTCTTCCTCCTCCTTAGTGTCATGAAATTCTTCATGCTCATTTGAATCAGATTCTAAAGTGACTTCAATATAGTGCACTTGACCTTTCCCCAAACATCTGTGTCCTGGAACCCATGGCTCTCTACAAGTGAAACAAAGCTTTTTCCTTTGTAGTTCACTCCTAATCTCTTCATCTACCTTCTTTTTTGCCACATTTGTCACATTCTTTGGTGGTGGTGCTGGGAAAGTCTTTTTCTGAAAATTTCCCTTATGTTGCCAAAGATTTGGGGGTTTTTGATTAGTGACTGGTTTCATAGGCACACAGGTTTCAAGCTACAAACTTCTTTTGATAGCTTCCTGTAAGGTTGAGGGTGAGAAAGCCTTAACCAAACCCTTAACAGAATCTTCCAAACCATCAAGAAAAAGATAAACAATCCTCTTTTCACTCATATCAGGTACCATAACAGCCACTTTTTGAAACTCTTCTACATACTCATTAACTGATTTGGTTTGCCTCAACTTTGACAATTCTTTAAAATACTCTTCATCATCCTTGAGATCAAATCTATCTATCACTCTTTGACTAAAATCATCAAATGTAGTTACCTGATCATGACCTTGAGTAGTCATTCCATGATACCACCAATCATATGATGTATCTTCCAAGTGTAGACTTACGAATTGAACAACATCACTCTCCTTCATGGGGTTAAGTGTGAAGAAGGTCTACAATTTTTGTAGCCATGTTCTAGCTGAAATTTTATTTGTTCCATCAAAAGTAGGTGTTGTAAACTTGCTTATTTTATTTTTGAGCTCTCTTCCACTTATGTCTTGCTCCCTCCTGTACTCTTTCTTGGGCATCAAAGTGTTCATCATATCCACATATTCTCTAAAAGGAACCAAACTGTGAAAGTCATCATCTAAGCCATTGTAAGTAGCTCTTAATGCAATCAAGTTACCTGTAACCTCTTCCATAGGACTAAGGGCTGGATTTGGTACTGGTGGCTCATTTGCAGGCAAGAAAATAGTTTTTGTTGATTTAGAGGGTGTGGGTTTCAGATTTCTTGGCTCCTCTGAAGTGCTCCCTTTCTCATTAGTAGATACAACTCCTTGCAATTTTTCTGTCAATATTCGTAAAGCCTCTCTAGTTTCTACCAAACTATCCATTGTTTGCTTCTAAGTATTCTGGATGTCCTGGAAGAATTTTTTTGCCATCTCATCTAGATCAGCCATAATTTTTCCTTCCTTGGATTTTGTAATTTTATTTTCAACTGGAGGTTTGATTAAAATTTCTTTATTCTTTTCTCGCTGCAAATATCTCTTTTCTCTTTCACTTAGTTGCATACAAACTTCTACAAACCCTCAGGCTGGCAAGACCATAGCTCTGATACCACTGAAATGTCCCCTTACTGATTTTATATGAAATTTAAAGCCTCTAATCAGATGATTAAATTAAACAACCAGCACTTTGAATGATTATACAATTTCTCAATAAAACCCAAATCGGGTATGCACAAAATAGTGCCAAAATCTTCACAGCTTCACATATTATTGATAAATCTGAAAGTATAAATTTTTATAGAAATTTCACCAGCATAATGGCCTACAAAATGACATTTCCATATCTATATAGAGTTTACAAAACAGCTCCCAATCGGAGGACAAAAACAATGCTCAACGGGCTCCCGAAAACAACACAAAATAGCCCGGAAACACCACAAAACACTAATAATTTATCACAGAAGTATAACCACGACCCAATACATATATTCAGCTCTATTTTAACATCAAAATGGCTGCAATACAACAGAAATCCAAACTGATTTGAAAATCTCAACCGAAAGCACCAAAATCTTACAAAAACACACTCGAAAACTCATAAATCTGCACTGTTCAGCACAAGGGAAAACTCTGCATGAGCTTGCACATGGAATGGCCTCAAACTCTCATCCTTAGCCTTCCTGGAAACCTACAAACTCCCATCTTTGGGTCTCCTTCTCCACAGGTTTGGCAGCCTCTGAAGAACAACAAAGCAATGAGCAAAAAATAAGTTCTAGAATGAGCCCAAAATGCCTCCAAACCACTTTTAAAGAGGGCATAACCCTAACTCATGACCAAGAGGGGTGAATTAGACATATTTTAATAATATTTAACATTTATTATTTCATTGGTTTCCAAATATTAGCCCCATATCCTGAAACTTCACTTTTTGAGCTTGCCAACCTTAGCAAAAATTATTATTTTTAATTATTTGAAAAGGGGACATGACAATTGGAATGCCATGTATACCTAGACTTGTTTCCTATGAAAACCTTAGTGAGGTTGGATCTATTTTCTTGCTTGTTTAAAAACTAACAAAAATGAACTATTTCTTAGTAAGGTGCGTGATAAATTGGATTATACCCTAGGATATGAATACAAAGAGAAAGGTCATTGCGGGTATACATTTACACATTATACACTAGAAAAGAAATGGTTTATATCAAACATGAAGTAACTAACAACATTCCAGCTATGTGCTTTATGTCTAGGTTTTCTTCCAACATGGTGAATAAAAAGGATGCATTCATATTTTTAGGATTGCTAAATCTATCGGTGAAAATTGTACTATCCTAATGAGGTCCCGCTAACAAAGGCTCTATGATGAAAAAAAACCCGCTTTGAATAAACAGTGACTGTCCTAGGTGTCTTAGGTGCATTTCATTGGTTAATTGCATTAAGGTTCATTTTAACTGCATATCATAGTTATTTGCATTAGGTTCATTTAGATGCATTTCATTGTCTTTAGTTGCATTGAAATTCATTTTAAATTGCATTCATTTTAATTTAGTTGCATTCATTTTAGTCTTGCATAAGCATGAAAATGTGGATTCAACTTATCCGAGACATTAATATGAATTGAGAAGCTATCTAAAACATTTTGATGTAAGCTAAAAATTCTAAAAGCATTAAGGATTAACCAATTGACATGTGTCACCAAGTACATTATGGAATCATAAAGAAACCTGAACCTAAAATGATTGAGTATAAATCACTGATATCCATTTGCATTCATAAATCCATTTCATATCATAAAACCATGTGCATTTGGCATCCATTCATTCATACATAAATAAAAGTGAGATGTCCATACATCGCATCGCAATACATCTCATACATCCATCCATTCATGAAAACTTTGAAAATAACAAAAACATGGGCATATATCAGTGAAATATATTATGACATCATTCTATCATCACTTAATCTAAATCTTGATGAAGTATGACAATCACATCAATATCAAAAGCATAAAACAAACATCAGATATCACATGTGCATAAATTAAAACCATCAGAGATCAAATATCAGAGATAGAAAACAAGATGAATCAGATAAAAGAATCCATGGCAGGACCAACACGAGCATCAATATATCATCAACAATGTCCATAAAAAAAGAATATCAAGAATTTCCATCAACATATCAACTCATCAACAATATCAGAGTATCAATATATCAAAGAAGGAGATGAAACAACAAGATAATGTATCAACAAAAGTACAGAATCTGGGGGACATGAAAGTACATCGATAAAAAATGGTACAAGTACAAGATATCCAGTGAGATACAATAAGTCCAAGGATACAAACTATGAATATCAAAGGAGGTCTATACCTCACTGGCCCCCTCATCCTCTACAGGAGGATCCGGAGGGGGTGCATCTGCTCTACCAGGTGGTGGAGGAGGAGGCATGACACGCTCAAACTGCTGAGCAATAATAGAATATAATGGAGCCCTCTGAGCGGCAGGAACAATAGCAAAATGGAAAGTGAAGTAATATGTGGCCCTATGTCCCTAGTGGGTGGCTGTATGCACATATCTATCCCTCTCAGCTCTTAATTGTGCAAGTTGTGTGTCCCTGCATGCCCTCAGCTGTACTAACTGCACATCTCTATCTACTCTCATTTGGATGATCTATGTGTCTCTCTCTGCTCTAACTTGTGCTAGCTATAAATCCCTCTCTGATAGTTGTGCTATGAAGGTGGCTACCTGTAATCTCAATGTAGCTCTCTCCTACTCACACTATGACAATCTGTCTCCATCACCACCTACAGGGGGATCTTGATGTGCCTGTTGCTGCTATGGATCCTAGTCCCCTCCTGAAGGTCTGGGCATGCTCATCATGATGTAATAATGGCCATGTGTCCCTCTGAGGAGGAGTGACCTGTACTCTCTGTTGCCTATGGCTGGTGTCTCCCCCAGAGGCCCACCATCTACTGCTGCCCACTTCAGCACCACCCCTATCATTTCCTTTGTCACCTCCATCTCCTCTACCCTTGTAGGCTCCATCTCCATCTCTCCCTCTGCCCCTGCGGGCTCCATCTCATCCTCCACCCTTGCTGACACCTCCTACAGCTTGGGATTGACCACCAACATCATCATCTGGATCGTAGTCAAGTGTGTCCTCAATATGCGAAATAGCATCCTCAAGAGGAATGAACCTGGGGTATGGATGCCTCAAATAGTGATCATGATAACCATCAGTAACACCTACATCCTGAATAGCTGGCTGGTAGTCCCAGTCAATGCACTGCATATGTGTGATCTCATGCACTATGGTCTCAAATATCAATCGGGCTCCTCACTGAGCCTCCTCACTCCTAATCCATGCATAAAGACATGTCTCCTATGACATGCCCTATACTCTCCCGTACTATCGACATAATCTAGTAATTGAAAACTGCTCAATGATGTAGTGGGTCCTCCCACCAAGATACCTAGTTTGGAAGAAGTATGGCATTTATCTAGCATTTGAAGGCTAAGCCTCACAGTCTAAATATGGCTACCACACTACATCAGTCACATCATCAAGAAGACACTGCCAGTACTCTAACTTGCCTAGGTGGGGCTATTGAATGAAACTAGAATACATATATATGTAAGGTAGTTTGGCATCGCGGTGCCTATCTACAATCAGATAGGTCACAGGGATGTGCTCCCATGCCCAGATCTATAATACCATGCTACCTATAGTCATAGATCTGGAGTGCTAATAAACAATCTCGTGAAGCTCATGGTACATATGAGCTGATATGCAACTACCCCATGCATATCTCCTTGGGGACTAGATCATCTATCCTATGACTCTGGACCAGCCACACATGAAACTCTGTTGGCCCCTATCAGGCATCATAAGGCCACCTATCAGGCTAGCTAGATATATAGGCAAAGGGGCATAGTTGGCAACCATGTGGTCCCAACTCAAGTAATGACTAGTGATAGTGTCATCCTGAAAGACTCTCTGTGCATCAGCAATCATCACAGGCCCAGATGCCTCATACTCAATTCGGGTACCCATAACATATACATGAAGGATCCTCTAGATGTCCTTCAGAGTGACTGTCATCTTGCCAGTCAATAGATAGAAGGTGTTATGCTTTGAATGCCACCTCTCTGCCAACACTATAAGAAGGTTGTGATTCACCTGAATGTGAGGTAAATCCACTAAGCTCCAAAGACCACATCGTCGAACTATTTGCTGGTCCTCCTAACTTAGTTGGTCATGAAGGGCTAGAACTTGAGCAAGTCTTGGAGACCTAAATGACAACACAGGAAAATCAGTCTACACAACACAAAACAAGGCCATTATGTCAGTATTAGACAAAGGAAATTGGCTGGAAAATTGCATAAAGTTTAGAAAAACAAGTGTACTTGGCTCAAAAATAAAAATAAACCAAATGCGACTTGAAATCTCAGATGCAGATTAAGAAATTTGGTATGCAACCCAAAAACTAGAATGCAATTTTAGAAATCATGTATGTGACACAAGAAATCTGGGATGTGATCTGGTATCTCGGATATGACTTTATACATAAGAATTACAAAGAAATTTGAATTTTCCTTGAATTTTTCCAGATGCGACCCACTAGGGTGCGATCCGTGAAATCCCAGAAGCAGTCTAGAATGCAGGAAGTGACATGGGTTTAACCGTATACGATCCCACATACGAGATGAGATTCAAAATTAGTTTGCCTATCAAATGCACAAAAATGTGTGAAATTCAAAATTTTCAAATTGATAAGGTTCGTTATTGGATACTCACAGGTGTTGCGTAATGCCTCAGTTGGTCATGTTGCTTGGCCATCTTGAATCCATGCTTCTCCTCTTGGAACACCATGGTTTCTCAGAGCTCAATAAATTCTCAAGGGGTAAAAGTGAAAATGAATAGTAAAAATTGATGTTTTGACTTATTTAAGCCTCCCGGGAGCCTCGAAACCCTAAGGGACTTTATTCATAACACATCACAGAGGCTTAATATTGGGACCAAAACTAAAACATGTGTTTTATATCACTCAAAGGTAGTAAAAATAGAATTTGAAAAAAAAGTCAACATTCAGAGTGTAGAAGTCAAATGTAGTCACATTGTAGTCAAACAGGGGCAAAATTGAGCAGAATGTAATTTTCTCAATACATCATCAAGTTTTTATGCTAGGATATTGCTTAAACACAAGTCAAACTTGGTCAAATCTCACAAATACTTGGTCAAACTTGGTCAAACAGTTCTTCTAGGGCACTAAAATCAATCTTAATGGCTTGCAAATTCTTTCCAATCAATCTACTCTTGATCCAGGATCATTTCAATTACTACAAATCTTTCTAAATGGTTGAAACTAATGGGTTTATTCAAATTTGTTCTGATTTTAGTCTCGAGGGGGCATAATCATACCAAAATCCCATGCTTTGAATCAAATTCTTCAACACTAGGGGCACGACAGTTTTCTTTGATCAAGTTGAGACTATGAAAACTAAAAATTCTTTTTAAAATCTCCTATTGGTATTCGTTCAATCAAGCTCAAAATCGATAGTATCAATTCTTGTCCAATCAAGTTCATAATTGATAGTTTCATATCAGGCTAGAATTTCATTCAATCAAGCTCGGAATTCTTTTATCAGTCTTTGTTCAATCAAGTTCGGAATCAATATTGTTAATTCCTGTCCAATCAAGTTTAGAATTGATAGCTTTCAAAACACGTAGGATTTCATTCAATCAAGATCAAAATTCTCAAATTCAGAGTAGTTCTCCTTACTTCTCTATAAATCTTTCAAAGTGGTCCTCACTGCTCTATAAATCACTTGAGTTCAGAGTGGTTCTTGCTGCTCTAAAAATCTCCTAAATCATGCATTGAATTAGATTTTCTTTGAATCCATGTGTTGTTCGCAAAGCAATTCAAAAAAGGGAAAATGTAATCACCTAAAATTAGGCTAATAGAACCTAAGGCCCTATTTTCCCTTAATTCGGTATATGACCTTGATTATGTTAATTCAATCTTTGATTATTAGCATAAGTCCCAAAAATTCAATAAACTCTATCAAATCTTAAATCAAGCTTTAGTCACTAAGGTTTCAAGTAAAATAAAGACAATTAACTCTAGGCCTATTTAATTAATTCAATCCCACCAAATGCATGGCTAGAGTTATTAATTAAAAGAAAAGCATAAATACCTCCTAAATCAAAAAAACATAACAAACACACTCCAATGATTAAGAGGCTTTCACATGGATCAAGGATCAAGCCAAGATGCATCTCAACCATTGAATTCATTCAATCTCCTATAAAATCAAATTTTCAAAGTCTTCTTTCTCTCTAGCTTCTTGATATTTTGCCTAGCTTCTACATGTCTCTAGCTCATTTTGATATTTAGACTTATTCTACATGCTTGAATTGTGAGGCTTCATAATCCATGATTATTGAACTCTCATGCTTGGAGAATTTGCTCACTAATGGCTTAATTTGATAGATGTTTCAATGTTTTGCATGCTTAGACTCATGCTTAGTTAAAGAATACTTCAATTTGGTTAGAATGGAAAGAAATTTGGTTTGATGCATTTACTCTTGAATCTCTCATTTTAGTATAGATTGTCACTATTTAAGGGTCAATTTGAGAGCAAACTAACCCCTTATTTCATACTTGCACTAACTAGAGAGCAATAGGATGATTTTTCTTGTTAATTCTTTCAATTGAATGCTCATTTTGTCTAACAAGTGATGTTATTATCCTTTTGAAATATTGTGTTGCAGGCCACAAACTCACACACACAATAACTAGTTAACTAGCTTGGTTATAACTGTCACTCGGTATACACTACACTGGATCGGTGTATACAAAAATCTTCAATTACTGACCACATTGACTTGTTCAATTTCAAATCTCTTCTTTATAGTAGATTAATGTAACATGCTCAAGTCAACAATATAAACCCATAGACTCATCAATAAGCTACCCAATGTTTACCATATCCTTGTCTATCATATCCATCTTTTCCTCATGTAGATATCTCATTTCTTCATCTTTTCTTCCTTCAAAAAATGTTCAAATGTATGTAACTATCATGATAAGTATTGTCAAAACTAGTTGACATCAATGACAACATATTAACTGATTTAATCATCTTACATATCATTTCAGTAGCTCAGTGATCTCTAATCATTGTTTATTCAATTCATCAAATATTCAATTAGTTGTAGTTCATCAAAATTAACATAGGAGACAGAGAGGAGAGCATAATAGAAAAAGAAAATAAGTCTGCAATAGAAGTTTTAGGGCCTCATGTTTAGGAAAAATAGGAGACTGCATTTGATGCAGCCAAGGAGAGTCAAGAACCTAAGGAGTAAGAGGCTATTCAAGCCTTAGTACAGCTGCAGAGTAGTAGCACACCAGAGCCAAAGAAGAAAGTAAATAAGAAAAAGGACAAGTCTCCTGGCACTTAAGTCACACCGTATGAGGTTATAGTGACTCTGAAGTTGGACTCTGATAACTTAACCTATGAAAAAATGAAAAAATTTCAAGATCTATTGAAGAAGAAGAGAAAGCAAGAGGAACTAAGAAGGGAACATCAACAAAAGAAGGTACTACATGAAATTAAGGGTATATTTGTAGATGCTTTTGAGTTAGAAGATGTAAATGAGACTTCACCTATACTTGATAAATTGGTACATATTGTTAAAAAGGTGAACAAAGATGAGAGTGAAACAAATGAAAAGTTAATGAAATGGTCTGAGAGAAATTTTGAGACCAAGGTACTTAAAAAGGTCTCAACTGAGATTGCAGTTAAACAAGTTGAACTTTATGACCTTATTAGTAACTTAGAAGAGGTTGTACAAAATGTCTAATCTTTGTACAAATAGCTATGTAATGTTGAGACATTTAAAAGGGAGAATCAATAGCTTATTGAGAAGTTGCAATTGGACTTGAATTCAACAACACATTCATTGAGCATGGATGTAAGATCCAGCTCTATTCATTTCACCAGGTTGCTTCATGCCCAAAGAAGATTAGCTGAGCTCATGGCTAATGATGGAAAGATAAGAGCCAAATTAATCTCAATACAAACAATGTTGACACTTCATTTGGAGTTCATGCAAATAGAATTGGCATCGGTAAAAGAGTTAGTACTGAGAGATCCTCATCTCTCTATTAATGGGAGTTTGGTCAATCTAGCTTATCAGCTAGAAATCAAAATATAGGTTTTGGAGTCTATCATATCTGGATGGGAAAATTCTTTAGAAATGATTCTTCAACTCCACAAACCATTTTTGGATAAGTATTGTCTGAACCCAACACCCCAGCAGCTCAAAGTGACAAAAACAAGGGAGAAATAGAAGATGGAAATAGAGTAGACTAAAGGGGGAAATAGATGAAAAGGTGAAGAAAGATATAAAGGTATGACATATTGTTTTGAAATGTGACATATATTCATTGTATCTCAACATCATGTATATATCTTGTACATATAATGAAGTCTTTATTAAGACCAAGTCACTATCTTAGGGGGAGTACTAAAGTACTAAGTAACTATTTTGGTTATGTAATGTAAATTCATGACAAAGTCTTTTTGCCACTAATGTCAAAGGGGGAGATTGTTGATCTCCAAGTCATGTTGTCTATTAGTTTCCAACACTTATTCATTATCAAGGAAGAGTTGGTCAGTCATCACTGCAACCAACCCATCCTACTAAGGCCAAGTAATGTATAGAGTTGTATTTTGTATATATACCGATTAGTAGTTACTGCCAAGAAAGTCAAAGCTCATCAAGAAAGCCAGTAGTTATCAAGCACTATATATGCCGATTTGTATAGAAGATTTAGCGTTGAGCGCAAGTATATGGAGAACTATTTTGACTGAGCACTAGAGACTTAATATGCCCAGTGAACTAGTTTTGGTATATGTGTTTGTAGTGGCACAAAAACCTAGGTAACTTGTTTTAGCCGACTTCTATGCCTAATTTAATTATTGTTGAGATAATTAAGAAGTTGATTACACATCATGATTTCAATCATTAATCCATATGCAAGCCAAGTAACCAATCAAAAAAAAAGGAAAGTATAAGCGGCATAAGTGATGAATCTAGATCATTGAGCTTGATCTAGGAGCTTGATCAGTTGTTTATATAAGGTGACATCAAAACCCTAAATTATGTAATAGTTAGAATATCTTAAGTATGCAAATAGAAGCAATGTTTTGATTGTCAGATCCATGGATCAAGTAGAGTGACCAAGTAGACTAGTGAAGGAAAAAATAGAGTAATATTTGACTTTGAGATCAGATAGGTATTGGAAAGAGGAAATTTTTTATCAACATTTAAAGTACAAATTGAAGGATCAAGTACTGATACATTCTAGCAACTGAATCAAGGGATCTCTTAACATAATGGTCCTAATAGGCCTTTGTAAATCTCTTAATAGAGTTCTTACTTAGTTGTGAGTTTTAAATCCTTTAATCAAGGTAGATTGTATAAGTCTAAAAGCTCTTAGCATGACAGACCCCTCATAGGGTAGATCTCCAAAAGTGATCAAAACTTTGTATCCCTAATAGGCACACTTTATTGCTTCAATAGTAAAGATTTGTGGGTGTCATCCCCACCCCATTTTTACCTTTCAATAATTTCTAGGTTAGTAAATCTTTGTGTTATGTGTTTCATATTCATGGATGTGATTAGCAGTTGGATTCATTTCAACATTGAAGTTTATGATTATGATATATATGTTGAACTGGTTTTAAAGTGTAAAATTTTATAGATTTTGATTCACCCTGCCTCCCCCCCCCCCCCTCCCCCTGCAGTATCTTACTTTCCCAATAAGACTTCCAACATATAAATGGCTATGGAAAACCAAGAGTTGAGAGAGACCTTGGAGAATAGAGAAAGGGGGTTGAGAGAGAGGAGATAATATGAGGTGGGAAGAGATAGAGAGATAAGACAAATGCAATAGGAGAATGAAACATTGCAAGAAAGGTTAGAAGCCTTAGAAAGATACTTTAGAAGAGGACCACAAAGTGAGCATGAGGAAGAACATGCTAAATCAGATAAGAATCCTCCTAGAGGAGAGGAAGATGAGTTGGATGTTGATGAGAGGAGAACTATAATATTTCTTAAGGAAATACAAGGCGGGGTTATTAGAAAACATGTAGAGATACCTACCTATATTGGTAAGATGGATAGTGAGGAAGTCTTAGAGTGGATTGATGGCCTCAAAAAATACTTTGAGTATGAAGACATGAATGAGGAAAAGAAGGTAAATTTGTCTAAGACCAAGTTGAGAGAGACTCCTATAACATGGTGGAGTAGTGTGCAAATAGATAGAGTGGCTAGGGTATGACTAAAATCACATCTTGGGGCAGCATGGTGACTATGATGAAGGATCAAATCCTTCCATCTCATTATGCAATTCAAACAAAGGGGATGCGACAAAATTTGAAGCAAAAAGATATGGATGTCATGACATACACTAAACAATTTCACAAGTTAAGCATAGGGGGGGATTTTAAGATGATGAAGAAAATGTGACACAGTATCTAAATTATCTTATATATAACTTGCAGGATGAGATTGGTTTAAGAGTTCCTAAGACACTAGGGGAATGGTTTTAGTTAGAAATTAGAAAAGAAGAGAAGGTAAAGAGGAAACAATAAAGACAAGGATGAAGTGTTAGAGGCAATGCAAAAAAGGTAGGGGAAGGAGACCTAGTAATGAAGGATAAGGGAAATAAGTAGTGACAAGGGTATGGAATCCATTTCTAATCAGAGAGAAGGATACCAAGGTGGAGGAAGGTTTAGACCATGTAGAGGAGCAGGGGTATTAACACGTAGGTATTTTAATTGCAATGAGGTAGGGAACACTTCTTTCAAGTTTCCATTGAATGAGAAGAGAGTGCAATTGGTACAAGAAGAAGAGAATCAAGAAATCAAAACTCATGGGAATGTGGGTCTAGAGCTTGATGGTGAAATATTGATGTTTAGAAGAGCACCACCAAAGTGAGAATTACAACAAAAGGTATCTATTTTCAGAACCCAATGTAAGAGTCACGATTAAAATATGTAAGATGATAATTGATTTAGGTTTGCATGATAGCTTAGTTTCAGAAGAAATGGTAGACAAATTGCATCTACAAAGCTTACCACACAATAGGCCTTATAGAGAAACTTGGGTGAATGATAGTCAAACTATTTTGATTCAAGAGAAAGCATATGTAGAATTTTCTATTAGTGACTATAATGATAAAGTCTTATGTGACATTGTGCCTATGAATTATTGTCAAATCCTATTTGGGAGGCCATTGAAATACATTAGAAGGACTTTGCATGATGGGTTCCATAATACTTATGTTGGTAATAAAGATGGAAAAAATTTCACTTTAACACCTTTGCAAGATGGTTTGGATTTTGATTCTAGGATCATATTCATGGGGAGGAAAGAGTTCTTGGATGTGGATACTCCTAAGGGAGAGGGAACCAAGGATAGAGATTAGAAGGATGTGAAATATTCAATGATGTAGTATGAAGTCAATTTTGATAGTAACCAAAAGATGATGACAGGTCTACAATATATAAGTTCTGAGATTGGGAAGGTGTGATTATTAAGGACATAATTTGTCCTTTGAGTGTACTGATAAAGGATAGTGAAGGCCTTCTAGTATCCAAAGGAAGGAGAGGTCATTTGAAACTTAAGAATCAAGTTGAAGAGCAACAACAATAGACAAGGCTTGATTGTAAAGAAAACAAATTATTGTTGAAGTCTAATGGTATTAACAAGTTTAATGTGGGTTGGAGATGGAAAGAGGATAGAAAGTCATGTTGGGAGTTTTTACTGCAAAAGATTTCCCATAAAGGAGAAGAAAGTTGTAGAAGACCCTCTAGAGGAATGAATGGGACAAGGACAAGGCCCCTATTTAATGTGTTCTCTTGGAATGAGATTTCTTATAGGGGGAGTATGGTGCAAGATCACCCAAAGATCCTGGAAGGCCTATAGTACCATCAAGGCATAGATGATGTAATCAAAGGTCAAGAATGACCTAAAATGATGTAATAAATTCTTCAAGGCTCATGGCTATAATAGTTTGGGTCTATAAGGTAAACTGTCCTAGTTGATCTAATAAGGGTCATAGAACCTAAATGTGTAATAAGTGCATTTGAAGATACTTGGTAAGGGATGAGTTGTTTCAAGTATTATTTGATGTAATGAAGGAAAGTTAAATCCTTTTGTGTCGGTAGGAATGTCTAAGGGTAAAAGGGCTACAAGTTAACAAATTTGAATTTAAATCACAACAACTAGTTAAGCCAAATGAACTAGTTTTAGGAAGTTTGAGTAGTTTTGGAATTGGAAATGAGTTTGTAATGCATTTATCATGCCTATAATAGGTTTTGGATTATGAGTATAAATAGAGATGATGTAATAGTTCTATTTTGATAATAAAGCATACAGATTTCCTGCACATTTTAATGAATTTATGAGTTTGTTGTTATTAGATTAGTTGATTCTTTGTTCCATGAGATAGAATCTATTCCTAAATGTTTGAAAAATTATTTAGCATACTTTACAATTCTTTTGAGATTCCTTTCAATTTATTTTCATTAATTTTAATTCACTGGTTTGTATATGACCCATGACTGATTAGATTTCCTTATTTTTTAGGGTCCCATTAGAAATTTGACCCATTCTTCTTTATATCTCTACTGTAACTTATAGAATGGGTCTTGTCCAATATATATTAATTTTTTACTAACATGAACAATGCATGAGTATAGGTTTGAAGGAAGGTGATCACCTATTGAAACAAAAGTATTTGTTGAGAGGGTTAGTGCATATGTTGCGATGTATTAAAGTTTGGAGTGTTTCTTTGAATGAGGGTGTATTTTTATATTGGAAGGTGCTAACGCATGTGGAGTACATATTATGGGACCCCTTAAATAGTTCTGGAAGTTATTGGAAGGTTTAGATTTAGGAAACCCTAATTTCATGTTCCTAGAAAGGGCAGTTTGTTATTTAGGGTATCAAATGAGCATGAAACCTTGAATGGGTATGTAAATTATTTGATTTGGAAGGTAAATCAATATTTTTTCATAGTTGGGGGTCTTGGAGTGAAGTATTTTTAGTAGTTTCTTTACAAATGAGGGCTCATTAGGGCTAATTTAAGGGTTGCAAGGTATTGGATTAAGTGATTGGTCCAAAGGATTCATAGGTGAGTTTGAGATATGACATGAAAGCTTGAAAAGGTATCTAAATCCATAATTTGTTTCCCTAGTATTTTCAAGAAGTTGGGAGAAAAGTTAAAAATATCTGTTGGACAGAGCTAGTAGGCTTTAGGCCTAATGTGTGCAATTTTGAGTTAGAAGTTGTAACTCTACAAGAGGAAGGTACAAACCTTTGAGATAAGGTGTTTATAGTGCATTGAGGACCTTCTAAGAATTGGGACAAGTCTCTTGAACTAGGAACCATGTTTGTGTCATTTTGTGCAATCTAGTGAAGAAGGGTAATCAAGGCAGCCTTGGGGTTTGAAGGCATAGTTGTGGAAACTAGTAAGATTTTGTTGTGAAAGGATTAAAGATCAGATACCTCTACATCAACTACCTACTAGGCCAAGAATATGATAGATGCAAGGGCAGATGCACTCAAAGTTGGGATGGGATCAAGTTCAATATGCACCACACAAGAAGTCTTTATTGTTTGAAGAGGACATACAACAACAGTCTACAAGGTCGCATATATTCCAATGGAGAGAGGAGTTCCTATCATTGTTGATGGTGGAATTTCAAATTTAGGTCACATTGTGAAGGCATTGACATTGGGTGCATCTAGTGCTATGTTTGCATTTAAGAATTTTTTAGAATGGGGAGTGTATTTTTAGTTTGCAGAAAGCAATAAATTTTATTATGAACTGATGGTCCTAATTATGCCTGAGTTTGTTGTAGGAGATGATATTTTTTACTCTAATTTGATTTGGAGAAGGCTCATTCGACGTGTGTTGGAATAAAGTCTGGCAATTTTTAGATCTTCTCAAGGCCTACTTGTTCTCTCTGATCAATAAATTTGAAGTATGGGCTATCTTTGTGCAGTTTTCTCTCTATTGGAGATTGGTTTTCAAGTGGAATATTGTTGGGCGTATGAAGTCCAATCTTTGTGTAATGGTTGTTGTTGGTTGAGAATGTAAGTTAAGTGACATGTAACATTTTTTCTTGCAGAAAATACCACTAAACATTTTTTGTTATAACTAAAAACCTTTTCATCTTCCACATTCGGTTTCTAGATAGCAATTCCAGATTTGCTTAAATAGGCCATGTTATGGTTGTTGTATTGCTATTGTGAGAAATTAATAAAACTAAGAATCCCAGGTTGAAAGTGGATGTTGCCCAATAAGATGAACCACTATAAAATTATGTCTTTTGTACCTATGTTTACATTTGTTATTTTTTATTTTATTTTTACTTTTCTACACTTTCTTTTGAGCTTGAAAATCAATAGTATGCTTCTTGAGAATTACTACCCTCTTTCGTGAAATGACATTCTTTCAAAAAAAATTTCAAACAATTGCCTTCCAATATCTAGACATCTGCACTTCACATACATGGCTATGAGGGAATTTGCCACAGTTATATCTAACTCAGCCTTTTTGGATAACATAATTATGGATCTCCATTCCCTCTTGGAGGACTGCTAATTTAGCACATTCTCAGCTCATACTCACAATGGTAACCTGGTTAGGTTTCAAAATTTTCTAGTTGCATCTGATGGAAAAGCTTCAAGGCTTTGTTGGCACGTCCATTCTTAGCATCTCCTGCAATCGGTGAGTTCCACGAAACCAAAATTATTTTCTTCATCTTGTCAAAGACTTTGAAAGACATATCTATCATCCCACACTTAGAGTACAGAGCTATGAGGGAATTCCCCATAGAGACATCTACTAATTCAAACCGATTCTTGATGATCAAATTTGTAAGGAAACTTAGGTGCAGAAACAACTTCCTACGCTAATCTCTATAGGAAAGTATTGTGTAAATTCTTTTAAACCCTTACAATTTCAGATTCATTACCTACTTTAACAAAGATATTGCAACCATATACCATGCATACAGAAAAATAGAGAATGACACAATGATATACCCTGGGGAAACCTTTCGGTAAAAACTCCAGCACTCCAAAACCTGCACAATGTATTGATCGAAACTATTACAGCTTACAATACACTTGCAATGCAAGTTCTTTTAGAAGATTTCCAAACCCTTGAAGACAAATCATGGCAGCATAAAATGTTCCAACAATACACTCACTTCACTTTTCTTCGCAACCCTAAAAATGCTTATATCATGCGCTTCACATTTTAGGGCTACTCCCAAAGATAACCGTATTAGGGTTTTACCATTCACTGAGAAAATAGGAACCCCAAACCCCACGATTGGGGAAGAGTGTACAGTACTCAAAATTATCAGTTGCCACATGTCTTCACCTATTATTGAATCTTCCTGACATAGCTCTTACATGTCATAGGAATCCGTCATAACCGTTTTAGCCATGATCTCCTTACACACAATTCAAGATGCCGACACATCAACATTATTTACAAGAAATACATTTCACAAAACAAATAATAAGAATAGGAATTATCCAAGGTTGAGACACCTTATTCCTAACATTCTCCCACTTGTCAAACACCTTGTAAGAGCAACAGGAACTAACCGCTATAGGCCAAAAGGTGCATAGACTCTGAACACCATCTAAACTTCTCAGTGCCCACTGGTTTCATTAATGCATCTACAACATTCTTCACAGTATCTACCTTCTCCAAATTTACCTTTCCATCTTCCACCATATCTCTCACAAAGTGAAACTGCACATCAATGTGCTTCGTTCTGGCATGGAAAGTTGGATTCTTCGCAAGGCAAATAGCGCTCTAACTGTCACACTAGATAGTAATCTGTTCTGCATCAACACCAACATCAGAACACAATCTTCTAAGCCAAATGGCTTCCTTACAAGCATGAGTAGCAGCCATGTACTTAGCTTCTATAGTGGACAAAGCAACCACAAGTTGTCTCTTACTCATCCAACTGATGGCACCACCAAACATAGTGAACACATAAGCACTGGTGGATCTCCTTCTATCAATATCACCTGCCTAATCTGAATCCACAAAACCCATGAATACAAACTGAATGCGGAGATCCAAAAGAGTTACCATGATAACATATGGAGTAATCTGATGTACCCCTCAAATATCTGAATACTCTCTTAACTGCATCCCAATGTACCCATCCAGGATTAGCCATAAACTGACTCAGGACTCCCACTGCTTGGGCAATGTCTGGTCTAGTACAGACCATAGCATACATAAGACTACCAACTGCACTAGCATAAGGTACTCTACTCATGTCCTCTACCTCACTAGGAGATTTTGGACAATCATCTACAAATAACTTTGTTCCCATAGAAATAGGAACACATAGTGGTCTACAATCTGCCATGTTGAACCTGTCCAACACAGACTTCACATACTTACTCTGACTCAACCAAAGTTTTCTGTTAGACCTGTCTCTACTAATTTCCATACCCAAGATGTACCTTTCTGCCCCAAGCTCTTTCATCTCAAACTGTCCTGACAACTGAGATTTAAAATCAGAAATCATACCCTTACCCTTCCCAAATAGCAACATATCATCAACATATAATGCACCAATAAGAAGGCGATCATTTTCAACTCTAAAATAAACACAATGATCTGATTTTGATCTTACAAATCCAATTGACAACACAAAGGCATCAAACTTAAGGTACCACATCCTAGGAGATTGCTTCAAACCATATAGAGATTTATTTAATCTGCAAACTAAGGATTCTTTAGCTTTAACAATGTAGTGCTCAGGCTGTGACATATAAATCTCTTCCTCCAAATCACCATGAAGGAAAGTTGTCTTCACATCCATCTGTTCTATCTCTAAATCATATGATGTAGCAAGAGATAACAGAAATCTAATGGATGTCAACTTTGCAACAGGAGAGAATATTTCACCATAATCTATTCCCTCTACCTGTGACTACCCCTTTGCAACCAATCTAGCTTTGTATCTTTCAACACTACCATCTACATAGAATTTCTTCTTGAACACCCATTTACAGCCAATGGATTTTCTCCCTTGAGGCAAAGGTACAAGGTCCCAAGTTTTTTTTTTCTCCAATGAAACCATCTCATCATCCATAGCCTCAATCCAGGAACCTGCATCTTTCATGCCCAAAGCCTCTTTCACAGATCTATGCTCATGAGTGTTAGTAATCAAAGCAAAGGCACAACTGGAATCTAACATAGAATAACCAAACCTTTCTGGTTGCTTTCTTTCTCTCATGGATCTCCTCAAGGGCTGAGGTTGAGGTTGTTCTTCCTCTTCTTCCAAACTATCAGAGCTACTAGAGCTCTCCTCATCATTAGACCCAACATGGTCTCTCTGTTCAGTTTTCTTAGGGGTAGGAGGCAACTGAACAACATCTTTTTCTTTTTCTTTCTCAACTGGTTGTAGCACAATAGGAGAAGATGTTAGCTCTCTGAAAATAACATTTCTTCTATACAACACCTTACTAGTCACAGGATCCCAAAGCTTGTATCCTTTCACACCAACACTGTATCCGATGAAAATACATTTAACAGCTTTGTTTTCCAAGTTAGATCTTTTCTCCTTTGGAACATGTGCATAAGCTTCACAACCAAAAACATGAAGATGTCTAATTGAACACTTCTTACCAGACCACACCTCCATGGATGTCTTACCAACAAGGGCTGATGTAGGAGATCTGTTAACCAGATAGCAAGCAGTGGCCACAGCTTCAGCCCAAAACCTTTGTTCTAAACTAGCTCCACTAAGCATACTCCTAGCCTTATCCATCAGTGTCCTGTTCATTCTCTCTGCAACTCCATTTTGTTGTGGAGTATAAGGAGTTGTCTTATGCCTCTCGATACCTTGTTCTTTACAGAACTGTTCAAATTCTGCTGAGCAAAACTCACCACCATTGTCAGTTCTCACACACTTAATCTTCTTACTAGTCTGATTCTCTACAAGAGCTTTAAATTCCTTGAACCGACTAAAGACTTGTGTCTTACTTTTAAGGAAATAAATCCACATCCTTCTACTGTAATCATCTATGAAAGATACAAAAAATATAGACTTGGAGATTGAAGGAACTTTTACAGGACCAAATACATCAAAATGAATAAGATCCAAAACATCAGAAGATTTGTGAGAACTAGAGTAAAACTAAATATGATTTTGTTTACCATAGACACAGTGTTCACAGAAGTCAAACTTGAGATTGCAATCATTTAACCCCTCAATGAGATTTTTATTTTTCAGGGTTATGAGACCCTTTTCACCAATGTGGCCAAATCTCATATGCCACAACATTGTCTTTTCTGCAGGAAGCTTACCTTTCAAGGTGTTTGCACTACCATCGAAACCAATAACCACAGAATTCTTCACTACTTGTTCAGATGGTGAGGATGAAGAACTATTACATAGAGGAATACATGCATCTAGCTGAAATAAAGTACCTCTCCTAGTACCCCTTGCAAGCACTATCGATCCTCTCATCATCTTGCATCCTTCTTTAGAAAAAACAACTTGCACACCTACATCATTCAACATACTTACAGATAATAGGTTTCATGCCAAACCTAGAATGTGCATAACTCCATTGATTCCCTTTACTCATCCATTAGGAAATTTGATAGTGACCCTTCCACGTCCAACTATCTTTAGGTGAGAATCATCACCCAAATACACCTTTCCACCATTGAACTCTTCATATTTTGAGAACCAGTTTCAATGAGAGGTCATGTGAAAAGATGCACCTGAGTCAACCAACCACACATCATCAAATGCATGGGCTGCCAAAGCTGCGATGAATGCATCGCCATCTTCTTGAGATCTTTCTGAAGCTAAATCTGAACCTTTCTTCTTCTTCTTCTTCGGCTCTTTACAGTCTTTACGGAAGTGCCTAGATTTATCACAGTTCCAACATTTTTCCTTGGACTTATTGGAAGTCTTTGACTTCCCACGGGATTTGGATCTACCCTTATTGTTAGACTTATTATCATTTTTCTTCCCTCTTTCAGTGGATCTCCCACGAACAGCAAGGGCTTCTTTTTTCGAAACGGAAGCCTTTCTTCGCATCTCCTCTGATAGCAGGGAAGACACCACATCATCCATTTTGAAGGTGACTAACGTGCTTCTGAGAGCCATCACTAGATGGTCCCATGAATCCGGTAAAGAACACAAAAGTGTGTAGCAACGATCCTCCTCCTCTAACTTGACACCAGCTAACGTCAACTGTGCAGCCAGCAGATTAAATGCATTTAAATGATCCGTTAAGGATCCACCTTCCTCCATTCATAGAGAGTAAAACTTCTTCCTCGGGAACAACTTGTTCACTAGAGATTTGGCCTGATACACGGCCACAAGTCTTTCCCACAAACTATTTGCAGTTTTCTCATCTAGAACATTCAAAAGAACTGCATCGGTTAAACAGAGTCTTATGAGACCCTTAGCTTTACGGTCTTTGATATCCCAATTTTCTTGAGCTATAGTTGCTGGTCTTGTAGCACTTGAAGTCACTTCCCATAGGTCATGATCTTCCAACATGTCTTCCATCTTGAGTTTCCACAACTCGAAATTAGTGCCATTAAATTTCTCCACCTCCATTCTTCCATATGATGAACTCGCCATCTCAATCTGCAAATAAGATTCAGAATGCTTTGCACAAAACTCCCATTCAAACTTGAGATCAACTCAAAAAACCCTACCCAACAACTAGGATCAAAAGTTGATCAAGCTCTGATACCACTTGTAAGGAAACTCAGGTGCAAAAATAGCTTCCTACGCTAATCTCTATACGAAAGTATTGTGCAAATTCTTTTAAACCCTTACAATTTCAAATTTGTTAACTACTTTAACAAAGATATTGTAACCATATACCATGCATACAGAAAAATAGAGAATGACACAATGATATACCCTGGGGAAACCTTTCGGTAAAAACCCTAGCACTCAAAAACCTGCACAATGTATTGATCAAAACTATTACAGCTTACAATGCACTTGCAATGCAAGTTCTTTCAGAAGATTTCCAAACCCTTGAAGACAAATCACGGTAGCATAAAATGTTCCAACAATACACTCACTTCACTTCTCTTCGCAACCCTAAAAATGCTTATATCATGCGCTTCACATTTTAGGGCTACTCCCAAAGATAACCGTATTAGGGTTTTACCATTCTCCAAGAAAATAGGAACCCCAAACCCCACGATTGGGGAAGAGTGTATAATACTCAAACTTATCAGTTGCCACATGTCTTCACCTGTCATTGAATCTTCCTGACATAGCTCTTACGTGTCATAGGAATCCGTCATAACCATTTTAGCCATGATCTCCTTACACACAATTCAAGATGCCAACACATCAACATTATTTGCAAGAAATACATTTCACAAAACAAATAATAAGAATAGGAATTATCCAACGTTGAGACACCTTATTCCTGAAAAAATTATGGATACCGTTTCCCTCGAAACTATTTCTGATTATATGATCATAAATATACTTGCCCTCTTCTAAATCAGAGAGCAAAGCACTCACCTTGAGCACAAAGGTAAAGGTCATATTGTCAGCATGTAACCCTTCATCTTGCATTTGGTAGTATAATCTAAGAGCTTCCTCATAGATCCCAATACACAATCATGGTGTTCCCTAAAAACACATTTCATTCAGACATTTTGTCAAACAGTTGGCATGCTTCTACCATGCTGCCACAGACTAACTAGTTGCGTGCTTCTCCATCCTTGGAGTGCGTATACTAGCACTTGTACCGGTAGAAGGTGTAAGGGGTATGCTGATAAGTCGTAGATGTGAAAGCACTATTCAGGAAAATGTGGCATCGTAGAAGGAAGTCTTGTACTTAGCAACATCCATTATGGATGAGTTGAAATTAAAGTTTAGGCAAGTTGCATATTTTGAAGGTATAACCCCAAAAAGTTAGTATTTAAATAAATTTGAACACATTAAAAAATGGTGTATATGTAAATAGAAGAAAAATAGGTGTAAACAAAAGCACGGTAGGAAACAAAGGTTTTTTTTCCATTGATGGATGGAAATAAACATGAAATGTGCACAAAGAAAGCATAGTTTTTTGCATGTCATTATGTTCAAATAACTACATCATAAATGTGATAGTGTATTTTTTATAAAACCATTTACCAAAATTCAAAACTAATAAAATTAGATTTTCACAATTAAATGGTATTCTCTATAATAAGAATTGTCACATTCAAAAACAACGGGTTATCAAATTTCAAAACTTCTATAAGTATAATAGTAAAAAAAAAGTGATTCCAAGGACAACTTTGATAACATAAATACTTCTCAATACATGATAAAAATCTAGAATAAGTTAAAAATTGTATGGTTTATGTTTTGATGGACAAATATCTGAAAAAAAATTAAGACTCTGATTGGGTGAAGATGAAAAATAACACAAAATCATCTCTTCCACCTTTTGCTAAGGATTGTAATCATGTTAAACCTTTTTGACAATGGCTGCAAAACACACCATTTAAAACAAATTATCAAACTGTCATTGGACATATCTCTGCCAACAACTTTCTCGTTTCGCACGTGGAAATTTTAGATTTCTAGTTTTACTTAAATACAGGCATATGCTTGATTACTATTGAGAGTTAAAAAATCACAGAAGTGGACAGATGGTTATATATATTATAAGGAAATTATGTCAATCATGCACGTATTGGGTAAATTTAAGCAATACTTGGTGGATGGTCAATTTGTGATCAAATTGATTAGAGTAACTTTTGATATATTTTATCATTCAAAAGGATCTAAATAAGTGGAAACAAAAGTGGGTGAGAAAATTCAAAGCATATGATTTCATCCTCTGCATCAACCCTGGTTCGATTCTCCCTAAACCTGAACTCCAAAAACTTATTGGCCTTCTCTTTTGTGGCAATGTTTCCAGATGCGATACATGGCTTCTTTTCTCCTACCTCTGCATGCAAGCCACTTTAGCTTCCAATTTTTTTGGTGGGGTGATATGCAATTCTTTATTCTCTAGAAGCTCTCTTGTTGTGCCACATGCATTCAATCCAATTAGATGAAAATAGAAGAGATGCACCCAAACTTTCATATGAATCTTCATCGTATTGAAATTTTTGATTCAAAAGAAAAGGTTGTTCTTTATTTTTTGTACTTCAAGTTTAATAAATTGGGTGAGAATTTGGTGAACTAATGGACTTCATGGTCTTGAGATGCATTATTTAATACTGTCCAGTGGAGCATAGTCATGGATTTTCAATTTCCTTATAGAATTTAATGGGTTGTTTCCTATGAAATGCATCAATTCATGAAAGTTTTATTCAAATACAGAAATCAATGTTTATATTGGAGATGATTCAAACTTGGAAAATAAATTAATACAAGAAGAGTTAGGACTCAAGAGAAACATGGTCTATGAATGGAAGGGGAGACAAACTAATGCAAGCAGAGTTAGGACTTAAAAGGCCTATAAATGCAGTTATAAACTAATTTTGACAAAATGAATTCCTTTTATTAATAATCTATTTTATAAAAGAGGGGAAAAGAACATCTGGGTCATGCTAGGAAATAGGTAATGTATGTAGAATTTGGAAGCCTAAACAAGGCATGTGTATTGTTTGGCAGAATGACATGGAAGATATGTATCCAAAATTTGAAAGCATAGACAAGGCATGTGAAATTTTGATAGAAGGCATATAAGAATGGTTTCAAAGAATGTCGTGATTGCAAGATATGAAAATGTTGAAGCATTCATAAGGCACTTGCATTGTTTGACATAATGCTACTAAGAAACATATTCTCATGGATGCCCTTATTGCATGAAATTGAAAAAATAGATCTGGTACATTCATAAGATGTTGAATTTTTTTAACATTAAAGGCTCTTAACATCTTTCACATGTAAAAAAAGTAATTCAGTGCTTTCAATTAAGGTTTGATAGAGCTCACTAATTTTTCACATAGTCCGAGTTTCACAAGACAAGGAAAGGCCAAGCATGGATTGGAGTTCCAGGCTATTATGTCGTAATACTTTGTTGAATAGGGTTTCCACATTTTTTCATGTGAATGTCGATAAAAACAAGCTTTGTATGAAACATCAATCTTACAAATTGAAAACAAGATAAAACATCAAATCCTAATTTATATTCTCGTCCATCTCAAAGAAAATACCAATTCTTTTGCTAGGTACATAAAAATGCATAAACATAAAAAGTAAGACCCATAGCGAGCCATCCATATAATAATCTCATCAATAAATTAAGCACTAAAATGAAAAAAAAATCATTTACAAAAAAAGAAATGAGAAAATCTCATGTGAATCATATTTTTACCTACATTCTATAGAGTTGTAGAACCCATACAACAATCTTCTTTGAAGAATCCACCCAATTTATGGATCAAACCAACAACACAATTAGAAATGTAGATCAAAACAAACAAGACATGTAAACATGGTCACTACTATGAAAACATAATTGTAAATACGGTCTTATAAAAACAATTCAGAGGGAAGCAATTTCTTAGAGAAACGCACAAAAACACATGAGAATACATGGAAGAGTGGTTGAATGCAGTTCTTAGGTGCCCACATGGAAACGCATATTTTGTCCAAATTCAAATTTATTATGACCTCCAATGTAATGAATAGTGTGAATCATTCACATTTGTAATAGCCATGGGAGGAGGAGTTGCATTAATGAAAACCCTTTTTGCAAGTGTCGATGTAGCTGAGAAGTAAATGCACTCAGGGTACCTGAAATGACATACCATGATAAAAAGCAGATGGACAATGTATTGCATGTACTACATAGAGAAGAATTACCATCATCAACTTCCATCATAAAAGGTGCACGTAATCTAGAGAGGATGAACATGTTAAATAATATTTACAGTTTCCCTAGCTAAATCAAGGTTTATGCCAAACAGGGCACCTGTAATCATTGTTAAAAAAGAATGAATAGTTCTAGCAAATTGGTAGCCTAGGTAGGCAAGATTGATTTCTTATGTTTTGTAGAAATGGGATGTTAGTGAGCTGTCCTCTTTTCACAAATTTGTACCAATTTCCAGTTGGTATTACTAAACCATTACGACATTAGATGAACAAATATGTCCTTTGCAAACTCTAGTCGAGTAGCCCAACACAAAATTTGGTCATCATGGTAGATTTTGCAAATCTGTACGCTCACAACACATGTGTGCACTAAAAACAAGTTTTACTATCACAGTTCAAAATTGGAGAAATGGTGGTTTCAATCCCGAGACAGGCTTTGTGGGGTCCATACGCGAGCAACCTCGCAAGTAAAGCCTATTAGGTAATAAACTTACATTTTTCTAAAAGAAAATATTTAGAAAAACTCTTAAAAATTATTATTTATATACTATGATCAAATGTAAGATGAATAATCATTTAGTTTCAATTAATATATAACATATTTAATTCATAAAAAAAATTAAGGTTAATTATATTTAACATATGTATCAAATTATAATTTCTTAAGAAAATTATTTAAAATGCAAAAGGTAATATGTTCTATAAGGCTAATTATATTTAACATATGTATCAAATTAGAATTTCTTAAAAGAATTTATTTAAAATGTAAAACATAGTATGTACAAAAATAGACTTCTAAAAGTAAATGTTGAAGAAATAGATATTCAAATTATATTATTTAATATAAATTTAAAAGAATCCTAAATAAGAAAAATCTTAATCTATTAAAAATAAGAACAATCTCCAAATCTTATTTAGATTTTATTAAAAATTTAGATCAAATTATGTCTTATAAACTCCTATTCATTACATTTCTATTAATCAAAAAAAATATTTTAAACTTTTATTCATTTAATATTTATTAAATAAATAAATAATATTTATAAACTTTAATTATATGCATATTTTTATAATAATATAAACAAATATAACAACTCATTAATTATTCTACTTTTGTAGTATAGAAATTTTACAATTTAATACCAGATTCATAAAACATTCCACTTTTTATTAATCAGGTAAGAAGAAGGCATCAACATTGCCTACAAGCTACTTGCATGAGAATAGAGAGGAAATAATATTGTTGATAGAGGTGAAAAAGGCGCATTTCTAACCCAAGGGTTAGTGTGAGACTCTACAAATAGAGATGGCCATGGATAAATGGGGATCATAGATAACTCTTCCCTTATGTTCAACTTTTCCTTCTTATTGAGTCATTTGGAAGAGAGGCAGATGTATGTTAATGGTTATATCATGCCTTGTAGCTTACAGGCATTGGGATCTATTTTTGAATGTAAGATGTACTTCCTGAGAGATTAGATGAGGCTGCCCTCTCTTCAATTGTCCCAATAAAAGAGGTGTTTCCTAAGATGATGATAGTTGCATTGATATCTTTCCATTGGAAAATCGATGTGCAAGAAAGCAAAATCCCATTAAAAAGTTAACAAACGAAAGACGTCTTCTTCCATATCAAATGAAAAGGAAATAAAGTAGCAGACTTTGCTTGCCAATCTCAGCCTATAGCCAAGAATGAAATAAATTAAATAAATTTGTTTGTAACAAGATAACATTTGAATCAACGTTGGACTTTGCATCACTCTAGCTTGGAGAGGAAGATGATGAAAGGCAACTCCAAGAAGTGATCCAACAGAACTGTGCGCCTTCACCATTCATGTTTTCCTACTATGTAGGAAGATGGATGGAGAGTGAAAGTGCAACCCGACTCTGCTTGGACGAGGCCTATCCTCTATAGTGGGAGTTACCATTGAAGAAATCTTAAATGACAGGGATCTTCTTTCATGCACAGGTGTTCATATGTTCAGATCAATTTTGCACGTAGTCGGGTGGTGAATCAGGTGGCATGTCTAACCGGTTGTGCTTCCCTAAGAGAGATTAATCTTTGTTTTT
Organism: Chamaecyparis obtusa; assembly: GCA_027943335.1. Taxonomy (NCBI): domain Eukaryota; kingdom Viridiplantae; phylum Streptophyta; class Pinopsida; order Cupressales; family Cupressaceae; genus Chamaecyparis; species Chamaecyparis obtusa. Next base: position 482,414 of record BSBK01007872.1, read on the forward strand.
TATCCCTCTGGGAGTTCCCAAGGTTGAAATGTTTACGGAATGTGGAGAAAGTGGAATTTATACAGAATACGCGGAGCTTCAAAGTACTGACATCGACAGTCGGTCTTGGTGGGTTGCATTAGTATTCCTGGCTGAATAAAAGAAAGTTTCTGAAACTCTATTGTGGGATCATGATGCAGTGAAGGCATCTCCAGATATAGATGTGCCAAGTGATTTAGTGGCATGTTCAAATATAGATGTCCAGATAGAGCCGTGTGTTTCATTAAAAGTTTTCTCAGTGCTCAAAGTTTTGGAATGTTGTGACGCGGAACTGAAAGATCTTCAACTTTGGAATTTAAGAAATGTAAAGAAGCTTCTGAATCTGAGACTTCTATCAAAATTGACTATGGTCAAACTTGGCAAGTGTGGAATAAGGGATCCCCCGGTTCTTACATCGTGTGTCTTGTTGGAGGATGTTTGTTTTTCCACACTGGAAAATTTACAAAGTTTTCCCAACTTCTCACAACTGGAGAAACTAAAGAAGTTAAGATTATATAATTGCTGGAGGGTTGAAGATCCTCCTGATATTAGTGGATGCAATGAATTGTAGGTTTTCCATCTAGTGTATAATGACAGTATGAAAGGACTGCCAAACATGGGAGAGTCCCCAAGATTAGAGGAAATAAAACTGAGTTGGTATTCTAATAAGGAAATAGATGTGGACAGTTCTGTGTTCCATGTGGACCTTGAATGATGGAGAGATTTACAGAGGAAACCTTCTCAAATTAACAAGAAATCGCTTCGACCATGTGCGTTTTGATCGACGAGAAAGGTTAGGAGGGAGAGATAGGAGTTCAACTTGTGTGAAAACAAGAAAATTTTCTTGATTTACTTTCCTTCACAGCTAATGAAAATTAACAAACCATCAGGCTTTCAAAAACCAAATCACAAGAAACCACAAGCATTTACACACAAAAACGGAGATTATTCTGAAAGCACAATAATGAGAAACCATTTAAGCAGAGAAAAACAAAGACGATATTTCCATTTAAGCAGCGAAAATAAATAAATTATTATGCATGAATTGAATTGGGGTGTGACGTGCGCCATTTAAACTATAGGTTATACATGTAAACACTAAACACCTTTTTCGTATGCTTACAATCTGCAGAATCTTCTCCAATCCGATATCTTATTTTCTTGAGTACCTTTGTATTCTCCACTTCAAAACAATATCAAGAACAAGCATTAAATTGTATTATCCAATCCCGTTATAAAAGGTGAATGAGGCAATGAGCCTGGAGAAAGTCGTTGCAGAAATAAATCCTCCTGAAAAAAGAAATGATAGCAGATTGCGTGGAAGTTCACTTCATGTTATGAATGCTTATGATCTGTGACCCAATACATCACATCCCCTCAAGAAAGGTGCACGAAAAAATCATAGCCCAAATCTGTCAAAGACTACACGCGAGTAACTTGTGTTTTGGACCGATGGAGATTTGTGCTGGTCCCAACGATCTATATAATCGAGTTCTGCAAATCTGTATGCTCAAATATGTCTACTATGCGCTACAATGTAGACCCATTTAGTGAATGTTATCATCACAACGTGATCCCTGAGCATGGTTTTTGAATATACACTTTCCGCTGACGCAGTTCAAAACCAGAGAATTAGCGGTTTTAGCCGTGAGACAGGTTTTCCCTACGACTGTACGTGAGCAACCTCGCAGGGAAAGCCTATCGGCCAATTATATCTTTTATAAAGTTACGTATACTAAAAATCTTGAACAAAGATTTTGTGTCCACTATTGGTGACGGAGGGCATTCAAAGGGTTTGACCACAATTTACTAATATTTATTTTGGGTTAGATATTCTATTTTAAATCTATAAGAAGTGTCCGTTAGTCCCATTTTCCTATAAATCATAAACGGAAGTTTGTAAGATGATTTATTTATATTCCATGGTAATTTCTTAATAAATTTACTAGATCAATTAAGATAATTATTTATTTTTATATATGTAATTTATAAGTGTTATCATTACTTTCAATTCTTCTTGATAGGTGGTAATTACACTTTAATGTTATTTAGACAAAGCTATATTTATTTTAATTAAGTTAAAATAAAAATGTTCTATGTATTTTAATTAAGTTAGTTTTTTTCATGATTGAGACTTATTCAAATTAATTCATATCTATTAAACTTTTATCTTCTTCATGTAAACATTTGAGAGACTTGTATATTTGAATATCAATTTTTCTAACCTATCAAATAATATGAAATGTAGAGTTGTATTATTATATCCATTTGAATTTGTGATCAGTTTAAAGTCATTTTCATCATGTCCAAAATTCTCAAAATTCTAATTTATATCAAACCATGATGTCCTAAAGTTAGTTCATTTCTAGTATTAATGATGGCAGTTCCACTTGAAAAGTTGCCTATGATCATCTCTTAAATTGAAGGGTTGTCTAAAGAACAATGAAAAATAATATAAATACAAATTGTTTGTAATTTTTTTTTGAAAATAGTTTTAGATTATATTTTGAGTAAATATAAGCTTACCATTGAGCCCACAATGCGTAACAATGTTGATTGTGCCTTTTGAAGCATCTAAATTAACCATTATGGGTTATACTAACAAAGATTTTTAAGTTGAGAGGTGTATACCAAAACAACTTCACATTTTATCTTTTGAGGCATTTTATAGTAAAAATAACCACACTAATGTATTAAAAAGGACCAAGAGCCCATAGATTGGCTATAAAATCATTGAAATTAGAGCGCACTTACCTATTTTCCATATTATTTTTGGTCAAAAGAGTTATAGCTCAATCAGTTGAGCAAAATTGGTGAGGGCATGAGATATAGAAATCCATCCACTAAGGTTCAACCCCCTTGAAGCACGTTTGGGCCAAATTTAAAAACTAAGTGAATTTGACGAACAAGATTTCCCTACGCGTGACTTCTTAGCTAAAAGTGACTTGTAGTTTAGATACATATTATTACTCATATCATCGTAATCTCCTATATAAAGGAAGGTATGTCAACATCTATATATGATGACATACTTCCATAAATATTTAAAAAGTAAAAATTGCCTCCCCAATTATATAGTTAGAAATTGTTTATGTGTGGATGCAGGCTAATAAGAATACAATTTATCATTGAGATTTATAACTATGGAAACTCATATATAGGAAACTTGAGAAAAAGAAATAACTCATATGCACCCTAGCAACATGTATTTTTCTGATAACAATTATTGCATCATATAAATTAATGTTTTTTTATTGCATCTATAATAACATACTTGAAAAGTATAAAGAAACATGTCATGATTATTATTTTCCTTAGCAGTTTTGTACATCAATCTCAAAAACCATCTACTCCCAATATCATATCATATTGATTTCTTTGCTACCCATTTGATTCATACCACACTAACTAGTTATCTTGAATACTATTCACATATTTTGGTAAAGTTACCTAATAATTTTTTCCCATTGAGTTCTTTACTCATGTAATAGTTAATATATTCTTGGTGCTTGAACTTCCTATACAAGAGAGGATGTTCTTCATCAACAAGGTTGCTTGCAAGAGCCACTTCATCATCTAATCCTAGATAATAAAACATAGCAATAGATAATCGTGTTGTCAATTTGTTTGTCACTGCTTGATGTTCTATACTCTTGTAGATTTCATTTGTCATCCCCTATAATGAAATAAAAATTCTTAATAAGATATATTATAAATTAGTTATGCTAGATACAACTTAGTAATAGCCAAACTTAAATATCATTTACCTCTATTAGGTCACCGATATTAACAACAAGTGCATAAGGAATAGGTTCAATAGGAATCCATTTGTTATTCTTGCAAACTTGAAGGCCTTCTATTTGGTCATCCTAAAGCAAAAGTGTTATAGCACCTCCATCTGAACGATGACTTAAACCCAACACTAGATCAGTCCTAGGACAAGGTGGATATAAATTCATCCTTAATGTCATCATTGGATCATCCCCAAACTTTTCTTTGAAATAATCACTCTTTAAATGTAAGTTCTCATAAAATAGACCAAGGACCATCTGAGCTACCCTTTCCACTTGAATACTGTAACTCTATAATGCAGTTCTATAATCACGTATAAAAAAAATCATTAAATGGTGATTAAAATTATTGATTAAAAATTATTATATTATAAATTAATTTTATTTTTTTTGAAATAACCACTCTTCAACTCTTGTATTAAAGCTTGTGAAGAAAACAAAACTAAAGATGAAATCATATGGAAGATCTTAAAGAAACTGACCCTTGTATTTAAGGAGACAACACAAATGATTGAACAAGTTATACCTTGTATTGAAAATTTTACCAGAGAAATTCTTCTTGGAAGATTAGAAGCACCAGAGATAGGCTTGAGATAGTCTAGATGTTCGCCTAGAATTGAAACAACATTCAGCGCACTTAGTGTTCACCCTACTTTGTCAAGAAGTACTAGTGTCAGTGGAGATTATGTCAGTAGCAGAAGATCTAAGACTAAAGAAGACAAAAAGATTGAAGAAGGAATTGTCTTGCTTGTGAAAAGAGAACCAAAAGGTAAGAAAATCTTTAAATGTTGGGCATGTCAAGAATATGGTCATTTCACATCTAAATGCCCTAAGAGAGTTAAGAAATATAAGAACTTTTAACCTAGAAGGTCTAAGGAATGTTATTATGCTAATGATGAAGAATTTGAGGCTAGCATTGAGAAAATCTTAAGTGAAAGTGATAATGAAAGTGATGACATAGGATTTGTGGCAATAAAAGAAGAAAACTCTGAAACTGAAGTTAGAAAAGAAAAAGCTTTAGTTTCTCAAGTTGAAAAGAAAACTGATTGGATTATAGACAGTGGTTGTTCACATGATATGACTAGAGATCTGTAAAAATTTATAAATTTTAACAAATATGATGGATGAATCATTAGAGTTGGAAACAATGCACCTTTCCTGATAAAAGGAATATGATCTATTTATCTTGATCAAAATACTAACACTGATGATGTTTACTTTGTGGATGGATTGAAACATAATCTTCTAAGAGTTGGATAGTTAGTTGACAAGGGATATCAAGTTAGGTTTACTGAGAAGACTTGTGTGATCAAGGATAAGAATGTTAAGATGATTGGAACAAGATCAAGAACCAAAGGTAATATATTTCAGTTGAATCCCGCTAAGTAGACATGTTTGGTTACTGAAATTGATGACAGATGGTTATGGTACAAAAGGTTTTGTCACATAAAGTTTGATAACATTGTGAAAGTAAACACTACATTTGTGGTAAGAGATTTGCCTAAGATTATGAAACCTACTAACATGATATAAAAAGACTATTTTATGGCTAAGCAAAAAAGAAGTTCTTTTCCCAGTAAGAAATTCACCACAATAGAAAAATTAAAAATTCATCATACAGATCTGAGTGGTCCCACAAGGAATAGAGGATTCTACAGTGAAAGGTATTTTATGATTTTCGTTGATGACTTTACTAGATTGATGTGGATAGCATTTATTAAAGAAAAATCAGAAGCATTTGACAAGTTTAGATTGATTAAGAACAAAGTTGAGAATGAATTAGGAATGAAGATTAAATGTTTAAGGTCTGATAGAGGTGGAGAATTTACTTCAAAGGAATTTAATATTTTTTTTGAAATGAATGACATTAAGAGACAGCTTTCAGCCCCTAGAACACCTGAACAAAATGGTATTGCAGAAAGAAGGAACAGATCAGTAACTTAGGCAGCAAGAGCTATGTTATTTGAGAATGATATGGTGAAAAGATTCTGGAGAGAAGCAATGAATACAATAGTATATACAATGAACAAAGTACAAATCAGAGAAGACACAAACAAGACACCTTATGAATTATGGCTTGGACATGCACCATCAGTTTAGTATTTCAGAATTTTTGGATGTAAATGTTATATTAAGAGAGATGATGACATTGGTAATTTTGATCTGAGAAGTGATGAAGGTATATTTCTTGGTTAATCATTGAAAAGAAAAGCTTATATAGATGTTTCAATAAAAGAACTAAGACTATTATTGAGAGCACAAATGTTAAAGCAGATGAGAAATTTAGAATTCAAGAAAGAGTAATTGATTATGATTCAGATGAAGAAGTTTTCCCTAGAATTGATCAAGAAAATGTTGAATTATTTTATGAAACTGATAGTGATTTTAGAATGACAATTACATTGAGGAAATAAGAGAAGAACCGAGACCAAAACAAAGGATTGAAGCAAGAACTCAGACAGTGACACCTAATAATAGTCTAATGAGGAATCATCCTACTAATTAGATTATTGGGAGAAAAGAAAAAGGACTTATGACAAGAAGTAAGGTACAAGAAGAAATATAGTTGATTTCTTAAATTGAACCTAAATCTACTGATGAAGCTTGTAAATATGATAATTTGATTCAAGAAATGAAGGAAGAACTAGATCAAATTAAAAAGAACAAAACTTTGGAATTGGTCCCTAGACCTAAAGATAAAAATGTTATAGGAACTAAATAGGTTTTCAAAAATAAGATGAATGAACAAGGTGAATTTTTAAGAAACAAAGCAAGATTGTTATTTAAAGGTTACTCACAGCAAGAAGGAATTGATTATGAAGAACCATTTGCACCTGTTGCAAGAATTGAAGTGGTAAGAATGTTTTTGGCTTATGCAGCTTATAAGAAATTCAAAGTTGTAATGTGGGAAAATGAGGATGATGCTTTGATGTAATTGTATGAATATGTGTGTGAGAGGGGAGGGGGGATGTAAGATCTTGATCTTAACCCCAAATTCACAAAGGAAAGATCCAAGTTGATTAACCACAAGACGATGATTAATGCACAAATGAATCAATCCATAGAGAATATGAAGAAAGGAGAAAACCTTACATTCCTTTATGGAAAGAAATATTGAAATATTAATTGAATTGAAGATAAATACTAACCTCAAAATATGACAGATCTGGAAAATGATGTTTTCTGGTGTTTGTATTCAGTTTCAGAAAATTCTGCAACAGGATCTGGCATGGACACATAGAAATATAGAAAACCTAAAAACCTTCTGCTTTTCTGAGAAACATCTACCTTGACCCAAGACAGGGGTAAGATCTTACCTTGGGGCACAATCTTGCCCCTTTATGTCGACCTTGACTTGCACTCCTCTGACGAAATTTCTATTCATGGATCCTGAAACTTTGTTGAAAAGGGTATTCAAATCTGAACTATGATTCATTGTCCCACACTTGTACCTATAAGAAAAAGAGTTTTCTTGTTTGGATGGGGGGTTTGCCTTGGTCAAACACCAGTTTTGAATCAACCTTTAAAATGGAATTGAAATAGGGAATTCTAGCAAGTAGTAGAAATATTTCTAACAACGAAGCTATGATATTCAATAGATATGCAATTGTATTTGAAATATAAACAAGTATGTTGATATGAACGCTTGGACTCAATACTAAAACCCATAAATTTAAATCCAAACCTCCATGATGGTATGCTTGGAATACACTTTGAAGGGGGAATGAATTGATCTTGAAGATTAACAAAGGATCTTGAAGGAAGATCACACCATCATGATGGATAGATGTAGGGTTTTGAATAATGAATCTTGAATGCTTGAACCAAATCCCTCAAAGGAGTGAATGCTTCAATCCTTGATCTTTAATGGAAAACTTGAATGCTTGAATGCTTCCTTGATTGAGAATGCTTGCTTGATCTTGATTGAGATATGTAGATGAGATGTGTATCTTGGCTTTCACATTATGCTTGATTTCAATGGATGGTGGATGTGAAAATGAGAGGAGAAGGCTTCCTTTTATACACGTTAGGGAAAAAACTTCTAGAGAGGCTAAGATAGGAGAATTAAATTCCAATTTAAGCCTTTATTCTTGGAAGTGGACCCAACTTAAGTATCATTTAAGATTTTACCATTTTGAAGCCTGAAACAGCCGACCCAGAAGTAGGAGAATAAACTTTCTGAAAACCCAACATCTGAAAAATTCTAGATTCTAAAATTTGGACCCAAGGCCAAGGTCGAGGTCAACTCTGACCTAGGTAAAGGCCAAGGTCAAGCTTGACCTAGGTCAAGTTTGAGGTCGACCTTGACCCAGAAGGTCGACCTTGACCTTGACATCAAGAATCTTAGGGTTTTAGGTCAGAATACCAAAAATAGGTTGGAAAGAGCTAGAAAGAGGGGTGGAATAGGGGGAAAAATAAGATCCAAGCTAGAGATCCTATCAAAGCATCTGACATGACCCCAAACCACCTACTCAAATGGCTAAACCAGTCCTAACTGGAAGTGCTTCCATTTTCTGACGATACATTTAGCCCCCACTTTAGCAAGAGTGTGGATTCAATACAAACTCTTGGTAAAGGAGAAGAAAGATCAAAGTGGATTCACAACCAGATAGAATAACACTTAGTTAAGGACACAAGCCCCCAAGCTAAGGATTCTAACTCAACATACACACATGAGGGTGTGAAAATAAAGAAAATAAAGACAAGGCTAAAAGACACAAAAAGAGGAGTTAGTAAAAACAAACCTAAATCAACTAGCAAAGGAAACCTTGCTAAGAAATTCTTCCTATACTAATATCATATTTGGAAAGATATCATAAAAGCATAAATGATTACATAAGGAAGACAAGAGAAACATTATAAATAACATAGCTTCATGATCTAATCCTACTAGCATGAAAGTGAAAAGAGAGAAAGGGAAAAGAGTGATTACCTCACCTAGTAAGATGTGCACCTTACCGTGTATCACCAAAGAGGGAGAGCCAAACAGGTAGCCAAACCTAATAGTTCACCCATAAACTATGCATTGAAGTTGTAATGCATCTTCTCATAGCATTTGGAATACCCATAGATTTACATTCTTGTGTCAACATGGAATATAAAATGCATGTCTCTTCAGGATTTACCAACTTATGTGCATTACCTTCAGAGGATTTAGCATATTGAAAATTGAAAATGTGACGTATCTCTTTAGGATTTAGCAACTTATGTGCATTACCTTCTAAGGATTTAGCATATTGAAAATTAAAAATGCATGTCTCTTCAAGATTTAACAACTTATGTGTGTTACCTTCCGAGGATTTAGCATATTGAAATTGAAAAGAATATATAAGGGAGACCCTATATATGTCCCCCTCCTTAGCATGGCTACCTACTAGCCAAGATAAGGAAGAGAAGGAGGATACCTTCTTCACAAAGTAAGGAGATATCCTACTTAACAAAAATGTATACTATATCCTTAGCGAAGGGTATTGACCCTCACATCTAAGAGTATAGATAATTATGAAAAAGGATATGTCACTTATGGAAAAAGGATCCTCATAGAGAAAGGGATCTTATCAGGAAGACCCCCTTCATAGACAAGTGCTTTAGATAAAATATCACCTTTCAAAGAAAGAGGGACCTAAGATTCAATCATCAAGCCCCCTTTGTGATCAAGAGGAATAGGAATCTTGGAACAGAGGAATCAAACTCTAAACCTACATCAATGGCATGATTTTATAAAGAACATAATTTGCAAAATAAAGAAGAGGTGATAACCTAGGAAAATAACCTCTCACATGAAAGGATATCCATATCCAAAACATCAGTCAGTATAATGAAATAATATTGCAAAATAAATAAATGCCACTAAGCTAAGGAAAGTAGATCCCTAGACAAAGAGAAAGAAGGAAGAACCTTGCCCCCCAAGGATGAAAGCAAGGGATATCTTTGCCACAAAATGTTATTAAAAAAATATATCTTGAATATTAGAAGATGAACTATGGATGATTATGAAAATAATACAAAAAACATAGGAAGGTGTATGAAAATTTAGATGTAAATTATTCTAAATAAAATATTAACTAATCTAAGTTAATAAAACAATCTAAATGCTACTCAATAAAGATTACAAAGTGATCAAATGAAGAACTAAAACAAATTTACCTTCACTCACCCATTGTAGCTTGTTTCCATTGTCCTCCTTGCCTTGCTTTCTTGAGGATGTTGAGCTCTCAGATTTTCAAATAAAGCTCCTTTCCAAGATGCTCTCAATGTGTGGAGATTTGAGTAAATGTATGCAAATGGCCTATGCTTGATTATGCAAAACTAATGAATGAAATGATATAGAAATGCTTGATTTTCTTGATGATTTTGGATGCTTGTATGCTTGATTTCCTATTAAATATTAGCTCACAAAGAGGAAATGAGGCTCCTTTTATAGATTTTTGGAGGACCCAAGTCTAGGTGGCACAATCCTATGGTGGAGATTGAAAGGTGGAAGATCCTAGGGCTATGATTGACTTGGTTGAAGGGGTTGAGGGAAAGGGGGATGTAGTTGGAATGTGAGAGGAAGAATAGGGATGATGTTCCTCCTACATTGACATGGAAGAGAAGAAGGTGGAAGGGAAAGACACATGTCAAGTGTCTCACAAAGACCATTGAGAGAAAGAGGGAAGGACTTTTTCCTCATAAGGACTCTTTGTACAAGTGTCCTGTGAGTCACCTTTGACCCTTAGAGGTGGCTTGAGAAGCTCCTTAGGAATAGGGATAGCCTCTTGACTTAGTGTAGGGGAAGACATGTGGTCATGAGACCAAGTATTATGAGGCCACATAGCCCTTAAAAATAGGACATGTGTGGATGATGATAATGATTTATTAATAATTAATAATAATTAATTATTTTAGCCAAGGTAATGTGTCAAGTGACTAGGTGGATGAGGTAGACTAGGAGACTTAGTCATATTTAGTGATTGTGTAATTGATTAAATCACTTAAATAGGACTATTTAGAATACTTAGGATAGGAGAATAGACTATAGCGAATTTATCAAATAAATTGAATAATTTATCTAATAAATAGAGGAATAAATATTAATTAAATAATAAATATTTAAGTAATTCATTAAGTCAATATTAATAAATAATAAATATTTAAGTAATTCATCAAGTCAATACTAATTAAATAATAAATATTTAATTAATTAATGAAATCACTTTTTAGTGTATACATTTTGCCCCTCTTTGAAATAATGTGTTGGTCCCATTGTTTCAAAGAAAAATTCAAGCATTTTTGCCCCTGCCCCAAATAATGTCACAAACAACCTTTGCATGCCCCCTTGAGAGATTGATTTTTTAAAAAATTGTTACATTTTTTTGTTATATTTATTTTTGGTTTCACAATCAATCTCACAAAAAGATGCAGAAGAAAAATGGGTGAAAATGGGATGAAGTAGAAAGAAGATGAGAGCTAGGGTCCACACATCAAGCAAAATGGGTCCACATGCTATATATAGGACCAAGGGGTCCATAATAGGGTCATTATGCACACTTGTCATTTGGAGATTGGAGCTTGGAGAGATAAGAGAAGAGCTATGAAGATGTCATACCCATTGTCAGATCACCAATTTGAGAGAGTCTGGTCCACTTCAAGAGGCCACCTGATTCGGGAGAGCCAGTAGGTGACTCACCCTACTTTGTCAATTCATGATTTTTTGCATGTTTAATTAGAATTTTAGCATGTTTAGGATAGATTGAATCATAGCTTTAGGATAGAAAAATTTTAGTCCTTCACCGAAGAAAAAATGCATAGTTGCAACACATGAATGCGCAACAACTGGTCATGTTTGTGCAACAAATGACTAGTTCTACACATATGTGTGGGGTACCTACACATTTGTGCTAGAATAAAAATATTATGGTGCATTCATGAAATAAAAACACACAAATGTTAGTTTGGCACATTTGTCAAATAGTGATGCACAAATGTTTAGGGTAACTGCGCAAATGTTAAATCTACACAAATGAAAGGGGGTTCTATGCAAGTATTTTTCTGTGCTGTGCATTTATGTCATAGGAGAAAATTTGAGCAAATCAACAAGTCAATTAGGTCGAACTTGATATCAATAAGCCGATATGATCTATCAGTGTTAGATTTTGATCGATTTGTATTAAGATAGGTAACATCATAACATGGTCGCTAGTTGACCTTCCTGATGGTAGATAATTGATAGAATAGGATAGGAAGGATAGATAGATAGATAGATAAGGTTTACCAAAATTTGATAGTTTGATTGTTTGTTGATTATGATAGGAGGATATCATAGACACTCTGATGTCACGAGAGAGATATCCTGTGACTCAGAATCTGAGGCCAGTGTTGTCAAAGACTGACAGGTTATTGATTAGGGCTACTTGACTATATCACATTATTTATATGCCTGAGATTCAGGCAAACCTAAGCATGTTGACCGCACTTTCTGAGAGATGGCACTCGAAGATGATTACCTTCCATCTCCCTACAAGAGAGATGACTATGACATTAGAGGATGTATATCGCATCCTTCACCTACCCATCACTGGACATTAGTGTAGTATGATCAGCAGGATGGTCTGACTGAGTGTAGGGCATTGTTTGGAGATGATGACACTGAGATCAGTTGGGAGGACATGGCTAATTTTTATGAGCCACTTCTTGTTGTTCTGGCCAGAGCTATCGGAGGCTACGTCTGTCTAGATCAAAGATCACATGGATTCACAGTTGGATGGGGCTAGACTTTATAGATGATGATAGATGAGGAGACCTATTTTTTTGGGGGGGTGTGCTTGCTAGCACACCTTTATCATGATCTTCTTTAGGTGGTATATCACAGGGGAGCATCACTATCAGCTGGCATTACATTGCTCCATGTTTGGGCATGGGAGCATATTGCAGTCACACAGCCAGTAGCTATGAGGTTCTAAGGTGTAGGGCAGCCTTATATCTTTTTCTATTCATCCATCCAGTCTTAGCATAAGTTGGGACATCTAGAGTTTTGGTGATATACCTTTGACACTATAGATTCTATGATCTAGAGACTGTACCTGGGGTATGAGCCATGGGAGGAAAAGAACCAACTTGGATTCTTCTTCGAGTCTAGATGGTTGATAGGGAGGACTCCCTACATTATTGAGAGATAATTGGTTAGTCGGGTCTTGCATCAGTTTGGTAGGATGTAGGGGATGTCGTAGGGGGTGACAGAGTTTGCATGCACCCACCAAGAGAGATGAGATTGGGGGCCCATGGTATCATTTGAGATTGTGCTATAGGAGTTCTTAAACATGTCTTTTTAGGCATGGTCCATGAGACAGGTGATCATAGACTTGGGGATAACAACTGATTACAAGAGGCACCTTAGGGAGCACCCATTACCTAGGTTGACTGATTTGGTAGAGAGGCCACTAGAGAGACATTGAAATAGGTGATGAGGGTGTGATAGGAGGGACTGAGGGAGGGGTTGATATGGTGATGGAGGTAGGGGTGATAGGCTAGGACCCTAGATGAGAGGTAGAGGTGTGCAACCACGGGGTTGATGCCACCCCCTATAAGACAGGTGTAGTGGCAACCACCAAAATAGTTTCTCGTAGGTGCCCCACTATAGATAATAGTAGGTGCTCCAACATAGATACCAGTAGCTACCCTGATACAAGTGGATCCTATGGTACAAGCATAGGTACCTATATAGGAAGGACAGGGACAGGATGAGGCAGATCTGATACTTGGCCATGAGAGAGTGGTACAGGGTGGACTTATACAAGATGATATACAGGACAAGCATATGATCGATATTGGAGATGATGTGGAGATGCCGAATGTGGGGGTACAGGATGTACAGGCAAAGATGGATGTCAGGGGCCATGATCTCTATTTACAGAGGGAGGATGTAGACATTGATGCATCGCTAGTTAGACTAGCAATGACACTAGTATAGGAAGACCATGTCCTTGGACTGGAGAGACAAGTGGAGAGACTAGAGAGTGAGAATGTTGTGATCAGGCATGAGCGAGATGTTTCTATAGAGTGCCTAGGGGAGGCTGAGACTCTATTAGATGAGCTATAGAGGATAGATGATTTAGGACCTCATGTAGATAGCTTATGTGTGATGGTACGGGATGGTAGGGAGATCACCTACTGGAAGGATGCATATAGACAGACTATGCCTAGTGATTAGTGGGTTGGGAGTTTCAGAGATAGCTCTTATGTAGTCTAGACAACTATTCATCAGACGCAGGGACCTACTGGTAGTGGAGGGGTATCATCACATCCTCCTAGAGCACCAATGGGTTTAAGAGATCCAACAACACCAAGACCATTTATTGTATCACACAGACAGTGACAGACTAAGTCCAGAGGTAGTGGCTCATAGTTATGTTGTAGAAACTTTTTATACCTAGATCACCATTGTATCAGTATATTTCATTATGTTTATGAATTGATGGACACACTTGGACACATTATCATTTTATGAGATATCATTGGACATTTGGACATTTTATTTGTTTTTATGAGATTCTATGTGATGGATTATATACACATGTTTATGCAGTTCTATTATGATTTGTTGTGATGATTATATATACATGTGCTTACTGACATATGCAGGATGTGATGATTTGCGTTGATATGCATAGTACTTATGATGTATAATGCAAATGGTTTACTTTCATTTGGATGCACAATGGTTAATGATCTAGCATGTGATGATAATGTTTATATAAATGCATTCCCTAAATGATTAGTTATTTAATGCTATATGTTACTAATGGAAAAATGTATAAACAATGATGAATATGACAATGTAAATAATGGATAGTAAATGAATGATAGGATTCAAATTATATTATATGTAATGAATGAAAGTGTACCTTATGAAATAACAAAAGAGTCGGACAAATTTCAATATGAAAAAATATGAAAAAATGTAATAACCTAAGACATGATAGATAAAAATGTGATAAGATAATAGCTATGATGATATGTTACTCTAAAGGATCAAAGCATGCAATGTTAAATATGAAATGTTTATATACAACTGAACAAACCTAATGAAAAGAACACATGCCTAATGAACTATGCAAAATATTTAAGTGTGATAATAATGAAGATGAAACATGCAAAAGTTTAAAATGCAAGATGAAAGTTTTAGTTTTGTTACCCAAATGTCCTCAACTTAAATAATAATGTGTCCAACACAAGAAGAATAGATAAAGAGAATAGATGATCTAATAAGCAAGATAACCTACAAATCCCTATAAAAGGAGCACTGATATGCAACATGATTCAGATAAGTGTAATTCAAAATGAAAGATGAAATGAATATCTCCACAACTTCATGAAACATCTTAGAACTTCATAATAACTAGAATTTGATTCTCATCATCGAGCTCATTATGTTGCAAGGGAATGCAAGCATCATGGTATAATTAAACCGTGATGACCTGAGCATTTCTTGCATGGAGTTTAACAAAGAAAACTTGACAAGCATCTAGGTATAATTAAACCGAGATGACCTAAGTTTCATTTGCATAACAGACAAGGAATATTCTCCCCTCCATTGGGGAACAAATATTTGGAGTCGAGGTATGTGTGGTGTATCACCATTAATAACATTTACATAACAACATGAATTGCATGTTTTATGCTTATTATATAGATGAAGGCACTTACACACATACATCCCAATTACTTGTTCCTTCGACTTCATCAGAAAATATCCCACATAAAGAAATCAAAGAAAATATCATGTCCCATCCTAGCCATTCTAATCAATGACATATGGGAGTGTTAGACTCATGTCCAAGATATCCCAGAATAGCATAGGAAACATGATAACAATAAAATCCATATATGAATGCATAATCTATAATAAATCATTCTAACATGCTTGCCATGAATATACATTTCTTTGCCAAAAGATAGTGTTTAAGTGTATTGATCAGTTTGATTGATGTATAGCCATGTCAAATGTATAGATAAGAGGTCATGTTTTGAGGATAGATCATAGGTTATGAGTCATGATGAGGAGATCATTGTGTAAGAACATTTGATTGTGTTTTCTTGTCTAGTGAAAGTACTCCATTCTTGTCCTCTAAGAGTCATGACTATCATAGATCCACTTCCCAAACTAGGTCGAGGACATGCCCCCAGCCAGGTGATGGACTGACTTATTATGGATGAAGAAGGACACAACAAGACTAGGATGAAGACCAAGACAATAGACCAACCTATGGTGGGGTTTTATTATGGATATATACAGTAGAGAGTATGCTATGAACTGGCCATTTTATTATGATATATACATGGTGGGAAAGGTCATTGACTAGTCATTTTATTATGGGTATATACAATGAGCGGACACACTAGAAGAATCCTAATAGAGAGAGGAGCTAACTTGTCACAAATGGCACATGTTTCCAAGTTTTCACCACATGTTTTTATTGCAATTTTCTTTTGATTTTTTTTAATTTTGTTTTTATTTTTTTGTATTTTTAAGATTTATGATTTTTTTTGTGTTTTTGAATTTTTTTCTATATGCATATCCCTTGCATTGGGATTTCAAGCATAGAATTTCTTGAGGTGCATGTTGTTAAGAGGCTCATCCAAGAGATCTCCCTTAGGCATAGACAATTGATAAGCTTTGGAGCCATATACTATTGTAATCACAAAAGGACCTAACCAATTGGGTTCAAACTTTCCCTTCTTCTCACAATGTTGCTAATTCCTGGGATTCTCATGAAGGACTAGATCACCCACCTAAAAGTCTCTAGGTTTTACTCTACTATTGTAATAATGAGAAATCCTCTGCTAATAGACTTTCAAATGATCATAGGCTCTCTAATGGAATTCATCCAGCAATTCTAATTTAGCTAGTCGTACAACTCTATACTATTCATCTGGAATTAAATCTTTTAGAGAGATATGAAGAGAAGGAAACTCAACCTCGAGGGGTAGGACAGCTTCAAAAACATATACAAGGGAATATAGTGTGGCTCCAGTGGGAGTACAGATGGAAGAGTGGTAAGACCATAAGGCATGATTCAATTGGACATGCCAGTCATGGCCAGCATCATTAACAGTCTTTTGAAGGATCTTGAAAATTGTTTTATTAGACACCTCAGCTTGGCCATTACCCTAGGGGTAATAAATTGTGGAATAGTGGTGTGTGATGTGGAACTTCTCACATAGTTCATCCATGTCATAATTTTGGAATTTTTTCCCATGATCAGTGATAAGATGCATAGGGATACCATATCTATAAATGATATAATTAAGGATAAACATGGAGATTTTCTTGCTAGTGGTAGTGATCAATGGAACAGCTTCAATCCACTTGGTAAAATACTTAGTTGGGGTGATAATGTACTCATGGCCATTGGAATATGGAGGGTGAATTGTGCCCACAAGGTCGAGTCCCCACTGACTAAATGGAAATGTAGTTGTAAAAGGATGTAGCCGTTGTGCTGGTGCGTGAATAAGATTCTCATGTATCTGACATTTCTTGAATTTCCTAGAAAAGTGAAAGGAATCTATGTCCATATTAGGCCAATAGTAACCCATACACATGATCTTCTTAGCCAAGGAAGGACCACTCGAATGTGTCCTACAAATACCCTCATGTACGTCTCATAAGGTAGTTTGAGCTTCATCATGTTCAAGACATTGTAAGAGAGTACCATCAAGACCTCATCGATACAGGGTGTCAGATATTAGGATATAGTGAGAGGATTGGCATAAAAAGGTTCATTTTTGGTTTTGGGATATATTAGGTGGAATGGTATTGTCTTTCAGATAGGAATATATCTTTCCATAAGTTGTGGAGTCTTGTCCAATAATATGACATATGATACTTATATCAGGATCTTCGTATGTAGGATAAGTCAAGGATTCCACTAAGAACTCAAAATGGGCCTTTTTATCTTCTGCATCAAATATAGAAGCAATTGTAGCCATAGCATTTGTAGTTTTTTTATCATGCCTCATAATCTAATCAAAGGTGATGATTGAGAAATATTGCTTGAAGTCATCCACCATATGTTTATATGGTAACAACTTGTCATCCTTAGTCTAGTATTCATTATTAACTTGATTGATAATCAACTAACAATCTCCATAGACATTCAATTCTATGACTTTCCATTGTAGAGCCATCTTTAACCCAATTATCAAGGCTTCATACTCAGTGACATTATTTGTACAAGGAAAAAGAAACTTGTAAGACTTTGGTGTTGTATATCCTTGCAGTGTAACAAATAGCACTCCAGATCCTGAACCATGTTGAGTATATGATCCATTAAAGTACAACTTCCATGTCTATGTAGATAATGTCAAGATATGTGCATCTAGAAATTCTATATGTATAGGTTGATCATCTGCCAGTGGTACCTCAACTAATTAATCTACAATCACTTGTCCTTTGATGGCCTTCCTATCCATGTACTCAATATCAAATTCACTAAGTAACATAACCCACTTATCCAATCTACCCATTAATGTTGTCTTGCTCAAAAGATATTTCAAAGGATCGATCTTTGCAACAAGCTTGATAGAATGAGACAACATATAATGTCATCATTTCTATGAAGCAAAGACTACTGGTAGATAGGATCTTTCAATTGGAGAATAGTTTAGTTCATATCCCATAAAGGTGCAACTGATATAATATATAGCTTTTTCTTTTCCTTCTTGATCCTATTGGGCCAGAAGAGCACCTAGTGAGACTTCTATAGCTAAAATGTAGAGCAAGAGTGTCTTGCGTGGAATCAGTGACATAAGAGTTGGAGGATTTGCCAAATATTTCTTGATCTTAGTGAAGGCTTCTTCACACTTATCATCCCATTTGAATAAGATGTCTTTATGTAACAAATGGTGAAAGGGATGACTTCTATTTTCTAGTTGAGAAACAAATATTCTGATTGATTGGAGACGTCCTTGTAAAGATCTTAACTAACTAATATTTGTAGGGGAAGCCATCTCCATGATTTCCTTAACCTTTTGTAGATCAATGTCTATGCCTTTTACTGAGACAATATAACCTAATAGTTTGCCTAATGTGACCCCGAATGCACACTTCTTTGGATTAAGTCTGATCTGATATTTTTCCATCTGGGTGAATATTCTATCTAGCACTCTTAAATGACCATCTCTATTTTTGGATTTTTCTAGAATATCATCAACATAATCTTCCATTACAGTATGCATTATGTCATGAAAGATTGTGGTCATAGACCTTTGATAAGTGGCACTAGCATTGTTGACCCCAAAAGGCATCACATTCCAACAATATGTACCCCAAGGATAAGTAAAAGAAGTTTTTTCTTGCTCTTCTAGCGCAATATTGATCTGGTTATAGCCAGAAAAATCATCCATTAAAGACAAAATCTCATGTCTAGCCGTCAAATCAACTATGATGTCAATATGAGGCAATGGGAAATCATCTTTAGGACAAGCTTTATTGAGGTCTCAGAAATCTATACAAATTCGGATAGGCTTGTCTAGTTTTGAGACTGGTACAATATTGGAAATCCATTTAGCATAATCAATAGCGCAAATGAATCCAACATCTAAGAGCTTCTTCAATTTTTCTTTAACCATTAGTGCAATGTGCAGATGTATCTTTCTAAGCTTCTACTTAATTGGTTTAATGCCTGGTGCAATAGATAGGTGATGCATAATTAGGTTAGGGTCCATTCCTGGCATATCAACATATGACTAGGCAAAGTTGATCTGTCTCTCTTTGAATTTTTTTGAAAAAGCAGCTTTCTATGATTCTGTTAAGGATGCTGCAACTTTAAGATTGCGCAGGGAATCCTCTGTTCCAATGTTAAGAGGCAATGTTAGCTCTATAAGGATTGTAGATTGTTTGTGATACATGTAATTGGGAAGAGTATCAATCCTTCCATCATCAGGCACCTTAGAGAGTTTTTCACCCTTAGATACATCTTTTCTTTTTACTATTTTTGGATCTAATACTACCACTAAGTGGTTTTCACCATTAGATCTATTGATTATTTTCACATTTTTATGACTAAAAGGATTGGCACTCTCTCCAAAGTAAGACATGTCATTGAGTTCTATTAGAAATCCTTAGTTATGATCTCCTGGTGGTAGATGATCTCTTATTCCAAGATAATCGATTATGGCATCATCATTATGGAAAATATCAAGTTTCAGATGGTTGGGAAAATCCCAATCTATAAGCTCAGGGTGTACAAGGGGTATTGGATCATTTGGGTCAGTTTAAAATGCTGAGATGGTATTTATAGAGAAATTATCAAGGTTTATGATCATATCAAAAAGGTTTATTTCCATACTCTCATCTGAATCGTCTATCACAAGATAAACCTCACTTTCCTCACAATCGACAAGAGTGGTATCATGTGGAACTAATCCTAGTGAGTTAGTCCTTGAACTCTCCCCCTCATGGTAATTTCCACTATAGTGATGGACCACATCAACTATTTCTTTATTATAGCTAGATAATGAATCCCATTCATAATCATTAGAGTCAGGATCATCATTCTCAATAAGTCTATTAATGAGTTATGTCACTATCCTTTTTTTTTCTTGATCCACATACATGCCATGTTTTTGAAACTACAATGGAGGAGCTTTAGATGTCTCATGGAAAGTTGTGATCTTTTCTTTTCCTTTAGGTTATTTTGGTCCTTCTCCTTTATATCCTAATCCTATGGTATCTCTTTGATAGTATGTATTTTTTAGAATTGGTTTTATAACACCTTCTCTTTGCAACCCTATAGGTCCACTGCCTTGGTATCCCATCTTCTGTAACAAAGTATATCCTATACCATATACATCATTTGATATATATTCATGTTTTACATCCTCTTCATTCTTCTGTGACTTAAGAAAATGGTTAGCATTACACTCAACTGCTTCTTTTGATATGGTGCCCCCACTTATAAATGTGTCAAAAACAAGTGTAGAAGGGGGTTCTGATTTTTGTTTGGTAATCAAGGATCTCCCTTATGATCTAGGAGATAAAGGTAACTCTATGATACAAAAAATTTGGCCCAAAGTGTATTCTCCCATACTTTTTTTTCTTATGTCTGTCTTGATCCCATTAGATTTAGAGGTTGATGCTACATCACTTGGATCAATGGGTGCGGTGGCAGAAGATCCAACACAATTATAAGGTACCAAAAAATTAGGTGTTGTCTTCACAGTGTTACAATATTCAAAAGGATTTGGATCTCCTTTGATAGTTATTTCTTGATCATTCTGGAGAATTTTCAAAAACTAATGATATGTTGAGGGCACAACTTGCATAGAATGAATCTATGGTCTCCCCAAAAGAATGTTATATGCAAGATCCATATCAAGAACTTGAAAAAGTACATCTTTGACTACTAGACCTACTCTGATAGGAAGAACAAAAATTACCTTAGATGACCTCTCTTCTTCATCATAAGCTTTACCAAGGTATTAGGACACTTGTATAGAGAGTCCTCATGAGGAAAAAGTCCTTCCCTCTTTCTCTCAATGGTCTTTGTGAGACACTTGACATGTGTCTTTCCCTTCCATCTTCTTCTCTTCCATGTCAATGTAGGAGGAACATCATCCCTATTCTTCCTCTCACATTCCAACTACATCTTCCTTTCTCTCAACCCCTTCAACCAAGTCAATTATAGCCCTTGGATCTTCCACCTTTCAATCTCCATAGTAGGATTGTGCCACCTAGGCTTGGATCCTCCAAAAATCTATAAAAGGGGCCTCATTTACCCTTTGTGAGCTAATAGTTAATAGGAAATCAAGCATACAAGCATCCAAAATCACCAATAAAATCAAACATTTCTATATCATTTCAATCATTAGTTTTTCATAATCAAGCTTAGGTCATTTGCATACATTCACTCAAATCTCCACACTTTGAGAGAATCTTGGGAAGGACCTTCATTTGGAAATCTAAGAGCTCAACATCCTCAAGAAACCAATGCAAGAAGAACAATGGAGACAAGCTACAATGGGTGAGTGAAGGTAAATTTGTTTTAGTTCTTCATTTGATCACTTTGTAATCTTCATTGAGTAGCATTTATACTATTTTATTAGCTCATATTAGTTAATATTTCATTTAGAAGGATGACATTCAGAAATGTTACCAATGTATTTATAGGATGCAGTATTGTAGTTGGATTGATTATCACCTTTAGCATTGGAAGAACTTCATTTCTCATGTTCAGGAAGTGGATCTTTTAAAGTTGTATGTGACTCGTTTGAAGTATGTCCATCAACACTTATTTCACCACTTTCAGTCAAGTCTTGTATTGCATGTTTAAGCCTTTGGAAGTCATTGGTTTTGTGACCTTTCCCTCTATGACATTCACAATAATCATTAGCACTCCACCAAGAAGGTTTCACCCTAGGTTCAAAATATCTAGTTTTAGGAAGTGCAATGAGTTTCTTTGTGATCAACTTCCTTAATGCAGATTCAAGAGATTCACCCAAAGGAGTAAAAGTTCTTCTATGTGGCATAAAAGGTAATCTTGAATTTGATGAATTATTGTTGGTATTCTGATTTCCAGATTGATTGCTATAAGTAGGTTGAGTAGCATTGGCCTTGCTTGTGAGATTCAAAAGAGGTTGTGGTGGTTTAATATTATGGTTATCAACAATCCCATCATTGATGATGTTCTTTTTTTTGTTCCAAAATTTGGACTTGTCATTGTTGTTGTTGTTGTTGGGATTGGAATTTGAAGATCCAACATTATCCTTTGAGTAAAACTAAATCTCACCTTTTCTAACCATAGCTTCCTCAGTTTTGATACCATTTTCTATGAGCTTGTTAAATTTTGGAGGACATTGCAATTGCAACCTATAGCTCATTTCTTGTGTAAGGTTATGCACAAAGATAGCCATCTTTTCTTGTTCAGGAATTGTTCATGGATACTAAGAAAATAATTGATGCCATCTTTGCAAAAAAGTAAGGAAAGGTTCTCCATTCTTTTGTTGTTGATGCAATCAAGGATGGAGTATCCAACTAAGAATTGTCCAAACTTGTAGCCAAACCACAACACAATGAAATCACACAACAATAACACTAGATCTAAAAAAGAACTAAAATCTTTATTCATAAATTCACTGATTACATGCAATGTGTCAAGTTGTAAGGCCTTCCTGGTTATGACCAAATACAAATAAGAAATAAATTTTGAGAGATCAACTAGATCCGATCTGATTCCAGCTAGTCCAATTTTGAAATAATCAACAACTGATGGAAACCCTAAGGAAGATCTAAACTTGTGCTCACAAGCCACCAAGAAATCTCCTTGTCTCCAAGCCTCAACCACTAGCTCTGCTATCACAAACTATCAAAAATCAATCTCATATGCAAGATCATGTAGGATCTTTTCCACAACTTCACTTATCTAGTTCTCCCAGATCTGCTTCTCATCACTTCCCCTCTCCTCCTAAACAACTACCCAAACATCCTTGAAATACTAATCATCAGCCACAAGTCGGCTGGATGAAACCATTAACTCTCCTAAACAAATATTATATACAATACAAGTCAGCTCTCAAGTAGCATTACAATTATTAAATTCAACATGTCAGCCTCTAGATCCACATAGGAGCATGCAACATGCCAGATCTAGGTCCCCACATGTCCAACAATCAATCCATAACTCAAGGAATGAGACCCAAATTAAATGCACCAGTCGGCCAAGCCGATCCATCCAAACAACCAAGTCAATTTGCAAGAACACCGAGCACCAGAGAAATAACCAAGCACTAGAGAATTGACCATGCCAAGCATGACCGAGTAGTGCAATTATCATCGAGTGCTAGGAGAACCAACACCTTCAGTTACCAAGTGTTCTTAAGAGACTGAGCACCCTGGTAAACACTAAAACTAAACAACCATACTCCAAGACTGAGAAAAATACTTCACCAACTAAGATCAAAATTACCAATCTACCTTTCAAAACAAAACATATTTTTGGGTGATATAGGATTGCCAAGAATCCTAGGATGCTCTTGTATCAGACACCCCACATAAAGAAAATTTTCTCATAAGGAAATCAGGAATGTCTTAAGGGAGTCATAACAAGTATGCCATATCTATTCTTAACCCATATCTCCTATTGTCCTTCATTCCAATTTTTCTTCACTTCATCCATTGTTCCTTGGAGAAAATTTTCCTACTTCCCATTTCTCTTATCCTTCCTATCTGTAGCTGATAAAAATTGACTCTGACCATCCATTCCACTATTAATCATATCAGTACCTCGGTAAATACCATCCTCTCTGAACTCCTCAATCAACTTGATATCATCTACATCTCTCTATGTCATCAATGTCATTATCTATTGTACTATTTCTGTCAAAAATATTATCTACCTCTTAATCTCAACAAACTCTTTAGATATATCATTCTCCTTCTCTTTCAAACTAGACTTTGTAGGAATAGGTTCATCAACCATGTGCTCCTGAGGTTTGTCACTCACATGGACAACACATAACAACTCCACATTCCTTAGTTCATGTCTCCTATAAAGGTAATAACTTATGCCTAGATCCTCCATGCCTAACCACATAGGTACTTGCACGACCATCAAATAAAACATTTCTATCAAATTGCCAAGGTCTCCTGAGCAACAGGTGACAAGCATCCATAGGCAATACATCACATAATATTTCATCATGATAAGATCCAATCTGAAAATTAACCAAGCATTGTTCTTCAATCCCAAACTTAGACACATCTTGTATCCAACTAACCTGATAAGGGTTAGGGTGCTTCCTTCTTTCCAAATTCAATTTATCAACCATCTCTTCTAAAACAAAGTTCTCAGAACTGCCACCATCAACTATGACATTAAATACCTTATCCTTGCACTTACATCTGGTCCTAAACAAATTTCTTCTTTGCACTGGTTCATGGACACATGTAGCTAACCTCCTAGTGATAAGAGTCTCACCTTTTTCTGCAACATTCACAATGTCTTCTTCAACAATTAGTGCCACCCTCCTCTTAGGACATTGAAAAATTCTATGACCCACTTCACCACATTGATAACAAGTACCAGTGAACTCATTTTTCCACCTTCCTCTCTGTCCAATATTGAAATTCTTTGTAACTTGACTACTGCCAGATCTTACATCAGTCTTCTTAGGATTCTCTACCACATTACCTTCAGTAACCATTTCACAAGACTTACCACCTTTATTCCTATTGTTTTTTCTTCCTTCAAAATTCTTGTTCAGCTTCTCTTCAATCTTTAATGCCATCTGATAAGCATCTCCTATTATTGTCATCCAAACAATAAATAACTCTTCTTGAATACTATGTCTCAAACCATAAACATACCTAGCAACCTTCTCTTTATCAGCTTCAAAATAACCAGTGCTAATCAGGATTCTGTAAAACTCCTCAGTATATTCCTGTACCAATTTTTTGGTTTGCCTCAAGGCTTACATCTTCTTAAAAATGTCCAACTCATAATCCACCAAAATGAATTGCTTCTTCAAATTGTCAACCATTCAGTTCCATCTAGTGATCTTTTCTTTTCCTCTTCTACTTCTTTCCAACTAAACTTCTCTCCACCAAATATTTGCATGACCCTTCAATTTAGTCTTTGCAAATCTAACTCTATCAAGATCTTCTATTTCTTCAGACTTGAAGTACTCATCTATTTCATTGATCCAATCAATCAACTCTTATGGCCTAAGGCTTCCAGAAAATGTAGAAACTCAAATCTTAGGTCTTTTCCCAATTTTAGACATAGCCTTCAGGATTATAGTTTCTTCTAGATCCCTAGCTTATTCTACAACTTCTTTAAAATGATCTTTTTCCTCAGATTCATCATCACTATCTTCTTTCAATGTAGTCTTCTTTCTCAATTCCTCTTGTAGATCTTGCACTTGTTTCTGCAAAGCTCTAAAATCATCAAGACTAAATTCTCCAACAGCTTCTTCCTCTGAGATCTCACGAGCTCTCCTCAAAGGCATCTTTAATCCAAGGTCCTAGTGTAAAATACCTCTACTTTAGTGATCTATCCACACATTCAAGCTCAACTCATTCCATAAGATCAAAATTTGCTCCACAAGATCAACTCTGCTCTGATACCACTTGACGCAATCAAGGATGGAGTATCCAATTAAGGAGTGTCCAAACTTGTAGCCAAATCACAACACAATAGAATTACACAACAATAACATTAGATCTGAAAAAGAACTAAAATATTTATTCATAAATTCATTGATTACATGCAATGTGTTGGGCTTTAAGGCCTTCCCAATTACGGCCAAATACAAATAAGCAATAAATTCTGAGAGATCAACTAGATCTGGTTTGATTTGAGCTAATCCAATTCTAAATCAATCAATAATTGATGGAAACCCTAAGGAAGATTTGAACTTGTTCTCACAAGCCACCAAGAAATCTCCTTGTCTCCAAGCCTCAACCACTAGCTCTGCTATCCCAAACTATCATAAATCAATCTCATCTTCAAGATCACATAGGATCTTTTCCAAAACTTCACTTATCTAGTTCTCCTAGATCTTCTTCTCAAGACTTCCAATCTCCTCCTAAACAACTACCCAACCATCATTTAAATACTAATCATCAACCACAAGTCAGCTGGATGAAACCATTAACTCTCCTAAACAAATTTTAAATACAATACAAGTCAGCTCTCAAATAGCCTTACAATTATTAAATTCAACATGTCGGCCTCCAGATCCACATAGGAGAATGCAACATGCCAGATCTAGGTCCCCACACATCCAACGGTCAATCCATAACTTGAGGAACGTGACCTAAATTAAATGCACCATTCGGACAAGCCAATCCATCCAAACAACCAAGTCGGTCTGCAAGAACACCAAGCACCAGAGAAATAATCAAGCGCCAAAGAATTGACCACACCAAGCATGAATGAGAAATACAGTTATCGTCGAGTGCTAGGACAACTGACACCTTTAGTTACCAAGTGTTCTTAAGAGACTGAGCACCCCGCTAAAAACTGAAACTGAACAACCATACTCTAAGACCGAAAAAAATACTTCACCAACTAAGTTCAAAACTAACAATCTAGCTTTCAAAACAAAACATATTTTTGGGTGATACATGATTGCCAAGAATCCTAGGATGCTCCTGCATTAGTTGTGCATTGCAAAGATCAAGCATAGTGACTTCATGTTTGATGTTATATGAGTAATGAGTCACAAACGTGTCAATAAGATCATTGAAAGATTTGATGTCTAGGGGTAGTTTGGAAAACCATTCCATGGCTTTTCCTCCTAAACTACATGGAAATAGTCGCATAAGATAAGTGTCATTGTGAGTGACTTCAATACAAGTAGCACAAACCTCACAGATGTGGTCTTGTGGATCTGAATTCCCTTTGTATTTGTCAAATTTAGGTACCTCAAAATGAGGAGGGAATGGAATCATTGCTAAATTCTTATCAAAAGGATAAGGACATATATCATCTAAGGAGTATCTCTTGGTTGATGATCCAGTCTGATGTCATGAAGTTTTTGTTGAAGCATCCAGATTTGTTGTAGAACGGGATCCAAAGATAATGTAGATCCTTGAGTGTTTTGAGAAGCACTATGTCATTGAGTGTTTTGGGAAACACTATGTTGTTGAGTGTTTTCCTTTGCTCCATGAGTATGTACCTCTTGAGAACCACTAGGGATTTCTTGATTATTTATGATAGGTGGGTCTTTAAGAGTGGAGATATCAAAATCACTTGGTATTTTTTCTCCTTGTTGGGCAAGCATGAGGAAATACATCTCTTTATCCATGTCTAAGAGTCTTTCCATGACATTGTAGAATTTAGCATCTTGCATAGCATCTCTTAACTCTTGATCTATTGGTTCTTCATCTGATGTAAAAATTGAAGTTTTCTTACAAATTCCAGATGACCAAGGGTTTTCCTCATTGTTTTTGTCTCCTTCCATCTTTTCTACAGATTCTGGATCAAGGGGTTGTTTGAGTTTTTGACATCAAGTTTAACCATAAAACATGAAAGATGATGTTGGCATGGAAGATTTGGGATGTATTTGATTGGATAGATATAGAAATGAACCTAAAAATGTTGAGATAAGGATGACAATTTGATTATCTAAGTCTATAGGAGGTATGGATCTCATTATGATATGACAAAGAGAATCAAAAGATAATAACCTGGGTAGGTTTGTTGATTGAGGATGATAAATCCTAATATGATAAACTCACAAAGATCAAAATCTGATAAGCAAGGTAACGATTCAACACAAATTAGAAAAAATTGAAGATTTGGATTGATTTTGAGGATTTTTTATGAAGGGAAGATGGTGAATTTGGGTGAAAATGGTCAAACTAAAATCAAAGGTCTGTGTAAGTCGAATGTTTTTCCAAAATCTCACTGAAGACTAAAACTAGTATCTGAAAAATCTATTTTGAAATTTCCAAGGTCTTTAGAAATGCTCTCTATTATGGATGTGCAACAACAGATGTGTAGGATAGTCAAGTAAATGAGCAACAAGTTCAAATGAATGCACAACAATATTTCATAAATGTGCAATGACAATAATAAAAAACACAACGGGTTTGAATAGATGCATAGAAACAAGTGATAAATGTGTGAGTTTTTGTTTTCTAATGATTTTGGCTTGAAAATTTGAATTTTTGGTTTTCCTAATGGTTTGGTTTTTTGTTTGGAAAAGTAAAATGCATAAAAACACAGACGCAAGATAGAAATGATCTAATCTAAATTAATCTATTATGTATGCACAAACATGTTTACAATTCTAAGGTTGGCAATGACAGTATCTATTGAATCCCCACTTGGATAATAAAATCCAGCCACGCAAATCCATAGTGGATAGCCTAGGAACTTGGAGGCACAGGCTCCTCTTTATAGTGCACTCACTTCTCTGGCACATCAAGTTCCGAATTCAATGGGTCATTACTTCCCAAATAACTTCTATCTCTACTATGAACTGTGAGTAATGTGGGGTGTCTTCACGGGCCTAGGTGACCCCTTGAGTAAGCAAATAGAAGTTTTTTGGCCACCATACAAAAGTTTGTAGTAAGGACATCCATTCAGGTGGTTGTGATCAAGTCATTTTCCCAATTAAGGGGGCTATCAGAATCTTTCCAAAGTAATATTTTCATCTTAACAATGTAGGGACTTTAACACACCACTAGGGTACTTGAGGAGATTTTGGTTGCCACAACAAATTCACACCTATCCAATGTGAGACTAATCACACTGGCATTTTTTATATACCGGTTTAGAAGGGCTTGGCTTTAGCTTGTTACCAATTGGGTCATTCCTTGGGGTGAGTACCTCTTTTCCCACCAAAGATGGCCCTCTAAAGATTATAATAGTTTCTCTTACAACTAAGATCCACGAATGATGAGGGGAGAGGATACATTGTTATAATATGGGATTACAATTACGCTAAAAAGTAAGACACAATAGACAATTTGCTAATCTAAAGAAAACACACAAATTTGAAAAACGTGTTGTATTTTAAGCCCAAAGGAAGGTTATAGTTTATTTTGCAAAACCCCTAAGTCCCTGCAAATAAACTATTAATAATTTAGCAATGGGGTCTTCAAATTTATGACCTGTAAAACAACCTAAAATCTACTAGAACGAACAAAAAATAAAAAAAAGGTTAGTTAAAAATAGAATGACTAAAATCTATAATTAACAACTGAAAATGACAAATGCGCATGAACAACTAATGGATGTGCAGGAACAACTAATGGATACGTAGAGTCAGTAAATGAAAGCCTGGAAAAGATGGATGTGCATCAGATATGAACATTTGTGCAGTGTGATGGTATGTATGTGCAATAGAATGTTATGAAAGTGCAGAAGTTGTGATGTATGCGTAGAAAGGATGAAAGAGATAGAAATGAGAAATGTCTGAGGCAAGAAGAATGAATTCATAGCAGAAATGGATGTATGTGTAGATATCATGGATGAATGCGCACTGTAGAATCATACACACGAAAATCTGAAAAACAAAATGTTAATTTTTGTGGGGAGGCCCCACGATGGGCACCAAAAATGTATGCAAATTTAGATGTAAATTATTCTAAATGAAATATTAACTAATCTAAGATAATAAAACAATATAAATGCTACTCAATGAAGATTACAAAGTGATCAAATGAAGAACTAAACAAATTTACCTTCACTCACCCATTGTAGCTTGTCTCCATTTTCCGCCTTGCCTTGGTTTCTTGAGGATGTTGAGCTCTCAGATTTCCAAATGAAGCTCCTTCCCAAGATGCTCTCAAAGTGTGGAGATTTGAGTGAATGTATGCAAATGGCCTAAGCTTGATTATGTAAAACTAATGAATGAAATTATATGGAAATGCTTGATTTGCTTGATGATTTTGGATTTTTTTATGCTTGATTTCCTATTAACTATTAGCTCAAAGAGGGGAAATGAGGCTCCTTTTATAATTTTTTGGAGAACCCAAGCCTAGGTGGCACAATCCTATGGTGGAGATTGAAAGGTGGAAGATCATAGGGCTATGACTGACTTGGTTGAAGGGGTTGAGAGAAAGGAGGATGTAGTTGGAATGTGAGAGGAAGAATAGGGATGATGTTCCTCCTATATTGACATGGAAGAGAAGAAGGTGGAAGAGAAAGACACATGTCAAATGTCTCACAAAGACCATTGAGAGAAAGAGGGAAGGACTTTTTTCTCATGAGGAGTCTTTGTTCAAGTGTCATATGAGTCACCTTTGACCCTTAGAGGTGGCTTGAGAAGCTCCTTAGGAATAGGGATAGCCTCTTGACTTAGTGTACGGGAAGACATGTGGTCATGAGACCAATTCTTATGAGGCCATATAGCCCTAAAAAATAGGACATGTGTGGATGAGGATAATGATTTATTAATAATTAATAATAATTAATTATTTTAGCCAAGGTGATGTGTTAGTTGACTAGGTGGATGAGGTGGACTAGGAGATTTAGTCATATTTAGTGATTGTGTAATTGATTAAATCACTTAAATATGACTATTTAGAAGACTTAGGATAGGAGAATAGACTATAGTGAATTTATCAAATATATTGAATAATTTATCTAATAAATAGAGGAATAAATATTAATTAATAATAAATATTTAATTAATTCATCAAGTCAATATTAATTAAATAATAACTATTTAATTAATTAATGAAGTCACTTTTTAGTGTGTACAGAAGGAAAAATAGAAAGAATACCAATTAAGCTCAAAACAAAATATATGGTAAGAGTGAAATGGATCCTAGAAGACCGAATGAAATACCTCTTGCCCCCCAGTCAAGAGACAAGAGGATAAAAGATCTACATTATGGAAGATTCAAGGGGATACCCCTTATCAAAGTTATGAAGGAATTGTAAAACTACATGAGAGTGGGATATAATTCCTAAAGAAGCTCTTTCTCTAACATACAACTTAAAATGCACACAATCAGCAAGTAAATGTGTATTACTATAGTGAAAAGGACATTTGTACTTGGAGAGAGCATCTTTCGACATAGGTTTAAAGATTTCTTTTTTGGAATTCATTAACTGAACATACACCTTCTTAGTCACATCTTGAGGAGTATCAGGGTAATCTAAGGTAGGTGTTGGAAGAAAAAGATGAAGAGGAGGACAACGATCAAAATCAACCACCTTAAATTGAGATTGTGAACAACAAGACCATGCCTATCTTTTTTAGGGGATATATGAACTAGATATTTAACACCATGTTCGTTCACACCAAGCTGTAAACCTTTGTAACCTTGTTTAGCCATCATATTATATCTTGTAGTTTACATATCTTCTAAAGCTTCTTCAAGAGGTGATTGTTTATTGTGATCATGAGAGAAGGTTGTATAAGGTGTAATGATAGGTGGAGAAGAAGTTTCTTTACTCTTCCCTTTAATACCATCATGAATCAAAGGAGAAGATAAATAAAAGAGTTCGTGCACATCTGCATCATGAACTATAGTTTGAACCCCATCATAAGTATGGGAAGAACTACGATTATCAGATGGAGAAATAGGATTATGAATATTAGGAATCAGATTAGGAAGGATGGGATTAGGATTAGGAAGGTTAGGAGATGGTATATCATTTATTGAATTCTCCACATAATCCAAGGGAGCACTAAGTCCACCACATAAATCTTTAATGAAATTTTTGAAAGTAGGAAGACTAGTATTAGTCAATCTCACAATAGCATAAGCAAGTGAAACATGAAGAGTAACAAACATGATGAAATGGATGACACTCTCATAAACATCATAAGTACGATAAAGAGATACTAAGAGGAGAATAATAACAAAAATAGCCACACAAAAGAATCTTAAAGATCTTCATAGTGAATTGAAAATGCAAGAAATTATTTTTGTTTTTGTTTTATATGATTTTTTTTGTTTCTTTTTGAGATGTAAGAACATAAAAGAATGCTAATCTAATATATAAGATCTAACACCAAATAGGAAAGAGTTGTCTATCACTGGTTTACCAAAATGTAATGTGGGAAAATGAGGATGATGCTTTGATGTAATTGTATGAATATGTGTGTAAGAGGGGAGGGGGAATGTAAGATCTTTCTCTTAACACCAAATGCCCAAAGGAAATATCCAAGTTGATTAACCACAAGAAGATGATTAATGCACAAATGAATCAATCAATGGAGAATATGAAGAAAGGAGAAAACCTTATATTTCTTTATGGAAAGAAGTATTGAAATCTTAATTGAATTGAAGACAAATACTAACCTCAAAATATGATAGATTTGGAAAATTTTGTTTTCTAGTGTCTGTATTCAATTTTAGGGAGTTCTGCAACCAGATCTGGCATGGACACACAGAAATAGAGAAAATCCAAAGACCTTCTGCTTTTCTGAGCAAGTTCGACCTTGACCCAAGACAGGGGTAAGATCTTACCCTGGGGAACAATCTTACCCCTTTATGTCGACCTTGACCTACACTACTCTGATGGAAATTATGTTTGCAAATCTTGAAAGTTCACCGAAAAGGGTATTCAGATCTGAACTGCAATTCACTATCCTGCACCTGTACCTATAATAAAAATGGTTTTGTTGTTTGGATGAGGGGTTTTCCTTGGTCAAACCCTAGTTTGGAATCAACCTTAAAAATGGAATTGAAATAGGGAATGCTAGCAAGTAGTAGAAATAGATCTAACAACAAAGCTATGATATTCAATAGATATGAAATTGTATTTGAAATGTAAACAAGTATGTTGATATGAAAGATTGGAATCAACGCTAAAAACCATAAATGTAAATCAAAACCTCCATGATGGTATGCTTGGAATCCACTTTGAATGGGTAATGAATTGATCTTGAAGATGAACAAAGTATCTTGAAGGAAGATCACACCATCATGAAGATATATCTAGGGTTTTGAATAATGAATCTTGAATGCTTGAACCAAATCCCTTTAAAGGCTTGAATGATTGAATCCTTGATATTTAATGGAAAACTTGAATTCTTGAATGTAGATGATTTCATAAATGTTTCCTTGATTGAAATGCTTGCTTGATCTTGATTGAGAGATATGAAGATGACATGTGTATCTTGGCTTTCACTTTATGCTTGAATTCAATGGATGGTGGATGTGAAAATGAGAGGAGAAGGGTTCTATTTATACAAGGCCGAGCATAAACTTTTAGAGAGGATGACATAAGAGAACTAAATTCCAATTTAAGTCTTTACTCTTGGAAGTGGACCCAACTTAAATATCATTGAAGAGTTTACCTCTTCGAAGCCCAAAACAGCCAACTCGGAAGTGGGAGAATAACATTTACAAAAACCCAACATCTGAAAACTTCTAGATTCTGAAATCTGGACCCAAGGTCAAGGTCAAGGTCAACTCTAACCTAGGTCAAGGTTGAGGTTGACCTTGACCTAGGTCAGGGTTGAGGTTGACCTTCACCCATAAGGTCGCCCTTGACCCTAAGGTCAAGATGCCAAAAACAAGTTGGAAAGAGGTGGAAAGAGGGGTAGAATAGTGGGAAAAACAAGATCCAAAATAGAAATCCTATTAAGGCATCTAACATGACCCCAAACTACCTACTTAGAGGGCTAAACCAGTCCTAAATGGAAGTGCTTCCATTTTCAAACAATACAAAAGTATATCAAATCGATGTGAAGTCAACATTTCTAAATAGAGAATTGGAAGAAGAAGTCTACATTGAGCAACCTGAAGGTTTTCCTTTGACTCAAGAAGGAGACATTGTATGTAAACTAAACAAAGCTCTATATGGACTAAAACAAGTACCTAGAACATGGTATGCAAGATTAGACAAATATTTGATAAATTTGGGATTTGCTAAAGGTGCTGCAGATAGTAATTTGTATCCAAAATAAATTGAGCTTGGTTTATTGATCATGGTTATTTTTGTTGATGATATTATCTTTGGAGGTGAAGATGAAGCTAGTGATAAATTTTATGATGAAATGAAGACAAAATTTTAAATTAGCATGATTGGTGAAATGAATTTTTTCTAGGATTACAGATAGTGCAAAACAGTGATGGTATTTTCTTATCTGAAACAAAATATCTAAAAGACTTATTGTAGAGATTTGGTATGGAAAATTGTAAGCCTATTGATACACCTATGGTAACTGGCCATAAGTTATCTAGCACATATGAAACTCCTATAGTTGAACAAAAGAAATACACATCCATGATTGGGGGTTGGTAGTATTTAACTCATACAAAACCAGATATATCACATGCAGTTGGCATTGTTGCAAGATTTCAAGATGATCCTAAAGAATCACATTATGCAACAGTAGAAAGAATATTTCAATATTTGAAAGGTACAATTGACTATGGGTTGTGGTATGACAAATCAAATGACTTTACCCTATGTGCATATACATATACAAATTGGGGAGGTAGTGTTGATGACAAAAATAGTACAAGTGGTGGATGATTTTTTCTTGGAGGAAGATTAGTTTCTTGGCTAAGAAAGAAACAAAATTGTATCTCACAAAGCATAGCAAAAGAAGAATATGTAGTAGAAATGAAGAATTGTAATCAGATAATATGGATGAAATAAATGTTGAAGGATATTGTAATCAAGTTCAATGAGCCTTTTATCATATACTATGATAACACTAGTATAGTAAGTATGTCCAATAAACCTGTGTTGCATTCTAAAAAAAAACATATAGAAATCAAATATCATGTTGTCAGAGAAAAAGTTGCACAAAAAGAAGTCATACTTGAGTATATCAGTACAAAAGAGAAGATTGCATATATATTTACAAAGCCCTTACATAAAGATACATTTGAGTATTTGAGAGGTATGCTTGGGGTTATGCCCCAACCTACTTTTGAGTAATGATGTAGAAAGTTGCATCAGTCCTATGGTGTAAGAACACTCTCCATTCAGGACTATATGTTGATGCTTCCTCTATGGGGGAGTATGTGTGTTTCTGAGCTAAGTCATGAAGGACTCTTGTGAAAGCATTTTTTGAATAGTGTCTTTTGACATTCGAGCTTTTATTGGATTGACATATTGATGTTTACTTTGTAAATGATGTCAATGAGGGAGAAGGATACATGAAAAAAATCTGATGATTAATGAAGAGGACTTAAAAAATAAAGCATTGAGGAGAAGGATACATCCAATGATTGATTTGATGATTGATGAAGAGGATTTTAAAAGATAATGTAGAACAACATTATTGCAGTTTGGTATTCATGGAATTTGGATGTTTTTTCATCTATGTTGCCATCAATGCCAATGGGGGAGATTGTTAGGAATGAATGTTGAATATGTCCTATGGGGGAGTATTTGAGTAGTTCTATAGTAGTTGTATGTTGCATTCGTGACTATTTTTATTATTGATGTCAACACATTGATCTACTGGAGATTAGCAAAGAAGCAGATAATGTTTGTATTAGCACATGTTGATAATTACATATCAAGCTATGTAGCATTGGGGAATTGCTCTTTATTGTGTATTGATATTATGGTTAAGACCACATACATAAATTTAATTATTCATAATAGTTATGTGTAATCTAGTGGAAATTGTATTTTGACAGTGTTCCTGAGAAGCGACTTGTGATAACTGAATTATATCTCCTAACCAGCATAGAATCTATACATGCGAAGTTGTATAGAGGTTGAAGAAACTTTAGAGATGACTTGGATGAGAGAGCATAGTCAGAGAACACACGTGTGAAGATTTATTAAGTTTGGAAGCTGACATTTTTATGTGGTTATGAAATATTATGTAACGTGTAATGATTTATATTTTGTAATTAGTTAAGCCTAGTTGGCCAACTCAATTGTAAGTTATTTGAGTATGGTATAAAGGAAGAATTGTTTTCCTTGATTTGATATAAGTGCGAAAGTAAGATATGATGAATGGATGAATATTGTAAGAGGATATGTGAATTGAGAAGATCTGGTAAAGCAGTTGGTGCGGTTTTGGCATAGATAGAGGACTAAAGATCAAATTGCTGAGATCAGAAATGTTTGGTATTATTCTATTTGGATAATATAGAGATCAGTTGGACAGTGAGTTCAATGATCTTGGCCCTAAAGTTGTTTGGACAATGGGTCCTTCTTCCTTCCTTAACTCTTAATAGGGTTAGAATCTTGTAATAGTGATTAAAAGTCTCCTAACATGGACTGATATGTACTGAATGTATTTCATAGACTCCTAATAGAGTCCATCCTCTCACAAGGAATTTTCATATTAGTACATCTTTTGTGGGTACCATCCCCATTGGGGTTACTCTTTGATCAAGAGGTTCCCTAGTTAACATATCTTGTGTCATTGTGTATGTTTACCTTTCTATGGTTGCTATTTATATTGCTTACATGTTTGAGATCTAATAAGTTTATTAAAAGTTTCTTTTATCTGATAAATAATTCACCCCCCCCCCCTCTCTCAATTATCTTGGTGGACTTTACTTTCTAACATAAATTCATTAATTCTCATGGATGTAATAGTTTCAGTCTATAAGGGAAAATGTTCTAGTTGATCTAATAAGGGTCATAGGACCTAAATATGTAATAAGTGCATTTGATCCACCTTGGTAAGTGAGGGGTTGTTTAAAGTCTTATTTGATGTAATGAATTAAATTTAAAGCCTTTTGTGTCAATAGGAAAGTCTAAGGGTAAAAGGGCTATAAGTTAACAAATTTGAATTTAAATCACAATGGCTAGTTAAGCCAAATGTTAGTTTTAGGAAGTTTGAGTGGTTTTAGAATTGGAAATGAGTTTTTAATGCATTTCTCATTCTTATAAGAGGATTTGGAGTACACATATGGATATAGATTATGTAATGGTTTTGTTTAGACAATAAAACATACAAATTTCTTGCACATTTTAATGAATTTTTAAATTTATTATAATTAGATCAGTTGATTCTTTGTTCTATGAGATATAATCTAATTGTAAATGCACTGAAAATTATTTAGCATAGTTTACAATTATCTTGAGAGTCCTTTCAATCTATTTTCATTGATTTTAATTCATTGGTCTGTATATGACCCGTGACTAGTCATATTTCTTTATTTTTTGAGGGTCCCATGAGAAATTTGATCCATTCTACTTTATGTTTCTACTGTAACTTGTAGAATGGGTCTTGTCCAATGTATATTAATTTTTACTAACATGAAGAATGTAGGAGTACAAGTTTGAAGGAAGGTGATCACCAATTGAAACAAAAGTGCTTGTTGAGAGGGTTAGTGCATATGGTGTCATGTATTAGTTTGGAGTGTTTCTTTGAATGAGGGTGTCTTTTTCTATTCGAAGGTGCTAAGGCATGTTGATTACATTGTGTGGAATCACTTAAATAGTTCTAGAAGTGATTGGAAGGTTAGATTTAGGAAGCCCTAGTTTCATGTTCCTGAAAATGAGGGTTTTTATTTGGGGTATCAAATGGGCATGACACCTTGAATGGGTATGTAAATCCTTTTATTTAGAAGTTAAATAAAGACTTTTTCATGGTTTGGGGTCTTGTAGTGAAGTATTTTTAGTAGTTGGTCTGTAAATGATGGCTCATTAGGGCTAATTTGAGGGTTGTAGGGTATTGAATTGAGAGTTTAGTCCAAACGAATCATAGGAGATTTTCAAATATGTTATGAAAGCCTGAAAAGGGTATCTAAATCCATAATTTATTTGTCTATTGTTTAGAAGAAGTTGTTAGAAAAGTTGAAAATACTTGTTGGACAGGGGTAGTAGGCTTTAGGCCTAAAGTGTGTAGTTTTGAGATAAGGTTTTTGGAGTGTGTTGAGGACCTTATAAGAGTTGGTACAAGTCTCTTGAAGTAGGAATAATGTTTGTGCAGTTTAATGCAATCTAGTGAAGAAGGGTAAACAAGGAAACCTTGGGGTTTGAATGCATAGTTGTTGAAACTAGTAAGATTTTCTTGTGAAAGGATTAAAGACAAGATACCTATATATCATAGTGGTATCAAATCCACTAGTAGGTTCCTGAGGGAATAAAAGGATGAAGGTTGTGTTAAAGGTTGGTAATAGGTTGTAAGGATGCCACCAAAATAATGAATGGATAGGGAAAACCAAGAGTTGAGAGAGACCTTGGTGTTGGACTACAACTAATTTGGAATTTGATTGAAGAATCCTTGATTAAATATCACTGAGGAGTTTTTGATTAGATATGTAATATGATTAAATCAGTATTATGTTGTCATTGATGTCAACTAGTTTCATAGCACTTATCTTGTAAGTTACTATACCAATGCATTTGAAGAAAGGTGAAAGAGATGAAGAACAAAGAAATCTACATGAGAAAAGATGTACATGTGAGATGAGGATGAGGAACACATTTGAGTAACTAGTTGATGATTCTATGACCATATGATATTGACTTTATTATGTTGCATTCATCTATGATGAAGAATAGAGCTGAAAGACACAAAGCAATGTTGTCGGTAAATGAAGCATTTTGCAGTATACACCGATGAAGTGTATTGTATACCGAGCACAGTGTTAACCGAGCTTGTGTTCATTGATGCATTTCTTTGTTAACCGAGAAAAATAGAATGAATTAAATGATTAGTTTAGTCGATAAGATTGACAAGCTAGAAAATGTATGAAATCGCGGTAATAGATAAAATTTGTTATGAAGATTGATGGCTAACATAATTAAAGGAAGATCTAACAGAGCAGATTTAAACATGTTATTGACACAATAGTTGAGGAAGCTTGAAGTGGAAAAATCAATAGATATGATTAAGCGGCAAAATCTGATGGACAAAAAGGAAAAATGATTTACTCATCTATATAAGAGACTAGGGTTTCATTATGAAATGAATGTCGGAAGAAGAAGATACTGTAGGATTATCACATGAATAAGTTGTCATGCATTCTAATCATACTGGTTAGTAAGAACCGAGAGCTGTAGAATAGTTACCGAGCTACAGAGAGTTATTACCGATGGATAGTAAGTTGATACAGTGTTAAATTTGAAGTGAAATATTGATCAAGAAGATTTGTATGAGCTGAATATTGGTCTGTAATCTACAATCAAAGTTGTATTAAGGAAGATCATTTACTGTTACATATTTAACCATTGTATACAGTCAAAATATCTTAACCAAGTGGACTATGAAAGTCTTATGATGTATCATTCATAGAATGAACATTGTTATCCTGTCAACCCCATAGTGAATGCTGGTTGGATGATAACTTCTCGTCTGAAGCGGTACTACCTATTGAGGTTGAAATCCCATCACTCAGAATCAGAATGCATGGACTTGTCACTGATGAAGACTACAAAGTGTCTAGGTTACAAGAACTTAAATTACTAGATGAGCGCAGGCAAGCAGCGTATGATCATCTCAAAGTGTATCAGAAAAGAATGTCTAGAGGCTACAACAAGAAAGTCAGACAAAGAGAATTTCAGGTTGGTGATCTAGTGTTGAGAGAAAATCCTAAAAATCAATCACATCGAGAACACAAGGGGAAGTTTGAACCCAATTGGCTGGGTCCCTTTGTTATCACTGCTACTTTTGGCTCTGGTGCCTATCAAATCTCAACGACTGAAGGAGAACAGCTCCGAGAACCAATCAACGTTCTCCATCTGAAGAAATTCTACACCTAAGGCATTTAGTGCTTGGTAAATGTCCTGAAAAAATCTTAAAAATCAGAAAAAGTCCTGAAAAAATGAACATCTTGGTGAAAACCTAGCAATAGGTGCCTTGATGATTCACAAAAAAAAAAAAAAATATCAAAAGTACAAAAAAAATTGAAAAATATCAAAAATTCAAAAAAATTGAAAAAATGAAACATACAAAAAAAAAAGAAAAAAGAAAAAGTGCCTTGGTGAAAACCTGGAAACAGGCACCTTGGTAGCAAAAATAGAATCTTTGCCAAGATGGTGAAAACCCGGCAAATGGGCACCACTTGTTCAAAACACTCCATCTATTAGTGCAATCTTGGTCTTTCCTAGCTTTCAGTCTTGCTTTAGTTTGTACATATCTCCCAGTTTGTTTCAACATTTCTAGTTTTCAATAAGTCGGTCTGTACACCAATTAGCTTGCGCGTCTGTATCCTATCAATGTTCAAAATTGGGGGCAATCAATGTCATATCCTATGGTCTCCCATGTATCTTAGACAGATCATATCTAGTCAGAGTCCTTTGAAGCTTCATGTGAGTCAGTCAGTCAGTCTTGTCTCTAGAAAGGATTTTGCATCTACAACAATGCAATCAAACATCAAAACTCAACTGAAAATAATCTATGCTTTTTACATGCTTTTATCTCCTTGTATGCTTACTGATTCACATTGAGATTTTTGCATATTGTGTCCCTTCGAGCTCTTCGATGATGTCCTTTATAGGATTTAGAGGGTGATGACTGGGGACATAATCTTTTCTTTGTCTTCTGCTTGTATGTGAAAATCTAACAACTTTGGAAATTCTGGATTGAAATGGTGTCCGACTGTAAGAGCCTCTATCTCGAATTGGATGGCCATGCATACCTCGACCATTGATACCCAGAAAATTCAAGGAAGTATGATCTCACTAGTGTCTTTTTGAGTGAGTTCTTTCTCCTACTATGAAACGCAATCTTGCCTAAGGATGTGAACGATAAAGGGTCACTACAGGTAATTCACATTGGATTTAGAATAATCTCTTGGCTGTTTGATGTGTTTGTCATGCAAGGTGTATTCAGGTCATCATGACGTTTATGTTTTGATGCTTATACAAATTGCTATATCAAAATGGACATGATATTCAGGTCATCCTAGCGTTTGTGCCTTGGTGCTTATATCTACTCCGACATTCCGAAAATAAAATCAATATTCATATATCCATGGTTTTTGACCAGTGGGTGTTGTATTGATTCTTGCGCATACAAATCGATATTCATATGTGTATGGTTTTTTTTAGCTAGTGGGCATTGTATTGATTTATCCGGTTACCTAAAATTTCAATGATGATAACAAATCGACATATGATCAGTGACTAGGTCCTAGGTCTTAGGTTGCATTTCATATTGCATGCTTCTTTGCATTTTTCATCTTTGCATGATCTCACAATGACTAAACAAACTTCAAAGCTTAAACAATTCTTCATATCAATTCTTCAAATCTAACAAGAGCTAAATCTCACACGAAGGTTCCTCCAATGAAATAGCAAGCAGAATCCTTTTTCAGGATCAAAATCAAAATCTGAGATCATTCATATTAGTAACTACTTGCATATTCGACCTTCAATCATCACAGAAATCTAGTATTCAACTTAACTGATTATCTTACATCAAACTATCAAAATTTCAACTTGGTCAACCATGGTCAACTCATGGTCAAACCTAGTCAAACTTGGTCTTTTGGGACCTTCCAATGATGCAAAATGCATTCCCAGATGTGTTTAACCACTTCTCAAATCAATCAACATGCTTCTAAACTATCAACGCTGACTTTTCTTGTCAGATTTCAATTTTAATCCCGAAGGGGGCATGGTATTGCACATCATTCAAAGTCTGTAATCAAATTTGAAATCATATCTTTTTGGAAATCATATCTTTCTCAGTAATCAAGACAAACAATCACGTCTAGTTATTGATTCGTCAAAAGTCCTCATCGCTCGGGGC
Source organism: Chamaecyparis obtusa (assembly GCA_027943335.1). Classification (NCBI taxonomy): domain Eukaryota; kingdom Viridiplantae; phylum Streptophyta; class Pinopsida; order Cupressales; family Cupressaceae; genus Chamaecyparis; species Chamaecyparis obtusa. The sequence continues at coordinate 524,302 of BSBK01007872.1, forward strand.
AAATCTATCATCACTTGGGGCATATCAGATTTGTTGATCCATATCAATCTGGTATTCTCCTAATCTTGTAAACTGTATCAATTTTTGCAACCATCGGATCATAGTGTTCTTTCCTTGGTTCTTCGGCAACTGAAGGATTCACATGTGATACCTGCTAGTTCTGCTAAGACAATCGAGTCTAGAATGGGTCACTCACTTCTTTGCAATCCTAAGGTTTGGAATCAGATGTTTTGACACTTTTTCGCAATCATAGGTTCATTTGCTGTTATAGTGAACATTATCTTTGGTCATTTAGGACCTATTATCTCCATATCAAATCAATATCAATCAACTTCTGTCTCATATCAATTATCAATTTCAAACATCAGTTTCATATCTTTATCAAACACAGACTATCTTTGAACCACTGCGCTTCGCACAGTAATTCAAAGAGGCGCAAAATGTAATACCCCAAAAATGGGCTATAAGTTCATTAACCTCCTACATCGACAAATCAAACAAAATTGACATCAAAGTCCTAACCTAAGGCACATCTAAACATCATCGAATCATAATTGATTATCTTAAATTCTGCATCGGGGAATATTCCTAGTAATATTCCTAATCATCATAATTATCTTTAATTTTATAATTATTTGGCAATAAATCACATTCATCCTAAAATTTGATTAATTAAATATTTTGCATATTTAATTAATTAGATTTAATATTTGCCACTTAATTGTTTAATTAAATTTAATTCTATCTATTATTAATTGTATTATTTAATTTTGACAATAAATCAAAATTCCTATGAATAATTGATTAAATTCTTATTTAATTAATTAAAGCATGTTGTCATTATTTAATAATATAATTTTTAATAAAAGTTTGGTAAAATAGTTAATTAACCCATAAATTAATTATTTTATTTCAAAAATCAGTTAAGTTGAGCATAAATCACTTTATTATTAAATTAATGCATAAATAAAACATGCACAATCATAAAAGCAGACAACTATCAATTATCAATTAAAGCTAAACTCTATTTTGAGTTAAAACTTAGCTTTTGCATGTTTTTGTGACTTAATTATCTATTATTTAAAAATAACTCAAAAATCAACCTGAGTTATTTGAGTGATTTATGGTTTTTTCCATGCAACCTCCAAAGCCCTGGATTTCTATAAAAACAAGGCTCAGCTCTTCATAATTCATCCACAAATTTGCACAATCACACTGGAGAATTAGAATTGGGAGAATCAAAGCTCTTGCGAATCGACATCTTTGTGAGATCAATCTTATTTTTGCATTCATATTGCATATCATTGTTAGATTAGCATTGCATATCAATTTTCAATAGCATTCATAGCATATCAATTTCATCTAGCATAGTTTCATATCAAGTTTTTCATATAGATTAGTTTCATATCAGTTTTTCATTCTTATTGCATAGAAAATCCAAAAAAATAGATTAATTGCATTCATATTTCATATCTAGATCAGTTGCATTCAAATCCTTCATTTAGGTGTCGTCTAGGTCACTGATCTCGATTACAATCTAAGAACATCAATCTCGCACCTACTAGAAGGCAGTAAATCGCTTGGTTAGATTAGATTTCAATTTTGCACGATTTTGATTATCACTAACCTCTAATGTTTTACTGAGTGTTGTGTTTACAGATCAGGTACAATTTTCACACACACAGATAGAAGGGCTTGAAAATCACTTTGAATGTGATAGTGTCATGGAGGTCCAAAATGTAAGAGTAGCTAAAAAAATATTGAGAGGAACAACTCTCACTTGGTGGAAATTTGTCCAAGATGAAAGAATCTAGGAAGGAAAGAACCCTATAACTAGTCGGAAGGGGATGGTGGCCAAGATAAGGGAGACTTATCTATTAGATGATTATGAGGTGCAATTGCATAAGAAAAGGAATAATTTGAGACAAAAAGAAATTGAGGAGAGTGTCTACACCAAATAATTCCATAAGATTTTTTTTAGGTCACATGTGATGTAGGAATAAATTTTGAAGGTACCTAGGTACCTTAATGGATTGAAGTGTAACATCCAAGAAGAAATTAGTCTCCTAATTCCTAAGACTGCACATCAATGCTATCAGGTAGCTCTAAAGGTGGAAGAGAAGCTTAAAAATAAACATGCCACCATACAAGGGTAGAGGTAGAGGAAGAGATGGCATAAATCGGAGAGGAGGCTTTGGAGGAAGGAAGTTGGAAGCAAGAATTCAAGGAGATTTTGAGATCACTTAGAACCAAGGAGAAACAAGAAATAGTAGAGGGGGATACTATAGAGAAAGAGGCCCTAATAGTAACTCAAGGGGAAGATCTAATAACCAAGTAAGAGGATCTTGTTTCTCATCCATGAAATGTTACAATTGTCATCAGTATGGATATCCTGCATAGAGATGCCCAGAGAAGAACACATCATCTGAAGGAGGAGAAAAGAGGGTAAACTTTGTACAAGAAGAGTCTTCAAGTAGTAAGATAACAGAGGTATCATTAGACTTAGAGATGGGAGAGAGTTTGATGATCAGAAGAACATTCATTAAGGAACCTATCAAGGAAGAACCAAGCCAAATAAGGTGTTTATTTAGGGTCAAGTGCAAGATAATAGATAAGGTCTGCAAAGTTATCATAGATTTTGTTTCTACCAATAACATCATATCCATGGAGGTAATAGAAAAACTTAAGTTGGAAAGGATTCCTCACACTAACCCTTACAAAGTCACTTGGTTGAACAAAGACCAACATGTACTAGTTAATGAGAAAGCCTGGGTGGAGTAATCTATAGGGAGATATAAGGACAAGGTGGCATATGATATATTTCCCATGGATGATTTTCATCTACTATTGGGAAGCCCTTGGAAATTTGATAGAGTTTCCATACATGATTGGGAAAAGAACTCATATTATTTCAAGAAGGATGGAGTGACCTTAAAGATTTAGTCAATCTTGGAAGAAGGGGAAGTCAAGAAAGGAGGACCTAACATACTCTTAGTAAGGGAGAATGAGTTTGTGAAGACACTAGAAGAAGCAGATGGATTAGGCTTTGTCTTAGTGTTGAAGCCTAAGGATGAAAAACTAAACAAGAAGGACCTACCTCTATAAGTGCAAGATTTTATACAAATATACAAGGACATTGTTATTGATGGTCAACTAGCTACCCTACCTCCTAAGAGAGCCATTAGCCATACAATTGACTTCATACCTAGAGCCTCACTCCCTAACAAAGCTTCCTATATGATGACCCCACAACAAAATGCTGAAATTTCCAAACAAATTGAAGAGTTGCTTGACCAAGGCTTGATTAGAAAGAGAATAAGCCCAAGTTTTGTTCCCATAGTCCTAGCCCCAAAGAAAGATGGTACTTGGAGACTTTGTACCAAATCTAGGGCCATAAATATAATAACCATTAGATATATGTTTCCGATCCCTAGAATTGAAGACCTTATGGACTACTTGGGTGGATCAAAACACTTCTCAAAAATAGACCTTAAAAGTGGTTACCACCAGATAAGGATCAAGAGAGGAGATGAGTGGAAAACAACTTCTAAGACCATTCAGGGAGTCCATGAGTGACTTGTTATGCTATTTGTCCTATCTAATGCTCCAAGAACCTTCATGAGGTTAATGAAAGAAGTGTTGAAAGACTTCAAAGGGAAATGGGTTGTTTTGTACCTAGATGACATCCTAGTGTTCAGTAAGACAAAGGAGGATCATCTCAAGCACCTACAAATGATAATGCAAAGGTTATATGAAGAAGGTTGACAATAAACTTGGAGAAAAGTGAGTTATTAAAATAGGAGCTAGTATATCTAGGCTTTTTTTATCTCTGAACGTAATTTGAAGATGGACTCAAGAAAGGTGGAGGAAATCTTGAAATGGCCTACACCTAAGTTAGCTACTAAGATTAGAAGCTTTCAAGGCCTAGCACAATTCTATAGGAAATTTATTAGACATTTTAGTGAGATATGTGCACCAATTTTGGACACCATTAAGGGTGGTATGAAGACTAAATTTCAATGGAGTGAGAAAGATAATAAGGGGTTTGAGACCCTAAAATAGAGGCTAGCCTATAATACCCTCTCCTATGGTGATACCTGGACTTTCAGATTTGGACATTTTTATGATGGTTAGGACTATATGTTTACATTTATATTTTATTTATTATGACATGTCTATCAGATGTTTAGATACACTCATTTATGGTTATTATTTATATGTTCATGGAAATAGAAATCATCTATCTTTATATGTCATACAGAGCTAGCCTAAGGATTTGAATCTAACCACTATTAGCTATGATGTTTTATATTCCATGTATATATGTGTCGGATGTGTTTTCATGACTCAGGATGAAGTTGCAATTACTCACTCAATTGAAGTCCACATGATGTATTGATCCTAGTCATTTGTTTGCATATGTTTGATTAGTAGGTATATCTATATGTGCACATGTATCTCTTCTTGGTGATGCAAGATTGCAAGTACGGGTTATCATCTCCACCTGGCCTCACAGCTTTGAGCGATCCCTCAAAATCCTTGATCATTGTTGTTGTTATGGAGATGTCACCAAGACTCCATGAGAAGGAACTCTACCTCTAGCCCTTTTATCCTTAGATGGGGAGTTCCCAAGTTAGTCCCTTGTGTGGATGATGTATTTCTATGTCCTCTCAGTTTGTTGGTTTTGTGGATCGTGTAGCTAGTTTCTTGTCTTTTGCATTCATTGAGAATGAGGTTTTGAATATGGTAGCTCTAATTGTCTTCATGGTATGTTCAATTTTTTGTTAGTAGATTATTGATGTGAATTATTGTTCATGTGATGGTATTATTTAGTAATTTACGTTTATTAGTAGCTACTTATAGGTACTAGTGTATCTTGTTAGGAATGAGTTATTATGTGATTAAATCATGTGATTTTAAGGTCAATAATAATAAAGAATTTTATGGTATTAATGATGTTTTATAATATTCATGATAATAAGATGTCTATGGCAGTAATAATAATAAATGTTTTAATAATAGCGGTATATTCCATCTTATGTTATATATATATATATATATATATATATATATATATATCACTATTGTATTTTGTAAAGAATATAGATTAGTGTATGAATAAATAATATGTTTTAATAGTAATGTTCGGGTTGCAATAATATTTATAATAATAATAACATATGTACACATAGGCATATGGGTGCACACATATGCATATGAATACATATATTTATATAATTGTTTGTGAGTAGGTAATTATTATATTATATTCATAAGTGTTGGTGTAATTAAGTATTTACTAATTACACTTTACTTAAGTTTACTTAGGATAATGCATTTGCATATTAGTTGTCTTTGAGACACCTAGGAGTTTGCATTTCATTTTAGCACATGGTTAGGAAAATCTCCACTTTAGGTGGTCATAGTTGTCTTCTCATACCTCTTTGTGTGTGAGATACACCTTTAGTGATCTTATCACATTATCATCCTCTCATTGTTGCACATGTTTCTCATACTTTCATGTACAATGGAGGATGATCCACCTTTGGTGGACATGTGATTCCACCATGTCTAGTTGTGATCTTATCACATGCATATCTTCTAGATATCATGCATTGCCTATATATTGAGGCATTCCTACTTTGTAATCAATCAATCATTCATTCAATCTATTATTCATTATTTGATCATTTGATCATATCATATTTTGTCTCTCTTGTGCTATCTCTTGAGCTTCTAGATCTTGGTTTCTATTCTTTTCCTTAGGAAAATTTTTACATGGTATCAGAGCGATATCAAAATTCTTACATGGTATCAGAGCCAAATGAGTTTTCATTGTATAGCCTATTTGGAGAGATTTTTATTGCAGGTCAAATTTGGAGCTTGCTGGTGCAAATCAGAGGTTGGCATCACATTGAGGAGGTCCAAAAACCCTTAAATCAAATTTTGTTTCATCCAAATCAGATATCTGAAACAAAATCTAGAGCCATTTGAATTTTCAAGGTTCGGCAGCGGCGATTCAGAAAAAATAATTTTAGAGGCGATTTTCAAACAACGATATCTCAGTCATCCGAACTCCTTTTTTTGAGCAATTTTTTTTGTTTTGGGGTAGAATTTCATGATCTACACAATGGTGTAGGTGATTGCTGATCTCTATTTCTGATATTTTTTGAAAATCACAAATCCTAATTTTTACAACTTTAGAGGCTATTTTACAAGTGCTATTTTTTTTTAAAGTTCATGCTTTTTTGTCTACTTTCCAGATCTAGTATCAGTTTGGAAAAATTCTGAGTAGACATAGTACTTTCAGAATTTGGTCTATTTTGGCCTATTTTTGGCACTTGTAATTAATTAGATCTTTGAGGGATCTTGTGTCTTATCCTTTTGAGTCTACTATAGCTTCATATTTTCTATTGTAATCATCAAAATCAAAAGTCCACTTTGATCTATTTTATCAAGTGGCAATTGTACAGGCGCTAGCTATAAAGTGCAAAAATCATCATTTTGGGGGGGTTCTTTGATTGAGTGAATTGGGGGGTTGTCTTGTGTGCTGATGTCTCTCTTTCTTGTGCTCTTTTTCATTTTGCATCATGGCTTCTATTGAAAAATTAACTCCACATAACTATGCTACATGGAAAGATAATGTATGGAGCAAGTTAATGGTTCAAGGTTTAAATCCTTATGTGGATGGTACAATTAGAAAACTCGTTGATGATCATACTGCTGCAATAACTAAATGGTCATCCAAAAATTATAAAGCTTTAGGAGTCTTGAGAGAGAATATTTCTATAGCTATCATGTATCACATCAAAACCATAAATAATGCTAAAGAAGCTTGGGATAAACTTGCAGAGTTGTTTGGTCAAGTCGAGGAGGAAATGGGATTCACAATTGAGACTGATCTCCTCAAATTAGAGCCCGGGAACTTTGACACAATCCAAGATTATCTCAACAAAGTTAATGACTATAGAGCACAACTTGATGATTGTGGTAATCCCATAAAGGATGTGAAGTTGGTTAGTCACTTGTTGAAACATCTTCCTCCTAAATATGGAGCCTTTGTTTCAAGTTACAATACTCACAAGTTAACCATGGGTAGTGCCTTCATTAAGCCTTCATTTGAGTCATTTTCAAAAATTTTGGTCTTAGAACAAGAAAAGTTGATAAGTATGGGGATTCTCAAGTCTTTAACTTCCAAGGCATTGGTGGCTAATCATGAGAGTCAAGGCAATCAAAGTCAAAAGAAGAAGAAGAATTGGAAGTCTAAGTCTCAACAAGAAGGCACAACATCAACTTCCACACAACGTGACACTTCTACATCACCTCCAAAGGGTGAATCTTTAAAGAAGGAGAAGAGGTTTTGTGCATATTGCAAAAAGGATGGACATGAAGAACACTTTTGTTATAAGAAGGACATTGATGAATTGAAGAATCTTCTTGCCAAGAACAACATCAAATTGCCTTCTAGGATGTCTACCTCAACCTCTTCTTCACCAAATTTAGAAAAAGATAAAGGAAAGGGTCACACATTTGTCACTCAAAAAGGACAAGCTTTATATGCTTCTTCAAGTCTTGACTCAGGTAGATGGCTTCTAGATTCAGGGGCTTCTCATCATATGGCTTCTTCACAGTCCATGTTTTCATCATTTGAGCCTTGTAAAGGTCCACCTATTTTGATGGGAAATCACACTTACATGAATTTGATTGGGAAAGGAAGTATTGATGTTAGGGAGGGACACTTCAATGATGTGTTGTGTGTTCCACACTTGACCAATAACTTTCTTTCTATCTATCAAATCACAAATGGTGCTACAAAGAAGACTGTGGGATTTAGACCTGATTCAGTTTTCATTAAGGACTTGGACAATGGAGCAATTATTGCTACTAGGATAGTGAATCACTCTTCTTGATTATACTCCTTTGTAGATTTTGTTCCTCTTGATGACAGTGATTCTTCAGACAATGAGTCTTCAACATATGATGATTATAGTGAGGATTTAGATTTTGAGGAGAGTTTTGGCTACTTGAACTTGGGTATTCTCACTCATGATCAAGCTCTTGAGCCTTCCATTTCATCTCCTCCTATTGAGACTATTTCTACTATTTCTCCTAATGATGCTTTCATTCACACAGCCATGGGTTCAGGTGCTTCAGTGTAGCAAGATATTCATTGTCTTCCAAACTTGGTTCCATGGGATGACTACTTGACAGACATTGCAGGTTTGTTTATGGAGTCCTCTACTTTAGATTTGGGAGACTTCATTTATGATATTCATCTTCTCTTTAGTGAAGATGATCCTTCTTTAGTTTTTGTGAAGGACCATGTTGACCCTCATATTCATTCTCTACTTGATAATTCTTTTGAGGGTGACATGATTGTGGATACTTTGATACAGCAGTTGGAGGAGGTCACTTTCTCTTCAGAGGAGATACTTGGGTCTTTGGTACATGTTCTACATTCATCCTCAGTTGATCTTGATTTGTCTTTTTTAGTAGAGTGGCTTAGTACACATGACTTGGATGAGGCACATTTCAGTTTTGACATGGGAACACTTGAGCAGGTTTCAAAGACTCCATCTTTTTTGAGGTTTCTTCCTAAAGATTGGGGAGGAGGCTTCATATATACACCTTTGGTCTTGTTTCTTCCTAAGGGGAGAAATGTTTTTATACACTCATGGAGCAATTTCTACATTGATCCTGGAGCATCTACCATTGGTGTTCATTCTACATTGAGGGGGGGCTACTTGGTCTCTCTTCCACTACTTCTATCTTATGGGGGGGATATTTTCCTCATATGAGGTCTTCTCTCTCATATTCTATTATTGTATTCATCTCTCTTTTTGGGGGAGGGTTTTTCCCATGAGGTTTTCCCTCTTTCTCTTCTTTATGAGAGATTGCATTGTTCTTGCTTATTGTACATGGGTACCTAACATGGCCTAGTAGCCAGGACCCATCTTGCATTGTGAGCTTAAGTGCATTCCCCTAAGTTGCACTTAAGGGGGGGTGTTGGTGTAATTAAGTATTTACTAATTACAATTTCCTTAAGTTTACTTAGGATAATGCATTTGCATATTAGTTGTCTTTGAGACACCTAGGAGTTTGTATTTCATTTTAGCACATGGTTAGGAAAACCTCCACTTGAGGTGGTCATAGTTGTCTTCTCATACCTCTTTGTGTGTGAGATACACCTTTAGTGATCTTATCACATTATCATCCTCTCATTGTTCCACATGTTTCTCATACTTTCATGTACAATGGAGGATGATCCACCTTTGGTGGACATGTGATTCCACCATGTCTAGTTTTGATCTTATCACTTGCATATCTTCTAGATATCATGCATTGCCTATATATTGAGGCATTCCTACTTTTTAATCAATCAATAATTCATTCAATCTATTATTCATTATTTGATCATTTGATCATATCATATTTTGTCTTTATTGTGCTATCTCTTGAGCTTCTAGATCTTGGTTTCTATTCTTTGCCTTAGGCAAATTCTTACATGGTATCAAAGCGATATCAAAATTCTTACAATAAGCTATTTTATAAGTTTATTTTATGGGTGGCAAATAATATTTGGTAATTCCCTTTTACTTTAGCTTAAGTAACTTAGGATAGTAGATAAACTAAAGGCAAAAATTATTATCATTTGCCTTCCTCAATAAGGGAGAGATGAAATTAGATTATTGTTAATACTTATTTATAGATCTCTTCATGTGAATGGATTATTAAATATTATTAAGCCTAAACTAATATCCAATATTTGGTTGGGATAGTTGCATCGGTTGATTTTTCCCATGCCACTACTCCCTCAATTTATATATACAGGAAGGAATCTATTTGCAGAGGGGGCTGGTTGAAAGTAATTCTCAAGATATTTTATTATAGTTCTAGATAGGAGATCCTATTGAAATCGATAGTACTTTAGAGTTGGCTGAAAGAAAAAAGAAAACAATCTCTCAGGGAAACTTTAGTGTTGGGAGATCTATAGTATTTTGGGGAGAAATTTATTATTTTTTAATAGGATAGTTAATTAGGATTTTTCTGGAGGAGGCTTGGAGTTTTCTTTTAGAAAGATTCTGAAGGAGTGTTTGGAGTGGGCTGAGATCTCTTTAGTCTTCTTTACAATGATTGTTCTTCGCGGGACTCCAGGTAGGAATCTATCTTGGAGATGATCTTTTTTTTTTGTGTGTGTGTTCTGTTTCCTGTGTGTATATGAAATTTTTGGTGTGTGATATGATATTGGATTAGAATAGGATTGTTTAATGTGTATCAAAAAGGAAATATAAATGTCTTATCTTCTATGTTTCCGGGAAGTAAATTATGTATGTTTATATAGTGTCTACTTATTTATTTATTTTGTATTATGAAATCTTCCTAGGAAGTTAGGAATGCTTTTGGTCATGTGTGAGGATGTATTAATCTATTATTGAATGAAATAGGGAAGTTTAGGAAGAAATAGGAAGGGTTGGGAAGGTTTAGGAATGAGATGCAGTCCTTTTTCCTACTCTTTTCCTCTTGCAGGCTTCTCTCTAGATTATTGTTTTTCATTTGATTATTCTTGTCTAAGGATAGGGTAATGTTGAGGATGTGATATGGATGTGGTACTGAGGTCCCTGCATTAGGTTGACCTTAGGGAACCTTTCCCAGGAACTCTCCATGCCTAAAAAAATCAATTTTTAGTGTTTTCAGGAATTTTAAAATTTAATTTCATGAAAGTGTCCTCCAGTTTTGTATGACATTGTAGTCATACCCATACAACACTTGGTCAAATGTCATATGGGAATGCATACATTTTCATATGGGTTCATATACAAAGTGGTTTGGAAGTTTTGGGGAAGTTTAAAATTTAAGTTCGTGAAAGTATCCTCCAGTGTCATACGAAATTGTAGTCATACCCATACAACAATTGGTCAAATGTCATATGGGAATGCATACATTATCGTATGGGTTCAGATACAAATTTTTTTGGAGTTTTTGAGGATTTCAAGGGCTCAAAATTTATAGGATTTATACAAATATAAAATTTAAGTATAAATACTTTAATTTATATTTGTAGTTAAGTTATATTTGTATAAATACATTCTAGGATGTTTGAGATAGGTTTTAGCTTCATAGGAGTTAAGATGCAAATTCTAGATTTTGGAGATTTATGAAAAATTTCAGACTTAGCCAAATTTCAGGCACATGAGGTTTCCATAGATTGAATGTTGTGGTAATGCATGTGAGAGTTTGTACCACCTATATATGTTTATTAGTTGTTTTGTTGAAGTTATAGGGTTTACTTTTGATGTTTTGTACTTAGATGCCTTGTTAAGTTTCATGATGTGTTTAGGAATCAAGATTAGGGTTTAGGGTTGTCTGGTGGATTAGGGCTATCCCATGGCTTCCCAAACGTTCCCAATATTTCCTATTTATGTGTAGAAATTCTTAAATGATGTTATGATCAGTTTTAATTCATGTATTATGTATTTATGATGTTTGGATAAGGGTAGGAAACCTAAGAACACTAGGTGAGTGGCTCTCAGTGTGGGGTCAGGGCACTAAGTGGCTAGTACCAGGATAACTGACTGAAGATTTGTTTTAACAAGTCATAAATTAATTTAAAACTTATGGGAATGGGTTCAAACACAAAAAATATTAATGTATGCCTCACCCATGCCATTAGTACTAGTAAAGGATATGGATGGGAGTGGGAGAAGGTACCTATGAGTAGGTATAGTTGAATGACACTTATCTGTATGAAAGTCATTTGGTTCTGCATGTGCCTACTTGGGGGTCAGGGCCAAGAGTGGCTAGTACCAGGATAACCCAAGGGGTGAGGGCTATGCGATGACACTCACTTAGTTTGTTGCTTAGATTTTCTACCTAGCCTTAGAACCTTTTGGGAAATGATTTGTACTTTGATTTTCTTTTTAGTTGATATTTGGGAAAGGTTACCCCAACCCTAGGTACAGCCTAGTTATTACTCCTTTTGTGGACCTTGGTGTTTATCTCCTAGCACGAGGGAGTGGGCCTTTTGGTATCCACATGGTTGGGTGGTAAATATTTTTATTGTGGTATCTTGTACAGATGCAATGCTTAAGGATTCATGCTTGCTTATGTTCTAGTTTTGAAGAAGAAGACTTTGTACTTATCTTTCTTGATATTCAATTAAATGTAAAGTTATTGTTACCTCCCAAGAGGAGATGAATGTAATGTAACTATTAATGTATTTCAAAATGATGTATTTTGAATGGGTAGTAGGAAAAGGAAAAGGGAAAATATGAACTTTATGTAAATAATGTTTGATGGAAAAGAAAAGGATTTAGTAAGATTTCAAGTGAGATGGTAGGATCTCATTATTTGTTGATTAAGAAAACTTAGTGAATCAAATGTAATGATGTCCTATGTGTAATGGTTCAAATTCTTAGATGAATCTATTATGTGGTATTAAAATTTTAAATGTTATATTGTTCATAAAGGATACTTAGGAATGTAGATGGGTTCAAATGTCAAATTGATGAAAAAGCACTTTGTATTTCCTTATAAAGAATTTTCAAATGATATGATGTAGTTTTCTTTAAGAAGTAAATCATGTTATTAGTATACTTAATGGACTTAAATGAGTTGTTCATAAAATAGTAGGGAACCTTGGGAGGAATCTAAGTTAAACTACGTTTAAGTTTTGGTTCATGTAATTCTTTAAAAAATTCAAAAAAAAATCATAAATTATTGCTTAGATTTTCTTTTCTAAAGAAAATATTTGTTCTCTTCCTCGATTCCCTTGCGGGGCATGACATAGCCACTCAACCAATACTGGTATTGCCTAGCTTTGATAAATTTTTCACATTAGAATGTGATGTCAGTCACACTACCATTGGAGCAGTCCTCTATTAGGAAGGAAGACCGGTGGCCTTTCACAGTGAAATAATAAGTGATTCAAAAAGAAGATATTCTTCTTATGACCTATAATTATAAGCACTGGTCCAAGAATTGAGGAAATGGAGACACCATATCCTCCCTAAAGATTTTTTGGTCTATAAAGACAACCAAGCTTTGAACTTCCTTAACTAACAAGATAAGCTAAGTCATAAACATATGAAATGGGTAGAATACATCCAAGCCTACACTTTCACCATCAAACACAAGAAGGGACTTTAGAACAAGGTGGTAGGTGCATTGAGTAGGAGATTTCTCATAATACAATAAATTCAATTGAAGAGAATTGGCATAGAGAGCTTCAAAGAGTTGTATCTAGAAAATGAGGACTTTTCAGTAGCCTACAAGGTATGTAAGGACTACCAAAATCATTTCCATGGTGAGTACTCTGACTATACTATTCAAGATGGTATTTTATTTAGGGGTGGACAACTCTATGTACCCAGGGGCTCAATGAGAGAGAACCTAGCACAAGAAAAGAATAATGGTGCATTAAGTGCTCATTTTTATATACACAAGACCTTAGAACTTGTTAAAACATACTACTATTAGCCTAAGATGAATAGGGATATTCAAAATTATGTAGAAACTTGTATTATTTGTCAAAAGGCTAAGGGAAATTCATCTAATGTAGGGTTGTATCAACCCCTCCCAATTCCAAATAGACCTTGGGAATTCCTTAGCATGGATTTTTTAGTTGGGATCCCTAAGACAATGCAAGGGGTAGATAGTATCTTTGTGATAGTGGACAAGTTTAGTAAGATGGCTCACTTCGTGTCATGCAAAACTACCAATGATGGATCCTACATAGAAAATCTCTTCTTTAAAGAGGAAGTAAGAATACATGGTTTACCTCTTAGTATTGTATTGAATAGAGACACTAAGTTTATGAGCCATTTTTGGAAGACCCTATGGCATAAGCTTGGAACCAATCTTTCTTTTAGCTCTGCATATCATCCCCAAATGGATGGGTAGACTGAGGTAGTCAAAAGGAGTTTGGGAAACCTTTTAAGGTGTCTCACCAAGGATTGTGGCCAAGCATGGGATCAACTAATTGTCCAAGAAGATTTTTATCATAATGACACAATCAATAGGTCCACATGAAAGATCCCCTTTGAGATAATTTATAGAATACATCCAAGAGGTATTTGTGAGCTTACAAACCTTGGGAACAATACAAAGAAGAGTGGATTTTCAAAGGATTTTTCTCATTCAATGAAGGAGGTTCATGATGTTGGTTCTTCAAAATGGACTTTATGCTCATGAAAGAAACCAATGCATCCACATATAGATTGTCAGGAATGGTCAACTCTAAGTATGGAAAATTTGGGATGATTGGACCAACTATAGGGACAAGACTACCCTTTTCACTTCTGGCTCTGCAAAACCAAGGAGGGTGCTCCTAATCTAGATCCACATACAAAACTTCACAATAATTTTTGGATTCTAATAACAAATAAATGATAAGAAAAAACAAAATGATAAATAGTCATTTATTGATTCTACAATAACATTAATGACATACAACTTACAGGCCACAATACCTTAAAGATCTTGATAGATTTATATCAATATTAGGGATATAGCCAAACCCTACTAAGAACATATCATTGAAAAATAAACACATTTATGGCCAGTGCCTTATCCATTAGGCAATACTTTTACTACAAAGAAAGAATATAGAAACCAACTAATACCAATGATTCAAGATCCCTAAGTATTTCCACCTTATGACATTATTGATTAGTTTATCACCATATTCATACTACTTATAGAAATCCTTATGCAAATAAAAATGAGTCTATGTTTTATCTAGAGCTATTTAATTTGATCTTAGATCAAAGCAGAGGAAAAGCAAAACATACATAGATAAATTCTATGCAATGAATTAGAAAATTGATAACTTAGAGAAATAGACACAAAGGAGAGATTTGAATCCATGATTTTTACATTCATATTGTTAATCCCCAATTTTTGTTGTCTATTAGTGTCTTACACTTAGTCATTTTCTAGGTAACGTTGGTCAGTCATCACTGCGACTGAGTCATCATGTATAGGCCAATTTATGTCTAGACTTGTTTATTATACATTTATCGAGCAGTAGTTACTGCCGAGAAAGTCAGAGGTCACCACATAGTTTAGTAATAGCCAATTAGTTTATGTCAAGTTGTGTAGATATATCAGTTCCCAGCACTAGGTAATGAAGAATAGTTAAGGCTAAGTGTCAAAGACTTCATATGCTGAGCAAGCCAAATTTGACATATGTGTTTTTAATGGCACAAACACTTAGGTAAATCATTTTGGCCGACATCTATACAAAGTTTTATGTTTGTTGAGAAAATCACGGAGGTGATTATGCTTTAGATTTGTAATCATTGATCCCTACGTAATCTATGTAGCTAATCAGATTTAGGGAATGCTTAAGCAGCATAAGTAGATAATCTAGATCGTTGATATTGATCTATGAAGTTAATTTTTTGTCTATATAAGATGAGATCTGAACCATAAAATGATGTATGAGTAAAAAAAGAGTATGTAAGATGAAGGATCTCATATATGCAGAATAGAGAAGTGTTTTGATCATAAGAGACATAGATCAGTGATTGAGAAAAGCAATAAAGGATAGAACAAAGATATATTTGATAGAGGAGATCAAATCTATATTGAAAGGAGAAGGTTTTTATCATCATTATAGTGCAAACCAAAGGATTAGGTACTGAGTCATTCTAACAGGCGAATTAGGGAAAATCTCTTTACAGAGGGGTCCTAATAGGCCTAATTAAATCTCTTAACTAAGTGCTTACTTTTTTGTAAGTTTAAATCCTTTTACCAAGGTAGATTTTATAGTTCTTTAAGCTCTTAGAAGGGCAAACCCCTCACAGGGTAGATCATTAGTTTATGATAAAAAAATTTAGCCCTAATAGGAAAAATTTAATACTATAGTAGTGAGGATTTTTGGGTGTCATCCCCACCCTAGTTTTTCCTTTCAAGGGTTTTTGGGTAGCCCAAATCTTTGTGTTATGTTTCAATTTCATGGATGAAGATTAAAATGTTAGATCTATTTCAATATTAAAATTGATGTTTATGTTATGCAAGTGAATTTATGTCAAAATGAAATATTGGTAGATATATGATTCACCCCCCCTCTCAGTATCCTACTTTCCCATTTTAGATTTCCAACAATTGGTATTAGAGTTGTCTCTTAAAACATGTCTAATCACTTGTGAGTTAAGGTCTTGGAGATGGAGGTTTATTAGTTGGGAAAGATCATAGAGAATCACAAGATTGACATTCAGCTTGCATTACATCATCTTGAAGTAGCCAGAAGTGAATTGAATAAATCCTTAAGCAGAAGGAGAGAATTAGCAATTCAACAGAATGAAACACAATATCAAGAAGAGGATAGTAGAGGTCTATTTGACAATGGTAATTCTACTGAAAGTGACAAAGCTATAACAAATCTGCTATAGAAAAATAACATACTAAATGAAGACATCTAAAATCTAAAGAGAGAATAGGAAATACAATTAGTAAGACTTTGTGAAGTTACTGAACAAAAAAAGAAAGTTAAAGAAAACAAGGAAATGGTTGAAGAAGATAAAAGACAAAAATCTATAGGACTTGATGAAAGGACATGTGACATGCAGAGGGTGAAAAAAAATCAATTGGACTTGGTGAATCAAATATTTCTTGCCAATCAAGAGTTGAGCAAGAAAGATGTAGAAAATACAAATCTAAGATCAGAAAATATCCAACTGAAGAATGAACTAAGATCTAAGAAAGAACTCAATGAGAAGATGAACAAGCCTAATGAAGCTTTGAAATACTTTGAAGAACTGTTAAGGTCACCTAGAAGATCTAGTGATACTTTTGGACTTGGACATGATGAGCAATTATCATCCAATGAAGAAGGAGAATCATCAAAAAGTGGAGAGCAGAGGACTACAAAGTTAAAGAACAAGAAACCCACATGCCATCATTGTGGAAAGCTAGGACACTTAGCTAACATCCGTAGAATAAAAAATGGTAAGTCCAATCCTAAACCAAAATTGAATTGAAATTGTTTTAAATGCAAGAAATATGGAGCAGTATAGAATTAGGTTTGTTCCCAAGCTCCGAGCATACTCCATTCTATAGCATAAGGTTGAAGATATTGTGCAAAAGAGCACAAGGTTGTGGAAAATCATCTTTGGACTAATAGTTGTTAGAAGAAATAAATGAATGAAAACAAGATCAAAATAACAATCCAAGAAGTGAAGTGCAAGAAGAGTTTTACCATAAATCAAATGAGAGAGAGATGCTAGATCAACAACCAAAACCAAGATAAGACTTCAAGAATCCAACAAGATCTAAGAGATTTTTGTAAATGGAAAAAAAAAAAAAAAAAAACCCCTTTGTGTATTATGAATGAGGCATGAAAATCCTAAAGAGAGAGAGAGAGAGAGAGAAAGAATATGAGCAAGAAGCTCAATACAATATGATAGAACTACTATGCAAGAGGAGAGAAATTATGTGAGAGAATTGTGAGAAATTAGTGTCAAGTGTGTGGAGAAATATCTCTTTAAGTAGAGATGAGTGAAGGAGTTTGCATGTAACTCCCTATGTGTATGAGTGCCACATTCATACTAAGTTTTTTCCAAGTGTGAGCATCCTCATAAGGAGGAATAACCTATTTTCCTTATTAAAGGAATTACAAAATATGAGTTGTCCTCCCACTTGGACTAGAGGACAAAATTACATGTAGAGATTCCTTTAAGAATATCCTAAAATAAATAAAAGAGGATACCTTGGTTTATCCTCTAATTAAATAAAGCAACCAAAGAAAGATTACTAAATTATAACACCCCCATTTAATCTTTACTTGGGGTGATTACATTAATGGGTATCAAACCCAAATATTTGCAATGAAACTCAAATTTGTCTCTAGAAAGAGGGTTTGTCAAAATATCTACAAGTTGATCTTCACCCTTGCAATAGATGAGGGACACTTGCTTTTATTTAATTTTTTCTCTAATGAAGTGGTGGTAGAGAGAAATGTTCTTTAACTTTGCATGGTAAACTAGATTCTTTGCCAAGGTTATTGCACTTTGATTGTCACAATACAATGGTGTAGGTTCTTGTTGAGGTAGAACCAAATCTTCAAGTATTCTTCTAAGCTATAAAGCTTCTTTAGAGGCATGAGTACAAATTTTGTATTCAGCTTTGGTAGAACATAGACAAATAGATTGATCTTTTTTACTTTTCCAAGATATAGCACCTGAACCAAGAGAAAAACAATACCCAAAAGTAGATTTCCCATCATTGGGGTCTCCATCTAAATCTGAATCAGTAAAACCTTTTAAAGAAAAAATAGAATTTGCACCATAAAATAATCCTAAGTTAATATTACCTTTAATGTATCGTAATATTCTTTTAGAAATTTTGAAGTGTGTTTGTTGAGGTTTGGACATGAATCTCAAAACTAATCCAACACTAAAAGTTATATCAGGTCTACTAAGAGTTAGATAATTTAAACTACCTACAAGTTCTCTATAAGGAGTACCATGTATGAATGGAGATTTCATATCTATCATTAACTTAGTTCCAAATTCACATGGAATTGAAATATGATTAGAATCATTCATATGAAATTTATCAAGAAGATCTTTAGCATATTTACTTTGAGAAATAAAAATACCCTTAGGGGTTTGTCAAATTTGCATTCCTAGGAAAAAATGTAAAATTCCTAAATCAATCATTTGAAATTTTTGGTTAAGTTGGAACTTAATATCAGAAATTAAATGGTTAGAACTAGAAGTAAGAATCAAATCATAAACATAAATAATGATAATAATAATTTCATCTTCACTATGCTTAATATACAAGTTAGGATCATTTTTACTTCTTTCAAAACCTTGAGAAATAAAGAAAGCATTAATTTTGAAATACCACTCTCTAGGAGATTACTTTAAACCATAAATAGATTTATTTAGTTTGCACACTAGATGTTCATTACCTTCTTTAATAAAACCAGGAGGTTGGAACATATAAATTTCCTCATGCAAATCACCATTTAAAAAAGAACTTTTAACATCCATTTGGTGAATGGGCCAATTCATTTTAGAAGCCAAAGCAAGAACAACTTTAATGGTAGGCATTTTTGCAATATGGGCAAAGGTCTCATTATAGTCTAATCCTTCAATTTGAGAGAAACATCTTGCTACTAACCTAGCTTTAAACTTACTAATTTCATTATTGGCATTCAACTTAGTTTTATATAACCATTCGCATGAAAATAGATTTTTACCATGAGGTAAGGGACTAAATCCCAATTATTATTAGAAATTAAAGTGTCATATTCTTCTTGCATAGCATTTTGCCAATGAGGTTTATTTTTAGCTTGAGAAAAGGTTTGACGATCATTAGAGTTCATAAGGGAAGACATTAAAGCATAATTACAATAATTAACTCTCCTAGGTCTAAGACTACCCATTCTGGAAATATAATCATCACCTTCATTAAGAAAATCTTTAAACCATTTAGGATTTCTCTTAGAATTAATAGAAATATCACTATGAGGAGTATCATTATCGTCATGATCAACATTATTACTATGAGGAGTAGATATATTATTAGCATCATCATCATTAGTATTACTAGTAGGAATAGAAATAGATTCATTAGGAGTAGGGTTTAGAATAGGAGGTTGGTCCTCCATAATCTCAATGGTGCCTCTTTTAAATTCATCATTGTTGACCTTAGAGAAATCATGGACTTCATTTTCTACAATACAAACATCTCTTGCAATGTGCACCTTGTTAGTATTAGGATCATAAACTCTATAACCTTTAGTAAATTCATCATACCCAACAAAGATAAATGGAGAAGATTTAGAATCAAGTTTTTTCCTTTTTTGTTTGGGTGTGTGAACATAAGAAATAGATCCAAAAATTCTCAAATGTTGTAAATTTGGTTTTCTACTAGACCACGCTTCCTCGGGAGTTGTATCTTGCAAAGCTTTAGTAGGAGTTTTATTAATAATATAAGTGGCACAAGCCATTGCTTTAGCCAATAACTTGTAAAGAATATTTTTTGCATGCAACATACATATAGCCATTTCCATAGTAGTTCTATGCTTCCTTTCTGCCACACCATTTTTTTGTGGTTCATAAGGAGTAGTAAGCTCATGTTTTATACCAAAAGATCTCAAATAAGAATGAAATGCATTGTTAACATATTCAGTACCATTATCTATTCTAAGAATTTGAAGATTAGAACCTGATTGCCTTTCCACAAACATATGAAATTATGAAAATATATCAAGAACTTGAGCTTTACTATGCAAGAAATAGATCCAAATTCTTCTAGTAAAGTCATCAAAAAATGTAAGAGAATACTTTGAACCTTGAATTTAGGTGTTCCCCATTGGTCCCAAAAGGTCATTATGAATTAAATGCAACTTATGCGATGCCCTCCATGAAGTACGATGAGGAAAGGGCTCCCTTTTCATTTTGACACTCATGCACCATGTGCGTGTAATTTTAGATGGAACAATATGTGGTAATCCTTCAACCATGTTAGATTTTAGAAATCTAGATATATAATCAGAATTCAAATGGCCTAGCCTTTCATGCCATACATTGAAATCAATATTAACTTTTAAAGAGTATCGTGATGAGGTAAACTCATAAAACTTAAATAAATTATCATGATCCAACTTAGCATTAGTAACAACATGATCATTCTTAGGATCAATAATGTAACACATGTCCCTGTGAAAGTAAACTTTGTAATCTTGACATAATTGAGAAACTAAAAGAAGATTGGATTTAAACTTAGGAACATAAAGAAAATTATGTAATTTTCCATTTGGAACATTAACATCACCAAAACCTTCAACTTTGTAACTATGATTATTAGCTAATTGAATAGGAATGTTTGCTTTATCAAGTTTCAAAGAATCAAACACTTCTATATGAGATGTAACTATTGGCAAGTTGACTATATTGTTGTATATGACTAGATGTAGTGTTGTCATTATGTCAACAAATTCATATAGAGTTTTGGAGTCAGCACACATTATCATAAGGTCAAAATATGGCTAAGTATAGAAGACTGGATAGATAGTAGAGCACCAGGAGATCAGAGCATCAGTGCACATGTGTATGACCGAGTTATGGTATGCACCCTTGAAGTTAAGCTGGTAAGTGTGTATTCATGCTAATTCTAAGAGCGCATGATCAGATGAGATAGTATGAAAAAGATACAGTCAGTTGAAGTGGTATAGACAGTGAACGCCAGAACAGAACAAAGTATGTAGCTGACTATTAGTATTTTGATTAGTGGTTATAATAATGTTTTGTAAAGGATATGCGCCTATTGTAATTAGGTTGTAGACATGTAAACATCTTTTTTTGTAAACATGTTTGATCCAATTCATTTGGAAGCATTGTATGTAATCGGTTATAGGCCGACCTAGTTAATTTTTTTGTTAGCGCATATAAATATAAGATGCACCTTTGTAATAAAGCATTGAAGTGGATATAGAGATAAGATAAGTAGTGTAGAGACATGAGAAGTCAATATAGAATTATTTAGAGCTTTAAAATGGGCTAAAGCATCAACCCACAAAAGGAACTGATTAGACAAGCAGTGTCACAACACCAGTTCATCCAATAGATATAGTGTGTATCTGTGATCGGAAGGTTGTAGCCTTCACCACATGAGCAGTGAGCTCTAAGATAGTGTGTCCCCACCCCTAACAGGGCTATTGTAAAAGACTCCTAATAGGTTTTGACCTTTGACCAGGTCACTATACTAAAATCATTGTAAAGAACAACTCCTAACAGGGTTGCAGATCTTCTAACAAGGATCATAAAACACTAGTGCATTTCTTAGTGGGTGTCAATTCCCATGGGGTTTTTTACCTATTTGGGTTTCCCCATAACCATATTGGTGTTATGTGTTGTGATTGTTTATCTTGTTTACATTGATGTTCATATCAATACTTAAGCAATCAAGTTAAGATTCAAGAGTTAAGAAAATCTAAAGATATAGTGAACACTGATTCACCCCCCCTCTCAGTGTTCCCATTCCTAACAATTGACCTATCAAAGCTCCAGTCCTCTAAAGAAAAGTTTAACCACTTGAGGAGATCAATGGGTTCAAAAGAAGGAAAGAATATGAAGAAGAATCTTATGGCAGCTCTTGAAGACCTTGACAGAACTGAGAAAGAAGTTGAAGAACTAAAATTGAAAGTCAGTGGTGCACAAGTATTCATCAAGAACTGAGACAAGATTTGAAAAATTGTACAAACAATGATTTGAGAAAAATGGTTAAGAAGCTGAATGAGGAGAATACATCTCTAAAAGATCAAATTGAAGAGTTGGATGAAAAGCTAATTGATAATCAAGAAGTTTATGATGAACAAATCAAAGAGAACCTTCAAGTGAATGAAGAATTGAGGCAAGAAAACATGGAAATCTTGGAGCTAAGAACAACAAAGAAAAGATTGAAACTGAGTTGAAAGAGGCAAAGAATCACATTGAGAAATTCCACACCAGTTCTGATTTGATAGAGTCACAGTTATATGCATGGAAGCTTAAAGGAGATACCAGTGGTGTTGGATTCAATGAAGCAAAAAATTAGATTGATGACATGCGAGCAAAGATGAAAGCACCAAAAGAAACTAAAGATGCTAAGGAGACTGGAAATCAGACTAAAGACAATGTTGAACCATCTAAGGATGAGCGCAAGCCAGTAGACCGAACTTGTTATGCATGTAACAAGCATGGACATATAGAAAGGGATTGTAAAGAGGTAAGACCTTTCAATGGTTACTGTTATTCATGCAATAAATTTGGTCATTGAGCTATGAATTGTAGAACAATTCAGAAGAATAAGGCTCAGCATAATCAAAGAAATTTGAATAACCAAATGTAAGAAGTCCTTAGAACATTACATGTCAGATATGTAATTATAATTGTCACTCAACTAGACAGTGTAAAATGGTAACCCATATCAATGCGCCAAGAAATTTAAGGCCTCCAGTTATTTGTCACTCTTGTAACAAGGTTGGACACATCTCAAAGTTTTGTAGAGCAAGAACGCAAAGTTAGGAAAGCCCTAAAAAACCATAAGTATCAATATTGAATGAAGAAGAAGTCAAGTTTTTTAAAGCTACAGGGGATGAGAACTTGATTTGGTCAAAGGCAAAGAAGGATAAGGTTGATGAGTATGTATTGGATGCATCCACAATGGACACACCCTCTACATCTAGATGAATGACCCTCGGGGTCATAAGGGGAGCTAATTTAGCTCTAGACCCCTATGTGGTCAGTATAATCACCCTTAGAGTATGCACCTTTGGATTTAACATTTTGGAGGATATTTAATGCTATGTGTAAGAGTGCACTGCCTGATCAATTGTAGGATGGAAGTTGGAAATTCTCAGTGAAATTTTGGTTTACACGGCAAGCATTCATGGTGGTAATTTCACTTTATAGTATACGGAGACTTACAAATCACTCATTTTATTTGAGATAGAGTGATTGGAGACCACAGAAGCCCTAGCAGTTGGATTGTGAAGTGTTAGAGCTTGATTTATTAGTAAAGAAGTGTGATTGATCATTTGTGAAGCCCTAGTCTGACAGGATGATTCAGAAGTCTTTGAAAACTAATTTGAATCGTTAACCAAGTAAGTCATGGCTACACCTATTGTATTTGATATCGCGGAAAGGAAGAGATATGTTTTTAAAAGAAACCCTTTTAAGTCCACCTTAGATGACCTAGAAGGTGAATTTTCAAGAACCCCTATGGGCGTCATGCATGTTGAAGACATTCGTACGTATATATATTGTAAGAGGGAACCAGTTGGACTTGATAGGATAAGGTCACACCTTGAGTCCATGATGAAACTAGACAAAACATTCCTAGATGAGTTTGCACATTTGGAAAACCATCCCATTGTTAAGTATGCTACAACATATGAGTTTCATGAATCTGAGTGGATCAAGATATTACCAACTAGGATTCATGATGACCTATTCTAGACAGGTGAAGTGCCCATTAGAATCACAAGAGAACTCATTCATGAAATGAAAAGCCTCTTTAAGATAGGCACCATTCTTCCAGTGGGCAAGGATGTGAGGAAATTAGTTGAACATGCATGTAAGTCCAGAAGTGATAGGCACGGTATGAAAATTGAGCCTATTGAAGAGAAAGACATCAAATTGATGTCTATGATACTAGGTTACAGGTTTCAACACACTAATAGGGTGAATAGTGTGTCCACAACCACTATTCTTGTAGAAATCAAAAAATTTAGAGAAAATAGAGACTACAATCTATGTGAAATCTTGTGCGCACAATTGATTGATAACATTAGAGCCATCAAGCATGATAAGACCAAAATATTCATCTTTGGGTCTCTAATCATTTACATGTACTTCCACATACTTGGAAAGGTCTCAGATTTGTAGTTAGACAAAAGTATGCCTACAATTCCTCAAATATCTCTTAAGGTATCTACTAAGAGCACATTGAAGGATTACATGGAGCTAGAACTAAAGACATTCAGGATCAAAATGCAGATGAGTTACAAGATACTAGAAAGTATTGTTGAGAAATAGAAAGACAACATTTTTTTATGGTAGAAAATGACATAACATGTATGGAAGCAATTGAGCCTAGAATGAAGTAGATCCAGTCACTGAGTTATGAGGTAGAAGAACCAATCTTGGAAGCATATGCACAATTATTACTATTAGCACCTAAGGACCCTAATGAACCTAGATGGGGAACTTCTAAAGAAAAGACAAGGGAAGTTGATCCAATTCTGAATAGTGTAGAGACTAAGAGGAAAGCCTCTAAGATTACATCTAAGATACTTAGAATTCATGATGTAACTCAGGCAGAACTAGACAAAGCAAGAGAAGAAAAGATAGCATTAGAGATTGAGAGCACATCCGCAGTGGAAGCTAAGAAAGATGATCCTAAAATGAAGAAATTCAAGATTGAGAAGACTAATGATCCAAAGGATAAACTGGTAAAACAAATGTTATCCCTTCTGCGCCCAAAGTTACAATTGATCTAACTTCATCTCCTAAGTATAAGACAATAACCAAGAGGAAGAAGGAGATCGGTGCAAGCCACCCATCCTCGTGGACCAGTGTAAACATATTTTTTTATAAACACACTTGAGCCAATTCACTTGGAAGCATTGTATGTAATCGGTTATAGGTTGACCTAGTTAATTGTTTTGTTAGCGCATATAAATATAAGATGCACCTTTGTAATAAAGCATGGAAGTGGATATAGAGATAAGATAAGAAGAGAAGAGACATGCAAAGTGAAGATAGAGTAAGTTAGAGATTTACAAGGGGCTAAAGCATCAACACACAAAAGGAACTGATCAGACAAGCAGTGTCACAACATTAGTTCATCTAGAAGATATAGTGTGTATCTGAGATTAGAAGGTTGTAGCCTTCACCACTTGAGAAGTAAGCTCTACGATAGTGTGTCCCCACCCCTAACAGGGTTATTGTAAAAGAATCCTAATAGTGTCTGACCTTTGACCAGGTCATTGTACTAAAATCATTGTAAAGAACAACTCCTAACAGGGTTGCAGATCTTCTAACAAGGATCATAAAACACTAGTGCAATTCTTAGTGGGTGTCAATTCCCACCGAGGTTTTTACCTATTTGGGTTTTCCTATAACCATATTGGTGTTATGTTTTGTGATTGTTTATCTTGTTTACATTGATGTTCATATCAATACTTAAGCAATCAATTTAAGATTCAAGAGTTAAGAAAATCTAAAGATATAGTAAACACTAATTCGGTGGAGCTATCATAGGTTTGTTACAAAATGGACCACGCTTGATGGGCTTTGGTGCAATGTCCAATCAATACATATAAGTCAGGAATAAATGAAAGACCAATTAGACCAAGAGCTTCTTCATTTTGAGCTTGCCATGCATCTTTGAAAGTTTGAGTAGTAGTGGCAGCTGGTTCAATAGCGACATGTGTAGCAACTTGAACTAAATGTTTAAAATGAAAAATAAATGAGATGTGTGTTTTCCATTGATGATAGTTAGATCTATTTAACTTGATTTCTAGAATTAGGGTAGACATGATTAAATGATTGAATGAACTTGAACAAAGTGAGATACAATTAATATCTAATGATAAAGAACAAGAAAAAATATTTACTCAAGGTGAAAAACACTATTGATTGAAACAAATTGAAAAAAAATAAAAATTTATTAAATGTTTTAAAATAAAGGAGATAAATTGATTTAAAATTTGAATTAAGAGTGTAATCATGAATAAACAGGTATTAGAGATAATGTATTGATGTTAATTAAGATTTGTTTATACAAATTGATAGAAACAAAAAAATTTAAATCAAATGCTATTGTTAAAAAGAATGGATTTGACAAATTGAATTGAAATTTAACAATATGAAATTAAATTAGTATCAATATAATAAACTAATTTAAAACCAAGCTAGAATTTAAATATAAAATTAATTTAATTTTCAAATTTGAACAAATTAATTAAATAAAATAGACAAATAAACTGAAAATGGCAAAGGAAGAGAATGCATTTCCTACAAAAAATGTTATATAATGAATAATGATTAAAAAATCAAGAATCTAATGATAAAATTGTTACAAGTAGTGGTTGTCGTTGCACCAAAAGATCGACCTGTTAATGCACGATACAACCATTAGACTTATAGAAGACACAGGAGGCAATTAACCCATGTCACAAATCCCGAGGAGAGCCCTGATCATACTTATGAATGTGAAAAAACATACTTACCTTCCTATATCTTACCTTTTATTCTCCAAATGATTTTAGCGTTAGGGTTGCTGCTGGAACTACTTGATCTGATGCTAGCAACTTTTCGAGCTCATTGAGTGCAAATTTTTCATAACCATCTGATTCCGGATGAAAGGGAGACTTTATGAGTGCGATGAGATCATTTCTCTTGCAGCCCTTCATTCTGCCAATATTGATCTGCACTTTACTCTTTCAACTTGATCTATTGGCCACCTCACACGAAAATCTGGGAATGGATACGTTGCTACCTCCAAACCGATCTACCACTCTGCCTTGTGTTCTAACTCGGAAAAATGGAAATCATCATAAGCTTGCCATTGCATCACATTTTCCAACCTCAACTATACAGGTCGCTGTCTTGTAAAATAGAGCAGAGGAGGATTGATTATGATGTTTGACGTTTGCCAAATGAAAATAAAGTCTCCCCATTGTAAGTTTCAAATGCCAAAAGTGGGGGATGACCATGATAGATCGGTCAACCTGGCCCTGCCAACTTGTTCAAACCAATTGCTCTCAAATCAGGAAATGATGCTGCATTTGAAATGTCAACTAGTTACCGCTATGAAAATCTGGGAGTGTATGTCCTTTGCTAAATACCAAATCTGTCCTCCATGAATGCACAGATCTGTTCCTGTGAGCCAAGTTCACTGCCAAACAAGTATCGATCTACCACCCCTTCATACGTAAAATACATCTTATCTTTCCCTTGAAATCGTCAAATATCAAATACAATCCACTAACCTGAATGTTCATCTTTGAAAATTAATATTATTGTTTCACAAACCTGAATCATACGGCATAATATAATATTTATCGTCTTACAGATCTAGTATGAGACAGTTTTGTGCCTTGACAAGCCCGCTTTTCCGCTATGAATACAATCATAAGAAATATCATAAACAATATTTCTTTACACCACTTTATTATTTTCTGTTCTAAGTTTTCCAACGGGACAACAAAGTTTACTTTGCCCATTTCCATTGCTTCCCATTATTACATAATGGGAAAATAAACCCATCTCTCCAGCATCAAAGCTTGGAATAGTTTGACCAGCAACAACGTTATTTGCTGCAAATGTTAAATCCCAAATCATGTGCAAAACCTGCCCACCACTCTCATTGTAAAGGAACCATCCACCATGATCCTAACAGTCCTTTAAGAACTAGTTTCTGCTGTTATTTTGTACATTTTAAATAAAATATTCGCTGTTATAAAATCAGCTGGCCGTTTTTGCAAATTTCTGGGCATTTTTTAGGCTGCCGGCAAGTCAAACTCATGAAAATATATAAAAATATCCTTCATCATTCATAGAGAAAGGTCCCGGAACCTTTTTAGATATTTAAAAACTCATTTTGAGCTGAAAAATAACCTCAAAACAGCACATAAACAGAAAAACGTGATTCATCTTTATTGAACACCAAGATAAACAAATTAATTTCCTTCAGAGTCGCAGAGTCGCCAATTTGTTGGCTGTGAACAGGCTTGCGCCAGTGAATGTTTTCAGTAAATGCCTATTACCTCTCGAAAAATCTTCATTTGTCAAATTCAGCTGTGATTTGATTTCTGCGTAGCTCAGTTTTTCTGAAGAATTGAATAAAAGCAATGCAGCCGCCTCTACACACTTCACCATCTCAGCAGGCAAATTAAGATCAAATGACTTGTAGCTGGGCCAGAATCCAGTAGTCAAGACTGTTACAGCCAAGTCAATTCCAGGGTATAATCTTCAAACTTAGATTGGTTCTCCTTTGCAAGCATCAAATCAGTTACCATTCCTTCCATCTTTGAAGTAAACTGGCCTCCACATTGTTGCTTAAGTTTTGTTAAGATACTCCATTCATGATCATCATTTGCACTTTTATCAAATAAAAGCCTGCGGGCTAGTTTTTTCCTATAAAATTCTACAAAGGGATCTTTATCACTAATGTATGCAAGAAGCTTGGAAAACATATGAACATATAACATCTGGGTCAATTTCAATCATATTTATACTTAGAAAAATGCACTTTTCTCTGGGCCCATATGTTGAGAATATTTGATCTCATTTTCGAATAAAACAATCTATTTGAAACATTTTTTTTTTCACGTAAATTTCTGTTTGAAAAAACATTAAATAAAAATGAGCTCCTCATTCAGAATATCAGAAACATTTAATTTTTCACAATCATCAAAATGATAATAACATTTATTTTTAGTATCATTATCATTTGTAATGCACTCAAATTAAAACAGTAATATTTAAACATTTTTCTATATCTTCCTATAAAATATTATATATTAAAAGAAAGATATATTTAAAGCTAATTTGATTTTCAAATGTTAAGATAATCTAAATGTTACCTTCAATGCTTTCGTCAAATTTAATAAATATACATCTGGAAAATTAGAATACTTATCTGGTTAAAAGGATCACAAGAGATGAACTTCTGGACACTTGAGATTTTGCAGAAAGCACCTTTCTAACATAAGCATTTAGCCAGGACAAATTGTTTCGTCATAGGAGTTATTCAAATAAAAGTTACAAATATCTGAAATGAGCTTATTTGAAACAGTTTCCACAATAAGCAAAATTTTCAAAATAAAATGCCAATGGAAATGCTTCAGAAGAAATAGAAAATAAATTCATATAGTCCTCAAAACCAATAATAATTCTCTTTAGGATATATATAACTTATGAGGACAATCATTTCAATATGAAATTTTAATGGGGTTAGATTCAATACTATTCAAAGCTGGATGAAGCTTTACTTTGCAAATGGTGAATTTCAGGAAAATTACCTATGGAATGGTGAATGGAATAAAATATGGTGACATATGAGCATACAAATTTGTGTCGAGGAAAATGAATATGTGGGGAAAAATAATACTCCTATGCAAATTAATCAGAATTCAAAAGTACTTACCTACTCTTGCATTTGAAAAATGAAGATCTTACCTCTGTCATATACATAATTCTGCTCTTTTAAAAACATGTCCATTCTGGGAGAGTCATTTCCACCATTTAAACTTACTGCTTCATAGTATTTCCCATAAATGTGTTCCATTGATATCTCTTGGTGTACCGAAAATCTCTCAAAAAATAAATTAGAGGATATATGGAATTCTTTATCACAGATATTTATCTTATAAGATAACTTTGAAATAAATTTTATATTATTTTCAAACAGATTTTCTCCTATATTTGAAGAATCTGAATCATTTTTAATCAACTTTTCTTTTACCTTCTCAAATAAAGGGTTTGAAAATATGGAGAATTTATATGTATCTCCCTGAATACTTACCTCTGGTTCAGGTGTTCCATGGTGTACGAAACTATTTCCAAAAGTATTGTAGTGGATGTTGAACCAAATTTTCTGAGAGTCATCACATTCATAGTCATTATTCAATGTCATTTTCTCCTGTGTATATGATTCATTCTGCAATATTCTGCCCTCACTATTTGAAGAATTTGAAGAATTTTCAGGACCTTTCACAGAAATATTTCCTTCCTGAATTATTTTGTCCAATTGAAATTTATTTTCCATTTCATCAAAATGTATTGATTCACTAACATGCCTATCATGATAAATTGAGAAAAAAATTGAACCATTGTTCCTGACATATTTCTGATATTCAATGTCCAATATATCTGAAATTTCTTCTGTAGTGAGAAAATATTCCTCCTGATCATGATTCATAATGCATTCATTTTCTTCATCCTTGTCAATAGGGATAAATATACTTCTAATCCACTTCTTAATCATGGTAGTAACATAATGAGATGAAATTTCATCTCCCTTCTGGATCTCCTCCCTGAGAATTCCCATTTTTCTTAAAATCTCATCTGGTTGTTTTCTAAAATTCTTTGTGAATCTTTTCTTATCAAGGATAAGTTCAGCAAACTCTCGAATTGATTTTTGTATCCGAATGTCAACTTCATCATCTTCTTCCTCATTTTGGTAATTGCACTGATTCACATTTGAGTGAAAAGGATTTATATTGCCTTCATCACTCTGACGGTTAGGACCGGGAAACTGTTTGCAAGCAAGCTCCTGATCATCCTTGTCGGGCCGCTTCTCAGGAGATGCATACAACATCCTTTTCTTCAGTTTCTATTCAAAAAATGAACTGTTCTTCAGGGATCTTCTCCCTAACATAAATTTCATCTAATAATGTATTCTAGAGTCACCACCTCACTTCATGTGAGGAATTAATAACTGTTCTGGATCTTTCTCCCAGCAGAGTCTTCACAACTTAACCAGAGATTCTGAAACTGATTTTCACTTAATCTTTCCCCAGGAGAGTCGCCAATTTGTTGGCTCCTAGAATCACTGGACTTGATCCTAGTGATTTCGGGATGCCAATTGATGGATTCAAAGCCTTTTCTCTAACTTGAATCCCTACACTTTTGGTTAAAAATCGGGCGGGTGTACCCTATAACAGAAAACTTGAAGATAACTTAAGGACTAAAGATTCTAACAACTAACGAGTCTAGGTTAGGATTCTAAACTGAAAATTGAAATAATTGAATTTCAACTACACTAACAAAACTAAAATCTATGCACTAATGTTAGTTATGGTTAGAAAGTTAGAATATTAATGTAATAAATAATCAAATGAAATGCGAATTGGAAATTTACAAACTAAGTCCTAAAGATTGATTGAAATGCTTTGAAATTGAAATGAGGGCAAAACCTGGAAACTAGTAAATGAAATAATCAGAAATGTAAAATGTAGTACTATATATGAGATCAGTGCCTATAACATTGGGCAACAGAGTCCTGACAATTGAAATGTGTTAGGAGACAGAAATGAATTCCAACTCATCAATATAGACAACTTTATTGAATTTAACTACGATGTTTATAGACCAACCAATTGCGCAATTTGGAAGAATTTAACTAGAAACATATCCTGGGAGACCAATAGTTTCATCAAATATACTGATAACTGAATTCAAATTGATCACATTAAAGGAACTCAAAAGAATTCATCCACACATAAATATCATCAAAATCACTAAATTATAACATTAAAGAATTTAAACTTATCTCATTCCGGCAGCATTACAGTACTGATCAAATTTCATATACCAGCCCTCCAGATTCGCCCATAAAAAATTTAGTTCATAATAGGTGTATATGCCATCACAAAATCGTTTGAAATATTTTTGCTCATAAGAATCTTATAATTGTTGTTAAAAATAAAAAAAATACCCCCCCTATTTATAAATTTCAAATACCCTTTCAATGAAAGGACATACCCTTTCATTAATAAATAATAAAATAAAAACCACCCCTTACAAAAACCTAACCCATAACCACCCTTCCCCAACACCTTACTATTACATAATTAATTAATTTTCCACCTCCTCTCCTTCATTCCCGACAACAAAATGCCCTATAAAACATGAAACACAAAACAATAGGTTAGGTAAAAGAATTAGCAAAATCACAAAAAATAAAAAATAAATGAAAAACTAAAAAAAGAACTACCAAAAAACTAAATAAATATGTTAGGTTAGAAAATATAACAAACATATTCCCGAAAATATTTCAAACTAAAAAACATTAAAAACTAAAACATAAAAACTAAAATAAACTAAATTATATACTAAAATACATAAACATCTAGGGTTAGTAGAAAGAAAAAATTAAAAACAAGAATCAAAACCTAGAATTTAGGAAATAAAAGAAATTGCCGAACAAATTGAAAACACAAAGGTAAAAACTAATAACACATGGGAAGAGGGTAAAATTTACCCCTAATTACCATAAGAAAAGGGGATAAAGGGAACGAGAAGAAAAATAGGAACAAGGAAGTAGGTTAGGGAAACATGGCTAGGGTAGATAGGTTAAAACATTAGGGAGAAGGATCGGGCTGCCCGTCCTTTTGGTCAAGAAAGATAACATAGACTTTCAACATCATTAATAACATTTATTTTTGCATTTTTTTAAAATAATACAATGAAAATTTGCAAAAATTTATATTTAATTCAGAAGATACTCCACACATTATGAAACATCTAACTAGCAAGATCATGAGGTCTTGGAAATCACAAAATGCAAACACATCAAATATATTAGGGGTTAGACATAAATAATGAAATTTTTTTAAAAAAAAAATTGAACCTTTAAAGCATATAAATCAAAATTTGTTCACTTCCCTGTCATATCTTGGATCAAGTTTTTGGGGTCCCAACAGGTGGAAAGCCTTCCAAAGAGGGTTAGAGAGAAAAAAATATGAGAGAAACAATTTAGAGCTACAACAAATGTTAAATCTTTAAAAAAACTTGAAAAAAAGCTTGCTCCTTTGAATATCTCTTTCCTACAAACCACTTAAACAAGGATTAGTAGCTAGCTCTAATACCATGTTAGAAGAAATAAATGAATGAAAACAAGATCAAAATAACAATCCAAGAAGTGAAGTGCAAGAAGAGTTTTACCATAAATCAAATAAGAGAGAGATGCTAGATCAACCATCAAAACCAAGATAAGACTTCAAGAATCCAACAAGAGCCAAGAGATTTTTGTAAGGGGAAAAAAAAAGGAAAACCCCTTTGTATATTATGAATGATGCATGAAAATCCTAAAGAGAGATAGAAATAATATGAGCAAGAAGCTCAATACAGTATGATAGAACTACTATGCAAGAGGAGAGAAATTGTGTGAGATAATTGTGAGAAATTACTGTCAAGTGTGTTGAGAAATATCTCTTTAAGTAGAGATGAGTGAAGGCATTTGCATGTAACTCCCTATGTGTATGAGTTCCACATTCATACTAAGTGTGTGCCAAGTGTGGGCATCCTCATAAGGAGGAATAACCTATTTTTCATATTAAAGGAATTACAAAATATGAGTTGTCCTCCCACTTGGACTATAGGACAAAATTACATGTAGAGATTCCTTTAGGAATATCCTAAAATAAATAAAAGAGGATACCTTGGTTTATCCTCTAATTAAATAAAACAACGAAGGAAATATTACTAAATTCTAACAATAGTTGACAAGAGCTCACAACCGAGTGAAGAAACATCCAGTCAAGTGGAGTTAGACAAAAAGGAAGACATTGGATAACCAAAGACTATTGAGGAAGAATCGGGAAAGAAGACAAAAGAGAGTGAATCATAGGATGTGATCACAATTGTGGATATCACTAAGTTATCCCAGTAAAAATAGATGTATTAACTAAGGAGGAAATTTAGAAATAGATACTTGCTGAGGCAGCCTCAAATAAGTTTCTACCGAGCACCAATCTAGTACTAATATAGGTAAAATATTATCCAAGGATTGAGAGTACATAAACTATGGACACTACACCACTAATCCCTCACATAGTCATAGTTGAACTTCAAGCCTCACAAAGTACCAATGATGAGAAACAAGACAAGTCGGCAATCACAACTGAGAATGCACCTACCCAAGAAGAAAAGAAAGAACAAGCCTAGCAGAGTCTTATAGAGAAATAAGACAAGCATGAATTAATTGTAATAATTCCTCATGTGGAGGAAAAGGAAAAGACTGAAGAAGAGAAAGAAAAATAAAAACTAGAGCCTAAGGAACAAGAGGATATAAAAGCTCTTATACAAATACTGAGTAAAAATAAACCAAGAAAGAAATCATAGAAGAAGAAAGAGAAATCTCCTACAACATAGGTGACACTTGATGAAGTTATAGTGATTCCTAAGTGGGACACTAATAACTTAACATATGAGCAAATGCAGATATTGTAAGATCTTTTGAAGAAGAAGAGAAAACAATAAGAGCTGAGAAGAGAGCATCAACAAAAGTAGGTATTGCATGAGATCAAAGGTATTTTTATTGAAGCTTTTGAAATGGATGATGCGACTGAGTCAACACCTATCTTGGAGAAACTAGTACAAATTGTTAAGAAGGTGAATAGTGATGATAGTGAGTAAAATGATAAACTTTTGCAATGTTCTGAGAGAAAGTTTGAGACCAGGGTACTAGAAAAGGTTTAAACTAACATTGCAGTCAAACAAGTAGAACTTTTTGGCCTTAGTGACAGAACTAGAGGAATTTGTGCATAATACTCATTATTTGTACAAGAAATTATGAAATATTGAAAAATTCACTAAGGATAATCATGATTTAATAGATAAACTACAATTAGACTTAAAGTCTACTAGTCATTCACTGAGCATGGATGCAAGATCCAACTCCATCCACTTCACCGAATTGCTACATGCACAAGGAAGATTAGTCAATTTGATGGATAATGATGGAAGAATAAGGGCAAGGATAATTTCAATCCAA
Organism: Chamaecyparis obtusa; assembly: GCA_027943335.1. Taxonomy (NCBI): domain Eukaryota; kingdom Viridiplantae; phylum Streptophyta; class Pinopsida; order Cupressales; family Cupressaceae; genus Chamaecyparis; species Chamaecyparis obtusa. The sequence continues at coordinate 559,306 of BSBK01007872.1, forward strand.
ATGATGATGACACCTCATCTTGAGGTTATGCAGAAGGAGTTATTCATGGCAAATGAGTTAGTGCAGAGAGACCCTCATCTCTCTATTACTGAGAGCCTAGTGGATCTAGCTACCCAGCTAGAAATAAAGTCGTGGGTTTTGGAGTTTGTAAGGTATGGATGGGACAATTCATTAGGTATTATAATGAATCTCCATAAACCATTTTTGGATAAGTATCTCAAAACCCCTATGCCCCAAGAACTTCAAGTGACAAAAACAAGGGGGAAATGACATGACATAGAATATATCAATGTCAAGCACCAGTAAATGAATATATTAGACTTAAAGTCTACTGCTAAGATATTGTTTTGCAATGTATATATTCATTTCTATGTCAAAAGATTCTTATGTACATATATGTGTAGAATCTTTTGAAGACTGAGTCAAGTCTTAGGGCGAGTTTTCTTATTACTAAGTACTCATGTAATGTAATGTAAATGTCATGACAATGTGTTTTTACCACTAATGTCAAAGGGGGAGATTGTTGATCCCTAAGATTTTTTTTTTATTAGTGTCTTACACTTAGTCATTTTCTAGGCAATGTTGGTCGGTCATCACTGCGGCTGAGTCATCATGTATAGGCCGAGTTATGTAGATACTTTTATATTGTACATTTACCAAGAAATAGTTACTGTCAAGAAAGTCAAAGGTCACCAAGTACTTTAGTAATAGCTTAGTAGTTTATGCTGAGTTGTGTAGATATATCAGTGTCGAGTACCAGTAAATGAAGAATAGTTAATGTCATGTGTCAGAGACTTCATATGCCGAGCAAGCCAGATTTGACATATCTATTTGTAATGGAAAAAACACTTAGGTAAACCATTTTGGATGAAATTTATACAAATTTTATGTTTGTTGAGGAAATCACAGAGGTGATTATGCTTTAGATTTGTAATCAATGATCCCTATATAATCTATGTAGCCAATCAGATTTAGGGAATGCTTAAGTGGCATAAGTAGATAATCTACATCATTGATCTTGATCTATGAAGTTGATTTGTTGTTTATATTTAAGATGAGATATAAACCCTAAAATGATGTATGTGTGAAAAATAGAGTATGCAAGAAGAAGGATCTCATATATGCAGAAAAAAGAAGTGTTTTGATCATCAAAGACAGAGATCAGTGACCGAGAAAAGTAGCGAAGGATAGAAAAAATATGTATTTGATAGAGGAGATCAAATCTATATTTAAAGGAGAAGATCTGTTATCATCATCAAAGTGTAGACCAAAGGATCAAGTACTGAGTCATTCTAATAGGTGAATCAGGGAAAATCTCTTTACAGAGTGGTCCTAATAGGCCTAAGTAAATCTCTTAACAAGTGCTTACTTTTTTGTAAGTTTAAATCCTTTTACCAAGGTAGATTGTATAAGTCTTTAAGCTCTTAGTAGGGAAGACCCCTCATAGGTTAGATCATTAGTTTATGATCAAACTTTGTATCCCTAACATGCAAACTTTAATACTGTAGTAGTGGAGATTTGTGGGTGTCATCCCCACCCCAATTTTACATTTCAAGGTTTTTTGAGTAACCCAAATCTTTGTGTTATGTTTCAATTCATGGATGAAGATTAGAATGTTAGATCTATTTCAGTATTGAATTTTATTTTTATGTTATGCAAGTAAATTTATGTCAAAATGAAATATTGGTAGATATCTTATTCACCCCCCTTCTCAGTATCTCACTTTCCCATATTAGATTTCCAACAATGTACTGAATCATCCTCCTTGTATACACCATGCCTCAAAAATATACACTACTGAACAATAATGGTAAAAACCATGAAACTTTCTATTTACTGTAATGATAAAGCCTAATACAGTCTGCTATACCCTTGACTAAAAACTTGTAAGTAAAAACCATCCAATTTTTCTAGCCCATATAAATGATCTTGGGAATCCTTTTATAGAATAAGGATTGCAACAAGCTTCAAATCATTTAGGAATATGACAAAAAGTGACACATTAAACAAGACAAAAGATAATAAGTACAAAATAACTGTAAATTTGCAACTTTACAAATATTTTCTCTGATTTGTTTTCCAAGCTCCTACAACAAATTCCAAAAATAGATCTACTCTCGTTAAATGGTATCCTTGTATTCATCATTCTTTTACACAAAATTCACCTTTGTAGTTTGTTTCTTTTAGGAAACCATGAAAGTACCACCAATTGCAACATCAGTGGAGATCTCTTCTTTACTTGCTTCTTCTGAGGTATATTTATCTTCCCAAGATTTTAACATTTCTTCACTTGGCCAATAAAAAGAAACAACCTCATCCCTCTTCTTTATCAAAAAGCCCTAGTCAGTTTTAACCTGCTAAACCTCTTTTTTTAGGAACCCAAAATGTGTCCTAGCATTTTAAATGGTCTCAACTCTTTGAAAAAAAAGAATATTACTATTCATATTCAAAATACTACTCATCCTTATTAACAGCTCATCATCTAATTGTTTGAGCCATTTTCTTTTATCCTTTAACTCACCATTTTTCCTAAAAATGTTGGGAAACAATTCAAAAGAGGACCTAGAATATTCTCCTTTTAATACTAGTTCTTCCCTTTGAATATTCTATCTCCTAACAACAAACTCTAACAATTCTTTAACCAACATGTGAGTATTCTTTATTTTTGTATCAACATCTTGTTCAACTTTTGATAAAGAATAAAAGAATTTCATTTTATTTTGCCTCAAAACCCACCTGTCCAAAATTGGTTCCACAATGGCCTTTTCCCCATTAAAAGAATTCAAAATTTGTACTAACTTCTCTCCACTAATGTATATACTATTTGGCTCAATGCCCTCAATGAATTGCACAATTGTGTCCCTAAGCTTCTCTTCATACTTCATATCCATTTCCAATTTTCCCTCTATGAAAATTTGTCTCTCACCTTTTAATCTCTTTACCTTTTCAATTAATGTTCAAGTCTATAGTCCTCCAACATTTCCCTTTCAATCATTAATTCCTCTCGAGTGAAAGGAGGAAAAGGGGAAGGAGGGTATTCAATAATAGGGCTTGAGGAGGTGGGTCTAGAAGGGGAAGAAGCAATTTGTAACTATTCAGGCATTTCAACTTGTAATTACCCTCCTAATTATTTTCATAATTCAACAATTACTCTATCCTTTCCACTTACCTCTTTCTTCATTTCACCATAGGCCTTTAGGAAAGTATCTAATTTTATTTTGAGCTCTTATTTATTTTTGGCTTCCTTCTCTGCCACCTTCATGCTAAGTTTGGCAGTTTATAATGCTAATCTCAAGGCCTCAACTCCTAAGGTCACACTAACTCTTTTTACTAGTAGACTTCAAGAAAGATCACCCCTGAAAATTTTCTTTCCTTTATTTCCTTCTTCCTTCCTTAGAGACCAGATAACCAGAGCATGGTGATCATTAGTGAAAGTGACTCCCTTGATGGCCTGCTCGAATTCTTCTCTAGTTTTGTGTACTAGTTGGGTCTGCTTCCTGACTACATCTAAGATAACTACATCAACAATGTTCCATTCAAGAAGGATAAGTACCCCTACATTTTTTATCAATTCTCTTCCTTTCTCTAGGGTAATCTTCTCAAACCTCTAGATAATTTATTTCTTGACCTCACCCTCAATAATGGCAAGGTCCTTTTCTAGATGTTCTTCTTGTTTCTTCTCACATGTCTCCTTAAATTGACTTATGTGAGTCTTCCAAAAAAACTACACAAAATCTCCAGCCTTAACAAAGGCATCATCTGCAAGGAACTCATCACATTCTTTCTTTGTTACAGATTCTCATTCCTTGCCTACTAGCTCTCCAACAATTAAATCCATCACCATAGGTTTGGGAGGCTCAGGGACTCCTTCATCAATTTCTTCATAGGTCACAAAAATATGACCTAGGCTCCCCATTCTCTGCAACGTCTCTAATACCTCCTGTTGATCTATGATGTTTAAGGGAGATTGGGAGGGAGAATAGATACCCTCACTCTTTTCTAGCCTCTCTTCAATTTTATTCCTCTTTGGGGGAGGTGGGGACTCAAGATCTAGATCAATAGATCTATTCTCAAGTGATGTGGGAGGCCCCTGAGTTTGTTCATGCATTTCTACTCCCACGGAAGATGAAGGTATATTCTCTGTTCTCTAACCCTCTTGATGTATGTCAAGCCTAGGCACTACCACACTATATTTAGTCTTCCTTTGTACAACATATTTACTAGGAGGAACCATTATTTCAAATGTTAGTTTGTTCAATACAAATTTGTCCTTTTTTGGCTCAAATTATACTACCATGTCCTTCTTTTGGTTTAGGGTCTACATTATACCCTCAAAATGGCTCATAAAAGCTTCAATCTTCTTTTCAAAGGGCTTAAAATCCCTTAAAGGATCACACTCCTTGACAAAATTTTGTACAAAATACAAGGTTTTTCTATATACTAAGCATTTATCCTTCATATCTTCCTTCTCTTGCAAATCAAATACATTTCTAATTATATCCTTAGGAAAGTGGAAAATATGGTCCATGGCATCACACCTAGTCCTCTTCTTAAACATATCAGTATAAAAACCCTCAAGATCTACAGACCTTTTAACTAAGGTGGCCATATGGTATGGCTCCAAAACCTTACCTAAGTGTGTCCATCCACCCTTTGTGATCACAAACTAGTGTGCAATGGTGATGGTTGAAAAAATGGATCCCCTACCTTTCCAATGAGAGCCATATCCTACAATCCTCCAATCTACTTTAGGATCTATGCTATGCCAATCTTCAAAGGAACCAGGTATCGAAAAATAAATGGAATGCCTCTAAAACCATATACTCTAAAAATAGTTGAAACAGGGTACAAAATGATATCTCCCTAATTGTGCACTATCTTGATATCATTGGCAAATTGTTTTTACCTAAGAAAAGCTAACAATGCCTCTGGGATTATTGGATTCTCTAAAAACAACAAGGCCCTAAGTCTAGATGAAAAGAATCTATCAAAAGTTATAAAAATGGCCTCATTCTTATCCAATGTCATGTTCAAATTCCACAACTAGACTGATATCTCCTCACCATCCTTTTCTTTCATTAAATCTATTTCCTTTTCAAAATAAGCTAAACCCCTATAGAGGAACATGTGTATCATTAAGGAATACCATCCAAAAGGTCTATCCACCTTAGATCTCTGATTGCCCATTAGTCCATTAGATCAAAAGAAACTTGTCATAACCTTTACATGCCTTTATCCTTTGGCCCCACTCACATCACCTTTTCACTAATTAGAAGATCGAACGGCTAGCACAATCCCGCGATTGGTAATTATCAATCATTTTTTTTATCAAGGCATTATGAAAACTATTAGATTATAATAGATATGATAGTATATTAATTCCTTAACATTTGAGTGTAGGAAAATATGTATCTTTAGATTGAGTTAATAAGATGACAAACATAAATCTCAAAATATTTGGTCCCACCTACTTTAATCTTCATATAACTAAGCATCAAACAACCAAGTGATCCCGTGATTAATAATATTCAATCAAATTTTCATTGTGGGATTACGCACACCATTAGATCAAAGGATACTTTAACAAGGCTTGATACATGCTGAGACTTAGAAAAACTTAAAACCATTGGGACTTAAGACGTAGGAAAAATTAAACGAGCCCGCTAGTTAAAAATAACTTAAGGGATTTGGCCCCATCCAACGATGACTTAAGACACATGTATGAAAAAGGAACTTAAGTGGCTTGAAATGGTAATGAACAATTAGATCCTTCGACAAAGACTTAGGGTTTTGTTTTATAAAAAACATTTAGGGCTTAGAAACAAGACCCTACCTAGGGTTTATGGAATAAAATGAACTAGTTTCATTGTAGAAATGAGGACATGGATAAAAATGTTAATTGGGTAACCATAATCAGGCACATAAAACCCCTTTGTTTGATTTATGAAAAATTTAAAAGACGGAGCCTTGACCTGAGAAAATAAATAGTACTAACACAAGATACAATAAAGAATTCCCTCATGGAAAGTAAACCTCACACCAAACAAAAGATAGATGCCAGCAAAAGATAAGTTCATTTCCATATTGGAGACCTAGTTATGGTACACCTAGCCAAATCAAGGTTTGTTAGAATTTAATCTTTCCTTGGTAATTTATGTATTTAAGGATAAACCAAGGTAACCTAATGTATTCGTCCTCTAGTCCAAGTGGGATGACATGTAATATTCATAATTTTTTTTATTAAGGAAAATAAATATTCCTCCTTATGAGGAATCCTACACTTGTCTCACACACTAGTGAAATGTGGCATACACAGAAATGGGAGTTACAATGTAACTCCTTTCTCACATCTCTATTAAGATATGGCTCTCCTTCTCTCATTTCATGAGATTCTTCTTCTTCTTGATTAATTTGTATGAGCTTTTCTCTCTCTCTCTCTCTCTCTCTCTCTCTCTCTCTCTCTCTCTCTCTCTCATTCTTAGGCATTTGTTGCCACATTCATTAATATCACAGAGTTTTTTTTATGCTTTTTCCCCTTCAAAATCTTGTCTCCTTGTTTCATTGTGCTTTGGTGAATGCTCCTAGCTTTGTGTTTATTCATGGTAAACTTTCTTTTCTTTGCTCATTGATTAAACAATTTCCTATCTCTACATTTTGTTATAATTATTTTAACATGGTATCAGAGTAGATTGGTTTAATCCATTATTGAGTGTACAGGTGAAGGAGCCACCATATTTTGGAGCACTCCAATATCGGAGACTCTTGAGAGAGTTTATTGCTAGTATATATTTTTTTGACTAATCTGATTAAGAGAGAAAACCAAAAAAAAAATTGGGTTTGGCTGGTTGACCGCCAAACCCAGTTTATCTATTGGATACATTATTGATTTGTTTTGTGCAGATCTGAAAGTATTTCTCATATCTAACATTTTTTTAGTTTGTATTGCATTATCTTTGTTTTTTATATCTGTTATCTTAACCATACATTCTTTTCCTATCTCTTGATAAAAAAAAAATGCTGAAGAAGAATAATCTATTTTTATGTTGAATGCTACAGTAAAATAAAATTGGAACTCAAAAATCTATGATCTAGGTTTTGTGCAGAACCCTCTGATTTAGCTTATTCGCGAGCAGTTTCTCAAAATTTTCCCTTATTTGAGAAAAACAAAAGTTCTTTTTAGACATTTTTTTGTTATAATTCATCATAGTGCTGCATTTTTTAATCTCTATAGATTTTGTGTACTACTTTGTGTGCATCCCTCCCTCCTCACTTGTGTGAGCAGGCTAATCTGCTCCCTCCTCTCCTATTTGTAACCTTATAGCATTAGTCATTGCATTTTTGCTATTTCATTAACTCTGGTTTTAACACCACTATTGATAACATTTTCCTTTCTGCTATTCAACTTTTTGGCTGCTCTTTTCTCTTTTATTAAAGAGATCACTGTATTACAATAAGCTCACCGTTCCATTCAACTCTTCCCATCTCCATTTTTTCTTGCCTCGTTGTATCCCACCCTCTCAATCTCTTTGAGAACATAGTCTGGTAAGCTTGCTTGCTAAACCCTATTATATCTCTCTCATAAACATTAGTATACCTATTATAGAGCTCACAATAGTAGCCTCTCTTAATATCTAATTTTAGGAGCTGTTGGAACAACTTTGCCTCCACAGCTGGTAGTTCTAGATTTGTAAACATGTCTTTGCTTTGACTTGTTGGAATTGAAATTCATATGTGCTCTTCCTTGTTCACTTTTAATTCCAACCCCAATATTATTTTAAAAAAATTTATAGCCAGGCATGATATTGGCCTTCTGCAATCAAAATTTTTACCTCTGTTTTGTTAATGAAGACAACAACAATGGCGAACTCTCTTAACTAATTTTGAAGCAATTTTGTATCAACAGGTAGCTTGTTAAATAGTTCCTTGGTTATCTCTTAATATCTCAAAGCCTAACGCAAAGAATCTAATCAATTTTTTTAAAACATTAAAAAAATATCATATTTAAATCATTCAAACGTGAATTCTAAAACTTGTGACAACACTTGTAGTTAGCTTTTCTAAGCTTAAATATCATTATCAAATAAGTCTATTTCTTGAAATCAAAAATATTTAGGGCTTCAAAAGCTCGAGAAATTTTTACAACTTCAACTTTGCAAATCATACATCTTGTGAAAGCTCTTACACTATATATTTAACAGGCTGAAAGTGCAAAATCGACCAAATTTGAAAATTTAAAAATTAACTCAAAGGCTCTTTATTTGGAAAGCATTATTATTGCTTATGTTGTAACGTAAGAGGCTGTATTTAGCTATCTGGAGATAATATCTATTTAGCTATATATCTATCACGCAACATTCTCTGTTCTTTTTTTTACAGAGTTTATTTTTAACCGTTTCTTTGTAGGTATATGTTTAGCTTATTCTCTATGCTGAGATTCTTTTTTCTCTACAAATCTGTGTTATTCATATTTAGTTCTATTTTGTTTGGGCAGAGTTTATTGTTTCAGAGATTTCAAGTTTTATCTTCTTGCAGTCTACCTTTTTGAATTGTTATCATTTCTCCTGCCAAGCCATTCTTTTCTTTTTTTTCTCTGTTGGTTGTAGGCTTATTCCTTGTTGTAGATTAACATTTGTCCTTGCAGGCTTTTATATTTATTATTCCATCTTTGACTGCATTAAATCTCATTTAAAATTTGTTCAAATCCGTATCTTCATAATAAAGTTCAAACATCAATTCATCTAATTCTTAGTTTAAAATTTAATTCACTTATTATAATTATTCAAGTTTAACAATTTTATCATAGTATTTAGTTTAACAATTTTTTCATTTTTTCATTGTGTGTAATCATATAAAATTAGTTGTTTATCATTGTTTCATTTATTTATTTATTCGATATTTCATTCTTAATATATTTTTTTATCAATTCTAGCTTTTTTTTAATCATTTAATAAAATTTAAAATTTCTTTAAAATTTCAATATCTTCAAGTTCTTATTATTTTGTTAATTCATTAATAAGTTTCATTGGCAAATTGATAAGTTTATTATTAATAAGTTTATTATTAATAAGTTTATTATTAATAAGTTTATTAATTATAGGTGTTATTAATACATTATTAAGTTTTATTTAAATTCTGTGTTTCTCTAATTTAAAAATTTACATGTAATAGTTTAATTTGTTTATCCTCACACTTTATTTTCTCTAATTGAATCTTTGTTCCTCACTCTAATTTCTCTATCTAATTTTGTTTCATCATGTCTACATCAATGCTAAAATTTAAACTCACTAGTTCCAATTATACTGTTTGGAGGCCACACATGTCTGATTTTCTAAAATCTTGACACCTTTTTGATATTGTGTCTTCACCAAATTTGAAACCTACATCCACCACTCCTCAGGCTGACCAGGATTCTTGGCAGTTGAAAGATGAGGAAGCATTTGGTCTAATTGGATTCTCATTAAATCCAGATTTATATTATCTTATCTCATATTGTACGGTGGCTCATCAGGCTTGGCATGTCATAGAGAACACATTTCAAACTTACGAGAAACCTATTCCCCTTATTAATCAAGCAAATCAAAACTCTACACCGCACTATGACATTATGTATCCTTTAAATTATTTTCCTATTTGGGATGACCCATGTGATGATGTTTGTTTTGGGAATGATCCCCTCGCTTCCTATTTTCCTCATAGAGATAACTTGTTACAAGTTGATGATGATGGTAATAATCTATTTACTCCTCCTTGCTTTCATGTTGATGATATGTTTGACCAAGAAGAGGAAATTATATCTAACTTTCTTAATGTTACTTTGAAAAATATGTTTATTACTCAAGATGAAATTCATGATGATAGTGCTAATCCTATGATTGTTGTGGAGGTTAATGATAATGATTCTTATATTAACTCTCCTATTAATGCTTCATATTATTATGAATACTCTACAGATTTGTCTTATGCAACTGAAGATTGCATTTATGATTCTACGACCCATGTTTCACAATATGATTTTTTTCAAAGTGTTACTGATTCAGCACTAGGTGATCCCAATGATGGGCACTCTACTAGTGGTTTTTTCCTTTTTGCAGGCTCAAGTGTTGATTATGCTCCACCTATCCTTTCTATTGAAAATAACTATACAGAATGCATAAATATATCTCAAGAATTTCAATGGTCTCTTAAAGATTTGGGCTCCGCTCAACATGCTATTCACTTTGCCAAAAGTCCTATGTACCATTCAAGCTCCGAAGCACAAGTTGAAGACATGCAAGATGATCAAGCCAAAGACATCCTAGTGAAGACTCTTTCAAAAGAAACATCTCAAATTCATTGTAAACATTTGGGTTTGATACCTATTGATGTAATTACCCCAAGTAAAGATTAAAGGGGGGTGTTAGAATTTAATCTTTCCTTGGTAATTTATGTATTTAAGGATAAACCAAGGTATCCTAATGTATTTGTCCTCTAGTCCAAGTGGGAGGACATGTAATATTCATAATTTATTTTATTAAGGAAAATAGATATTCCTCCTTATGAGGAATCCTACACTTGTCGAGCACACACTACTAAAATGTGGCATACACAGAAATGGGAGTTACAATGTAACTCCTTTCTCACATCTCTATTAAGAGATGGCTCTCCTTCTCTCATTTCATGATATTCTTCTTCTTCTTGATTAATTTGTATGTGCTTTTCTCTCTCTCTCTCTCTCTCATTCTTAGGCATTTGTTGCCACATTCATTAATATCACGGGGGTTTTTTTATGCTTTTCCCCCTTCAAAATCTTGTCTCCTTGTTTCATTGTGCTTTGGTGAATGCTCCTAGCTTTGTGTTTATTGATGGTAAACTTTATTTTCCTTGCTCAATGATTAAAAAATTTCCTATCTCTATATTTTGTTATTATTATTTTAACAAGGTTGCAAAAAGGTGTCCCACTCAAGTTTCAAATGAGGAGAATAGTCCTGTGTGCCATTCTAGATAAGTATGGGTGAAATTCTTACAAGGTTGAACCACCAAAAGCCATGGGACTTTCACCAATCTTTAATGTTGCACACTTGGTGGCATATAAGGGACCAAATCCTAGTGGAGATCACCACCAAATATAGAAGGTGGAGGAGATCAAAGCACTGAAGTTTCCAGATAGACCAAAGCTCCAAGTAGAGAAGATATTGGACTCAAGGGTTGCCAAGAAGACTAGAACCAAGGTATGTATGGAGCACCTAGTTAAATGGAAAGGTAAGGATGATACTGAATTCAAAAAGTTAGGCATAGATCCTAACTTAGTTTCTTCAACTAAAGCATGACTTCTTTTTTAGGGGAGAATGGTGCAGGAGCACCAAGGGTGCAAGCCCTTCTTTGTTTTTGTGTGTTTCTTTCCTAGTTTTCTAGGTTCATTAGGAAATAATAGGAGGTTTTTTTACATGTTTAGGTTTTCTAGGGTAAGATTTAGAGGCTTATTTGTTCCATCCACTCATTGTAAAGTCCTAGAGGACACAAAGGTCCAATAGTGGAATGGACCCTCTAGATCTTTGGGAAGTTGATTTTGGAGTGTTTTGAGTCTTAAAAGTATAGGTTAGAGTCTATTTGAGTTAGCTACAGAGTTCAAAATAGCCTAAGACCATTTAGGTAGGAGATAGGAAAATGTTGCTCATAGCAACTTTGTATTTTTGTAAAAGTTGCAAAAGTTGCTCCACAACTTTGCTCATAATGAAGTTTTTGACCTAAAAAATGGAATAGGTCAGTTAGAGCTATTGAACCAAGGAGGAAGAAGTTATTTACAACCTTCCATGGAGAATTCATCAGGTTGGTTAAGTTTTGGAATTATTTCTATATACCATGTGACTGTGACTAATGACAAGGACAGTGTAACCCATTTTAGGATTGAAGTACTTTGTAAATGGCATATAGTTTTTTTTGTTCACAATGTAATCAAATCTTATAGTATTTTAACAACTCATTATCTAATTAGATTGAGAGAAATATCTCATTAGATAGTTACATTTTAAGTTTCTTTAACTTATTAGTTCTATGGTCCATTATAGACTATGTAAATAAAATCGCCTCTCAAGCTTCCTAGGACCATGGTAAAAAAATGTGCCCAATTGGAATGCAAGAGGGGTCTATGTAAATATGTTTTCTTTTTGGTTTTTTTGTGTAAGTACAAGGATTGAATTATGAACTCTTTCCCTAGGTGGGCTTGGCAATAGCCCAACTAGGGAAAAAGAGGATTAGATTTTGTCTATTGTAGGGATAGATTAGTTGATGCAATCCAAGAGTGGGATAATGTTGATTCAATGAAGAAATGACTCTCCAAGAAATGGTATAACCCAATGATGTGTCTTTATTGGTCTATGAAGGAAAAGCCAAAATAGTGATCAATTAGGCCTATTTTTAAGGACTATGTCCTTGAGAAAAGGAAGGTACTGTACAGATGGTTTGAAGAATATTTTGACAATATTTTGTAAATCCAAAAATGGTGTCAAGATCCATGACTATTTTTTGGGGTCCTTAAGATAAATTTTGGAATAATCCCTAATTTATACCTGGACAGGGCTACAAGGGGCAACTAGGCCTAATTCCTAGTTTGTAGGAACCCAATGGGAAGAAAATTTAATAGAGGTTATAAACCTTCAAGGTAGTTGATATTTGACCTAAGAACACTGAAATTCAACCCTACAAATCATGGTGAGAAAGTTGGCATAGATGGCTAGAAAACCCTATGTAAATTTCAGTGAGCATTGAGACACTTGTTGGTAGGAAGAGACTTGGTTGGAAGGGTAGTGTTCTAAGTGACTTTCCCTTGGGAATTAGGTTTGGAGAATCCATACAAGGGTCTATTAAAAATACTTTAAAAGTGAGTCAAATAGAATCCTAGTTGAAGATCGAAGACTGCTCCTACCACAAAGATACGTTATTTGGTTAAATAGTTTAAGGGTTTAGTTAATTATAGTTTCTAAAGGATGTAGTTTTCATAACTCTAGTTTGAGTTGGTTTTTAAATATTATTAATCCTTCTATGGGTATATATATTTTTATTTTTTCGACTCTATGAGGGTTGATTCTCTAGTGATTGGAACAACATTACTATACTTTGAACTAATTTGGTTTTAGTATGTTTCTTTAATTTCAAATACTGTTAATACTTTTTAGTGTTTGTTACCTCTAATTTTTTCTGATTATTTGTATCCTAATCCTCTCAAAAATCACCACATAATCCTTTTCGAAATGTATTATTGCCAAAGTTCATTCTCGACCTTTTTCATGTACCTCTTATTGGTTGAACTTGAATCTTGAACTAGCCTTAGTTCAAGGTTCAAGGTTCAATATCACCCCGCGGTATGTTTTTGTTTCCATTTTTTTTATATAAACTAAGCAGCATAGTTTTGCAAAATGCATCTTCCCATTGAACTCTAAACTATGAACTTCCTAGTTCAAAATTCAAAGTTCAAATGAGCCTTTCAGTTTGTATAATATTTTGATGATCATTAATCTTTCTTTATTGCCGCTTATTTTAACTTTTTAAACATACCAAATGGTAGTCGTGTCTTTTCCCTAATTGAACTCAAACTTTGAACTTTCTTAGTTTAGATTTCAAAGTTCAATTGAACTCTGAACTATGAACTTCCTAGTTCAAAATTCAAAGTTTAAATGAGCCTTTCAGTTTGTATAATATTTTGATGATCATTAATCTTTCTTTATTGCCGCTTATTTTTCCTTTTTAAACATACCAAAGGGTAGTCATGTCTTGTCCCTAATTGAACTCAAACTTTGATATTTCTTAGTTTAGATTTCAAAGTTCAATGGATGCTCTCAAGCCAAGAGGAATAATAGGCAATGATGATGTGATGGAAGTGACAACTAGCAGAGAATATGGCATCCGCATGTGGTGTAGATATAATCATTAAGTGAAGTGACATTTAAATGTCATTACACTCATGAGAAAGTACATAAATTAATAAGGAGATCTAGAAAACCTCCTATCATCATTAATTAAATCTTTAGGCTATCGCTTCATTATTAATTGCAAATCTCTCATAATCTTGTGATAAATTAGTGAATAAATGGGTAATACTTAGTTTTTCTGTCTATTGTGGAAGAAATTTTCTCCTAGGAAAGGCAAGGATAACAGAGTAGCTGAGGTATCTTTTTTTTTCCTCTTAGAGCTTAACAAACTATGTAAAATAATAGGTAAGTCATCTCTTCCTGGTGCTCTTGATTCAAATTGAAGTTATCTATATTTTGAAGTTAAAAATACCCTATGGAGCTTCTATGTTTCTTTGTTCCTCTCTATTTGTGTTAATTCACCATGAAACCTCCACTTTCAAATTTTGGGCATACTTCTCCCTTAATAAGTTTGTTTCCTGAGTATGAAAACACATCAATATAGTCGAAGGCATTGAAAGAAATTAAGAGCAAGGTTAAGAACCCTGTCCCAGGTTCTATAATAGAAAAGGTAATCCAAAGTGGACTGGTAGAAGTTGTTGCATTTCCCACAGTGACTTCATGCCCAAGACTGGTAATAGAATGTGCTAGAATATACATCATAGAAGAGAAATGCATCAAAAAGATAGATGGGAGCCCTTTGGTCTACATAAATAGAGATTTAATTCTAACCACAATGGGTATTCCTAAAAAAGATCCCTACGAGGGATGGACTATTCATTCTTCTTAGTCTATTTTCTCTACAAAATGATAAGTCTATAGAAATTATATCGCTCAACATTAGTTGTTGAAGGCACAAAAGGGAGGGTCTAGGCTTCCTAAACCTCTTACCATTGATCATTTAAAACCATAAGTTGTGGAGTTGGTCATATTACTCAATAGAATCAAGGGGAATCAACACGCATATTACTAGAAAGACTCGATGAATTTCTACATCCAAATTACCCTAGGAGGAAAAAAAATCATTAACTGGGCTAACAATATTGTAGATGAACTTCATCATCAGTTGGCCAATTTCCCAGGAAAAAGTAATTTCTATATGACCTCTTATTTGTTCTATGTTTTGGCGTGCACTAGAGAGTGGAAAGGTCTCTTTCATGAATTACATGCCCCCAATATGAAGGTGTATGACTATTACCTTCATTTGCAGAAAGAATTTCACATGAGTAGCTTTGTGAAATTGAATGGAATATTTTTTAGGAGGTTAGTCAATGAATTATAGGGAAATTTTGAGAAGATGATGTCTGAAGAAGATAAAAATTTTATCAACACCTATGGAAGTTTCTTCATTTAGTTTAGAAGCTTCACTTACATTAGAGTCAGAGGTTTTGAGGGAGAACCATTCAAACTACCAAGATATTCCCTCGATAGCCATGTCATAACAGAGGTCAACCGCCAATTGACTCACATGCATAAAAGTGTGAAAGAAAGGAAAAGCGGTTCGAAGTCAAGTTTCCCCATTGACCTGGGATCTTACACATGTAAAACATCATCAAACGCCCTCAATCTTGAGCTAGAATTAAACAAGTTGAACCTGAGAACTTTTTTAACCATAAAGGACTTCGACAGTAGGGGTTATGTAGCTCACCATTTCAATTTTCCTACTAAGTTTCAACATCTTCCTTAGATGGAACATTATTGGGAAAATTTTATAGATTATTATGAGGTGAGGAGAAGATCGTGGTCAAGATTTACTCCCAGCAAAATTTTCACCCTAAACATAGATGTTGATATCACAAGCATAGAAGAAGATAAAGGTGAAGAAGTAATTGATGACTAGTTTGAAACAAAAGTTAGAGGTCTACCCCTACCCAAAATAGATAGGAGTATTGATGAAAGAGAAAGTGTATCAATTAAAAATCTTAGTGTAATCAAGAGGACTAGGAGATGGATCAATAGCAAGAGGCCTCTTTTCTAGAAAAGACATAATACAAGGGGATAGCTTTCGCCAACTCTGTTGAAAATCCTAATTCTTCTTCTAACATTGATGTCTCTATTGCAGGTCATTCCAAAATTAAAAATAGGAAAGTTCCCAAGACCAAATATGAAAAGAAGAGAATTATATGTACCACGCTATCAACATGAGTCACAAGGACCAGATCTAAAAAAAGAGATATCAAAGTGGCCAAGGAGGAAGAAGTGATCAATTTAGATGAAATGGATAGCCCAATGTCAGAGAAAAATGCTCAAGAGGCATTCTATGAAGATACTTAGGCTCTAAAGACTGACTAGTCTAATGTTGGGAATCCCACAGCCATTATAATTAATACTCCTCTACAAACACCATCCCCCTATTGGAATTAGGAGAGATAGGTACCAAGAGGGGAGGGGTGAATTAGTGCCTTAAAAAAATTTACTTGTAAACCTTTTAGATCTATGACTGTAAACAGTGATAACCTTGCAAAATAACTTGTATCTAATTGCATGTATTAATCATCCATTTAACTTATGAAAGTAAACAATATGAAATCAAAATAGGAATCATATAACACAAGTATTTTGGTAATGTGGAAACCCTTGTTAGAAGGTAAAAACTACGGTTGGGATGACACCCATAAATTCTTCACTACTACAAATAGAAAAGGTTTGCCTGTTAGGGCTACAAGTTTTGATCACTTCTGGTGATCTTACCCTATTAGGAGTAACATGTTAGATCAACTAGATCTACCTATTTATAGGATATTAACAACACTAATGAAGTGTTCACTCGGTTAAGAGATTTACATAAGACTGTTAAGTCTACTCTGCTAAGAGATTTATCCAAAAACTCTATTACAATTGTTAGAAAGCAATAGGCAATTATCTACTAATTGACAACTCAATTTTTTGATATAGATCTATAAGTTCTGAATATATTTCACCTTTTACTATGATGAATCTCTTCTCTGAACTGCTCAGTAGCCTTTTCTGATTCTGCTTAATCTGATATCCTCTGCAATCTGCTCTATTAACTGATAGACTTGAAGTTAGGAAAATGCTTCAAGTTTCTTCTTGATTCATATATCTGTTCTCACATCAGTTCACATCACAAATGATGTAAACATACATTTATATAGTGATCTACTTTTTCCACTTTAACAAAATTAGGTTACACAACTTAGTCATAACCCTAAGATCTACGGTGTACAAAAATGACCTAGATCAAACTATTACATAAGATATACATTGCATTTAATGAATATCAAAACAATAAATATTCCTCGATCTTGGTAAAACATTTTTTGATCTGTTGTAACCATTTTCATAGAAGAATGTGCCATTTCAGATTACTATGCCATTTTTTGTGATCCTCAGTAAACACTGTATAAACTGCTCAGTGTATATTGTCGCTCGGTGTTTACTATCACTCAGTGTCAGTGTCTATTGGTGCTTGGTAAACTATCTGATGCTCGGTGTATAAGCTTAACCGAATGGTCTATCTTACTTCTAGTTATCGATTTTCTCTATGTAAGTGACTGACCGATATCTTTGATAACCTTTGATACTAATGACAACCTTGAATGCTCAATCTAGATAACACCCCCACACTCAAATGGTTGGAAACATCCATTATAAAGAAAATAAATGTGTTTCCTATCACATTACTTGTGGAATACATGGTTAGAAAATGTTTCGGAGCTACAGTGAAGCCAAAAAAGGATCAAGATTGAATATATGATCGATATAGATGGGAAGACAAAGTGTTGGGTAGCTGAGCGTGCAGTGCTTAAGAGTGATAAAGATCTCTTTGAGGCTACTTTTGATGAATTTATGGTAAAAAAGATAGAACTTGGGGTTGCAACCAGAGTGGTAGATGCAAAGAATCTAGAGACTTCCACCAAGAAAATATTACACCGGACTTTCAAGGATGAGAGAGACAAAAATGAAATGAGAGCCACAATCAAGAAACTGGATGAATTTATACAAGAGGTCTGAGATCCTATTCCCCTTCCTTTAGCTAAATTTCCTCAATCTTTCAACCCCTGCTCACCTAAAGTTAGAAAAACCTTGGATCAGATTTAAAGGAACAAAGTCATAGTTGATGTGTTTGGAAAATAGATACAAGGTATGAGCTAGCGTGGAGGCAACTATATTACCCAACTGATCCAAACTCATGTGACCATCACAACATCGATCTCGGCAATATTAGCGGAGATGGCTGAATGGAAAAAAGAAAATAAGAAATGGACAAATATAATGAACCAGATGAGTGAGATCAAAAAATATGTAGTAACCAAATTTCTAGCTGAGAAACTAGTCTCGGGCCTAGATGAAGATGTCCTCTATGTATCAATTAAAAGTATTGAATGGAAAAATTTGATTATCAAAGAAGGTTACAAAGGGGCTAACCATTTTTTTAATGAATTTAAGGGGCTAACAAATACCATGAAAAAAGATCTAAAATGTCTAAACATCACTTTGATGAGAGAAGGCAGTCAAAATATCAATGATGCTAAGGAGATGACCTAGGAATTTTAGAAGGAGATTACAACAATCAGGAATAATAAAGATCTCACAACTGAGGACTTCACATCAAAGGCTAACATTGAAGCAATGTTGGTGGTTTATGCAGACCATCTAGAATCTCACAAATAGAAAATCATCTAGGTGTGCAAAGACAAGAAAGTGCTTAGAAAAAGGATAATTCATATTACCCTACCACATCATGCCACAATTATCAATGTCTCTCATGCGCATGAGAAATGGAGGACCGTCTACACCACCAACCCCTCTTAGGACCAATCTATGGCGTACATATCATCTACCACTCAATGATCATGTCTCGCCAATCTAAGACTACTTCCAGCTTTTCCTCCCATGCTTTCCTTTAGTTATGCTTTTCAATTTTTTTAAAAACTATTTTCTTCCCAAAACTCTAGGAGAGTTTCCTAGACTTTAAGTTTGTATGTTCTAAAACCGGTGACTATATGTAGCCAGGAAAAACTCTGAAATGGTCGATAATAGTTTTTTTTTAAAGTTAGATAGAATAGATTATATCTTTAGTTTATTTTTGGTGTGGATTTTCTGGAAGATACTTTTAGTTAGTATTCTAAAATCAATGAAATAAAAAATTCCACTTCTATAAATCTATTGATTTATATTGGTGAATTGATCTCTATTGAGGTATCATTGATTGAACAAAATTATTTCTTCAAGTAAATATTTTCTTTAGTCTTATTCTTTAATTTTTCCATTTTATATTTGCGAATGTGTAGAGAGTCGAAGTCTGTCAACTTCACTGAATTTATATATTTATCAAGTTACAATGATTGAGACATATTTATATGAGAATTAATGTGAATTCCTTATTTACTTTCTAGTCAAAAGTATTTTTTTGCAAAATGCAACTTTGATTATTTAAGAATTCATTGAATATCCAACTAGGAGTTGTACCATAATTTAGAGGATCAAATATCACATAAGTTTGATCCAACTGTTAGTAAGAGATCAATGTTTTCTTTGAGGGATACAAAGTAAAGAAATAATAATTAAATAAAGAGACAAACTCATTTACTAATACATTTTTTGCGACTCTACTAGGGAATCTGATACGAAGTAAACTAGTGCCAAGTTATATTCTTTAAATGTGATCATGGTGTTGCTTGCCATTGTGATGCCTAGTTGATTGGAAATTCCCCAAGTCTTGTAGCCTAATCAACATTTCTTAGATACTCAAGAAGATATTATTGCAGACCTTAATGCCTTAGCCTAGAAATTAAAAACAAGAAATCAATAATACTAGCAAGTTCAGTTAGTAATAGAAGAGGAGGAAGAAATTGGTGAATGGTTGAGAGGTCTCCCTATAGCCCAAGAAGCCAAAATAGTAGTTAGGAAATCACAAATACCTTAAATCCAAAACCATGGATTCCTGACCTTATACCAGGTCTCAGATAAGGGAGGGCATTCTTGACACCTTTTTCCAAGAACTGTAAGATCTTCAAGTTTCCATGATTCATGCACCTAGGGGAAAGGCCAAGAGTAGACCATCCTCTTCCTGAAAAGGACCTCACAATGCATCATCTTCTTCTCATGATTTTCAAGCTTTGAATTTTTCTAAAATTCAATCCCCCCCTCTTCTAACCATTTACCCTATAGAAGTCATGGCACAACCTTTGGGAGCAGCAGTAGGACCTCTAAATCTAGGAGGAAATCATAATTTACCTAAAGGAGCAAGAGAGATCTTACCCAAATTCTATGGAGATGAGAAAGCCATGAAAAAATATCATCTCAATTTTTTTGACACTGCCTATGGGATTTTGGCAATTCAACATGAGGATGTTGCAATGAGACTTTTTGTACAAACTCTCTATAAGTCAGCCACAGATTGGTTATACCACTTACATAATGGTCACATTACTGATTGAAATAGTATGAATAATTATTTTGAGACTCTTTTTAAAAGTGTGTCAAATGAACTCTCTCTTCTTGCACAACTAACTCAATTTTAAAAAGAGGTACATGAGCCCATGAGGGAGTTTATAGCCAAATTTAATAAAATCATTCATAAGATTCCTTAGGAAAAGAGACCAACAACTAAGAATCAAAAAGAATTCTATGCCCCCTAACATTTGATTTCATTTGAGAATGGCAAGGGTGGCTGAATTTTAGGCTTCCCAAGATATATACGACTTTTGAATTAGAAGATGACTTGATCACAATGAGAAAATGGAGAAAAGATGTTCAAATACCTAATTCACATAATGCTTCTTCCTCTGATCATTTGTTACAAAGACTGATGAACAATGTGATCATAATTAAAAGGTAGATAACCAAAGGCAATTCTAATCCCCTTCCCCCATATAGATATATTCATAGGTGAATGAATGATCAAGTTGGTCCTAGCCATAGAGCTCCAAGGTGCCTCTCATCTGACCAAAACTTGCTGGAAGCTCCTCCTAGAAAAGTTAATATGTGCACATTTCATCTTACTAATGACCATGATGGTACCTCTTGTCCTGAAATGATTCAGTCTATGCAAATGCATGTTAATAAAGAATTGGCAGAAGAATTACCTAGTGATGCATAAAGTCCTTAGTTACCTGGCGACTCCAAAAACTATTATATGGAATATGTGTCCAACTTTGGGTGAGGAGGAAATATTCTGGTAACTGTAACCCTTGAGGACCCCACATGTATGGTGCTAACCAAAGGTTATCATAATTCTTAGGCCAATGAATCACCATCAACTTCACAGCGTTGGGAAGAATGTAAAGACTCATTTCCTAAGAATCCATCTCTTAAAAGCAATTATGAATCGTTGAAAAATCTCGACTCTAACTCTTCCTTTGATATTGTTGATTTTTGTGTAAACTCAAAAATCCAAGTCTCCCCTGCCAAATACCTTAGGATGAACCCAAGATAATTAGAGAGACTTGTAAAACATGTAAAATTAGGACAATCCCCTTCAAACCATATAGCTAATGAAACTACTCATGTTGTCCTATCAGAACAAGCCACGTTGGCTACTTAGTCTACTAAAGATACATAAAATCATTTAGGGCTAAAACTAGAACCCTTTTATTTATCCTTGTTCATTCATGGTTTCAAATTGAATAATTATATCATAGACTCAAGAGTGTTTAACAACATAATGTCTACTTCTATTGCAAAGGCCCAAGACCTTCCCTTAATCGTAACCTTTGGAAAATGTTATTCCATGGACTCGAAACAAGTCCCTCTAGTAGGATAGATCAAATATTCCCAAGTGGCTCTTGTAGCATATCCCAGTAAAAAGCTCAAACTTACCATTCTTGTTGTTGACATTCCAACTAGTTATGGGATGCTTTTGAGTAGGACATTTTGTAGAGATCTTGGAGGTGAAATCAAACTAGAATGTTCTAGGGCTACAATCCCTATTGGAGATAAGAAAATTATCTTACAACTTGAAGGAGAATCCAAATATATTGTATTTCCATCTGAAGACCCTAAATCTCAAATAATTTATCAAGAATGTGATTTTGGAAACTAAATGATCTCCCTTATAGCGTACATAGCCAGGAGAATAATAGAAAGAATCAATGGCCTTTGGTCCTTAGATTTCAATGGTAGTTGTGCCTCAATTGGCTCTGGATAAATAGTTATGCTAATATCCCCAGAAGGATATATTTTCCCACGTGCATTTAAATTATATTTTAATAATACAAATAACAATGCTCGGTATGAAGCTCTTCTTCTTGGCATTGAGGAAGAAAAGAAGATGGGAGTAAGAATGCTTAAAGCTAAAGGAGATACAAAATTAGTTGTAAGACAAGTGAGGGGACGATACTCATTAAAAAATGAAAGGCTCAAGAATTACAGGAACCGTGTTTGGGATAAAATTGAAGAATTTTAAGCCTTCTCCATAGAGACCATCCCTAGAGATTTGAATAGCAGAGAAGATTCTCTGGCAGTTTCAGCCTCCCTCTTATTACCGCACTCATATTTAAAGGAGAGTTCCTACAAGATTGAAATGGTTTATAGGCCAAAGGTCCTGAATAATGCTGAACACTGGCATGTTTTCCAAGATGATAAGTAGATAGATAAAAATTTATACAGATGGCTAAAGTTTTCAGCATGACTTTCTTCAAAGGGTCACACTCGACATGTGATGAATTTTGTCCTAATCCAGGTAAATCTACGAATGAAGGGATTAGTCAATTGACTGGAAACCATATTCCCAAGGGGCTTGTTTCTCTCAAGAATTTATTTGATAAATATGATGCAACCAAACAATAATATTCCCATGAAGACACTAATCAAGGTGATTTTGAAAAGGTAGATATAAGGAACGAAGGAGAACGTAAATATATAAACCTAGGCAAGTGTTGTGCACATAATGAGAAGAGAAGGTTTATCAATGTGTTAAAAGAATATAAAGACACCTTTGCTTGGTCATATCGCAAACTTAAAAATTTTATAGGGGGGAAATTTCAACATCATATCCCTCTTGTCATGCCCATCAAAAACACACTAAAAACACACCAATTTTTTTTTAAAAGATAAGTTAAGTGTAACTCAAAGTTGCAAAATGAAGGGGTAATCTTAGGCAACGATTCTCAAGACATCAATTAAACAACTAGTCAATCAAAGATGGTCTACAAGGTCACTAGGATAACGTCAAAACAAAGGGGACTTCAATAAGACAAAGGGGATTGCACTAAGACTAAGCACGATATGCCAAGTGGGTTTACAAGCTAGGAGGTCTCGTTAATCGAATAATCGAACAGTTCGAAGTGTTAGCAATCACATAGGTCATAAAGGATTTAAAGAACAATGCTTAGATTATTCCCTAAACAATCATTTTCGATCTTGAGGAGTTAAGTTGTATCCTTCGAGATAAAACAATCTCTTGAATGTCGAGGCATATATTAATAACTATTATTTGTAATATTCCATATATGCTAAGTCCTAGGAACCATTGAATGACGTTTATAAATATAAGAGATCAACATGGATAATCTAATTAATCCTCTAAAACATATTTTTAACTAAATTTATATATATATATATATATATAATTAATAATAATAGTAAGTTAATTAATAGTTATGAATTATTTAATTCTCTACAATATTTCAACTTATTACATTAAATGACAAAATTCAAACTCAACTTGTAAAGCCTACTTTATCACCCTATGCCTAACTATAGCCATAATTCATTGATAAAAACAATATCAAATCTTATTATTAAATAAAACAAAATGCTAAGTTTAATTAATATTATTATTCTAAATAACATACCAATCCACATTATATCACATCAAACATCTAATTCTATCCAAACCTATTCTATCTCTTATTCTACCCCTTTACACATGTCATCTCCCTTCACCCAAGGACTAGCTACCTAGAAACTCTCTACACACTTGCCCCAAGATGCATGTCAAATCAACCTGGGCGCACATTTACTAAGGGGTTTGAAAAGCCCACCAAGTGGCGCCACTTTTGGGGAGGATAAAGCAATTTTAAAGAGCATTTGGAATATATTCCAAAAGATGCCCCCTCCAAATCTAAACAAACTCATAAACAAGTCTTTGCTTTCCCCAAAACATGATGGTGCGCCTAACAAGGAAGAGGGTGAGTACTATGTGAATATAACATGTCAGAAAAGTCTTTTCCTTGGGGGGGATACGCATGGGGAGAAGGAAATTTCACATTTTCATTTGTTGATATTGTCATAGCCAAAAAACCAACGTAGGGGATAATGAGACAAGGAAATTAATTAGACAATCTACCCTTTGCTCATCACCTGTGCCTAGGAGAGGCTTTTGTGGGGTCCACTACAAGTGGGTGATGAGGTTTATAGTTTTCTTTTGTAGTAAAGTTTATATTTGTTTCTAATCAGTCATTTAGAATCAGTTTAAAAGGTAGATTAGTGTATTAACCATGATTAGCAATAATGTTAATTAGGAGGAGGAGAATATTCTCTGTGGTAAGAGAATATTTTCCTCCTTCATACAATTTCCAGAGAGCAAAATGCTCTATTAGCTTGATATGAATGCCTTTTTTTTGCAAAGAGATTTATATGACAATTTGATTTAAATTTGATAGTATGCCTACATTTAGGTGATGAATTGAATTTATTATGAGCTACTCTCAAGAACTAATAAAACTAATTTCTATTGATGATAAATAACTAATGATTTACACCATCAAAATGACAAAATAAGCTATTCTGTTATGAACAACATGTGCTTTAGAGATTGCTTTCTCCATTGAATTTGACACATTTATAATCCCTATTACATGATCTAACTTATGAAGAACTCTATTTTTTTTTGTCAAAAGCCCTTATTGAATAAAATGCAAATAACATTTAGTAATAAAGGTAATTCACTACTTTCTCATCAACAACTACACCTGATTTAAAACAAGATTTGGAGATGAAATCTTCATTACAAGTTTACAAGTTTATGAACTACTCAAGATCTCCTTTCAAAGATTCACACCCCATACAAAATACTCTCATCAGGAAAATGATAACATTTCAACAACACATATTATAACACAAGATTTGAAGAGTGAATCTCCATTTCAAGGTTCACAAAACTCATGGATATCTCAAGATATCTCTTCAAGGATTCAACACAATTCAAGTTACTCCAATACAAGAATGATACATTTTCAACTCCTCACAAAATTGCATCTCCCTCAAGGAGACTTCATGGCTCCAAATCCTGCAACCAAACACAAGAAACCCAAAACAACCATGGTACTCTCCTCCCTACCATAGGCCCATTACATGGACCACCCCCGAGCAAGGGAAGTTCAAGCCAACGGGTAGACTCACAAACAACATTACATATCCATTCACATATGCATTCTCTCAACACACACACAGCCACAAAGATAAACTTCACATATACACAAGAGAGGCTCTTTAATGAAACTTTCACATACATGGCTTCCATAAGAGGCTCATTCTCAAGCCTTCAACAAGTGAGTGGGTTCTTGCTCAACCCAAAATCAAAACTCAAGTGCAAGTAATAAACACAAACACATGAAGAATCCACAAGCTCAAGAGAGCATGAAGTCCACAAAACTACACTACATACACTACCACAAGATGCATAATCACTCCTCTTATTCATTCCATTCTAAAACCATATTGCATAGGAGAGAAGGATTCACTAACCTTGCTGCAAGTAAAATGCATAATGAATGTGGAGTCCTCTTCTTCTTCAACCAAGCTCTAACTTTCTCCAAACTCCTAGTTGTCTCCAAAGTTGGAGAGTGGGTCCTTGGGGAGCCCAAAGCTAAACCTCCCTCTAAAATACCCTCTACACACTCTCCCATGCCCATGGAAGAGTTGGAAGGTTCCTATTGGGTGTTCTATCCAAGGTCTTCCATGAAAACTCTAGAAGGTGAGTGGGAAAGAGTGAATTGTAAGCTTTTGACTCAAGGGTACCTATGTGACTTAGGATTTTCGCCACTTTACAACATGTCACTTTTGGAGGGCTTCCCAAGGTGCTCCTAGGGTGTCCTATGGTCAAAAGGGTCCCTTACCCATAGGTATAACCCATGGACCTTCCTTATTCATGCAAAATATCTCCCTAGGTGCCTATCTGACCCCCTAAAACCTCCCTACAAGGTGAACTTCGAAATTCAAAGTCCAAGAATTGGGACCATCTCATGGGTGCACTTACCAAGCTTATGAAGAAGGTTGGGCCACCTAATACTAGGCTAGGAAGGTGACATGAATTCCTTCCATGTGGATCATTGCCAACACATAAAACATTGCACATGTGTCGATTGACACCTCTACACATTACAATCACACTTGACAATATCTATTAACCAATTTTAATTACATAAAACATCTTACTCCCTAAATACACACAAACCTACATACATTACGAAATGAAAATCACAACACAAGGAGGTCCTATATCCCATCGGGACGCGACCTTGGTGTCACAAACAGATGTTGGCTTGACTCCCCCAAAACCATGGTTAGTACCTGCACTCATTAGACAAGCATTAGTAACTCTGGTAATGATAATAACATAATCAAGATGTGCAGAACGACGTCACATTCAATTAACTTCTGAATAGTATATCCTCTATCTATTCATCCATTCATGACACAATAACGCAACATTATCTCCTAAGCTAACAATTCCAAATTGCACAATCATTTCTAAGAAAATATATATTTAATCTCATATTCAAAAGTAATTCTTAACTGCATGTGCATTCTAACATCAATAAATCTAAATCTTGCTTTCCTACATGTTATCTTTTCGAATTAGGAACACATTCATAATTGCCCTAGCTATATAGCTCACATACTAATCACATAATTTTCAACGTGTCTATCATACATAATTAAATAATCCAATTCATCATTTCAATGTCATAGCAATGTCTTGTGATTATAATCAGGATAAAATACCTTAATGTCATTGCTAGAATAAACACACATATAGTCTAGAGTGTACTGAAAACATAATTGAAGAATCATTATAAGGGTCTCAATTCCTTAGTTTGTTGCATAAAAATAAAGTACCATGATGATTCTGAGTAAAGCCCACATATAAATTTAAGGAAAATTGCAAAAGACAATGAGAATTCTTACCAGAGTGTTTTTACCATGATGCGGAAAATGGAGGGGTCCTACACCCTCCCCCCCTAGGTCTCAACTTACTCCTGGAAGTCGCAAGGTTGTGCTATCACCCTCTAGTAACTCAGCTTGATCCACAGTCCTAACTTCCTGCATGTTAGCCTCTAGGGACAACTATGCTTTTTCCTCGTCCCAACAATATAACCATGTTTGTCATGCAAAGGTTAGTTGCAACCATCTTGTAACAATAATTAATTAAATTATTTTCTAGTGCTCTTCTAATTTCCACAAGAAAGTACATAAGAACACAACTTAAACAAGTTTTAATGCCAGAATAGATGATGCACTTGAACTTTATATTAACATTCAATAACAATTTGACTATATCTTGTTAGCATCTTTCATGTGTTTTTTTAGAAATTTCCTACAATTTCAATCAAAATTTCCACAAAAACTTCTACCATACAATGACATATGACAACATTAGTGAGATTAATCACATAGATATTTTGGCAGGCTCTAGCATTCTCTCAATCATGCCCTTTTTACCAAGGAAAAGTTTAATATTACCAAAGATTCATTAACACAATGACATCATGATTACCACACATGGTACTGAAAATACAATTATTCATGCCACTTCTTAATTTTATATGACATCTCTCTAACCATGAGTAGATGCAAATCCACACAATCACACTGTAATCCACATCACCGGGAGTACACATTACAACAAAAGGCTCAGGAGCGGACATAGTCCAGTCCTCCAGGTATATACCATGATCTCATCTATCTCAAAATCTGATATCTATAATCCAATGATGCATATAACAATTCCTCCAAGGAATAATCACCACTCCTAGGTGGTAGTGAATACTAGCTGCATAACAGCTTCACATGTCTCATACTCAAGGGTTCCCTTATGTCTGCTTCCTCGCATACACTCACCAAGTCTACCATCTGTATCCTTGGTGAGGGAATCACATTACTACATAGGACCAACATTCGAATAACAGCAAGAAAAATAGTTTAGCCACCAAAGTCATAAAAGAAAGTAAAATAAGTCTCCAAATTCAACAATAATATAAAATAAATTTCCGCAACAATAAATCATAGCATCAAGAATTCCCAACAATTGTGGCTAAACCTTCACAAGCAAAGATAACAAATTGTTGGTCCGCACAAACAACCAAAAATCATCATGAAAAATGCACAACACATCACTGTGTGACCATAAATAGTCACCAACGAGGAAGAAGGGAACATCATCTGGCTGTCACAATAGCCCTTCATGTGGCGTCCCACATGTCATAAACAATAATAAAAAAACATATGCTGATAATATATCATATGGTAATGTTCCTTGCCGATATGACACGCATAGGACACACTCCAAAAAGTGATACCTCCAGGGTCATCACTATAGCCAGAGGTATACATGGCTAGGGTCAACCCATACGCACTTCCACGTCCAACGACTGAGCATCCATGGGCGCCCCTCTACAAGCATGCAAGCGTCTCCCAATCGCTCTGCATCAAGTAGGAATACATAACATACATATACTGCGCCTTCACGTACTCATGTACGTGGCATCGTGTCCTCGAGCTCGGCTCGCTACCATCAGCAACACGGCATCATCACCTATCACTGTGTCAGAACATCAGTGGGCGTGGCATCGTACCTCATGCATCATGTCGGAACATGTGCAGTACGGAATACATCACAGCAGGGCATACACTTCCCGCCTCGTGCTGGATCTCAACGAATACAAGTGAAGCTATGAATCATCAATGTACTGCCCAATCTATCCAATAGAGTCTCACATCAGATACTGATACAATGCTCAACTGTGGGGATAAAGGATAAACGCACATGAACCTCATACTTGGGTTCATCAAAAGGGGAAGTAGTGAGTACATTCCTTGGTTCGTGGAAGCTGACATCGCTTCGTGCCGCTATAATGCAGACGCACTACCATAATAACCAAGAAACTTTGTGGCTGCTACCACCCCTACACATACTGAGTCATCATGGGGGAAACGGGGGATAGTGTCTCTTACACCATTTCTCAAATAGTTGAGGTTCATGTCACCTCGTGCTGCCAGACATACACTACACCTGCTACCCAAGAGACTCGAGTAGTGGAAGCTAAGGTCGCTTCGTGTTGCCTGACACACACCTTACGTGCTACCCAAGGAACGGGTAATAACACTACCCCAACACAAAATACCCCGCAAGCTATAACTCAGAAAGGTAACACACATACTGACAAGTATCAACGAATAGGGAATATGGTATCCCCATACCCCTAACAAGCAGATATCCCATGGGTGATGCTCACTCACATCCCTCCATGCAACACAAAACAAGCACTGGTTTCTTCACAACACCCATCACAAGCACTGGCACAGGTTCATTCACATTTACGAGGGATTACACAACATGAATCAAGACATATTTATAAAATGATTACAACTTTACCTTTTTATCATAATATCCTTAAACCCTCTAACATCAATGTTACACTTATCCTCATTCCTCATTTCCATATTTCATAGTGAGCTTAAAGGAAACTCACAACAGTTACATACCAAAGTCCTTTAATTGAACGTACAAATTTCATTTCTCCATTGTAAAAGAAAATTCACAATCACTACATAATACACAAGGAATATAACTTAATTTGCATAAGTTTCATGGTCTTCCAACACATTTACATCTCCTAAGATCAATAATTGAAACAAGGACAAATTTCAACATTCTAATTAAGAAGCATTGTACCATTTGTTAATCGTGTCTACTCTATGCATTTACATTTTCAATTCTTAATAAGCTAGGTGCAAGCAATTTATCATCTGATGAGAGAACATTTTCAAATTTTAACAAAATGCCAATTACCTTAGAGAAAAAGTTAGCAAGTTATTAGGTAACAACTATCTAAAGTTTACATCAGCAAGTATTCAGAGGGAAAATCATGCCACATGGCAATGTCCCTTATACACAATGTTTAGTTACTAATTTACTTATTAAGTTGATAAGGTTATAACTAGGGTCTAAAGGTTAGTAACGTCCCATATTCAATCCGTCATTTATTCGATTCCTATGGTTATCCATCACTTAGGTAGTTCAGTTATTAGTATTTCAATTAATCCAATAATTATCGATGAGATAATTGCTTATAGGTTTGTTGTTACTAGACTCTGATTATAATAATGATTCTCTTGATACGTAAGCAAAGAAAAAAAAATAAAAAATTAATTCTTCTTAATTTAATTTATAGTATCAAAGACTGATTGGATACATTAACGTTCTCCCACTAGCTAAAATCCTATTTATCAACATTTGAAGTCTCGTATAGTTTGATTAGACCATATTGTATATCTTTGTAGAGAAAGTAATGTTATTCTAATATCACCATTAGACTTAACTACTACTTGGCACGGATTTATCATTAAATGTCATTTCATTAATAGTCTGCTTAATGAATAATAATACTTCGCTATGTGGCGGATTAATGTTTACTTTGTCAGGTTACTTAGAATAATTTGAGCTATTTTACCCATAAGTCTACTAAAGCAACACGTGCATGGGTATTGTATTTGCCCCTTTTGGGATTTTTTTATTTTAATTAATTCCATTATTAAGAATTACTCAACTTCATAATTAACAATTTCTCCGATGAATTCTCCTTGAATGACTAGTTGATTTTCTTTTCATACTATCAGTATTTACTATTAAGCCCTAGACCCTAGGCAGGTAGCTTTTTAAACTACGGGTCTTAAGTAGGTGGTTATCTGAAAGGGCTCCTTGACCTCACTGGAGCTTTTTAGTTCATTCTTTTGCACCCTCTCGTGTTGAGGATATCGACATCCTCACCTACTTTCCTAATCATCTACCATATCTCAAAAGTACATTTTTACCATAACGTGGGCACTTACCTCGCAAAGCGTAATGGCACATAGGTTCCTAGGGTTGAACCCAGTGCTCTGATACCAAGTGTCATGCCCATCAAAAACACACTAAAAACACACCAATTTTTTTTTAAAAGATAAGTTAAGTGTAACTCAAAGTTGCAAAATGAAGGGGTAATCTTAGGCAACGATTCTCAAGACATCAATTAAACAACTAGTCAATCAAAGATGGTCTACAAGGTCACTAGGATAACGTCAAAACAAAGGGGACTTCAATAAGACAAAGGGGATTGCACTAAGACTAAGCACGATATGCCAAGTGGGTTTACAAGCTAGGAGGTCTCGTTAATCGAATAATCGAACAGTTCGAAGTGTTAGCAATCACATAGGTCATAAAGGATTTAAAGAACAATGCTTAGATTATTCCCTAAACAATCATTTTCGATCTTGAGGAGTTAAGTTGTATCCTTCGAGATAAAACAATCTCTTGAATGTCGAGGCATATATTAATAACTATTATTTGTAATATTCCATATATGCTAAGTCCTAGGAACCATTGAATGACGTTTATAAATATAAGAGATCAACATGGATAATCTAATTAATCCTCTAAAACATATTTTTAACTAAATTTATATATATATATATATAATTAATAATAATAGTAAGTTAATTAATAGTTATGAATTATTTAATTCTCTACAATATTTCAACTTATTACATTAAATGACAAAATTCAAACTCAACTTGTAAAGCCTACTTTATCACCCTATGCCTAACTATAGCCATAATTCATTGATAAAAACAATATCAAATCTTATTATTAAATAAAACAAAATGCTAAGTTTAATTAATATTATTATTCTAAATAACATACCAATCCACATTATATCACATCAAACATCTAATTCTATCCAAACCTATTCTATCTCTTATTCTACCCCTTTACACATGTCATCTCCCTTCACCCAAGGACTAGCTACCTAGAAACTCTCTACACACTTGCCCCAAGATGCATGTCAAATCAACCTGGGCGCACATTTACTAAGGGGTTTGAAAAGCCCACCAAGTGGCGCCACTTTTGGGGAGGATAAAGCAATTTTAAAGAGCATTTGGAATATATTCCAAAAGATGCCCCCTCCAAATCTAAACAAACTCATAAACAAGTCTTTGCTTTCCCCAAAACATGATGGTGCGCCTAACAAGGAAGAGGGTGAGTACTATGTGAATATAACATGTCAGAAAAGTCTTTTCCTTGGGGGGGATACGCATGGGGAGAAGGAAATTTCACATTTTCATTTGTTGATATTGTCATAGCCAAAAAACCAACGTAGGGGATAATGAGACAAGGAAATTAATTAGACAATCTACCCTTTGCTCATCACCTGTGCCTAGGAGAGGCTTTTGTGGGGTCCACTACAAGTGGGTGATGAGGTTTATAGTTTTCTTTTGTAGTAAAGTTTATATTTGTTTCTAATCAGTCATTTAGAATCAGTTTAAAAGGTAGATTAGTGTATTAACCATGATTAGCAATAATGTTAATTAGGAGGAGGAGAATATTCTCTGTGGTAAGAGAATATTTTCCTCCTTCATACAATTTCCAGAGAGCAAAATGCTCTATTAGCTTGATATGAATGCCTTTTTTTTGCAAAGAGATTTATATGACAATTTGATTTAAATTTGATAGTATGCCTACATTTAGGTGATGAATTGAATTTATTATGAGCTACTCTCAAGAACTAATAAAACTAATTTCTATTGATGATAAATAACTAATGATTTACACCATCAAAATGACAAAATAAGCTATTCTGTTATGAACAACATGTGCTTTAGAGATTGCTTTCTCCATTGAATTTGACACATTTATAATCCCTATTACATGATCTAACTTATGAAGAACTCTATTTTTTTTTGTCAAAAGCCCTTATTGAATACAATGCAAATAACATTTAGTAATAAAGGTAATTCACTACTTTCTCATCAACAACTACACCTGATTTAAAACAAGATTTGGAGATGAAATCTTCATTACAAGTTTACAAGTTTATGAACTACTCAAGATCTCCTTTCAAAGATTCACACCCCATACAAAATACTCTCATCAGGAAAATGATAACATTTCAACAACACATATTATAACACAAGATTTGAAGAGTGAATCTCCATTTCAAGGTTCACAAAACTCATGGATATCTCAAGATATCTCTTCAAGGATTCAACACAATTCAAGTTACTCCAATACAAGAATGATACATTTTCAACTCCTCACAAAATTGCATCTCCCTCAAGGAGACTTCATGGCTCCAAATCCTGCAACCAAACACAAGAAACCCAAAACAACCATGGTACTCTCCTCCCTACCATAGGCCCATTACATGGACCACCCCCGAGCAAGGGAAGTTCAAGCCAATGGGTAGACTCACAAACAACATTACATATCCATTCACATATGCATTCTCTCAACACACACACAGCCACAAAGATAAACTTCACATATACACAAGAGAGGCTCTTTAATGAAACTTTCACATACATGGCTTCCATAAGAGGCTCATTCTCAAGCCTTCAACAAGTGAGTGGGTTCTTGCTCAACCCAAAATCAAAACTCAAGTGCAAGGAATAAACACAAACACATGAAGAATCCACAAGCTCAAGAGAGCATGAAGTCCACAAAACTACACTACATACACTACCACAAGATGCATAAGCACTCCTCTTATTCATTCCATTCTAAAACCATATTGCATAGGAGAGAAGGATTCACTAACCTTGCTGCAAGTAAAATGCATAATGAATGTGGAGTCCTCTTCTTCTTCAACCAAGCTCTAACTTTCTCCAAACTCCTAGTTGTCTCCAAAGTTGGAGAGTGGGTCCTTGGGGAGCCCAAAGCTAAACCTCCCTCTAAAATACCCTCTACACACTCTCCCATGCCCATGGAAGAGTTGGAAGGTTCCTATTGGGTGTTCTATCCAAGGTCTTCCATGAAAACTCTAGAAGGTGAGTGGGAAAGAGTGAATTGTAAGCTTTTGACTCAAGGGTACCTATGTGACTTAGGATTTTCGCCACTTTACAACATGTCACTTTTGGAGGGCTTCCCAAGGTGCTCCTAGGGTGTCCTATGGTCAAAAGGGTCCCTTACCCATAGGTATAACCCATGGACCTTCCTTATTCATGCAAAATATCTCCCTAGGTGCCTATCTGACCCCCTAAAACCTCCCTACAAGGTGAACTTCGAAATTCAAAGTCCAAGAATTGGGACCATCTCATGGGTGCACTTACCAAGCTTATGAAGAAGGTTGGGCCACCTAATACTAGGCTAGGAAGGTGACATGAATTCCTTCCATGTGGATCATTGCCAACACATAAAACATTGCACATGTGTCGATTGACACCTCTACACATTACAATCACACTTGACAATATCTATTAACCAATTTTAATTACATAAAACATCTTACTCCCTAAATACACACAAACCTACATACATTACGAAATGAAAATCACAACACAAGGAGGTCCTATATCCCATCGGGACGCGACCTTGGTGTCACAAACAGATGTTGGCTTGACTCCCCCAAAACCATGGTTAGTACCTGCACTCATTAGACAAGCATTAGTAACTCTGGTAATGATAATAACATAATCAAGATGTGCAGAACGACGTCACATTCAATTAACTTCTGAATAGTATATCCTCTATCTATTCATCCATTCATGACACAATAACGCAACATCATCTCCTAAGCTAACAATTCCAAATTGCACAATCATTTCTAAGAGAATATATATTTAATCTCATATTCAAAAGTAATTCTTAACTGCATGTGCATTCTAACATCAATAAATCTAAATCTTGCTTTCCTACATGTTATCTTTTCGAATTAGGAACACATTCATAATTGCCCTAGCTATATAGCTCACATACTAATCACATAATTTTCAACGTGTCTACCATACATAATTAAATAATCCAATTCATCATTTCAATGTCATAGCAATGTCTTGTGATTATAATCAGGATAAAATACCTTAATGTCATTGCTAGAATAAACACACATATAGTCTAGAGTGTACTGAAAACATAATTGAAGAATCATTATAAGGGTCTCAATTCCTTAGTCTGTTGCATAAAAATAAAGTACCATGATGATTCTGAGTAAAGCCCACATATAAATTTAAGGAAAATTGCAAAAGACAATGAGAATTCTTACCAGAGTGTTTTTACCATGATGCGGAAAATGGAGGGGTCCTACACCTCTTAAACCTAGAACTATGCCTTTTAAACAAAAGCTAAGGAACTACAATCCTAAAGTTTTTAATGCAATTAAAAAAGAGGTGGAAAAGATGTTTCAAGATCAGATTATTTATAAATTCACTACTCCACCTAGGTCGCAAACATAGTACCTATAAGGAAAAAGAATGGATAAATAAGGATCTCTGTTGATTTCAAAAATTTTGAGCTAGAGAAGCTTGAAAGATAATTATGTCCACCCTATCATGGAGCATATTTTGCAGACCGTAGCAGGCTCAAAAATGATGTCTATGTTAGATGGGTTTTATGGCTATAATCTAATTAAGGTAGTTGATCATGATCAACAAAAAATATTATTTACCACACCTTGGGGTATGTATTCTTATAATGAGATGCAATTTGGGTTGATAAAAGCAGGTGCCACATTTTAGCAGGACATGAATTCTTCTTTCAATCATCTAATTAATAGGATGATTGTGATTTACTTAAATGATTTAACAATTTTTTCTAGAAGGCATAAAAACCACATGAAATATTTGAGGTTAGTTCTATAGAGATGCAGGGAACACAGTATCTCATTGAATCCTAAGAAGTCTATTTCTGTGGTCATGGAGGGGAAGTTACTAGGTCATACTATATCAAAAGAAGGATTCAAGATTGATCCTGAAAGAGTCAAATCAATTCAACAGCTTGGGTTTCCTTGAAATAGGACTAGTGTCAAATTATTTTTTGGGAAAATAATTTTTATTAGAATATGCGTACAATTTCACTGAAATAACCAAGCACATGGTCAACCTTTTAAGTGAGAAAAATCCTTTCAAATGGAATACAGAATCTATAAAGGCATTTGATGAGGTTAAGGAATCCATAGCATCTTCTTCCACTCTAATAAATCCATTACAAAAATGATTTCATAATATATTGTTATGCTTCAGAACATATAGTATCTGGAATATTATTTCAAAAGAATGATAAAGAGGAAGAAGTGCCAATTATTTTCATGAGCATGCCTCTCAAAAAACATGAATTGAATTATCCCCTGGTTGAAAAATTGACCTATGCAGTAGTAAAAGTAGTGAAATATTTTAGGTTCTATATCGTGCATTATCACTCCATTATTTATGTCCCTGCTTCCACTATCAAAGATGTCCTGACTAAACAAGAAATAGGCATGAATAACTGAGCAACCTAGATTGCAAGAATTATAGAATTTAATTTACACATTCACCCCTCAAATTTGGTATGAGGACAAGGTTTGTGCAAGCTTATGGATGAGAAAGTGCCTGGCAGTGATATGCCCTTGTCCCTCTTTGTTAGTCTCCACAACTCGTGGTTTTTAGATGTGGCATTCTATCTAACGTACAGAGATTGCCCAACGCATTTAAATCCCAAGGAAAAGAGAAATCTCAAATTGAAGGATGCGAAATATGTCATCATTGATGACATCTTGTTCAAGAAAGGGTTGGATGGGGATTTTTTGAGATGTGTTGACAAAGAATAGCAGGAAAATTGCTTGTGAAGTTCCATAATGAGGCTTGTGGTGGTCACTTTTCATCTACGATGACTGCTTTTAAAATTCTTAGAAGCTATTATTACTAGCTGGGAATGTTTGATGATGCCTACAAATGGGTAGCGAACTGTGAGAAGTGTAATTTGTTCAAGGGTAAGCCACAATTAGCAACTTTCTATCTTAGACTCGTAGTTATTGAGGAACCTTTCAAACAATTGGGGTTAAATTTCATTGGACCAATTAATCCTCCATCTAGTGCTAGCCACACACATATTCTGACCATTGTGGACTACTTCATAAATTGGGTTGAGGTGATTCCTATTAGGAAAACTACATGAGAAGTGGTATGTGAGTTCCTCAAAAATTATATTCTAGTCAGGTATGCAATCCCTCACAAGCTAATTACAGGTAATGCTACTAAGTTTTCCTCTCAAAAATTGAAACTATTTTTCTATGATCATGGCATTTACTTGTCTCATGTATCTAACTATTACCCCCAAGGAAATGGTCAAGCATAGTCAAGTAACAAATCTTTCATAAGAATAATGAGGAAATTAGTAAATGACAATGCCAAAGATTGGCATAAGAAGTTATTTGAGGCTTTTAGGTAGATCATACTTTTTGTTTATAAGTACAAATGAAAGAAATTGGGCTTGTTCAAGTGTTTCATTAACCTCTTCTTAGCAATAATTAAAGGTTGAACATTAGAAAATGATCTCAATTTCTCCACATCCATTGCAAGTAAATGATCTAAGTTTCTATAATTAGTATTTCTCTTTACACTTTGATCTAGATCTATAATTTCATCCATACTAGTAGGGGCACATGATCTTGACCCTTCTCCAACATCAATTTCTTGAGCTTCCATAGGGAGTGATCTTGACACTTCTTGAATGTGCATTTCTTTAAATTGGCTTCACCCCCCTACTTGAGCTTCTCCTTCACCTTGACAATGTTGATTGCGAGCTACATGCAAAAAAAAAGAATCAAATTAGAGAAAAA
The DNA here is from genome assembly GCA_027943335.1 of Chamaecyparis obtusa. Taxonomy (NCBI): domain Eukaryota; kingdom Viridiplantae; phylum Streptophyta; class Pinopsida; order Cupressales; family Cupressaceae; genus Chamaecyparis; species Chamaecyparis obtusa. Next base: position 596,951 of record BSBK01007872.1, read on the forward strand.
TAGAGCATAGGTCCATTAAATTTGGGCATGTAAAATTAGAGGTCTAGTTCCATACCTTCTTTAGTTTTATAATAAAATGTCAATGTAGCTTCACAATTTCTTTGTTTTGTACTAGGTGACCTTTTTCTTGTAGATTTACTTTGTCTTCCCATTTTTTTCCTTGTTTATTCTCTCCAAAAAAAAGTCTTCTAAAAATTTGGCAATAGTAATTCTCCTCTTCAAAAAATGTCTTAGAAAAAATCTCCTTGTAATTCTCCTCTCCAAAAAATCATCTTTAATAAGAACACCAATAGTAATTCTCCCCAAAAAATCACCTTTCAAAAAATCAGAGAAATAGTAAAAAAATGTGAATTAATTTGATTGCAATTGTGGGAAAAATTAAAAAAATAAAAAATATTTTCTTTTATACCATACAAAAATACAAAAAAAAAGTAATTAGCCAACCTAGTTTGGGCGAACTAGGTCAGGTAAAAGTTCAGCGAGGCTTTTTCACACTGGACTTTGTTAGTTATATGTTGTCATTAGTGTCACACATTTAGTCGGTAAAGAAAGTAAACAAACTAGTCGGTCAACACACCAAGTATAGATATTGAGTAGAGAACATGAAAAAATATCATAATAATTAAACATAGAAGTTTGTAAAGGCACAGAATACAAGGTAAATAGTTTACACTAAGCTAGAAAATGGTTTACAAGATTGAGGTGAAGATTAAATACGGATGTAATAATTTAATGTTCAATGATTCCTATGTAATGATGTTTTAGGTTATTCATTTGGATCGTAGATCTTAGGTTTTCTAGATGTTTCCATGACCCTAATTAGGTCAAAATATTTTATTATAAGAATTGTCAAGGTATCATTTTGACATGAAATAGCTACATATACAGACAATTCAAGATCAAACAAGGTTGTGAAGTTAAGGCATTGACAGAGAATTCAAGGACTGAATCAATAATTAGATTAGAAGGCTATCGAGCAGAATTTAGAGAAGAAATCTATCACAACAAGATGATAACAACTAAGTACTTATCAAATCTGAAATCATGCAAAGTTAGTTTCTATATACAGATCAATTTCACTGTTACTTTCTAACAATTGTGATAGAACTTAAATCTCTTAATAGACTAGACCTAGCAACCTTTATGTCAATCTATCAACCGATTGCATACTTAATTGTATTTCTAAAATCCTTTAACTAGGTAGATCCTCACAGATCTTTATTGTTACTCCTAAAAGGGTAAGATCATCAGAAGTGATCAAACATTGTATCCTTAACTAGAAAACTTTATTGCTATAGTTAGTGAAGTTTTGTGGGTGTCATCCCCACCACATATTTTACCTTCTAGCAAGGGTTTATTCAATACTAAAATCATAGTGTTATGTGTATGAAGTTTCATGATTACTAATTTGATTAGATTAGAAGTATTTACATTTTAGTTATGTTATTGAATGTATGGAGATTATAAATACTACAGTCAGTTAATAAAAGAACTTATCTTAAAGTTTGAAGGGAAAAACATTTTTAGGGTTACTGATTCACCCCTCCCCTCTCAATAACTCACCTTTCCATAATCCCAACAATTGGTATCAAAGCTAGTTCTCTTGTTGAAGAAGTTTAATCACTAAAGAGAAAAGATCTTAGAGATGGAAAGGTAGAAGCTTGATAAGACTATTGAAAATAAAAAATTGGAGATGTAAATTCTTATGGAACAACTTAAGGAGGCAAGAGAAAAATTGAGAGAGTCAATGATCAAAAGGGAGGAATTAGCATTTTGGCACAATGAGACTAATTATCAAGCAAAAGAGATAGAAGAATTATCTGAAGGATCTAGAAGTGTATCTAATGCATCTGAAGGAACCATATCAGATCTCTCTAAAAATAATCAACACCTTACTAATCAAGTGAAAGCACTAAAAATTGGACAAGAGACTCCAATGGTAAGAATGATTAATGTCATGAACAATGAAAGACAAGCTGAACAAGAAATAAATTTGGCTATTGAAGATAGAAGACAAATGACTGAAAATTTAGAAGAAAATGAATCTGAAATACTAAGGCTTACCGAGCATCACTTTGAAATTTCCAATTAGATGGTTGTCGTGAGTCAAGAAGTCAACCGAGTAAACAATGAACTTACTAGAAAACTGGAAGACATTGGTGAATTAAGCAAAGAGAATGAAAGATTGGAGAATGAAGTAAAGATGAAACAAAAACATAATGAGATGATTAAGAAAACTGAAGAAAGTACCAAAAGGATGGATGAATTCCTAAATAGTCAAAGAAGACTAACCAAAACTACTAGTTTAGGTTACATCGAGCAAGGAGAGTCATCAAAACAAGCTAGACAAAAGAATGCGTATGCAAATCATAAGGCCAACATTGACAAAGACCTACCAAAGGAATAAGAGAGGTACTTGAGCCTCCATCGAGCTAACTAAGAAGAGGAAAAAGCTAATAAGAGGTAAAGATGACATTGATTCTAAGGAAGAGAAGGATAATAGTCAATTTAAGGTAGTTTTGAATAAGGGACAATCAATTGATGAGCTAGTAAAGAACATAAAGGAAATGGGTAGACTAGGTCACCCTAAAATGAATCGATATGCACATATGTCAACTGTGGATCAGGAAAAATTAGAGGAAGCAATCATTAACATGATGATTACATATAAATAGTTACCAGTTGAAATCTCCAGTTATATTCCCGAAGAGATATATGAGAAGGTATTAGTATGATGGACCTATGCCTTGCATACCAAGAAAAAGATGAGAGAATGATCATTAATTTTGGCAATGCCCAATCTATCTGTAACAAAAATTGAGGATCTAATGAAACAATATGATAACAATTTTTTGATGAAAGGAAGAGAATTGAATATACTATAGGGAAAAATTGAAGAGGTTGATGAAGAAAGTAAAGAGATATGGACTAAGATTTTGAAGTCTAAGGTTGAAGTAGAACAAGTTGAACTTGCAGTTATCCCCAAGAAAGTGTCAAAGGAAAAGGAAAAGGTGTACATTCAAATGATGTTGATCTTACTACACAGAGGCCAATAGAAGAGCCTATACATATATCTAACATTGAGCAGCTAGAAGATGAAACATATGTAGAAGAATCCTATCCCGTTGGCTACACCATGGAAGAGAAAGAGGATACTCTCGAGCATCTAGTCATTACCGGGAATGATGAAGTGATAATTGAGGACACCACTGAAGGAGATCTAGATGATGAGGCAAAAGATGATGAAGATTTTACTATTGCTATTGTTGAGAACACCAAGGAAGATAAAATTACTAAGGAAGATACAAGACAAATACTAGGTAATTTATCTATTTTGGTGCAAGACATATATATTGCTACTCAAGAGAAACCAAAGAAGAACACACCTAAGAAAAAAATGGAGAGTATAGAAGAGAAGGGTGAATAAGGAAACAAGGAGACCACTGAGCCTGAGAAAAAAGAAGCAGAAGATAAAGGAGAAGAACCTGAAACAAATTTAGATGATTCTATAATAGGTACAAGGCCAGAATGTTAGGAATAAGGTGTCTCAACCTTGGATAATTTCTATTCTTATTATTTGTTTTGTAATATGTATTTCTTGAAAATAATGTTGATGTGTCGACATCTTGAATTGTGTGTAAGGAGATCATGGCTAAAACGGTTATGACGGATTCCTATGACATGTAAGAGCTATGTCAGGAAGATTCAATGATAGGTGAAGACATGTGGCAACTGATAAATTTGAGTACTGTACACTCTTCCCCAATCGTGGGGTTTGGGGTTCCTATTTTCTCAGAGAATGGTAAAACCCTAATACGGTTATCTTTGGGAGTAGCCCTAAAAAGTGAAGCGCATGATATAAGCTTTTTTAGGGTTGCAAAGAGATGTGATGTGAGTGTATGGTTGGAATGTTTTTTATGCTGCTGTGATTTGTCTTCAAGGTTTTTGGAAATCTTCTGAAAGAACTTGCATTGCAAGTGTATTGTAAGCTGTAATAGTTTTGATCAATAAATTGTGCAGGTTTTGGAGTGCTGGGATTTTTACCGAGAGGTTTCCCCAGGGTATATCATTTTGTCATTCTCTATTTTTCTGTATGCATGGTATGTGGTTGCAATATCTTTGTTAAAGTAGTTAACGAATCTGAAATTGTAAGGATTTATAAGAATTTGCACAATACTCTCCTATCAGAGATTAGCGTAGGAAGTTGTTTCCACACCTGAGTTTCCTTACATAGAAACAAAAGGACCTCAGACTAAAGGAACAATAAAAAGGAAAGACTGGGAGGAAAGTGTCTCCATGGAGTAAACAAAGTCAAAATATGAGATGAAAGCTCTAGTTTCATATGGGAAATCCCTGACATCAAGTAAATATGAAAAGAAAAAGAAGAAGAAACATGGTAAAGGTTTGGTCACCCTAGATGAAGTCATTGAGATAAATTCACATGACCTAAGAACCTTAGACCTTGAAGGTCTCAGGAGATATGGAGAACTATGCACAAGGAAAGTAGCTCAAGAGAAGCTGAGACAAGAGAGTTAGCACAAAAATGTGTTAGAAGATGTTAGAGAGATATTAATTTAGGTTGTACCTGATGTCAATGTTGATGAGGAAACTCTCATCATTAACCAAATTACAGCACTTATTGGGAACATCAACTATTCAAATGTTGATGTAGAAAATAGAATTGAAGAGAGAGATGACTCTAAGATTCAATTGAAGACTGCAGAGAAAATCAGCCAAGCAGTGGCAATACATAAGGTGAAATTATCTGAAACCATAAGTGAAATTGAAGCTATCATTCAATAGATAATCACCACTTTGAAAAATATTTTCACTAACAAGTCCTTCACTGCAGAGATCCAAGAAAAGTTGAAGCACTTAGATGATGATCTGTAGAAGAGTGCAAAAAGCTTACTTACAAACCCAAATGCATTTAAAGAAAATTATGCTAAGGTAAAGCATATACATGGGTTAAGGAATGAGCTAAGAAGAGAAGTAGAAAAAATATAGGATCAAACAACCAAGATTCAAGCAGATTTGTTACCACATGTTGAGGTGATGTTGAGGCATGTAAAGAAAGATAAAGATCTAGTAGCTACTCCCGAGCTATCTGTAGTATATCTTATATTTGATATGCGCACACAAGTTGGTCTGGAGTAGATTGCCTTAGATAGTTTGAAAGAGGAATGGGAAAACCTCTTTGGCAACATGAAGATATCCCAATGAAACATTTTTATAAGCTGTAAGTAAACACAAGTTTTAGCATTATTCCAAAAAAGAGGTGAAATATATATATATATATATATATATATATATATATATATATATATATATATATATATATATATATATATATATATATATATATATATATATATATATATATATATATATATACTTAAAAGGGAGAAGATATGTATATATGTATACTTACTGAGGCACATAGATAGGGGGTGTTTACAATTTTTGAGTATATAACTTTTTGAAGTTTTTGAAATTTTGATTACAAGGCATACATGTATGTATTTTTGTCACTAATGCCAAAGAGGGAGAATATTAGTTATATGTTGTCATTATTGTCACACATTCAGTCAATAAAGGAATAAAACAAGCTAGTCAGTCAACATGCCAAGAATAGATACCGACTAGAGAACAAGGCAAAATATCATAATAACCGAACATAGTCTTGACTGAGCACTGAGAACAATTTTAATCGAGGATTCATATATACAAAGCATCAGTAATTTACCAAGTGATGAATGCAGTGTATACCAAGAAAAATAGGAATGACATAGAAGTTTGTAATGGCATAGAATATAAGGTAAACGGTTTACACTGAGCTAGAAAATGGTTTACAAGATTGAGGTGAAAATTAAATATGGATGTAATCATTTAATGTTTGATGATCCCTATGTAATGATGTTTTAGATTATTCATTTGGATCATAGATATTAGGTTTTCTAGATGTTTCCATAACCCTAATTAGGTCAAAATATTTTGTTATAAGAACTGTCAAGATGTCATTTTGACATGAAACACACATGAAGTAGTCGCATATACAAACATTTGAAGATTAGATAGGGTTGTGAAGTTAAAGAATTGACAGAGCATTCAAGAACTGAATAAATAATTAGATTAGAAGGCTACCAAACATAATTCAAAGAAGAAATCTATCATAGCAAGGTGATAATAGCTAAGTACTTATCAGATCTAAAATCAGGGAAAGTTAGTTTCTATATACAAATCAATTTCATTGTTACTTTCTAAAAATTATGACATCTAACGTAAATATCTTAACAAAGTAGACCTAACAGTCTTTATGTAAATCTCTTAACCAAGTGCACACTTAATTGTGTTGCTAAAATCCTTTAACCAGGTAGATCCTCACAGATCTTTATTATTACTCCTAATAGGGTAAGATCATTAGAAGTGATCAAACATCGTATCCTTAATTGAAAAACTTTAAAACTATAGTTAGTGACACTTTTTGGGTGTCATCCCCACTGCATTTTTAACCTCCTAACAAGGGTTTCTGCGATACCAAAATCATAGTTTTATGTGTACAAAGTTTCATGATTTCTTATTTCATTAGATTAGAAGTATTTACATTTCAATAATGTTATTAAATGTATGGAGACAGTAAATACTACAGTCAGTTAATAAAGGAACTTATCTTAAAGTTTAAAGGGAAAACTTTTTGTAGGGCTAATGATTCACCCATCCCCTCTTAGTAACTCACCTTTCCATAATCCCAATAGACTTTTCCCAAGGGTTCTTCATGTGAATACCCCTTCACGTTAAGCCTTTGGATCCCTTTGTATGAAGGGGATCTTCATCCAAAGACCCCAAACTTGAAGGTTTCATCATGGGAAAAAAAACTATGAAAAAATGGTCTTTCAAGGTGCGAAACAAAGAAAAAACAAGATGATCTTCTAAAAAAAAAAATGTTAGATTATGCTACTTGGAGGAATCTTTCTAATGACTATAATTTTAATAAATATTCAGTTCATTGTCACTTTCAAATTTTACTTTAATCAAATATAGGTTGTTTGGCCATTCAGCAACCTGTCTCTTCAATGCTTCAAGAAATATATTAACTTATAAAAAAAAATATGAAAAATATGTAGGAAAAGGTATTTGTGTTACTTTTCTAACAAAAAAAAAAATTGAATTTCAATATATACAGATCAAGTTAGAGCAATCCAAAAGAAGCTATGTCTAAATTATAGTTACTCTCACTTTAGAACTTAATAAAGTATGAGATATTGAACCAAAATGAATGAAAGTAATTCCATCCATTAGATATTGAAGTTAAAAATATGACCTCAAAATAATTACATCATTATCATTTTTGAAATAAAAGTTATGCTTATCCAAGTGACAGTCACTCCTTAAAACTGTTGATTTTTCACACAAACCACTTATAGAAGGAGAAAGAAAAATGGATTCAAATCAATTTTATTTATATATATATATATATATATATATATATATATATATATAGAGAGAGAGAGAGAGAGAGAGAGACTCTAGTTTACATCATCTTCAAATTCCTAATAGTTTTGCACAAATAGGTGTTTGAAAGTAAAGTTTTTTTTTTAGAATGTTGATCTTGGTGTCAAAGTTAGCCAAACACACTATTGTGGGACCATTATAATATACACATATACATAACATATACATGTGCATATGTGTGTGAAGATATAGAGATAGTATTATAGAAAAGAACAAGGTTTATGTGCATGGAATGTGCAGGCAGTGGTGCAAACAATTAGATATACATAGAGTGGAAGACTATTGTGGAGGTTCTTAACCAAATCTACTATAAGTGTTTGTTTTAAGATCATAGATTAACTAGAGATGAATTCATGCATATGTAGATGTAACCTTCTCAGTTCATTTTTGTTTTGGCAGTGAGCCATTCAAAAATTTTGTTGTAGTACTGGTCGGTTGCCTTTCTTGGCAGTGAACCCAACTATAATGAGCATTTTGGTTGTGATCCACCAATTGAAAAAAAAATTCTTAACCAATATTTTTATTCATGAGAATTAGCTTCTCCATGGTTTTTCCAGTCTTGGGTTTTTCATGTAAAAATATGTTGTTCATTATATATGGCTCATGAGTATGATTGTACATATTTATATCTGATTTGGCTAAGTCATTAAAGATTTAAGTTATCAAATCTCGATCTAGAAAGATTCTAAAAAATATATTCTACAATTGATTCATCTCCCCCACACTCAGTTCTCTGGGACATTCAGCACACAGTTGATTACATGGTCTAGATGAGGGGGTATTTCTACTTTTAATTATATTTTTTTCACCTTATTAAATTTTCTCTAATTAAAAATCATCATCTCATTCGTTACCATGCTCTTTTTATTGGTGTCTTGATGTGTCTGTTCATACTTAATGATATGTGCTATTATATGACTATCTCATTTATTGTGGATTATTGACATACTTATTTTTTATTAAATTTTCTAAGTGACAATAATGAAAAGATATATGATTGGTGATTTTATCAAAGTATCTTGATCACTTTATGAATTGTGATTATAATATGAAAAATATCAAGACTAAATGTTCCAAATATGAAGATTTTAACCTTACATAATCAATACTAGTGGCACTCAATAAGCACAAAGATTATGAATCATAATACAAAACTAATCAGATTAAAACATCAATTTGAATAATTTCAAAACCTAATCATCAATAAAAAGGGATCAAGAAAAGAGAGTATGAAACAAAGCCAACTTATTTAAGGAGTGCATAATTAATTTTAAAGTACATCTCTATGATAAACACACAAATATTATTTATGATATTTAGAAATTTTACTTTGATAAATAATTGAAATCCCCCTTACCAAATGCTCTATTGATAATATAATAATGGTGAAAAAATAGCTATTTATTGGATTTAAAATAATTTTACACCTTGAGATAATATAGACAATTGATCCAATAAATGTACAATGTTCTTCCCTCCATGTATACCTCTTCGACAAACATGTAAAGGATCTCTCGATTAAAATTATTTATACCATCATGCAATGGGACATTAGGACCTTAAAATATTATCATTTTACAAGAATTTGAAGAACTAGACTCCAATAAATTCCTAGTCAAGGAGCTTAGATTAAAAAATAATCAAAATCTAAAAACTGACATTTTAATTGACCATTATTTATATACACTACATAGAAACTAATCAAAAACATTAAATTGCTAAATTATTGATACAATAACAATTATTACTGCAATACTTTACCTCAAACACTAAAATAATGTGTGGTTTCCTTAATCACATACTTAGTTCTAAGAAGCAATAAGGACTAAGAATGATGGAGAACCAACACAAGATAGTCCAAAGGGTTAGATGAACTCAACTACAATCTTCATTGAAGAGAATTGAAAATAGTAGACGAACCATGGAGTTCCAAAAAATGATGATACCAAATAAGGAGAATGAATAAATTTAGAATGCATTATTGACATGTTAGGAATAGGAACACTAAGAGGGGGGGGTGAATCAGTGCTCACCATATTTAATCTTTTTCCTTTACTCTTGAAACTTAACTTGAATGCTTAAGTACTGAATTGAAAATCAACATAAAAAAGATACATAAACACAACACATAACACTAATATGATTATAGGGAAACCCAAATAGGTAAAAATCCAAGTGGGAATTATTGACACCCACTACGAATTGCACTAGTGTCTTGTCATCCTTGTTAGAAGATCTGCAACCCTATTAGGAGTTGTTCTTTAAAGTGTTGTTAGTATAGTGACCTTTTCAAGGGTCAGACACTATGAGGATTCTTTTACAATAACCCTATTAGGGGTGGGGCCACACTATCCTAGAGCTCACTACTCAAGTGGTGAAGGCTACAACCTTCTAATCTCAAATACACAATATATCTGCTAGATGAACAAGTGTTGTGATACTACTTGTCTGATTAGTTCCTTTGATGCGTTGATTCTTTGACCTCTTGTAAAGCTCTAATACATTCTTACTGCTCTCCGCACACTTGTGCTTTGCTTATCTTATCTCTCTTTTTAACTTCCATACTTTATTAAAAAGGTGCATCTAATATTTATATGTGCTTAACAAAACAATTAACTAGGTCGGCCTATAACTGATTACATAAAATGCTTCCAATTGAGTTGGCTCAAGCGTGTTTACAAAAAAACATAATTACTTGTCTATAACTTAATTACAATAGGTGCATAGCCTTTACAAAACAATAATATCATTGCTAATCAAATTACCAACAGTCGGCTTCATACTTTGTTATGTTCTAGCATTCACTGTTCATGCTACTTCAACTATCTGTATCTTCACCATACTGTATCTTCTGATCATGTGCTCTTAGACTTAGCATAAATACACTCTTACCAACTTATCTTCTAGGGCACATACTTAATCAAATTATGATCTTCTGATAATGTGCGCTGACTCCAAAACACTATATGACTTTGTTACCATAATGACAATACTAAATCTAGTCATATACAACAATTTAGTCAACTTTCCAACAATCTCCCCCTTTGTCATTAATGGAAATGAAGGAATATGGAAAAGTTACTAACTGTACCCTTATACAAAAACTCTTTAACATAATCTAACTTATATCTCCCTTATATTCTTTACTATGCATCTTCTTTACATATATATAAGACTTCATATTTATACAATACTCCCCCTTTGACATTAATGAAAAAGGTGCTCTAAAAATGTATCTACAAGTACTTACAAAGAAAGTACATCTGAATAAGAAATCTGTAGGTTCTGGATCTCTTGTTTCCAAAATGCAATCAGTGCATTAAAAATCTATAGGTGGGCACATAAGGCATATTGTAGCTTCTCCATCTTCTCCAAGTCAGTACTTGGACCTTGATCATATGTCACCATAGTGGCATCGATCTCCTTGATGTTCTGATTTAGTATATCTAGAGAGGGCACAAGAGCATTCCTGAGCTGTATCTGCCTTGCTCTTATCTTAGACATCTCTTTCTCAGCCTTTTCTATCTTGTCTATCTACCTCTGGTATACATTGTTGCACATGTTCACATTAGTGGAGGGGTCTTCTACTAATTTCCTTACTTTGTCAATCATTGCTTCTACATCTTGGATTCTCTTGTAGTGATCAGTAGTTAGCTTATCTTGATTCATACAATCTGCAATGATCTTCCTTCCCTTTGAAGAAAACTCCTTCAAAGATGCTTGACCGACCTTTATGAACTTAGGTCAAGTGCAAAGTTACTAACCAGTTCACTCAATCTCTTTTTCATGTATTTCTCTTCTGCTACTTGAGATGCAGATTCTTCCAAGCTAGAGAAGTTAGTCTTGAAGGCTATATGGATGGTGCTAACATCATCAACTGTATGGACCTTAGACACTTTCTTATCTAAAGGTAATAGGTTGTTCAAAATGTTGACTGATTCAACAAACAAAGGGTTCCTCATTACCTATTTCTCTTTTTCTTTTTCCATAGCTAAGACACTGATCTTGATCAAGTCTTCTTCTCCCCAAGAGTCCGAACTAGTGGTGTCTGGTCTCGAACTTGACAACAATGATGTTGAGGGTAAGGGAGTGATAGGAGTGATGTCTATCACTTCTTTCTTTACTCTAATTTTCATTTCAATAGATGGATCATCTGTTGGCTCACTTCTTTTCACCTCTTCTTCTCCTTTCTCCTCTTCTACCTTTTCTTCCTCTTTTTCTATCTCCTCTTTATCTTCACCTATTAGATCTTCTATTAGTACTTCTTGTAACTTGGGTGAATTTTCATTGCATAGAGTTTCAATGTCATGTGTTCTCACAAAGGCTTCCTTGAACTTATCCAAGTCAGTGTCTATGGCCGCCATTGCAATTTCTACATTATCAATAATGATAGTGTTGTCTTTTTGTGTCTCAGTCATGGGTGCAGACTTTACTACCTTTGTAGGTGTTATCACTATGGGTGCTAGATCTCGAGGACCTATAACTTGTACATTTGTGGTCTCTAACTCCTTAGCTTCCTTTGAGGGTACTTGAGTTGTGGGCGCAGTAGGTGGATACATGTGCTTGTTTAGAAAAACTTTCTCAAAGGCTTTCTTTATCTCTTTAGATTTCAACTAAAAGTTCTTGTCCATTATGTGTAGTGTTCTTAGCTTTGTTCTTAGATGTGGTTTTACCAAGTCTAACAATATATTTTTCTCCTCTAAGGAACACACTAGTAGGCTTTCATCTAGAATATTTTCCCTTATTCTAAGGTCTTCTTTAATAGCCTGTTTCTTCAAGGATTCCAAGATATTCCAAACATTGTTCGAGATGACTATCCTAAGTTCCAAGACTGTCTTCTTGAACTTAATCATATGTTTTATGATCATGCCATGAATCTCTGATTTATCAATTTCACTATATATCTCATAAAACTTTCCTATCTGATCTAATTTTCCTTCATCAATAATCCTTGTTCTCAAGACTTGAAGACTAGGTCTGAAACCTACCTCTGAAGGTGCTTGAGCATTTTTCTTACTTCTGGTTTCCCGCAACGATGGGTGACTTGTGCTGGTTTCCTTCTTCCTCTTGGCCATTTCCTTATACTCAGGAGGTGATGTTAGATCAATTGTCACTTTTGGCGCAGGAGAGATGACATTTGTTTTTCCCTGTTTATCCTTTAGATCATCTATCTTTTCAATCTTGATCTTCTTCAACTTAGGTTCATCTTCCTTAGCTTCTTTTGCAAATGCACTCTCAATCTCCAAAGAAATCTTTGCTTCTCTTACTTTGTCAAGATTTTCCTGAGTTACTCCATGAATTCTGAGTATCTCAGAAGTAATCTTTGATGCTTTCCTTTTTGTTGCTGCACTGTTAAGAACTGCATCAACTTCACTTGTCTTCTCTTCATAAGTCCCCCATCTAGGTTCATTAGGGTCCTTAGGTGCTGATAGTAGCACTTTTTCATAGGCTTCCAAGATTGGTTCCTTAACTTCATACCCAAGTGGATGGATCCACTTTGTTCTTGGCTCAACTGCTTCCATACAAGTTATATCAGTTTCTACCATAAAGTAATTGTTGTCCTTGTATTCCTCAACAATACTCTCTGGTATCATGTACCTCATCTACATTTTGATCCTGAATGTCTTTAATTCCAACTCCATGTAGTCTTTCAATGTACTCTCAGTAGATGCCTTAAGAGATATTTGTGTCATTGTAGGTAAACTCTTGTCTAGATACAAATCTGAGATCTTTCAAAGTATGCGGAAGTACATGTAGATAATCAAAGACCCAAACCTGAATATTTTGGTCTGATCATGCTTGATAGCTCTAATATTATCTATCAATTGTGTGCGCAAGATCTCACACAAATTGAACTCACCATTTTCTCTCACAATTCCGATTGCTACAAGAATAATGGCCGCGGACACACTATTCACCCTATTGGTGTGCTGAAACCTATAACCCAGTATCATAGACATCATTTTGATGTCTTTCTCCTCTATAGGCTCAATTATCATTCTGCACCTATCACTTCTTGACTTACATGCTTGTTCAACTAGTTTTCTTACATCCTTACCCGCTAGAAGAATGACACCTGTCCTTGAAATGACTGTCATTTCATGAATGAGATCTCCTGTGATTCTCACTGGTACTTCACCTATCTAGAATAGGTCATCATGAATCCTGTTGAGCAATATCTTTATCTATTCAGACTCATAAAACTCATATGTCGTAGCATATTCAACTATGGGATGGTTTTCCAGTTGTGTGAACTCATCTAGGAAGGTTTTGTTTAGCTTTATCATAGTTTCAATGTGTGCTCTTATCCTGTCAAGTCCTACTGGTTCCTTCTTACAATAAATGTATGCACAGATGTCTTCAACATGCATTACACCCATAGGGGTTTTAGAGAATGCACCTTCTAAGTCATCTAGGGTAGACTTAAAGGGATGCCTCTTGAAAACATATATTTTCCTCTCTGCAACATCAAACACAATAGGTGTATCCATAACTTACTTGTTTATCACTTTAAATAGGTTTCCAAGAAATTTTGAATTGTTGCGACGGATTAGGGCTTTGCAATCGATCAAACACACTCTTTCACTGGTGAATCAAGATTCAATACTTCACAATCAACTACTAGGGCTTCTATGATCTCCAATCACTCTAGTTCGAATGTAATGAGTGATTTGCAAGTCTCTATGTACTTTAAAGTGAAAATTCTACCATTAATGGTTACCGTGTAAACTAGACTTTTACTGAGAATTTTAAACTTTCATTTTGTAGTCAATCAGGCAGTGTTTTCTTGCACATAGAATCACATAATCTCCATAAAGTTAAATTCAAAGGTGCATACTCTGAGGGTGAGTATACTAGCTGTGTAGGGGTCTAGAGCTAAATTAGCTCCCCCTATGACCCTGAGGGTCATTCATCCAGATGTAGAGGGTGCGTCCATTGTGGATGCATCCAATACATACTCATAAACCTTATCCTTCTTTGCCTTTGACCAAATCAAGCTTGCATCTTCTGATGCTTTCACAAACTTGACTTCTCCTTCAGTATCTAATATTGATTCTTCTGGCTTTTTAGGGCTTTCCTGACTTTGTATTCTTGATCTAAAAAGCTTTGAGATGTGTCTAGCCTTGTTACATGAGTGTCAAATAACTGGAGGCCTTAAATTCCTGGGCGCATTGATATGGGTTACCATTTTACACTGTCTAGTTGAGCGACCATTATAATTACATATCTGACATGTAATACTCTGAGAACTTCTTGCACTTGTTTGATTCTAATTTCTCTGATTATCTTGAGTCTTGTTCTTCTGACTTGTTCTACAATTCATAGCTTTATGACCGAATTTATTGCATGAATAACAGTAACCATTGAAAGGTCTTACCTCTTTACAGTTCCTTTCTATATGTCCATGCCTGTTACATGCATAACAAGTTCAGTCTACTAGCTTATGCTCATCTTTAGATGGTTTAGTAATGTCTTTAGTCTGATATTCAATCTTCTTAGCATATATGGTGTCTTCTGGTACTTTCATTCTTGCTCGCATGTTATCAATCTGATTTTGTGCTTTTGAATCCAATGTTGTTGGTATCTCCTTTAAGCTTCTAAGCATATAGCTGAGATTCAATCAAATCCTTTCTTGTGTGTAATTTATTAATCTAATTATTTGCTTCAATCAATTCAAATTCTATCTTTTCTTTGTTGTTTCTTAGCTCCAATATTTCCATGTTTTCTTGCCTTAATTCTTCATTCAGTTGAAGGTTCTCTTTGATCTGTTCATCATAAACTTCTTGATTGTTAGTTAGCTTTTCATCCAACTCTTCAATCTGATCTTCTAAAGATGTGTTCTCCTCATTCAGCTTCTTAACCTTTTTTCCCAAATCATTGTCTGTGCAATCCTTCAAATATTGTCTTAGTTTCTTGATGAATACTTGTGCGCTACTAACTTTCAATTTTAGTTCTTCAACTTCTTTATGAGATCTATCAAGGTCTTCAAGAGCTACCATAAGATTCTTCTTCAGATGTTTTGCTTCTTCTAAACCTATTAATCCCCTCAAGTGGTTAAACTTCTCTATAGAGGACTAGAGCTCTGATACCAATTTTTAGGAATGGGAACACTGAGAGGGGAGGGGGGTGTGAATCAGTGTTCACTATATTTAATATTTTTCCTTTACTCTTGAAACTTAACTTGAATGCTTAAGTACTGAATTGAACATCAACATAAACAAGATACATAAACACAACACATAACACCAATATGGTTACAGGGAAACCCAAATAGGTAAAAACCCCAGTGGGAATTGACACCCACTAAGAACTGCACTAGTGTCTTGTGATCCTTGTTAGAAGATCTGCAACCCTGTTAGGAGTTCTTCTTTACAATGCTTTTAGTATAGTGACCTTGTCAAGGGTCAGACCCTGTTAGGAGTCTTTTACAATAACCCTGTTAGGGATGGGGACACACTATCCTAGAGGTCACTGCTCAAGTGGTGAAGGCTACAACCTTCTGATCTTAGATACACACTATATATGTTGGATGAACTGGTGTTGTGACACTGCTTGTCTAATCGGTTCCTTTGATGCGTTGATGCTTTGACCTCTTGCAAAGATCTAATATATTCTTACTACTCTTTTCACACTTCTTCTCTGCTTATCTTATCTCTCTTTTTAACTTCCATACTTTATTACAAAGGCACAACTAATATTTATATGTGCTTAATAAAATAATTAACTAGGTCAGCCTATAACTGATTACATACAATGCTTCCAAGTGAATTGGCTCAAGCGTGTTTACAAGTAAATATAATTACATGTCTACAACTTAATTACAATAGGCACATAGCCTTTAAAAAATAGTAATATCATCGCTAATCAAATTACCAACAGTCGGCTGTATACTCTGTTATGTTTTGGCATTCACTGTCTATGCTACTTCAACTGTTTGTATCTTCTCCATATTGTATCTTCTGATCATGCACTCTTAGACTTGGTACATGAATACACTCTTACCAACTTATCTTCTAGGGTGCATACCATAACTCTATTGTGCACATGTGCGTTGATGCTCTAATCTACTGGTGCTCTGTTAACTGTCCAGTCTTCTATACTTAACCAAATTCTGATCTTCTGATAATGTGCGCTAACTCCAAAATACTATATGACTTTGTTGCCATAATGACAACACTAAATCTAGTCATATACAACAATGTAGTCAACTTGCCAACATGACATTCATAAATCTAAGATGATAATGAAGGCTAAATGGTCATTAATTTTGCAAATGTGGATATCTTCTCTCTTGGTCTCTCATATCAACTTGTCACACTCTCCATTTGATATTTTCCCTCAACGTAAGAGGGGTAGAAAACACATGAATAACATGTAGAAAAAAATACTCATAAATTTACAATAAACATTAACCATTACAAAATATTAAATAAGCAAAAATATAGTAGCAAAATATTTTAGTAATAACATTATTTTATTATTGTATAATTAAAAACTCAAAAATATTACAATATACATATCATTGGGTTGAAGGAAAGAAAAAACTTTTATATGCTCCATCGAAATTTATTTTCTCCACATTAATGATAAAAATTATTATCATATGAAGTCATTAATTTTGTACCATATCTCGAACATCATGTTTTAAAAACTATTAAAAATAATCTTAAGGCTCTTTTTTCTCCCTGCTAATTTTGTATATCAATGGAGTGGAAACTAGTCCAAGCACCACCTTATAGAAATTGACTTATTACTTATATAATCCATGCTACACTAATTAGTGAACTTGAATACTATTCGCATATTTTGGCAAAGTTAGCTAGTGACTTTTTTCCATTGAGTCGTTTGGTCATGTAATAGTGAACATATTCTTGATGTTTGAATTTATTGTATAGGGTGGGGTGTTCTTCGTTCACAAGGCTACTTGCAGGTGCCACTTCTTCAGCTAAGCCAGGTTGGTAAAATGTTGCAATAGATAATCTTGTTTTCTCCTTATTTGTCATTGCTCGATGTTCTATACTCTTGTACCTTCCATTTGTCATTACCTATTATGCAATTGAATATCACATTTTATGTTTAATAAGTTAAGTATATCAAAGACAACTTAATGAATCACCAAACTTGCACAACATTTACCTCTATTAAGTCACCAATGTTTATCACAAGTGCATAAGAAATAGGTTGAATAGGAATCCATTCATTATTCTTGCAAACATGAAGACCTTCAATTTGATCATCTTGAAGCAAAAGCGTTATGGCACTTCCATCTGAATGAGGGCTTAACCCCAACACCAAATCAGACCTAGGACAAGGTGGATACAAATTCATTCTTATAGTTATCATTGAATCTTCTCCAAACTTGTCTTTGAAATAATCATTCTTTAATTGCAAGTTTTCAGCAAATAGACTCAAGATAATCTGAGCCACCCTTTCCTCATGAGTAGCGTACCTCTCCAATGTATTTCTGCAATTCCATATAAAAAATGCATTTGGTAGTGATTATAAAAATTAAAAATAGAATGCATATCTAAAAATTGAAATAGCTCTCTAAAAGTAATAATAAAGAACCTGTAGTCTGAAGGTGTTGTTGGCCACAGAGCTAAGTTGACAAGTTTCTTAGGCATAAGTGCCAAAGCCATCAAGTCACCCCAGTCCAACTTCTGATTTTCATCAACCACAAACATATTACCATAGCCTTGAGGATCTCCTGCATGCGGAGCATACTTTTGCTTCTCTTCAAAGGCGAGACTAAAGAATTCATTAGTTACTCCTCTAATGCGATTTATCAAAGGATGTGGAATTCCATGGTTCACAACCTGGGGATCACTGCACCATCAGCACAACCCCAAGCCCAAATACCAAAAATCTATGTAGGTTCTAACTATTAATTCTGAAAGAAGTTATATGATACCTGAAAGAAGCTCCACTCTTCGCAGGCCTTAGAAAGAATGCCCATCTCCTTCTGTCTTTCATGGTTATCAGAAGGCAGGAATAGCTTTTCCATGTCGACTACAGGAACTGTCAAGAGAGATGAAAGTGGTGTTGAAGATGGCCTTTCATCTTCTGATCTGATGTATCTCTCGGGAATATCATTAGGTTTTTTTCGCGCAAGCTCCTGCACACTTTCCACGGCAACAAAATCGCTACCCCAGTTTGGACTAGTGAAAGATTCACCGGCATTGGTTGCAGAGGAAGCCATTTCTATATGCTAATTTGCTCCCTACCAAAAGAAACTGATCAGAATTATCTTGTAGGCAATGAAGACCAAGTATAAATTGATAGATAGGACACTCCTGCGATTGATATATGGGCATACGTTTTATTTAGTTATAGTGAATGAATAGGTTTGAATGCGACGACCAGACCACGACTACATTTTGACATCTCAACTATTAAGGTTTGAATCCAACGCCCACAAGTTAGATTGTCATATCTTGAACGAATTCCCTGCTTTTAGTAAATCTATTCTTTCATCTTATCACGGTATTTTTGGAAAATGAAATCATTGTCAAAATAATAGACATTTGAAGTGAAGTTAAGTTAGACATGCCATGTCATGTTGACCTCTTGACTTGACTATGTATTTTTATATGCAGGGTGAGTTTAAGTATATAATTTACTATCATAATGACTATTTAATGGGCATGTTCATAATTCCGGTTATTCTCTATATAAAATGGTACGATTTGAAAAATATAAATTGACATAATTCAACGTGTTTTCATTTTATATTTTGTATTTTTACAGCATTGTGGAGGTGGATTACAAAGATTAAACTAGTGAAAATTGTGTGAAAATGTGTTGTGGTATAGGAAAATAGATTTTTGTATCAAGATAAGTATGGAGGTGGTGTTTTGTGTGAAAAATAGCAACAACTGCATGTTCATGGGTAGTTATAATGTGTGCACTGTGTAAATCAACATGAAAATTAAAAGAATCTTAAATATTAATAATAAAATTTAATGAAGTCTAGTAAAGAATGAGTTGGAACATATCTTTGTTTAGAATGTCAAGCAATAAAAGGTTGTGGCCATGTTTAGACAATATTCTTCCCATTTCAAAAGGAGACATGTGCATCATCTTACATGTGGGCATACCTTGAGTAGCTAAGGATGTATGATGTATAGGTTTTCCAAATACATCTTAATCTCAATCCCACACTCTTTAAACCCAGATTGTTTTCAGAGTTTATTCTAATCTCAAATCCATATTTGAGCTTGTTTAAATATCCCAAGATTTGAGTGGTCAACAACCTTGAAGGAGCCAACCAATTAGTTTTTTCTCACTTTTGTAATGTTTGTTGATTTCTGAAATTTGAATTTACAATCATTTCAAAACCAAGATTCCATTTAGGCTATAATTTGTCTCATGTTCAAGTTTGATATTTCATACATTTCTTAGATACTTTAACTATCTTTGAGGTCTCGAGAGGCTATTAGATAGACCCAAACCATTGTTGTTTAATTAGGATCGTCCTATAGAGAATATATATGAGGATGTACTGAAATAGATTACAGTTGTGATTGATCTTTTCACCAGCCATCGATATGCATTTATATCCTTTGAATAGTCATGTCTTGAAGAGCCATGACCATAGGTGGCTTATGCTATGTAGGGTCATGACCCTTCATAAGAGATTATTAATATTAACTATATTGTAACATATATAATTTTCAAATGATCTTTATATATATATATATATATATATATATATATATATATATATATATATATATATATATATATATATATATATATATATATATATATATATATATATATATTACCATATCCAAACATAGCTATATCTTAACACTCCCTCTTAGCAAGAGAGGATTTGACTAGGTGTCATCACAATCCCTGATTTATTCAAAAATAGATTTAGCAATAATAATCAAGATATTCGACACATTACGAGACAACAACTTAATGTAGTCTAATCTTTATTCACATGTTGTTATAATCCCCAACCAATTCAGAACAACATAAAGAAGTCCTTAGTCATGATTAATACTTATTATCTCAATATCATGATATCCGGCACAACCCAGGACAACCCTGTTAGGGTGTCAATCATGATATAGTAGTTATTACATAATCCAGTAATAACATAAGCATCAAGATATCTAGCACAATCCAAGACAACCCTGTTCGAGTGTCAATCTTGAAGCTTGGTTAACTATCGTCAAGATCGTCACCTTGAAATAGTAACACCAATTATCTACATAAAAGATCATCATCTTCTTTGAACAAAAATGAATGGACCCATAAAGTCTCCTTGACTCTTCTCATAGGGTGGATCCACCATGGCTCATCCCAGAGAGTGGAAATCAAGACTTCCACCTTAGAGCTGTCTATCAAAGACAAGAATCATTTAAGATACAAAATAATGGATCACTAAATATGAAACCTTCTTTTTAGCTAAGGCTTTACTCCTCAACATACCAAGGTTATTTGAAAGTACACAATCTTATTTCTAGCAAGGGGTTTGGTAAGAACATCAACCGTTAGTTCTCCACTGAATTGCATTTGTTTGTATTGTCTCATAGTCTTGGTGAATTCTGAGCTTACAAAGTATACACCATCTTGACAGGGTACACTCCCTCTGAATTTGTATGACCAAGATCCTGGGGTGCCAACTTAATTTGATCAGGTATAGCTTCTCCCTCTGACATATAGCTTTCTCACATGGTAATAACCATAATTCTCTACTACAATTTCTTGATTACTAGAGAACCAACAAAACATGGGCTACTCCCTATGAATCAAGATCCTCGAATGTTCACTAATGCATATCCTTTAGCTTCTCCCTCTGTCACAAAGTCATACCCTGTTTATATACTCAAGTCAGTGTCACTATGGGATGTCACTTCATACCTTCCTTCCTGAGAGAACCAATACAAATAAACTGAATAGTCATAAGGTTACATCGGCTAGCATAAGATGCAATTTAATCTTTTCCAAGGCCACAACAATAACATTCCCTCTTGGACTTGAGGGAAGACAATAAAGACCTCTAGTATGATGTTTATCTAAACAAGTTGTAGTCTCATGATGTATGGAATGCCTAATCAAGGGTTCTATCCACGTACATCTCATTGGCAATTCTATCCACGAGTTTCCACTATTATAATCTTAGAATTGTTTTAGAAGCTAAATTTCACCAACTTCTTGACCTTTATGAAGATGTTAGACCATACATGACTTATCCTATGTAGCGGCATGACCCTTCATAACCGATTATTAATATTAACTATATTGTAACATATACAATTACCAAATGATCTTTATATATATATATATATATATATATATATATATATATATATATATATATATATATATATATATATATATATATATATAACCATATTCAAACATAGCTATATCTTAATAACCATCTTGGAAAAAGTTTATATTTGTACATTTGAGAGGCTAAAACCATTAATTCATAGACTATAGTAAGCCCAAACTCATTTTTAGTCTTGTGGTGAGTCAGTTGACATGTGCTATTTTCAAAAATAGTAAATTCAATCATGAATGCCCAAGTCTAATTGATCGCTCTAGCTTGATGATGTCAAGTTCAATCTTAGGAGTTGGATTTACAAATTGCCCTATATATTATCTGATTGTGCTTCAAACAAATCTTATGTATCAGTGTAAAATGTGAAAGCAATAACAAATTGAAGACTATGAAGTTCTGACAGAATCTAATTTGAGAGAATGTTCACAATGCTTTTCCAAATAAAATGGCTGGTTTTCCAATTAACCCAAATCCTTATTTGGGAGATTCTAAGATTTCTATTTTGCTCCACCAAATCTCGAAAACTATTAAATTGAGATTTTTTTTACCTTGAAATGTATTTAATATTCTCAATTTTTCTTCTAATAATATCCTTGTCGTTCTAATAAAGTTTTATGTTAAAAGGTTAAATTGGGCAAAAATTATGATGTTATTTTTCCATTGCATTCTTTTTAGTTAAATTATAACTTTTTGGAAGACGGGATAATTAAATATCCAACCTTTCCAAATGAGCAAATCCTAACCTTATTTTTTCCTTCTTTTAAATAAAATCTCCTAATCATTTGTGAAATGATACAGTTCTTAGGGTTTTAGTTACAAAATGTGTGAGCACAAGCAGATTGTTTCTCTTTCCACGTGATAGCAGCTACAAGCCTCTGAGTAGTATGACAGTATTCATTAAAGGGGTTTCATCTCACGGAATGTAATGTTGCAAGGATTCCACAATAGATTTGTTGAAAAGAATTAGCAACTTTCATATGAATGCAATTGCAAAAGGGGACTTCAATTTTAAATTACACAGAGACGTGCAAATTGGAATCCTTTTTTAACTTAATTATAGAAAAGGTTGATTCAGGGAAAAGATATACTGGTTTTCTCTTCCACAATGTTTGCGGGCTCAAATGACAAGTTTTTTTGGAATTGCAAGTTGTCAAATGACTCCTAAAAGCTCATCCAAAGGCGAGTTGAATGTTATCAATATTTTTCTCTGTTGGGAAATCCTTCGCAAGTGTTAAACAAAGACGAGTTAGTCTTGGTCGGCATAAGCTCTCAGGTTACAATCGTTGCTAAACACCGATAAAGCAGTTATAAAGATTACCAAGTCAGCTTCAAATGACAACAATGATAGGAAATGTGGATCATCGAGGTTTCTTAATAGCTCAATAATATAGGTTGTGATTCCGATGGAGATATGGGGAAAATGTTTACGTGTTAGAAACTTCTTATCGGCAACAACTAATCACGGGTTATGGACATCTTAATGGAATCAAAATTTTCAGCAAATGATGTAATTTCAAGTGTCTATGTTGTGGGAGATCACAGGATGGAATGCAATCATTGTAGGCTAAACATATTATAGGTTTGTTGAAAATCAGGTTGTAGCAATTTTGAAGAAAATGCAAAATATAGGATTGGATAGTTAAAAATTAATTTAAAATTTTATAAAAAAATGTATTTTAATAATAAAAATAGAAGTTGAAAATGTAAAATAATTCAACTCTTTGACCTCCTCAACATTTAGGAAAAGTGGTCTTCAAACTATGTACATCTTTCTTATATCGCATTTTGTTGCTACAGGTCATGGGTGAGAGTAAAAATAGTGAAGCAAGGTTTCAGATTTCAAATTTATGTTTTCTTTCATGGATATATGATGTGTGCCATATATGGTGTGCACCATATGCCTTGGAATGTTGAGCCACATGACTCGACCTTCCAAGTCATATAACACATGTCATATTTGGCCTGCTCCATATATGGCATACACATTTTTCTTTTGGGGGGACCAAAAAGATAAGTGGAATCTTTTTGGTCCTCCTTTGTGTTTACCCTTGAAGAAGAATGAAAAAAGTTGCGTTGAGGTATAAATCCTCTAGAATTTTTTGTTACTTGTGTAGGATGATCAATAGGAGCTTTTATACCTTGTTAGTTAATTCCAAGACCTTATACACTACAACCTTGTTGAGAAGTAATGCCATAGCCTACATTGTAATTATCTTTTAGTTGAGAAGGAGAAGGAATTTCATCTTGAGGTTTTTGGAAATGCTTAGTATAAGGAGGAACACTATGAGAATTGGTCTCTTTAGGGAGATTAGGAATCCTACTATGATTCTCATCATCTTTAGGTTGTGAAGAAGAGGAAATTTTATCAAGATCTTGATATTTTCTCAATATTATCTTAGGGGTTAAGTCATCAAGAAAATATTAAAGATTTGGATGGTTGAAAATTATTTAATAAAAAGAAGTTCTAAGAGATTGTAAAAAGGTACACTAACTTGCCTCTTTAAGTATTATGATTAAGGCAGGTTTAGGAGGAGAGCATCTAAGATTTTATGATGTGTGATTAGGATCTATATCCTCATTAGCTAAAGATACCTTAGGAGAGAGATTTAGGTTGTTTGTGACAATGTCATTATTTTCAACAAAGATACTTATGTAATTAACCTAATCCATACATTTTGGTAACAACCTTATAAGAAAATTACATGAAATATGGATAAAAGTCTTGGAAAATAATTTTTAAGAAGGAAGAATATTGGAAATTATCATAATGCCATATGAAAGAATACCATGAAGGGATGCAAATATCATGAAATGAAAAAAGGTGGTGTCTAATCCATGAGAATGATACATAGAAATAAGAAGAAATGTAATAACATCAATAACAACATACCAATTTAATTTAGTAAACTCAATGATAAAAAAATGAAATCTACCCAAATCATCTCTAATAACTTAAATTACAATCTATAAAATTTTGATGTAGGAGCATCTCGGGTCCTTGGCAATCTTGTGTCACCAAAAATATATTAAATTTTTTCTATGTTGCTTGGTTCCTTCTTTGACCGAGTTGGTTCGGTAGTTGGTCTGTTCTCTTTGGTTACTGAGTATGGTTGGTTATCTCATGAGTGGTCATTTATTTCACTTGCGCTTGGTGATGCTTATCTGTTGCTCGGTCATCCTTGCTTACTGAGTAGTTTATTTTGAGTTTCTGTTGAGGCCAACTTGTGCATTAATTATGGGTCATACATTTAATGCTTGTATCCATCATTGGGAAGCATGTGGTCCCAGATCTGACCATTTCTTCCATTGATTCTAGATCTGAAGGCCGACTTAGTTCGGTAGCCTCTTGTATAAATGTAGTTGTTTAGTTAGAGTTTAGGGGGTTTTAGATAGAAGTAGAAGATTAGAGATTTATGGTAGATCCTCACATGTTTGAGTACTTCTATAATTCATTGTAAGATCTGGCCGTAATCGGGAAGGCCTTATAGCCTAGCATGTATGAATCAATTGGAATGAATAATAATACAAAGATCAGCATTCCTCTCACTGTTGTTGTTTTTCTTTCGCGTGTTGTTGAGCAGGCTAGATCATTAGGGCATGCCACTATTTGGCCCCTTTGGTCTGTGCCCTTGTGTCAGGTGGTATTAGAGCAAGGTGAGATCTGGATCTAGGTTTGCGAATCTAGATTTGTAGGTTCCTTCTTGCGAAGTGCTAGTTGATTATTGTGGGGTAGTAGATTGTGATCTGACCTGCAATTGCAGAGGGTTTTCAAGATGGTTCATGGGAGGTGAGATGCGGATCCAGGATTGGCAAATATGTTGAGAAAAATTGATGCTATATTAGAAGTTGTTGAAACAGCCCAAAAAAGATGCAAACATCTTGAGGATGTTAGTGATGAGGAAGTTGAAGTGGAACAAGGTGATGCAGAACCTACACCTATGATGGATTAGGGTGAGGAAAGATTCCTGAAGGCTTTGACAAGTTTGAATTCTACACTACTTTTTAATACTCCTGAGTATGGTGGAAAACTGGATTCTGATGAATTGGTAGATTGGATCACTAAGATGGAAAAGTATTTTGAGCATGAAAATATACATGAAGGCAAGAAGGTGAAAATTGCAAGCACAAAGTTGAAAAGTCATGCATCCTTATGGTGGGAACATCTACAGCTGGACCAAAAAAAGGAAAGGCAAAGACAAAATCAAGGTATGGAATAAATGGTGAATAAGTTGAAAGGAAAATTCTTACCTTGTGATTATGATATTAACCTAGTTAGGCGAATGCAAAGTCTAAGGAAGAAAGATAGCTTGGTAAAGGAATATACTGAGGAATTATATAGATTAGATATCAGATCTGGACATGATGAAGATGATGTGGAAAGAATTGCTAGATATCTAAATGGTTTGAGAGTTTCCATCCAAGAAGAAATTAGTTTGGCCAAATTGGAGAACTTTGAAGAGGCTTATCAATTTGCATTAAAAGCTAAGGATAAATTGAATAAGAGACATGAGAAAAGACAAAGAGGTAGAGGTGGTAGATTCCCTAGAGGAAGGGATAGATCCCATGGTGAAAATGGTAGATTTGAACCTGAAAAAGACAAATCTATATAAAGGAAAGATCAAGTGGAAAGGTGAAAGTTCATGTAGAGGGAGAGGTGGTAACTACCGAGGTGGTTATAGCAGAGGTAGTTTTTGAGGAACTTGTTACAATTGTGGAGAAGAAGGACATAGATCTTTTGAATGTACACGTGCAAGAAAGAAGGCTGGTAGCAGTAGAAATGATTTGGTGCAAGAAGAGTCACCGAATGAACCTAAGAAGGAAAATAACTTGATGGTAAGAAGACCATTGTGGAATGAAAGCAAAAAGGAAGATTTGGTAAGTAAAAGTTTGTTCAAGACTAGATGTAGCTCAATCTCTGACAAAGTTTAGAAGGTAAACATTGACAATGTGACATAAGGTAGGGAGAAAGAGGGCCAAAGGATGGCTCACCCTAATGTTCCAAGCCTACCACACACATGCAAAAGCAAAAAATAACAAAAGTGAGAGAGAGAATGTCAGATCTTTCATTAACTTTCATCAATAGAAATCATACATGTCGGGCTGTAAGGCCTTCCCGGTTACAGCCTAATATTACAATGAAACTCAGAAGTCCTCAAACATGCAAAGATCTATTACTATCTCCACTCTAATGTCTACTATCTTCTAACTCCTCCTCACACCCTAAACTACCACCAAACATCTACATTTATACAAGAAGCTACCGAGCTGAGTCGGCCTTCATATCCACAATTAATAGAAGTAATGGTCAAATTTGGGACCGTGTGCTTCCCAATGATGGATTCCAGCATTAATTTCAAGATCCAATATAAATGTACAAGTCAGCCACAATAGGAAACAAAACTAGACCCATTGGTAAGCAAGATAACTGAGTAGTAGATAGGCAACACCGAGCGCTAGTGAATTAACCGACCACCTAGGAGACAACTAATGACACTCGGTAACCAAAGGAAATCGACTAACTATTGACCAACTCAGTTGAAGAAGAAACCAAGCAACATAGACAAAGCTCAAAAGTTCTTTTTTTGGTGACACGGGATTGCCAAGGACCCGAGATGCTCCTGCATCAGACACTTAGGGTTATTTAGAAATGATTCTCAGAATCATTTGTTAGGTTTGGTCTGAGATGCATCCAACTCAGACTGTGAAATCCAAGAACTGTCCTCCATCGGTCTATTCTTCCACTTGACCAAATATTCCAAGTACTATTTCCCTCTTGTACCTTTGCCAACTCTTTCCTTCAAAATATGTTCCACTTCATCATTCTGCTTCTTAGGATATTCTGTCGGTACTGTCACTTCTTCATCAAGTTCATGATACTCATATAAATCAAAAATATTAAAAATCGGTGATATGTCCATGTCATCAGGTAACTCAATCTCATATGCATTTCCACTATCAAATTTCCTCAAAATTTTTCAAGGTCCAAACTTCTTCATCTTCAGCTTTCCATATGTTCCAATAGGAAACTGACCTTTCTTCAAATGAACCATCACTTCATTACCAACATCAAAAGTCTTATATCTCCTTGATTTATCAGCTTTGTCTTTGTATTTCTGATTACTATCTTCCAGTTTTATCTTCACATCTTCATGCAATGTCTTCATGTATTCAAAAAATTTCACTCCTTCAGCACTTCTTTTATTTTCATCATCAATGTCTCTCAAATTAGACATTCCTCTCGGTAGTGTGCCATTCACAATCTCAAATGGTGTCTTTCCAGTACTTCTATTTATAGAATTATTGTATGCAAACTCTACTTGTGCTAACACAGAATCCCAATTACTCGGTGTGTCTCCAACTAAACATCTCAAAAGATTTCCCAAACTTCTATTCACAACTTCAGTCTGTCCATCGGTTTCTGGGTGAAATGTAGAACTATATTTCAACTCAGTGCCAAATTTCTTCCAAAGTGTTTTCCAAAAATAACCAAAAAATTTACTGTCTCGGTCAGAGATAATACTCCTCGGTAACCCATGTAATCTCACAATTTCCTTAAAGAAAAGATCTGCTACATTTACTGCATCTGATGTCTTTCTACATGGTATAAAATGTGCCATCTTAGAAAATCTATCCACAACAATGAATATAGAATCATTACCTCTCACTGTCTTCAGTAAGCCAAGAACAAAATCCATACTAATATCAATCCAAGGTTTCTCAGGTACAGCAATCAGTGTATACAATCCAATATTCTAACTTACTCCTTTTGCAACTTGACAAATACCACAACTTTTCACAAATTTTTGAACATCTCTATACAATTGCAGCCAAAAGTACTTTTCCTTCAACAAATTCCATGTTTTATCAATGCCAAAGTATCTAGCCAAACCACTACTATGTTTCTCCTTTATCAAATTAGTTCTCATTATTCCTCTCAGTATACACAACTGAATACCTTTAAACAACATACCTTCCTGAATGAAATATTCATCCCATTTAGTATCTTGTTGATCTTGTATAGGTTCTCTGCACTTTCTCCACAGCTAAAAAAAATTAGGGTCATTTTCATATAGCTCTTTCATCTCATCAAAACCAAGAACTTGAATTTTCATCTCGGTCATCAAAGATCTTCTACTCAATGCATCAACAACTCAGTTAGTGACTCCACTCTTATGCTTTATAACAAATGTATAACTCTACAAATATTCAACCCATTTCATATGTCTTTCATTCAACTTATTCTGACTACCCAAATATTGTAAAGCCTTATGATCAGTATACAACACAAATTCACTTGGTATCAAATAATGTCTCCATTTCTTTAGTGCTTGAACAATAGCATAGAACTCTTGATCATACATAGAATATTTCCTTCTAGCATCATTCAACTTTTAACTAAAGAAAGAAATAGGTTTACCTTCTTGAATCAACATAGCTCCAATTGCACCTCCACTTGCATCACATTCTACTTGAAATACTTTACTGAAATCAAGTAATGCCAAAACAGGTAATTTAGCAACCTTCTGCTTCAGATTCTCAAAACTTTTATCAGCTCCATGTGTCCACTTGAATTCTCTTTTGTCTCCTCTCATAGTCTCAGTCATAGCATTACAAATTGAACTAAAATTCCTTATGAACTTTTGGTAAAAACTTTCCAAACCATGAAATGATCTTACCTCAGTAGCATTCACAGGTGTAGGCCAATTCAGAATAGCTTCAACCTTTTGAGGATCCATTTTCAAACCATCAGCTGAAATAACAAATCCCAAATACACAATCTTTTCTTTCATGAATGAACACTTTTTTAGATTTATCAGCAACTTTTCTTCTTTCAGTCTCTGCAAAACTTGTCTTACATGCAACAAATGTTCTCCTCTAGTCTTACTGAATATCAGGATATCATCAAGATATACAATCACAAACTTACCCAAGAATTTCTTCAAAACTTCATTCATCAACCTCATAAAAGTACTCGGTACATTAGTTAAACGAAAAGGCATAACCAACCACTCATACAAACCTTCCTTTGTCTTGAAAGTAGTCTTCCATTCATCACCTTCTTTGATTTTGATCTAATGATACCCACTTTTCAAATCAATCTTTGCGAAATACTTTGCTCCAGTCAAACTGTCCATTATATCATCCATTCTCGGTATAGGAAATCTATACTTCACTATTATCTTATTGATTACTCTGGAATTAGTACACATTCTCCATTCCCCATTCTTCTTCGTTGCTAATACAATAGGTACTACACAAGGACTCAAACTTTCTCTGATCAAACCTTTCTCTGGGAACTCTTGATTCTATTGGTTCAATTCTTGATTCTCAGTAGGTGTCAACCGATGAGGTGCCTTATTCGGTAAACTAGCTCCAAGAATTAGATCCATACAATGATCAATACTTCTTTTTGGCGGCAAACCATCAGGTACATTATCATAAATGATATCATTGTACTTGGTGAATAACTTATCAATCTCCTCAAGGACATTATCTCCTATTTTCTTACTCAATTTATTAGGAATCACAGCAAAACATACATCATCCCTCTTTAAAGAGTTAACAAACTTTCTTCCTTCCATCAAGCAAACTTTCACAGATGTGCAAACATTACTAATAGGTTCTTCCATCAATGGTAACAATATTTGTTTCTTTCCATTAGCCACAATAGTATACTTATGCAATCTCACATCATATATAGAATGTCTATCACATTGCCAAGGTCTACCCAACAAAATATGACAACAATCCATAGGCATGATATCACACAACACCTTATCATAGTATTTTCCAATCTTCAAATTCACTTAACATTGTTCACTTACAAGGAGTGTATGCTCATCCTTGATCCATGAAATTTGGTAGCACTTCGGATGTACTAACCTTTTCAACTACAAATTTGTGACCATCTCTTTAGATGCCAGGTTCTCTGAGCTACCACTCTCAATGATTACCTTCTAAATTTTGTCAGAAACTCTACATCTGGTCTTGAACAAACTTTTCCTCACCGGATCTTCCTTCTTTCTTTCATTCCACAATGCTCTCCTCACCATCAGGTTATTCTCCCTTTCAGGTTCATTTAGTGGTTCTTCTTGCACTACAACATTCCTACTACTACCAGCCTTCTTACTTTCTTGTGTACATTCAAATGACCTATGTCCTTCTTCTCCATAATTGTAACAAGTTCCTTAGAAACTTCCTCTACTATAACCACCTCGGTAGTTACTGCCTCTACCTCTAGATGAACTTTCACCTTTCCACTCGGTCTTACCTTTGTCCAGATTTTTCTTTTCTGGTTTGGATCTACCAATTTCACCATTAGATCTACCTCTTCCTCTAGGGAATCTACCACCTCGACCTTTCTATCTCTGTTCATGTCTCTTGTTCAATTTCTCCTTAGCTTTCAAAGCAAATTGATAAGCCTCTTCAATACTCTCTAACTTGACCATACTAATTTCCTCTTGGATTGAAACTCTCAAACCATTCAGGTATATACCGATTCTTTCCACATCATCTTCATCATGTCCGGATCTGATATCCAATCTATAGAATTCCTCAATATACTCTTTTACCAAGCTATCCTTCTGTCTCAAACTTTGCATTCGCCAAACTAGGTTAATCTGATAATCACAGGGTAAGAACTTTCCTTTCAATTTATTTACCATCTTGTTCCATACCTTGATTTTGTCTTTACCTTTCCTATTTCTATCCAATTGCAGATGTTCCCACCATAAGGATGCATGACTTTTCAACTTGGTGCTTGCAATCTTCACCTTCTTATCCTCAAGGATACTTTCATATTCAAAATACTTTTCCATCTCAGTGATCCAGTCCACCAATTCATCAGAATCCAACTTTCCACTATACTTAGGAGGATTGAAATGTGGTGTTGACTTCAGACTTGTCAAAGCCTTCAAAAATCTTTCCTCACCTTGATCCATAATAGGAGCAAGTTCTGCATTCACCTATTCTTCTTCAATTTCATCATCATTAACATCTTCAAGATGTCTGCCTCTTCTTTGGGCTGTCTCAACTGCTTCTAACCTAGTAGCAATCTGTCTTAGCATATCTACCAATCCTAGATTTGCATCTCACCTCCCACGAGCCATCTTGACAACCCTCTGCAAATGTAGGTCAGATCGCAATCTGATACCCTACAACAATCCACTAGGGCTTCAAGAGGAACAAGCAAACCTAGATCGACAAACCTAGATCAAGATCTCACCTCGCTTTGATACCACCTGACGCAAGGTAGGGAGAAAGAGGGCCAAAGGATGGCTCACCCTAATGTTCCAAGCCTACCACACACACGCGGAAGCAACAAATACCAAAAGTGACAGAGATAATGCCAGATATTTCATTAACTTTCATCAATAGGAATCATGCATGCCGGGCTGTAAGTCATTCCCGGTTACAGCCTAATATTACAATGAAACTCAGAAGTCCTCAAACATGCGAGGATCTATTACTATCTCCACTCTAATGTCTACTATCTTCTAACTCCTCCTTGCACCCTAAACTACCACCAAACATCTACATTTATACAAAAGCTACCAAGCTGAGTCGGCCTTCAGATCCACAATTAACGGAAGTAATGGTCAAATTTGGGACCATGCG
This sequence comes from Chamaecyparis obtusa, assembly GCA_027943335.1. NCBI lineage: Eukaryota > Viridiplantae > Streptophyta > Pinopsida > Cupressales > Cupressaceae > Chamaecyparis > Chamaecyparis obtusa. Next base: position 629,385 of record BSBK01007872.1, read on the forward strand.
CTTCCCAATGATGGATTCTAGCATTTATTCCATGATCCAATATAAATGCACAAGTCAGCCACAACAGGAAACAAAACTAGACCCGTCGGTAAGCAAGATAATCGAGCAGTAGACAAGAAACGCCAAGCACCGGTGAATTAACCGACCACCCAGGAGATAACCGATGACACTCGGTAACCAAAGGAAACCGACCAACTACCAACCAACTCGGTTGAAGAAGAAACTGAACAACATAGACAAAGCTAAAAAGTTCTTTTTTTGGTGACACAGGATTGCCAAGGACCTGAGATGCTCCTGCATCACAATGGTAGCTCAGAGAATTTGGCATCTGAGGACATGGTCACAAAGTTGTAGTTGAAAAGGTTGGAACATCCGAAGCCCTATCATATTTCATGGATCAAAGATGAGCATACACTCTTGGTAAGTGAACAATGTTATGTGAATTTGAAGATTGGAAAATACTATGATAAGGTATTATGTGATATCATGCCTATGGATTGTTGTCATATTTTGTTGGGTAGACCTTGGTAATATGATATACATGCTATATATGATGGGAGATTGCATAAGTATACTATTTTGGCTGATGGAAAGAGAAAAATCTTGTTACATTTGTTGGAAGAACCTGTTAGTAATGTTTGCAAATTTGTTAAAGTTTTCTTGATGGAAGGAAGAAAGTTTGTTAAGGATTTGAAAAAGAGTGATGTATGTTTTGTTGTGATTCCTAACAAAGCAAGTAAGAAAACATAGGGTAGTGTTCTTGAGGAGATTGATAAGTTACTCACCGAGTATAGTGAAATTATTTTTGATAATGTACCTAATGGTTTGCCACCAAAGAGAAGCATTGATCATTGTATGGATCTAATCCCTGGAGCTAGTTTACCGAATAAGGCACCTCATCGGTTGACACCTACTGAAAATCAGGAATTGAACTGACAGATTCAAGAGTTGTTGGAGAAAGGTTTAATCAGAGAAAGTTTGAGTCCTTGTGTAGTACCTATTGTATTAGCACCAAAGAAGAATGGGGAATGGAGAATGTGTACTAATTCCAGAGCAATCAATAAGATAATAGTGAAGTATAGATTTCCTATACTAAGAATGGATGATATAATGGACAGTTTGACTAGAGCAAAGTATTTCACCAAAATTGATTTGAAAAGTGGGTATCATCAAATCAGAATCAGAGAAGTTGATGAATGGAAGATTGCTTTCAAGATAAAAGAAGGTTTGTATGAATGGTTGGTTATGCCTTTTTGTTTAACTAATGCACCGAGTACTTTTATGAGGCTGATGAATGAAGTTTTGAAGAAATTCTTGGGTAAGTTTGTGATTTTATACCTTGATGATATTATGATATTTAGTAAGACCAGAGAAGAATATTTGTTGCGTGTTAGACAAGTTTTGCAGAGGTTGAAAGAAGAAAAGTTGCTAATAAATCTGAAAAAGTGTTCATTCATGAAAGAGGAGATTGTGTATTTGGGATTTGTGATTTTAGCTGATGGTTTAAAAATGGATCCTAAAAAGGTTGAAGCTATTTTTAATTGGCCTACACCTGTGAATGCTAGAGAGGTAAGATCATTTCATGGTTTGGCAAGTTTTTACCAAAAGTTCATAAGGAATTTCAGTTCAATTTGTAATGCTATGACTAAAACTATGAGAGGAGAAAAAAGAGAATTCAAGTGGACACATTGACATGATAAAAGTTTTGAGACTCTGGAGCCAAAGGTTGCTAAAATACCTATTTTGGCATTGCCTAATTTCAGTAAGGTATTTCAAGTGGAATGTGATGCAAGTGGAAGTGCATTTAGAGTTGTGTTGAGTCAAGAAGGTAAACCTGTTGCTTTCTTTAGTGAAAAGTTGAATGATGCTAGAATGGAATATTCTGTGTATGATCAAGAATTCTATGCTATTGTTCAAGCACTGAAGAAATGGAAACATTATTTGATATCGAGTGAATTTGTGTTGTATACTAATCAAGAGGCTTTACAGTATTTGGGTAGTCAGAATAAGTTGAATCAGAGACATATGAAATGGGTTGAGTATTTGCAGAGTTATACTTTGTGATTAAGCATAAGAGTGGAGTCACTAACCAAGTTGCTGATGCATTGAGTAGAAGAAGATTTTTGATGATCGAGATGAAAATTGAAGTTCTTGGTTTTGATGAGATGAGAGATTCTTATGAGTTTGATCCTGATTTTTCTGAGCCATGGAGAAAGTATAGAGCACCTATTCAAGATCAACAAAATACTAAATGGAATGAATATTTTATTTAGGAAGGTATGTTGTTTAAAGGTATTCAGTTGTGTATACCGAGAGGAGAAATGAGAACTAATATGATAAAGGAGAAGCATAGTAGTGGTTTGGCTGGAGATTTTGGTGTTGATAAGACATGGAATTTTCTTAAGAAGAAATATTATTGGCCGTAGTTATATAAAGATGTTCATAAATTTGTGAAAAGTTGTGGAGTTTGTCAAGTTGCAAAAGGAGTAAGTCAGAATACTGGATTGTATACACCAATTGTTGTGCCTGAGAAACCTTGGAGTGACATCAGTATGGATTTTGTTCTTGGCTTACCGAAGACAGTAAGAGGTAATGATTCTATATTTGTTATTGTAGATAGATTTTCTAAGATGGCACATTTTATACCCTGTAGAAAGACATCAGATGCAGTACATGTAGCAGATCTTTTCTTCAAGGAAATTGTCAAATTGCATGGATTACTGAGGAGTATTATCTCTGATCGAGATAGTAAGTTTGTTGGATATTTTTGGAAAACCCTTTGGAAGAAGTTTGGCACTGAGTTGAAATATAGTTCTACATTTCACCCACAAACCGATGGACAGACAAAGGTTGTAAACAAAAATTTGGGAAATCTTTTGAGATGTTTAGTTGGAGACACACCGAGTAATTGGGATTCTATGCTGGCACAAGCAGAGTTTGCATACAATAATTTAGTGAATAGGAGTACTGGAAAAACACCATTTGAAATTGTGAGTGGCATACAGCCAAGAGGTATATTTGATTGAAGGGATATTACTGATGAAAGTAAGAGAAGTGTTGAAGGAGTAAAATTTGTTGAGTACATGAAGACATTGCATGAAGATGTGAAGCTGAAGTTGGAGGAGAGTAATCAGAAATACAAAGACAGAGTTGATAGATCAAGGAGACATAAGACTTTTGATGTTGGTGATGAGGTGATGGTTCATTTGAAGAAAGGCCAATTTCCTATTGGAACATATGGGAAGCTGAAGATGAAGAAGTTTGGACGTTGCAAGATTTTGAGAAAATTTGATAGTGGAAATGCATATGAGATTAAGTTACCTGATGACATGGACATATCACCTATTTTCAACATTACCAATTTGTATGAGTATCACGAACCTAATGAAGACATGGAAACACCAATGGAATATCCTAAGAAGTAGAAAGAGGAAGTTGAGCAGATTTTAGAGAAAAGAATTGGCAAGAGTACAGGAGGAAGATAATATATGGAATATCTGGTAAAGTGGAAGAATAGACCAATTGAAGACAATTCATGGATTTCACAGTCTAAGTTGGACGCAACTTTGACCAGACCTGTTTCATGATTTAGAGAATCATTTCAAACTACCCCAGGTGTCTGATGCAGGAGCATCTTGGGTCCTTAGCAATCCTGTGTCACCAAAATGATTTTGAAGTTTGTCTATGTTGCTTGGTTCCTTCTTTGACCAAGTTGGTTTGATAGTTGGTCGGTTTCCTTTGGTTACCGATTATGGTCGGTTATCTCTGGGCGGTTGGTTGTTTCACTGGCCCTCGACAATGCTTGTCTGTTGCTTGGTCATTCTTTCTTATCGAGTAGTTTATTTTGACTTTCTATTGAGGCTGACTTGTGCATTGATTATGGGTCATGGATTTAATGGTGGTATCTATCATTGGGAAGCGTGTGGTCCCAAATCTAACCATTTCTTTTATTGATTGTCGATCTAAAGGCTGACTCAGTTCGATAGCCTCTTGTATAAATGTAGTTGTTTGGTTAGAGTTTAGGGGGTTTCAGATAGAAGTAGAAGATTAGAGATTACTGGTAGATCCTCGCATGTTTGAGGACTTCTATAATTCATTGTAAGATATGGTTGTAACCGGGAAGGCCTTACAACCTGGCATGTATGAATCAATTTCAATGAATAATAATACAAAGATCTACATTCCTCTCACTATTATTGTTTTGCTTCCACATGTTGTTGAGAAGGCTGGATCATTAGGGTGTGCCACTATTTGGCCCCTTTGGTCTATTCCCTTGCATCAAATTTAATGAGTCAGGTTCACTGAAATGTAGCTTAAAAAATAGATAGTATGAGGGATGGAATGCTATTTTATTGGTCACATTTGGAAGAAAGATTACCCACAAGGATCAAGGAAGTCCAAGTTTTGAATATGTACAATGATGCTTCACTTATATAGAAGATGATGGATATTTGAAAAGTGAAAAATAGAATTGGACATGCAAGAATAGGAAAAAATAGTGAACTAAATTGACTTTTAGCAAACAAGAATTGACAGAAATTAGATATATAGATTTTTCAACTAGAAACAAAACCTAGAGATGGTTGTTGACCTGTAATTTCATTTCCAAGAAAATTTAGAGGGACCAAGTCATTTTGGGTGACTCTATCCTGTTGGTTTTTCCTATTTTGAGACTCGAATTGTACGTAAACTCCTCGACTATCTAGATCTAGTCACACAATTGGCACCACCAGTTCTTGCACACAAAAAAGAGAGAAATTATTGCGTAAGGAGGGGTTTTCCTTAGTCAAACCTTGGTTGAAGAATCAACCTTCAAATTGAAATGAAATGTTCTTGAAAGGAAAGTATTTTGATGTAAAGTAGAAGCTAGATCCGAAACATAAAGGGTCTTCTACCTTATTTTTTCAATGCTTCTTTGAATGTGATCACAAGTGTTGATGAAATATCTTGACTGCACATAATAAATTACAAGGAAATCATGAAATACATGCTTTGTATAATAAATGTTGTATTTTTCCACAATTATTAATGGATGGAAAGGAGAATGACTTGAATACTTGATTGATTGGATATTCTAATACTTGTGGATGGATGATTATGCCTTGATCATTTTTCCTCGTGATGATATCATGTACTTGACCATCAATGAGAGATGGAACCTTTCTTAAATGGATAATATTAACTTGGAAATATCTTTAAATGCTTGAGATACAAAATTGTAGAAGAGATCTTGAACAATTATGATATCCCCATCAAATGTGAAGAGGTAGGTTTCTTATATACTTCTCTCAAGAATTTTTGGGGCTCAAAACAAGTGAAGCAAGATGACAAGAATTCATATTTCCTACTTAACTGTTTATATGTATCCCCAATTTGAATTTCAAGGAAAATATGGGGGACCATGTAAGTTTTGGTGACTTGGCCCCAACACAAGGGCTCCAAATTCAGTCTAAAAGTCTCAAATGGAGCCAAGATGCCAAAATCATAAGTAGAATCAAGGTTGAAGTACCAAAAATTAATGTTGGATCCCATACATTCTAAAATAGGACTATGCTAAATGAAAATTACATAGTAATGTTATTTTAGGATGGTACATTATCATTGTCTTTCTACATAATCTCCCCATATATTAAAATCTTTACATCAATCAATCACACTCCATTCTTTTAATGTCATCTTGTGTACATGTGTTTAGAAATTTGAGAGAAATTAGTATTAAATACAAGATACTTGAAGGATAGGAGAATAATGTATTCAAGTATCTCATGAGTATGATGGTATATTTAGTTTATTTTATGTGTTTTCCATTCATTGGGAAGAGCTCTAGATTTATATGTTGTTGAATTTAATTTGTAGACATTAGACTAGTAGTTGTGTTAGAATATGTTTAGAGAGATCTATCGAGATATTTTCTAGTATTCAAGACATAGATACTATAAGAAAATTTTGAGAAGATAACATACTTTAAGGATCATTGTAAAATGAATAATTAGGTGGATTGAATAGAAAAAGATACAAAAAAGGTCAGGCATCTTGACTTAGCATGACACATTTTTATTTTGTTTTAGTATTTAGTTAAATTAATAAATATCTTTCAATTTTGTTTCTTATTCTCTTAATATATTTGGTTATGATTTCTACTTCCTATTCAAGTCACATCGATGATTTAACCTTATTCAATGAGTAAGATGTAAGGATTGATTATTGAGAATTAGACCTTGTAATTATGGAAACACTCTTTATTTTGAATTTCATCTTTGTAACTTAGGATGGGTTATCTACTAATAAGTCTAGGCATCTACACGCTAAATGGTGCCCATGCTTGGGTAAAGAATGGATAGGAAATGAAAAGACAATCACAAAGATTTTTTTTGACATAGAGAATATACAAGGAAAGAACATTTATGGAATTTATTTTGATCTTGATAATGATCATAGAGTTACAAATATAAGTTATCTTGTAAATGTATAAGTTATCTTTATTTATTCAAATGTCAAATGTTAATATAGAAAATCCTACGATATCATTGTCAAAAAAAATGGTTCATATATGACTACATACAATCACTGTGATTTATAATATGAATAATCAAGGTAAAATGTGTTAAAAAAAAAATTGTATATAGAAAAATGTTTAGGATATAAATAATTTTCTATTGAAAAAATAAAATCGTACTAATAATTAATCAATTGTAATCATGGGTAACAATCGAGCATAGAAAATAACAGTTAAAAACAAAATTACATAAAAGTAAACTAATGGTCAAATTAATAAACTAAAATATAAAGGGAAAGATATATAGATACATAAAAAAGGAAGAGATATAAAAGGATGGAGTAATCATGAAATCAATAGTTAAATCACAAAAGGAAAGTGGTTGATAGTAGGTATAGATTACATACTAAATTAAATTTTTATAGTTATATAATAGAATATATAATACTCACCAAATTAATTTTAATCTATTTATTAAAATAAATTCATAAACCAATTTTAATTTCATGTAACTTTTTTCATCATCCTTTTTAAGAAAGAATGCGTATATATTTTTCTTAATTTTTCATGTGAAATTACTTTTTTTTATATTTTTACAAACTTTCATTACCTCTTAGGAGTATTAGTTGGTTCATTATGACCATGAATTATCCCAAGGTATACATTAGAGTATACCTCTAGACAATGGAATAATAGTAGAGTTCCACCATTCATTTACTTAATAGTTATTATAATTAGATGTTGAGCTTCATAGGTTGAGCTCAAAAGTTTTAATATTGTGTTGGTTGTGTATAGTTGATTACATGGTGTAGATGATGAAGTATTTCTACATACAATTATAATTTTCCTCACCTTCTAATTTATGTAAATAAAAACCATCATCTCTTTCATTACAATGGTCTTTTTTAGTAGTGTTTCCACATGTCCTTTCATCCTCAATGATAGACAATTATATGAATGCCCCATTTTCTATAGATTATTAACATATTTATTTATATTAATCGAGAGGGTACTTAGGAAAGTTTTTGTGTTTTGGGTAAGTATGATTAACTGTAATATTGTCAAAATATGGCTATCTAAGAGTCATAGTTCTTAGGTGTTTTTTGATTTTATTTCATGAAACATATCTGGCTATTTGGGAGCCATTAACAATAGTTAAGATGTAAATCTCTTTTATAATAAATATAATATATAAGGCTCTACCTTTTTGCTAAGAAAAAAAATTATTTTTATTCAAATTTTTAAGTGAAAATAATGAAAAGATATATGATTGGTGAGTTTATCAAAGTATCTTGATCACTTTATGAATTATGACTAAAATATAAAAATCTTCTAGCTTAAATGTTCTAAATATACAAATTTTAACCTTATATAATCAATGTTAGGGACATTCATTAAGCACAAAGATTATTAGCCATAATACAAAATTAATCAAATTAATTCATAAACTATTGTAAGCCCAAACTTATTTTTTGGTCTTGTCATGAGTCAATTGACATGTGCTGTCTTCAAAAATAGTAAATTCAATCATGATTGCCCAAGTCTAATTGATCACTCTAGGTTGATGATGTCAAGTTCTATCTTAAGAGTCGTATTTATAAATTGCCCTATATATTATCTGATTGTGCTCCAAACAAATCTTATGTATTAGTGTAAAATGTGAAAGCAATAACAAATTGAAGATTATGAAGTTTTGACATAATCTAATTTGAGAGAATGTTCACAATGCTTTTCCAAATAAAATGGCTAGCTTTTCAATTAACCGAAATCCCTATTTAGGAGATTCTAAGATTTCTATTTTACTCCACCAAATTTCAAAAACTATTAAATTGAGATTTATTTTACTTTGAAATGTATTTAATATTCTGAATTTTTCTTCTAATAATATCCTTGTCATTCTGATAAAGTTTCATGATAAAAAGTTAAATTGATCAAAAATTATGAAGTTATTTTTCTATTGTATTCGTTTTAGTTAAATTATAACCTTTCCTTTTTGGAAGACATAATTATTAAATATCCAACCTTTCCAAATGAGCAAATCCTAACCTTATTTTTTCCTTCTTTTGAATAAAATCTTCTAATCATTTGTGAAATGATACAGTTCTTAGGAGATTCTAAGATTTCTATTTTGCTCCACCAAATCTTGAAAACTATTAAATTGAGATTTTTTTACCTTGAAATGTATTTAATATTCTCAATTTTTCTTCTAATAATATCCTTGTCATTCTAATAAAGTTTTATGATAAAAAGTTAAATTGGTCAAAAATTATGATGTTATTTTTCCATTGCATTCATTTTAGTTAAATTATAACTTTTTGGAAGACGGGATAATTAAATATCCAACCTTTCCAAATGAACAAATCCTAACCTTATTTTTTCCTTCTTTTAAATAAAATCTCCTAATCATTTGTGAAATGATACAGTTCTTAGGGTTTTAGTTACAAAATGTGAGCACAAGCAGATTGTTTCTATTTCCACGTGATAGCAGCTACAAGCCTCTGAGTGGTATGACAGTATTCGTTAAAGGGGTTTTAGCTCACGGAATGTAATGTTGCAAGGATTGCACATAATAGATTTGTTGAAAAGAATTAGCAACTTTCACATGAATGCAATTGCAAAAGGGGACTTCAATTTTAAATTACACAGAGACATGCAAATTGGAATCCTTTTTTGAATCAGTTTTAAATTACACAGACAAAAAGTTGATTCACAGAAAAGATATACTGGTTTTCTCTTCCACAACATTTGCGGGCTCAAATGACAAGTTTTTTTTGGAATTGCAAGTTGTTGGGAAATCCTTGTTATCAATATTTTTCTCTGTTGGGAAATCCTTCGCAAGTGTTAAACAAAGACGAGTTAGTCTTGGTCGGCATAAGCTCTCAGGTTACAATCGTTGCTAAACACCGATAAAGCAGTTATAAAGATTACCAAGTCAACTTCAAATGACAACAATGATAGGAAATGTGGATCATCGAGGTTTCTTAATAGCTCAATAATATAGGTTGTGATTCCGATGGAGATATGGGGAAAAGGTTTACGTGTTAGAAACTTCTTATCAGCAACAACTAATCATGGGTTATGGACATCTTAATGGAATCAAAATTTTCAACAAATGATATAATTTCAAGTGTCTATGTTGTGGGAGATCACAAGATGGAATGTAATTATTGTAGGCTAAACATATTATAGGTTTGTTCTGATTAAGTAAAAATAGGATTTGAAAGGTCCTGAAATCTTATATAAAAGCATAAAAAGATAGGGCATTGAAAGACCAGAATACAACTGTGGTGCCTCACCAATCAAACCAAAGGAACTAACCATAGTTTCTACCAATTGGAAAAAAACATCCCAACCAGACACTACAAAGGGCGATCACAATTTATATTTTTGTCCATCCTTATGAGAACGTAAGTTTATAGGTTTGTTGAAAATGAGGTTGTGGCAATTTTGAAGAAAATGCAAAATTAGGATTGGACAGTTAAAAATTAATTTAAAATCTTATTTAAAAATGTATTTTAATAAAACGAGAACTTGAAAATGTAACATAACTCAACTCTTAACCTCCTCAACATCTAGGAAAAGTGGTCTTCAAATTATCTATGCCCTTCTCAAATCACATTTTGTTGCTACATACAGGTCGTGGGTGAGAGTGAAAATAGTGAAGCAGGGTTTCAGATTTCAAATTTATGTTTTCTTTCTTGGATATATGATGTATGTCATATATGGTGTGCACCATATGCCTTGGAATGTTGAGCCACATGGCTCGACCATCCAAGCCATATGGCACATGTCATATTTGGCATGCTCCATATATGGCATACACATTTTTCTTTTGGGGGGACCAAAAAGATAAGTGGAATCTTTTTGGTCCTCCTTTATGTACTTACCCTTGAAGAAGAATGAAAAATGTTGGGTTGAGGTATAAATACTCTAGTATTTTTTGTTACTTGTGTAGGATGATCTATAGGAACTTTTATACCTTGTTAGTTAATGCCAAGACCTTATACACTATAACCTTGTTGAGAAGTAAGGTCACAGCCCACATTGTAATTATCCTTTAGTTGAGAAGGAGAAGGAATTTCATCTTGAGGTTTGTGGAAATGCATAGTATAAGGAGGAACGCTATGAGAATTGGTCTCTTTAGGGAGATTAGAAATCCTACTATGATTCTCATCATCTTTAGGTTGTGAAGAAGAGGAAATTTTATTAAGATCTTGATATTTTCTCAATGTTATCTTAGGGGATAAGTCATCAAGAAAATATTAAAGATTTGGATGATTGAAAATTATTTAACGAAAAGAAGTTCTAAGAGATTGTAAAAAGGTACACGAACTTGCCTCTTTAAGTATTATGATTAAGGTAGGTTTAGGAGGAGAGCATCCAAAATTTTCTAATGTGTGATTAGTAGGATTAGGATCTATATTCTCATTAGCTAAAGATACATTAGGAAAGGGATTTAAGTTGTTTTTGACAATGTCAATATTTTTAACAAAGATACTTATGTAATTAACCTAATCCATGCATTTTAATAACAACCTTCTAAGAAAATTACATGAAATATGGATAAAATTCTTGGAAAATAATTTTTAAGAAGGAAGAACATTGGAAATTATCATAATGCCATATGAATGAATACCATGAAGGGATGCAAATATCATGAAATGTAAAAAGGTGGTGTATAATCCATGAGAATGATACATAGAAATAAGAGGAAATTTATTAACATCAGTAACAACATACCAATTTAATTTAGTAAACTCAATGATAAAAAAAATGAAATCTACCCAAATCATCTCTAATAATTCAAATTAGAATCTATAAAATTTAATGAGTCAGGTTCACTAAAATGTAACTTAAGAAATAGGTAGTATGAGGGATGGGATGCTATTCTATTGGTCAGATTCAGAAGAAAGATTAGACACTAGGATCAAGGAAGTCCAAGTTCTGAGTATGTGCAATGATGCTTCACTTATGTAGAAGATGATGGATATGAAAAGTGGAAAATAGAATTGGATGTGCAAGAATAGGAAAAAATAGTGAAGGAAATTGACTTTTATCAAACAAGAATTGATAGGAATTAGATAGATAGATTTTTCAACTAGAAACAAAACCTAGAGATAGTTTTTGACCTATAATTACATTTCTAAGAAAATTTAGAGGGACCAAGTCATTTTGGGTGACTCTATCCTGGTGTTTTTTCCTATTTTGAGACTCAGATTGTAGGTAAATTCCCCGACTATCTAGATCTAGTCCCACAATTGGCACCACCAGCTCTTGCACACAAAAAAGAGAGAAATTGTTGTGTAAGGAGGGGTTTTCCTTAGTCAAACCTTGGTTGAAGAATCAATCTTGAAACTGAAATAAAATGTTCTTCAAAGGAAAGTATTTTGATGTAAAGTAGAAGATACATTTGAAACATAAAGGGTCTTCTACCTTTTTTTTTTCAATGCATCTTTGAATATGATCGCAAGTGTTGATGCAATATCTTGACTCCACATAATAAATTAAAAGGAAATCATGAAATAAATGCTTTGTACGATAGATTTTGTATTTTTCCATAATTCTTAATGGATCGAAATGAGAATGACTTGAATACTTGATTGATTGGATGTTTTAATACTTGTGGATGGATGATTATACCTTGATCATTTTTCCTGGTGATGGTATCCTATACTTGACCTTCAATGAGAGATATAACCTTTCTTCCATGGAAAATATTAACTTGGAAATATCTTTAAATGCTTGAGATACAAAATTGTACAAGAGATCTTGAACAATTATGATATCCCCATCAAATGTAAAGAGGTAGGTTTCTTATATACTTCTCTCAAGAATTTTTGGGGCTCAAAACAAGTGAAGCGGGATGACAAGAATTCATATTTATCACTTAACCATTTATATATATCCCCAATTTGAATTTCAAGGAAAATATGAGGGACCATGCAGTTTTGGTGACTTGGTCACAACAAAAGGCCTCCAAATTCAGCCTAAACGTATCAAATGGAGTCAGGATGCCAAAATGATAAGTAGAATCAAGGTTGAAGTACCAAAAATTAATGTTGGATCCCATAAATTATAAAACAGGACTATGTTATTAAAATTACATTGTGATGTTATTTTAGGATGGAACATTATCATTGTCTTCCTACATAATCTCCCCATATATTCAAATCTTTACATCAATCTATCACACTCCATTCTTTTAATGTCATCTTGTGTAGATGTGTTTAAAAATATGAGAGAAATTAGTATTAAATACAAGATACTTGAAGGATAGGAGAATAATGTACTCAAGCATCTCATGAGTGTGATGGTATATTTTGTTTATTTTATGTGTTTTGCATTCATTGGGAAGAGCTATATTGAAATGTTGTTGAATTTAGTTTATAGACATTAGACTAGTATTTGTGTTAGAATAGGTTTAGAGAGATCTATCGATATATTTTCAAGTATTCAAGCCATAGATGCTATAAGAAAAATTTGACAAGATAAGATAACATACTCTAAGGATCATTGTAAAATGAATAATTAGGTGGATTGAATAGAAAAAGATACAAAAAAGGTCAGGCATCTTGACTTAGCATGATATATTTTTACTTTGTTTTAGTATTTATTTAATTTAATAAATATCTTTCAATTTTGTTTCTTATTCTCTTAATATATTTGGTTATGATTTCTACTTCCTATTCAAATCACATCGATGATTTAACCTTATGCAATGAGTAAGATGTAAGGATTGATTATTGAGAATTAGACCTTGTAATTATGGAAACACTCTTGATTTTGAATTTCATCTTTATAACTTAGGATGGGTCCTCTACTAATAATTCTAGGCATCTACATGCTAAATGGTGCCATGCTTGGGTAAAGAAAGAATAGGAAATGAAAAGACAATCACAAAGATTTTTTTTGATATAGAGAATATAGAGGAAAAGAAAATTTAGGGAATTTATTTTGATCTTGATAATGAGATCATAGAGTTACAAATATAAGTTATCTTGTAAATGTATAAGTTATCTTTATTTATTGAAATGTCGAATGTTAATATAGAAAATCCCAGGATATCGTTGTCAAAAAAAATGGTTCATATATGACTACATAAAATCACTATGATATATAATATGAATAATAAAGGTATAATGTGTAAAAACAAATTGTATATAGAAAAATGTTTAGGATATAAATTATTTTCTATTGAAAAAATACAATTGTACCAATAATTAATCAATCGTAATCACGAGTAAGAATCGAACACAAAAAACAAAAGGTAAAAATAAAATTACATAAAAAATAAACTAACCGTCAAATGAATAAAATAAAATATAAAGGGAAAGATATATAGATACATAAAAAAGGAAGAGATATAAAAGGATGGAGTAATCATGAAATCAATAGTTAAATCACAAAATGAAAGTGGTTGATAGTAGGTACAGATTACATACTAAATTAAATTTTTATAGTTCTATAATAGAATATATAATACTCACCAAATTAATTTTAATCTATTTATTAAAATAAATTCATAAACTAGTTTTAATTTCATGTAACTTTTGTCATCATCCTTTTTAAGAAAGAATGTGTATATAGTTTTCTTAAATTTCCATGTGAAATTAGTTAAATATATTTTTACAAACTTTCAGTACCGCTTAGGAGTATCAGTTGGCTCATTATGACCATGAATTATCCCAAGGTATACATTAGAGTATACCTCTAGAGAATGGAATCATAGTAGAGTTCAAGCATTCATTTACTTAATAGTTATTATAATTAGATGTTTAGTTTCATAGGTTGAGTTCAAAAATTTTAATATTGTGTTGGTTGTGTATAGTTTATTACATGGTGTAGATCTAATGAAGTATTTCTACATATAATTATAATTTTCCTCGCCTTCTTATTTATGTAAATAAAAACCATCATCTCATTCATTATTATGGTCTTTTTTAGTAGTGTTTCCATGTGTTCTTTCATCCTCAATGATAGACAATTATATAAATGCCCTATTTTCTATGGATTATTAACATATTTATTTATATTAATTGAGAGGGTACTTAGGAAATTTTTTGTGTTTTGGGTAAGTATGATTAACTATAATATTGTCAAAATATGGCTATCTGAGAGTCATAGTTCTTAGGTGGTTTTGGATTTTTATTTCATGAGACATATCTGGCTATTTGGGAGCCATGAACAATAGTTAAGATGTAAATCTCTTTTATAATAAAAAAAATATATAAGGCTCTACCTTTTTGCCAAGAAAAAAATTTATTTTTATTCAATTTTTTAAGTGACAATAATGAAAAGATATATGATTCGTGAATTTATCAAAGTATCTTGATCACTTTATGAACTATGGCTACAATATGAAAATCTTCAAGCTTAAATGTTTAAATATTCAAATTTTAACCTTATGTAATCAATGTTAGGGACACTCATTAAGCACAAAGATTATTAGCCATAATACCAAATTAATCAAATTAAAATTATCAATTTGAATAATTTCAAATCATAATCATCAATAAAATAGGATTAAGAAAGTAAAGTGTGAAACCCAGCCAACTTATATGACAATATAAATAATTTCTAACTGCATCTGTATGATAAACACACAAATATTTAATTTAGGATATTTATAAATTTCACTTTGATAAATAATTAAAATCTCCCTTAAAAACTCCTCTATCGATAATATAATAATGGTGAAAATAGTTAGCTATTTATTGGATTTAAAATAATTTTAAACCCCCAAAAAATAAACATTTAATCCAATTAATGTACAATGCTATTCCCTCCATGTATACCTATTTGAATTTAACTTATACAAAGAATCTCTTAATTATAATTATTAGTATTGTTAGTAATCATATTTGTCTTCACTGAAATGCCTTCACAACTGACTCTTAGATGCCTGGATTTAGAAGACAAACTGAACTAACAATCGGAAAGGCTATCATGAGATTGATAGCTTTCCTCTGAATTGTGAGGTAAGCTCCCTCTTCAATGATATTCAATAAATTAAATAACTAGTTATGTCTTTTACCAGAAGACACAAAGGCTTTCTCACATTCACCCATCACTATGGGATGAATGTGATTATAATATTACAAATTGGTGATGAGAGGAAAACCTAAAAATTAACACGTGGCTATCTATTAAGTCTTTCACATTATAAAGAAAATTAAGGGAATTACATGACCTGTTCTGCAAATTACAAGTTTTTCAACCAACTGATTTACAAACATGCACATACTTGACAAAATATTGCAAGACTGTTGTTGGAGATTTGCCACCAAGCCAGTGTTAACTATATGTTTGTAATTGATGAAAACATATGGTAAGCAATGTGCATTTAAGTTATATGCAAAGATCCTTGAGCATATGTTTCCTACATATGTTATCAGCATGATATTATAGGCGCAAAGGTTGATTCTAAGTACGGATAGTTGTGAAGTTGTTTGTATCAGTAGTGTTCCTGACAGTGTTATAGGTAGAGTTTTGTATGTGATTACCAATATGGTCATGATGGAGCCTTGTGTATTTAGATCTGTGTCAAGTAGACATGTATATGAAGCTATGTTCATGGACACGGAGTTAGTTGTGTAGTTACAGTTAAGTTATGATGTTTTCATTTGCAAATTACAATTTCCTGAGATTATTTATTGGAACCGACAATGTTTACATTGTTTTAGTAGTTGTGTTTATCATTATGATATGCGTGCTTATTTTCGTGTATGGTTATGAGTTAAGAATGTTTGGTTAAGAGCGCATAGCGTATTTCAGCTTGAGAGTAAAGTTTTAGTTAATTTAGTAGAGCCAACAATGTGGAGTGATGTGTCTACTCATGTTGAGTTGTGCGGTCCCTTTTTGTGTTGCGTTCTTGGTTTAGCCATTGGAGATGTTATTGGAGAGTTGTATTGTTTATCTATTATGATTTCAAGAAGGTTCTAATAGGCCGACTTGATTATAACTTATAAAGATGGATACTTATTGTCAGTCAATTGTGATCGCTAAATATGGAATAGAAAAGAGAAATGAAATGAAGAAAAGAGCAGACCAGAGAGTGTGAAGTATTAAGCCATCAGTAGAAGATCTATGTGAACAAGAGGAGAGTGTATTTTATTCATTGGAACTGATCAAGATAGAAGGTCTAGTTAATAGTTCATCAAAATCTAGATATAGTGTGTATCTATTGTGCAGAAGGTTGTAGCCTTCACCATTTGAGCAGTGAGCTCTTGGACAGTGAGTCCTCACCTTTAACAGGGTTATTTATAAAAGACTCCTAACAGGGCCCAACCTTTGACTAGGTCACTATACTTCATGCATTGTAAAGATCAACTCCTAATAGGGTTGTAAGATCTAACAAAGATCATTATACTCTAGTGCAGTTTATAGTGGGTGCTAATTTCCACTGGCATTTTTACCTATTTGGGTTTCTTCGTAACCAAAATTGTGGTGTTGTGTTAAGTTTTATCTTATTGTGTATATGCTGAGTGTTCTTCTATACTTAATTGGATAAAGAATTGATGAAGGGTGCTCCCCTTAATGCCACAAACACATAACAGAAATAGAGAAACAACAACAATAATATGCAAGAACAGAAAATTGGCTTCTTATTATCTCCACAAATGTGGAATTACAAACTTTCAGAATTACAATATGCAAAGCCACATGGGCATTCCCTTACAATATTCTTTAGGACAAAGCCTCGAATCAATACCCAGATCTACTACCCAGAACTATTCTGAACTGCCTAAGACAATAATACAGCCTTCCTTATATAGGCAATTTTCCACTGCCTGGGAAGGTTCTAGAATTTTAGCCAATAAGGCCGACCAACTTAGAATTATTTTATTTTACATTTTATTACATCATAGTCGGCTCAAGATAACCTTTGAAACCCGAACAGAAATTTTGAAGAAAATTATTTTCTGCCATTTCAGGTGGTCCAAATTCCGAAGACCATAAGTCATCACCAGCTGACCTGCTCGGCTATTATAACCCCATTTTGGAAATGCCACAAAGCGCTCTATAGGCTTGACCTGTGCAAGCGCCTGTCACCCAAATTTTCAACCTCATCCGGGGCCTCTAAAGCCTTCAAAACTGAGTTCAAAGTTTTTGTACCCTGCTACCAATACCGAAAATCTTCAATATCTTCCAATATACACTTGATCTGGCAATGAAACTTTACTGGCAGACTTATATGACCAAAATGAACCTCCAAGAAAGAAATAAGATCATTCTGAGCACATAAAAAAATTACCAAAAATAGTAACTTTTCATAAATAGCAGCTCTGCACAAAATAGCCCTTATTGAATACAAAAATAGAAATATTTTTGGGTGATGCAAGATTGCTCTTACACCCAGGATGCTCCTGCATCAGACACCCGGGGTAATTTGAGAAGTGACCCTATCACGACTCAGATGTGCAGAGGAAAACCAAGACGGCTAACCTCCTCCTTTGTCAGCCATGATGAATCTTCAATAGGTCATCCTTTCCATTTGACCAAATATTCTTCATATGTCATGTTCCTTGTGCTTCTGCCAACACGACTGTCTAGTATATCTTCGATCTCCTTAGTGTCTAAACTAGTTGCTGGAATACTCCACTGTGCTGCTATGATCTCATCTTCAACATCTCCTTCATGATACTCTGTCAGATCTGAAATGTTAAACACTGGCGAAATATTTAGCTTAGTAGGTAATTCTACCTCATATGCATTTCCTGAATCATGTTTCTTCAGTATCCTACATGGTCCAAACTTCTTCATTTTCAGCTTGTTATATGTACCAACTAGAAACCGCTCCTTCCGTAAATGAACCATGACTTCATCACCAACCTGAAATTCCTTATACCTCCTTTTCTCATCTGCCTTAGCCTTATACTATGCATTCATCTTGGTAATATGCTTCCTCACCTCCTCATGGATGTTCTTCAAGTGTTCTGCAAAATCCTCAGCTTCAGCACTACTTATTTCTCCTTTATCTATCTTCCTCAATTCAGATGCATTTCTTGGACTACTTCCATATATAATCTGAAATGGTGATTTACCAGTGCTTCTATTGACAGAATTATTGTATGCAAATTCCGCCTGTGATAAAATTAAATCCCATCCTGTTGGCTTATCTCCAACCAAACATCTCAGCAAATTTCCCAAGCTCCTATTCACCACCTCTGTCTGTCCATCAGTCTGTGGATGATGTGATGAACTAAACTTCAAATCTGTCTTCAACTTCTTCCACAATGTACGCCAGAAATATCCAACAAACTTAGTGTCCCGATCTGAAACTATGGTCTTTGGCAAACCATGAAGTCTCACTACTTCTCTGAAAAATAATTCTACTACATGAACAACATCATTAGTCTTCTTGCAGGGAATAAAATATGCCATCTTTGAAAATCTATCAACTACCACAAAAATTGAATCGTGTCCCCGCTGTGTCCTCGGTAAACCAAGAACAAAGTCCATGCTAATATCCTCCCAAGGCTTCTCTGGTACAGATAATGGCTGATACAACCCTGTATTCTGCTTCACTCCTTTTGCCATCTAACATACTCTGCAACTCTGTACAAACTTCTTCACATCTTGCTGCAACTATGGCCAATAATAATTCTCACTAACCAAACCAAGGGTTTTGTCACGACCAAAATGTCCAGCCAATCCTCCGCTATGCTTCTCCTTGATGAGATTCTCCCTCATAGAATTTCGTGGAATGCACAACTGACTCCCTCTGAATAGCATATCATCCTAGATGATGAAATCCAACCATTTTGTCCTGTCTAGCGTAACAGGTTCTGTACAAGCTTTCCAAGCTTCACCAAAATCAGGATCCTCTGGATACAAATTCTTGAGTTCCTTGAACCCAACCACTTCAATCTGCATTTTTGTCAGCAATAGTTGCCTTCTGCTAAGAGCATCTACAACCCTATTAGACTTTCCACTCCTGTGTTTCAAAACAAATGTATAACTCTGCAAAAACTCAACCCATTTCAAATGCCTTTGAATCAATTTTCCTTGACTATTCAAATATTGCAAAGCTTGATGATCAGTATACAAAACAAACTCCTTAGGAAGTAGATAATGTCTCCACTTCTTTAATGCCTGAACTATAGCATAAAATTCTTGATCATAAACAGAATATTTCCTCTTGGCATCATTTAACTTCTCACTGAAATAAGCAACAGGTTTACCTTCTTGGCTCATAACAACTCCTATTGCAGTACCACTAGCATCACAATCTACTTGAAACACCTTATTAAAATCTGGAAGTGCTAAAACAGGTTGTTCTGTAACTTTTTGTTTCAATAATTGAAAACTCTTTTCTGCCCCATTAGTCCACTTAAACTCTTTTCTATCCCCTCTCATTGTTTCAGTCAAGGGTCCACAAATACTGCTAAAATTTATGATAAACTTTCTGTAAAAGCTAGCTAGACAATGAAAAGATCTTACCTCAGTAGCACTCCTTGGAGTAGGCCATTCAAAGATAGCCTGTACCTTCTCTGGGTCCATTTTTAGACCTTCTGCTGAAACTACAAATCCCAAATACACTAACTCTTTCTTCACAAAACTGCACTTCTTCAAATTAATCAACAATTTCTCTTCTCTCAACTTCTCAAATACCATACGAATATGCATCATATGCTCATCCAATGTCTTACTAAAGATCAAAATATCATCTAGGTAAACAATGACAAACTTACCCAAAAATTCTTTCAGAACCTCGTTCATGAGCCGCATGAAAGTGCTCGGTGCATTGGTTAGCCCAAAAGGCATGACTAACCACTCATATAGTCCTTCCTTTGTCTTGAAGGCAGTCTTCCATTCATCTCCTTCTCTGATCCGAATCTGGTGATATCCACTCTTCAGATCTATCTTTGAGAAATACACAGCTCCACTCAAACAGTCCATAATATCATCCATTCGTGGCAATGGAAACCTATACTTGATTGTGATCTTGTTTATTGCTCTGGAATCTGTACACACCCTCCATTCTCTATTCTTCTTTGGTGCTAATACTGCTGGTACAGCATAGCGACTCAGACTCTCACGGATCAATCCTTTCTGTAACAGTTCATGTACTTGTCTGTTCAACTCCTCACTTTCTGCAGGTGTCATTCTGTGTGCTACCTTATTCGGCAAACTCACTCCTGGGATCAAGTCCATCTAATGACTGATCTTCCTGACTGGTGGTAATCCATCAGGCATGTTATTGGATACAATATCCTGAAACTCATTCAACAAATCTACAACTTCTACAGGAACATCTTCTACTTTCTCTTTACCAGCTTTTGGAATTAAAGCAAAACATACATGCTCATGCCTCATACCATCTAGGAAATTTCTTCCATCAACAAAAGTTATCCTTGCATTACCACATACCTTTTCTTCAGTCTCCTTCAATGGTTTTAGCTTATGCCGCACTCCATCCTTTGTCAGGGAATAGGTATTCGCACGACCATCATGTACAGCACATCTGTCAAATTGCCATGGTCTACCCAACAACATATGACATGCATCCATAGATATGATATCACACAATACCTCATCTTGGTATCCGCCAATCTTGAACTTCACCAGGCATTGTTCATTGACCATGACCCTGTGGTCATCCTGTACCCAGGCAATCCGATATGGATGTGGGTGTTTCTGTCTCTTGAGCTTCAACTTTGTCACCATCTCTTCTAACACCAAATTGTCAGTGCTCCCACTATCAATGATCACATCACAACATTTACCTTCACACTTGCACCTGGTGCGAAACAGGCTCCTCCTTTGCTTAGGTTCATTCTCACCACTCAACAGGACTCTTCTGTTAATCAACGTTTCTCCTCTTTCGGCATCTTTAGAATTTGATGATCTGGCATCTTCATCTACATGTGCAACTCTCGCCTGGCCTTCATTTCTTCTGTCTGTTCTGCCTTGGCACTGAGGACATTCAAATGCCCTATGACCTTCTTCTCCATAGTGAAAACATGTTCCACGGAAGCCTCCTCTTCCAGATCCTTGCCCTCTTCCTCTTCCTCTCTGATCTCTATTATTCTGATCCTGGAAGCGATTGGAATTATTTCCACGCTGATTCTGACTGCTACTGGCCTCATCCTTCTTTTTCAGATCTTCATTTCGGCCACCATTTGACCGTCCACCAGATCGTCCACCACGACCTCTTCCGTTTTGTCTGCTCTCAAACTTCTTGTTCAGCTTTTCCTCTACTTTTAGGGCAAATTGGTATGCCTCCTCAATACTACTCATTCAAACCAGATTCAACTCCTCCTGAATGCTTGGCCTTAACCCATTAAGGTATCGAGCAACTTTCTCCTTATCAGCTTCTGCATGGCCTGTTCTGATGAGGAGTCAATAAAAGTCCTCTATATACTCCTGAACAGATCTTCCTGCTTGCTTCAAACTTTGCATTTTCTTTAGTAGATCAAGCTCATAATCAACAGGAATGAACTGTCACTTCAATTTATCCACCATCCGATCCCATCTTGTTATTTTATCTTTCCCTCTTCTATTTCGCTCCAATTGAATTTCTTGCCACCAGATTTTTGCATGACCTTTCAGTCTGGCCTTCGCAAATTTGACCCTATCAGGGTCCTCATTATCTTCATACTCAAAATATTCCTCACATTCGTTGATCCAGTCGATCAATTCCTCTGTGTTAAGATTTCCAAAAAATGTAGGAACCTCAATCTTAGGTCTTTTCCCAATCTTGGAAATCGCCCGAAAAAGTCTTTCTTCCTCCTGGTTCACAATTTCAGCTTCTCCTTCTTGATATTCTTCTTCGGCTTCATTCTCGCTTTCATCTCTGACATTAAGATTCATTCCTCTACGAATCTCTTCTTGTAATGCTCACACTTATCTCTGCAGCTCTCTAACCTCAGGTGTTACAACACCAGCTCTTGTGCCACGTTCCCTTCGTGGAGGCATTTTCACGATGTGCGTTGAAACCCTAGCCACGGTCCTGGTGCAAACTGCCTCACAGTCGGTGATCTGTTTACACACTCAAGAACTCCTGCTCTGATACCACCTGATGAAGGGTGCTCCCCTTAATGCCACAAACACATAACGGAAATAGAGAAACAACAACAATAATATGCAAGAACAGAAAATTGGCTTCTTATTATCTCCACAAATGTGGAATTACAAAATTTTAGAATTACAATATGCAAAGCCACATGGGCATTCCCTTACAATATTCTTTAGGACAAAGCCTTGAATCAATACCTAGATCTACTACCCAGAACTATTCTGAACTGCCTAAGACAATAATACAGCCTTCTTTATATAGGTAATTTTCCACCGCCTGGGAAGGTTCCAGAATTTTAGCCAATAAGGCCGACCAACTTAGAATTATTTTATTTTACATTTTATTACATCATAGTCGGCTCAAGATAACCTTTGAAACCTGAACAAAAATTTTGAAGAAAATTATTTTCTGTCATTTCAGGTGGTCCAACTTCCGAAGACCATAAGTCATCACCAGTTGACCCGCTCAGCTATTATAACCCCATTTTGAAAATGCCACGAAGCGCTCTACAGGCTTGACCAGTGCAAGCGCCTGTCACCCAACTTTTTGACCTCATCTGGGGCCTCTAAAGTCTTCAAAACTGAGTTCAAAGTTTTTGTACCCTACTGCCAATACCAAAAATCTTCAATATCTTCCAATATACACTTGATCTGGCAATGAAACTTTACTGGCAGACTTATATGACCAAAATGAACCTCCAAGAAAGAAATAAGATCATTCTGAGCACATACAAAAATTACCAAAAATAGTAACTTTCCATAAATAGCAGCTCTGCACAAAATAGCCCTTATTGAATACAAAAATAGAAATATTTTTGGGTGATGCAAGATTGCTCTTACACCCAAGATGCTCCTGCATCAAGAATTGAATCTTGTAGATAACTAATTCACCCCCCTCCCTCTCAATTATCCCTTGGGACTATTCCTAACAATTGGTATCAGATCCAAGTGCCACGGAGAGAAGTTTAACAACTTGAGGTTGAGAAAATGGCATTCTTTAAAAAAGAAAGTCCTAAGTTTGATAGAGAGAATTATCTAGACTAGAAGAAAAAAATGATAACACATCTACAGTGCATTGGTTTTCAGATTTTTGAAATAGCTACTCCAGATGTTGCTATTCCCTCTCTAAAAGATCTTGCAAAAGATGATGCAAATATTAAACAAAAGGAATTATTCACTCAAAATGCATATTTCAAAGAAGCCCTTATCAGTGCCTTATCTGACAACGAGTTTTCAAAGATCAAGAAAGTAGATAAAGCCTACAAAATATGAAAGTATCTAAAAGACATGTTTGAAGGAGATATCCAAGCCAAGAATGCACACAAAAAGACATGGAAGAAAAGATACAATACGTTGGAAATGTTACCTGAAGAGAACATCAGAGCCTACAATCAAAGAACCAATGAAGAAGTTGCAGGAATCAGAAACAATAGTGGATAAATTGATGACTACTCTGACACTAGAATATGAGAGCAAGATAAACATCCTAGATGAGACTATGTAGTCCTCAAAAGACTTCAAAAGAGAGACCCTAATCAGCAAGATTTCAGCATTTGAGATATCAAGATTGAAGATAGAGCCTAAAAGTGAAACAACATTCAAAGCCTCATTCCATGGTAAGAAATCTTTGAACACTTCTCGTAATTTTGATAATGAAGATGATGATAAAGAACTAGATGAATTCATTGCTATGATTGCTAAGAAAGAAAGAAAAGGAAAAGGAAAATATGAAGGTCAATTACCATTCAAATTATTTTCATGTAACAAGATTGGTCATTTTGCATCTAAGTGTCTTACAAGAGATAAGAAGTATAAACTAATTACAAGCCTAAGTATACAAAAGAATGTTACTATGCTGAAGATGGAGTATCAGATGAAGATTCAAGAGAAGATGAAATAGGATTCATTGTTATTGAAGATATGGAAAGAATGTTTGATGAAATGGATATTGAAGATGAAAAGAAAGTACAAAAGCTAGCATTGATTTCACAAGCAGACATCAAGACAAACTGGATCATTGACAGCAGTTGTTCACATCACATGACACAAGACAAAGAAATATTTGTACATTTGGATAAGTATGAAGGCAGCATGGTTAGATTTGGAGACAACACTCCTAGACCTATCATAGGTAGAGGAGCTATCACTTTGGATGGAAAGAATAACACTGATGATGTTCTATATGTTGATGGTTTGTAGCATATAACTTAGTGTTGGATAGTTTCTTGACAAAGGATATCAGTTGGAATTCAAAAACAATAAGTGCATCATTAATAACAAAGGAGTAATGATTGCATCAGGTTCAAAGACTAAAGGTAATGTTTTTGAGCTAAATTCAGAAGCAAGTTGTTTTGTTGTAAAGGTAGATGGCATTTGGTTATGGCATAAAAGACTGTCACATCAATTTTGACAACATAGTAAAGATAAGCAATGTAAAGGTAGTAAGAGACCTCCCTAGTATTGCAAAACTAGTTGATACAATATGCAGGGAATGTGTGATGGGAAAGCATGTAAAGAATTCATTCAAAAGAAAGCAGAATTCAGCAGAAAAAAAATTGGATGTAGACTTATGTGGACCAACTCAAACAAGATCATACTATGGTGAAAGGTACTTTATTTTGTTTGCTGATGATTATTCTAGAATGATGTGGGTTGCCTTCTTAAGAGATAAATTTGAAGCATTTGAGAAGTTCAAAATATTCAAAGCTAAAGTTGAAAATGAGTCTAGATTAAAGATAACTTGTCTGAGATTAGATAGAGGAGGAGAATTTACCTCTGACAAATTTTATGAGTATTGCAAAGAACATGGGATAAAGAGACAGATAAGTGCACCTAGAACCCCTCAGTAGAATGGAATTGTAGAAAGAAGAAATAGGATCATACTTGA
Organism: Chamaecyparis obtusa; assembly: GCA_027943335.1. NCBI lineage: Eukaryota > Viridiplantae > Streptophyta > Pinopsida > Cupressales > Cupressaceae > Chamaecyparis > Chamaecyparis obtusa. The sequence continues at coordinate 654,788 of BSBK01007872.1, forward strand.
CATAGCGTGCACTATCATGATAGAAGGAAAAGTTGCACATACCTATTGGATAGATGTAGTCAATACTATAGTCTATACTATCAACAAAATTCAATTAAGGTCAGGCATCGACAAGACACCTTATGAGCTATGGTTTGGGAATGTACCTATAGTAAAATACTTCAAAATCTTGGGAACAAGTGTTACATCAAGAGAGATGATAGTGTTGGCAATTTTGATGAAAGAAGCAATGAACGTATTTTTCTTGGTTACTCTACTAAAAGTAAAGCTTATAGATGTTTTAACTTAACATTAAAAAAGATCATTGAAAGTGCACATGTGAAGATTAATGAAAATTTTATGATTCAAGAGAGATACTATGATTGTGAACCTATGATTGAAGAAGAACCTAGACCTATCAGTAGAGAAGAAGTTGTTGAAGAAATGTTTGATAGCATTGATGTATTAGTCAATGAACCTGAAACCAGTGAAGAAGAAAAATAGAAGATAGATGAAAGAGTCACACCTAATGTTCCAAAATTCACATTGACATACCATTCAAAAGAAGATATCATTGGAGACTAGAATAGAAAATTCATGACAAGATCAAAAGAAAAGAGTTCAACAGTTGATGAAGCGGTATGTTTACTCTCACAAATTGAACCCTTAAGTGTTGAAGACGCATGTAATGGTTCAAATTGGAAAGAAGCAATCAAAGAAGAGTTAGATTAGATAGTTAAGAATGATACATGGGAATTGGTCCCTAGACCTAGTGACAAAAATGTGATTAAAACCAAGTGGATATTCAAAAATAAGATGAATGAAGATGGTGTAGTGGTAAGAAACAAAGCAAGACTAGTATGTAAAGGATATGCGTAGAGAGAAGGAATTGATTACTTTTATACATTTGACCCTATAAGCATATTAGAAGCCATAAAGTTATTTCTAGCCTACTTAACATTCAAATACTTTAAGGTATATCAGATGGATGTCAAGTCAGCATTCCTGAATGGAGAGTTGAAGGAAGAAGTATACATAGAGCAGCCTGAAAGATTTATTTTATCAGATAAACCAAACATGGTATGCGGACTGAAGAAATCTCTCTATGGAATTAAGCAAGCCCCTAGAGCATGGTATGAAAGAATAGATGGTTACTTGACTACACTTGGATCCAAGAAAGGAGAAATAAATTCTAACTTATTCATAAGAGAGACACTTGAAGGATTATTACTAGTTTCTATTTTTGTTGATGACATTATTTTTGGTGGTAATGAAAAGCTTAGTGCAGATTTTGCTAAAGAAATGCAGATCAAATTTGAGATGAGCATGATTGGACCTATCCAGTACTTTTTGGGATTGAATGTGAAGGAGATAGACAAAGGTATTTTCATTAATCAGTCTAAATATGTGAAAGAGATATTGAAGAAATTCAATATGGATGATTGCAAGCTAGTAAGCACCCCTATGATAATAGGAAGAAAGATTTCAAAAGATGATGATTCTACAACAATTGACAAGACTCTATATAAGTCTATGATTGGTAAACTCATATATCTTACTCAATCTAGACCAAATATTTCTAATGCAGTTGGTATTGTTGGAAGATTTGCAGCAGAACCTAAGAAAAGTCATCTTATGGCAGTAAAGAGGATATTCTGATATTTGAAAGGAACTATAGACTATGGTTTATGGTATTCTAACTCGAAGAATGTAGAACTTCATGTATATACAAATGGAGATTGGGCAGGTTGCGTTGATGACAGGAAGAGCACACCAAAAGGAGTAGTATTCCTTGGAGATAGACTAGTTACTTGGATAAGCAAGAAGAAGAATTGTATTTCTCAATCAACAGCAGAAGCAGAATATGTGGCAGCAACATTAAATTGTTCTACAATTGTTTGGATCAAGCAGATGATAAAAGATTTTGGAATCCACATTGATTATCCTATTTTTATTTATTGTGACAACACTAGCACTATCAATATGTCAAAGAACCCTATGATGCATGCAAAGACAAAACACATTGAGATAAAATATCACTTCTTACGAGAGAAAGTTGTGAAGAAAGAAGTAAAATTGGACTATGTTACTATAAAAGAACAGTTAGTAGACATTTTCACAAAGCCTTTTCCGAAGGATACATTTGAGTATCTCAGGGAGAAGCTGGAGGTAATTCCCTTCCATGGATCTAATTAGAGTTTGTAGTAATGCATTAGTCCTCAGTGACTAATGAATGGTTGACTACTCTACTTTAGGAGTAGTACCTGTGCCTATTTTTTTTTGGCGCCCTTTTCCATTGATGTCAAAGGGGGAGTATATATATAGTCATAAAAAATAAGCAGGAGTATGAAGTAAAGGGGAGTTCAAAGTAGAATTTGCAGCAGTTGGATGATTCATCCTTGGGGGATTTTTGTTGAGGAAATAGAGAATGTTATAATATTATTATAATTTTGGATTGGTGGTGTTTTTCATTTCATATGTTGTCATTAATGCCAAAGGGGGAGATTGTTGGAGATTTCCCAGCAAGACATCGTTGACTATATGTTTGTCATTGATGACAACATATGGTAAGCAGCATGCATTGAATTTATATGTAGAGAGCCTTGAGCATATGTTGCCTACATATGTTATTAGCATGATATTATGCGTGCAGAGGTTGATTCTGAGTACAAACAATTGTGCAGTTGTTTGTATCAGTAGTGCTCCTGCATTGTTGCAGGTAGAGTTCTGTATGTGATTATCAATATAGTCATGATGGAGCCTTACACATTTATATCAATGTTGTAGACATGTATATGAAGCTATGTTCATGGACACAAAGTTTGTTGTGAAGTTACAGTTAAGTTATGATGTTTTCATTTGCCAGTTATAGTTTCCCGAGATTGTTTATTGGAGCCGACAGTGTTTACATTGTTTTAGTAGTTGCACCTATTATTATGATATGCATGTTTATTTTCATATATTCTTATGAGTTAATAATGTTTGGTTAAGAGCGCATAACATATTTTATCTTGAGAGTAAAGTTTCAGGTAATTTAGTGGAGCCAACAGTTTGGAGCGATGTGTCTACTCATGTTGAGTTGTGCAGTCTATTTTTGTGTTGCGTGCTTGGTTTAGCTATTGGAGAGTTGTATTTTTTCTCTATTATGATTTCAAGAAGGTTCTAAAAGGTTGACTTGATTATACCTTATGGAGAAGGATACTTATAGTTGGTCAGTTGTGATCGCTAAGTATGAAATAGAAAATAGAAATGAAGTGAAGAAAAGAGTAGAGCATAGAGTGTGAAGTATTGAGCCATCAATAGAAAATTTGTGTGAAGAAGAGGAGAGTGTATGCTATTCATTGGAACTAATCAAGACAGCAAGTCTAATTCACAGTTCATCAAAATCTAGCTATAGTGTGTATCTGTTGTGCAGAAGGTTGCAACCTTCACCATTTGAGTAGTGAGTTCTTGGACAGTGATTCCTCACCTTTAACAGGGTTATTTATAAAAGAATCCTAACAGGGTTCGACCTTTGACTAGGTCACTCTAATTCATGCATTGTAAAGATCAACTCCTAACAAGGTTGTAAGATCTTCTAACAAGGATCATTATACTCTAGTGCAGTTTATAGTAGGTGCTAATTCCCACCGGGGTTTTTACCTATTTGGGTTTCCCTGTAACCAAAATTGTGGTGTTGTGTTTAGTGTTATCTTATTGTGTATACGCTTAATGTTCTTTTGTACTTAATTGGATAAAGAATTGAATATTTTAGATAACTAATTCACCCCCCCCCTTCTCAGTTATCTTTTGGGACTATTCCTAACAACTATATCCTAGAATAAGACAGCAACAACCATATGATTGATTTAAATCAAAAAAATGTGCAAACCTCAAGATCTAACATGCAAATGCTCCTCTTTATTTCAAGAAAACATAACAAAATAACTATATAATCATTTTTTCCTTGCTAGTAAAATCAAATTACAAAAAAAAAATTGATTCCCCCTTCTCTTTGTTACAATAAGCATACAGAAAATATTCCCCTTTTCCCGTAGCCACAGGACTCCTCTTAGAAAAGAAGAACCCTTTGCCTATGAAAATCCCTAAATAAATAATAGCCCCTACCCTTCATTCAATTTCTGGATCTCAATAACTAATTCTTGCGGAGTAATCTTTAATAACTTTTTACTTTTTCACTTCTTGTGTTTATAATGTATAATTCATCATCGATGAATTAAAACATTAACAATAAGATACTTGATATAGTTTATTGGGATTTATTTTTGGATTAATTAAATATTTTTTCTAATGTAATATCCTTCAATATAATGTGTCTCATAATAAATTATCTAAGTGTCACTTCCACTATATTTTCCCATCAAAACAAGAAGCTACTGGTCTTTTTTGATAGATCCATACACAGTCAATTGTAACTTTTTACCCCGACTATATTTATTTAATCTATCCAATGAAGTTTTAGTAAAGTTGATTTTGGAAAATATATCCAAAATTTAGGAAGATCCAATGGTTGAGCTAAGAGTTATTGGCCCCGTACCGAGACTGATTTTTCTGTCAGAAAAATAACTCAGGAAATATGTTTATTTCTACGAACCTGTATGCTATTATGTTTATCTTGCAAACTGGATACAATTTTTGAAATCCCTCGAGTGAGGATTTGTAAAATTAGATTGTGCACAACATATCCAAAGATGAAAAAAATCCAACTGTGGAGTGAAACGTTATGGCCTCTACACTGAGACCCATTTTTTTGTTAGGAAATTCATGATTTCAAACTGTTGAACCCTTTGAATTGTAAAATATTTCACACCATGCCTCCAGCTTGAGCTTGAACTTTCAAAGATTCAAATTTCAAGTTCAACTTTCACATATTACCGACTAAAAGATCGACAACATAAAGACTACGACTTTCTTCCAACCTCTGACAGAACTTGAACTTGAACTTGAACTTAGGAAGGTTCAAATTCAACTTCAACTAAGACTTTTACCTGGACAAAATAATTAGCCGCGAGAGAAAAGAATAATACAAGTGCAACAAGTATCATCATGCAATGGGACATTAGGACCTTAAAATACTATCATTTTAAAAGAATCCAAATCTAATAAATTCCTAGTCAAGCATCTTAGGCCCAAGAATAATCAAAACCTCAAAAATGACATTTTAATTGAAATATTATTTATATATAAAACCTATCAACTAATTAAAAACATTAAATTACTAAATTATTGATGCAATAAAGATAATTACCACATTACTTTACCTCAAATAATAACATAATATCTGGTGTTCTTAATCACATACTTAGTTTTAAGAAGAAATAAGGACTAAGGATGATGGAAAACCAACACAACATAATCCAAAGGGTTAAATAAACTCAACTACAATTCTTCATTAAAGAAAATTGAAAATAATAGACAAACCATGGAATACCAAAAAATGATGACACCAAGTAAGGAGAATGAATAAATTTATGATGCATTATTAACATTCATTAATTCAAGATGATAATGAAGACTAAATGGTCATTAATTTTTCAAGTGTGGATTTTTTCTCTTGGTCACTCATATCAACTTGTCACACTCTCTCCATTTGACATTTGCCATCAATGTAAGAGTAGTAGAAAATACATCAATTACATGTGGAAAAAGAAATATTGATGAATTTGTAATAAACACTACACCACCATAAAATATTAAATTAGCAATAATATAGTACAACACAATATTTTGGTAATGTCATTATTTAATTGTAGTACAATCTACAAAATGTTAAAATATATATCATTGGGTTGAAGAAAAGAAATCACTTTTATATACTCCATCAAAAATTATTTTCTCCACATTCATGATAAAATTTATTATCATATAAAGTTACTAATTCTATATCATATCTCCAACATCATGTTTTGAAAACTATAAACAACAATCTCAAGACATATTTTTTCCCTCCTGATTTTTTATATCAATTGAATGGAAACTAGTCCAAGCACCACATTGTGGAAATTGACTTATTACTTGTATAAACCATGCTAGACACTAATTAGTGAACTCGAATACTACTCACATATTTTGGCAAAGTCAGCTATTGAATTTTTTCCATTGAGTTGTTTGGCCATGTAATAGTGAATATATTCTTGATGTTTGAATTTATTGTATAGGGCGGGGTGCTCTTCGTTCACAAGGCTAATTGCAGGAGCCACTTCTTCAACTAAGCCAGGGTGGTAAAACGTTGCAATAGATAATCTTGTTTTCTCCTTATTCGTCATTGCTCGATGTTCTATACTCTTGTACATTCCATTTGTCATTACCTATTATGCAATTGAATGGCACATTTTAGATTGAATAAGTTAAGTATATCAGAGACAACAAATCACCAAAATTGAACAACATTTACCTCTATTAGGTCACCAATGTTTATGACAAGCTGATGCAGGAGCATCCTGGGTGTAAGAGCAATCTTGCATCACCCAAAAATATTTATGTTTTTATATTCAATAAGGGTTATTTTGTGCAGAGCTGCTATTTATGGAAAGTTACTATTTTTGGTAATTTTTGTATGTGCTCAGAATGATCTGATTTCTTTCTTGGAGGTTCATTTTGGTCATATAAGTCTGCTAGTAAAGTTTCATTGCCAGATCAAGTGTATATTGGAAGATATTGAAGATTTTCGGTATTGGCAGCAGGGTACAAAAACTTTGAGCTCAGTTTTGAAGGCTTTAGAGGCCCCGGCTGAGGTCAAAAATTTGGGTGACAAGCGCTTGCGCCAGTCAAGCCTGTAGAGCGCTTCGTGGCGTTTCCGAAATGGGGTTATAATAGCCGATCGGGTTAACTGGTGATGACTTATGGTCTTCGGAAGTTGGGCCACCTGAAATGGCGAAAAATAATTTTCTTCAAAAATTTTGTTCGGGTTTCAAAGGTTATCTTGAGCCGACTATGATGTAATGAAATGTAAAATAAATTAATTCTAAGTTTGGTCGGCCTTATTGGCTAAAATTCTGGAACCTTCCCAGGCGGTGAAAAATTGCCTATATAAAGAAGGCTGTATTATTGTCTTAGGCAGTTCAGAATAGTTCTGGGGTAGTAGATCTGGGTAATAGTTCGAGGCTTTGTCCTACAAAATATTGTAAGGGAATGCCCATGTGGCTTTGCATATTGTAATTCTAAAAGTTTGTAATTCCACATTTGTGGAGATAATAAGAAGCCAATTTTCTGTTCTTGCATATTGTTGTGGTTTCTCCATTTTTGTTATGTGTTTGTGGTATTAAGGGGAGCACCCTTCATCAAGTGGTATCAGAGCCAGGTTTCTTGAGTGTGTAAACAGATCGCCGATTGTGAGGCAGTTTACACCAGGACCGTGGCTAGGGTTTCAGTGCGCATCGCGAAAATGCCTCTACGAAGGGAACGTGGCGGAAGAGCTGGTGTTGTAACACCTGAGGTTAGAGAGCTGCAGAGACAAGTGTGAGCATTGCAAGAAGAAATTCGCAGAGGAATGAATCTTAATGTCAGAGATGAAAGCGAGGATGAAGCCGAAGAAGAATATCAAGAAGGAGAAGCTGAAATTGTGAACCAGGAGGAAGAAAGACTTTTTCGAGTGATTTCCAAGATTGGGAAAAGACCTAAGATTGAGGTTCCTACATTTTCTGGAAATCTTAACCCAGAGGAATTGATCGACTGGATCAATGAATGTGAGGAGTATTTTGAGTACGAAGATGTTGAGGATCCTGATAGGGTCAAATTTGCGAAAGCCAGATTGAAAGGTCATGCGAAGATCTGGTGGCAAGAAATTCAATTAGAGCGAAATAGAAGAGGGAAAGATAAAATCACAAGATGGGATCGGATGGTGGATAAATTGAAGGGACAGTTCATTCCTGTTGATTATGAGCTTGACCTACTAAAGAAAATGCAAAGTTTGAAGCAAGCGGGAAGATCTGTTCAGGAGTATACAGAGGAGTTCTACCGACTTCTCATCAGAACAGGCCATGCAGAAGCTGATAAGGAGAAAGTTGCCCGATACCTTAATGGGTCAAGGCCAAGCATTCAGGAGGACCTGAATCTGGTTCGAATGAACAGTATTGAAGAGGCATACCAGTTTGCCCTAAAAGTAGAGGAAAAGCTGAACAAGAAGTTTGAGAGCAGACAAAATGGAATAGGTCGTGGTGGACGATCTGGTGGACGGTCATATGGTGGCCGAAATGAAGATCCAAAAAAGAAGGATGAGGCCAGTAGCAGTCAGAATCAGCGAGAAAATAATTCCAATCATTTCCAAGATCAGAATAATAGAGATCAGAGAGGAAGAGGAAGAGGACAAGGATCTGGAAGAGGTGGCTTCCGTGGAACATGTTTTCACTGTGGAGAAGAAGGTCATAGGGCATTTGAATGTCCTCAGCGCCAAGATAGAATAGACAGGAGAAATGAAGGCCAGGCCAGAGTTGCACATGTAGATGAAGATGCCAGATCATCAAATTCTGAAGATGCTGAAAGAGGAGAAACGTTGATTAACAGAAGAGTCCTGTTGAGTGGTGAGAATGAACCTGAGCAAAGGAGGAACCTGTTTCGCACCAGGTGCAAGTGTGAAGGTAAATGTTGTGATGTGATTATTGATAGTGGAAGCACTGACAATTTGGTGTCAGAAGAGATGGTGACAAAGTTGAAGCTCAAGAGACAGAAACACCCACATCCATATCGGATTGCCTGGGTACAGGATGACCATAGGGTCATGGTCAATGAACAATGCCTGGTGAAGTTCAAGATTGGCGGATACCAAGATGAGGTATTGTGTGATATCATATCTATGGATGCATGTCATATGTTGTTGGGTAGACCATGGCAGTTTGACAGATGTGCTGTACACGATGGCCGTGCGAATACCTATTCCCTGACAAAGGATGGAGTGCGGCATAAGCTAAAGCCATTGAAGGAGACCAAAGAAAAGGTATGTGGTAATGGAAGGATAACTTTTGTTGATGGAAGAAATTTCCTAGATGGTATGAGGCATGAGCATGTATGTTTTACTTTAATTCCAAAAGCTGGTAAAGAGGAAGTAGAAGATGTTCATGTAGAAGTTGTAGATTTGTTGAATGAGTTTCAGGATATTGTATCCAATAACGTGCCTGATGGATTACCACCAGTCAGAAAGATCAGTCATCAGATGGACTCAATAATTTGTATCTAGAGGATCCTGATTTTGGTGAAGCTTGGAAAGCTTGTACAGAACCTGTTACTCTAGACAGGACGAAATGGTTGGATTTCATCATCCAGGATGATATGCTATTCAGAGGGAGTCAGTTGTGCATTCCATGAAGTTCTATGAGGGAGAATCTCATCAAGGAGAAGCATAGCGGAGGATTGGCTGGACATTTTGGTCATGATAAAACCCTTGGTTTGGTTAGTGAGAATTATTATTGGCCACAGTTGAAGCAAGATGTGAAGAAGTTTGTACAGAGTTGCAGAGTATGTCAGATGGCGAAAGGAGTGAAGCAGAATACAGGGTTGTATCTGCCATTACCTGTACCAGAGAAGCCTTGGGAGGATATCAGCATGGACTTTGTTCTTGGTTTACCGAAGACACAGCGGGGACATGATTCAATTTTTGTAGTAGTTGACAGATTTTCAAAGATGGCACATTTCATTCCCTGCAAGAAGACTAATGATGCTGTTCATGTAGCAGAATTGTTTTTCAGATAAGTAGTGAGACTTCATGGTTTGCCAAAGACCATAGTTTCAGATTGGGACACTAAGTTTGTTGGATATTTCTGGCGTACATTATGGAAGAAGTTGAAGACAGATTTAAAGTTTAGTTCATCACATTATCCACAGACTGATGGACAGACAGAGGTGGTGAATAGGAGTTTGGGAAATTTGCTGAGATGTTTGGTTGGAGATAAGCCAACAGGATGGGATTTGATTTTACCACAGGCAGAATTTGCATACAATAATTCTGTCAACAGGAGCATTGGTAAATCACCATTCTAGATTGTATATGGAGGTAGTCCAAGAAATGCATCTGAATTGAGGAAGATAGATAAAAGAGAAATAAGTAGTGCTGAAGCTGATGATTTTGCAGAACACTTGAAGAACGTTTATGAGGAGGTGAGGAAGCATATTACCAAGATGAACGCACAGTATAAGGCTAAGGCAGACGAGAAAAGGAGGCATAAGGAATTTCAGGTTGGTGATGATGTCATGGTTCATTTGCGGAAGGAGCAGTTTCCAATTGGTACATATAACAAGCTGAAAATGAAGAAGTTTGGACCATGCAGGATATTGAAGAAACATGATTCAGGAAACGCATATGAGGTAGAATTGCCTACTGAGCTAAATATTTCACCAGTGTTTAACATTTCAGATCTGACAGAGTATCATGAAGGAGGTGTTGAAGATGAGATCACAGCAGCACAGTGGAGTATTCCAGCAACTAGTTCAGACACTAAGGAGATTGAAGATATACTGGATAGTCGTGTTGGCAGAAGCACAAGGAACAGGACATATGAAGAATATCTGGTCAAGTGGAAAGGATGACCTGTTGAAGATTCATCATGGCTAACAAAGGAGGAGGTTAACTGTCTTGGTTTTCCTCTACACACCTGAGTCGTGACAGGGTCACTTCTCAAATTACCCCGGGTGTCTGATGCAGGAGCATCCTGGGTGTAAGAGCAATCTTGCATCACCCAAAAATATTTATGTTTTTATATTCAATAAGGGTTATTTTGTGCAGAGCTGCTATTTATAGAAAGTTACTATTTTTGGTAATTTTTGTATGTGCTCAGAATGATCTGATTTCTTTCTTGGAGGTTCATTTTGGTCATATAAGTCTGCCAGTAAAGTTTCATTGCCAGATCAAGTGTATATTGGAAGATATTGAAGATTTTCGGTATTGGCAGCAGGGTACAGAAACTTTGAGCTCAGTTTTGAAGGCTTTAGAGGCCTCGGATGAGGTCAAAAATTTGGGTAACGGGCGCTTGCGCCGGTCAAGCCTGTAGAGCGCTTCGTGGCATTTCCGAAATGGGGTTATAATAGCCGATCGGGTTAACTGGTGATGACTTATGGTCTTCGGAAGTTGGGCCACCTGAAATGGCGAAAAATAATTTTCTTCAAAAATTTTGTTCGGGTTTCAAAGGTTATCTTGAGCCGACTATGATGTAATGAAATGTAAAATAAATTAATTCTAAGTTTGGTCAGCCTTATTGGCTAAAATTCTGGAACCTTCCCAGGCGGTGAAAAATTGCCTATATAAAGAAGGCTGTATTATTGTCTTAGGCAGTTCAGAATAGTTCTGGGGTAGTAGATCTGGGTAATAGTTCGAGGCTTTGTCCTACAAAATATTGTAAGGGAATGCCCATGTGGCTTTGCATATTGTAATTCTAAAAGTTTGTAATTCCACATTTGTGGAGATAATAAGAAGCCAATTTTCTGTTCTTGCATATTGTTGTGGTTTCTCCGTTTCTGTTATGTGTTTGTGGTATTAAGGGGAGCACCCTTCATCAAGTGGTATCAGAGCCAGGTTTCTTGAGTGTGTAAACAGATCGCCGACTGTGAGGCAGTTTGCACCAGGACCGTGGCTAGGGTTTCAGTGCGCATCACGAAAATGCCTCCACGAAGGGAACGTGGCAGAAGAGCTGGTGTTGTAACACCTGAGGTTAGAGAGCTGCAGAGACAAGTGCGAGCATTGCAAGAAGAAATTCGTAGAGGAATGAATCTTAATGTCAGAGATGAAAGCGAGGATGAAGCCGAAGAAGAATATCAAGAAGGAGAAGCTGAAATTGTGAACCAGGAGGAAGAAAGACTTTTTCGAGTGATTTCCAAGATTGGGAAAAGACCTAAGATTGAGGTTCCTACATTTTCTGAAAATCTTAACCCAGAGGAATTGATCGACTGGATCAATGAATGTGAGGAGTATTTTGAGTACGAAGATGTTGAGGATCCTGATAGGGTCAAATTTGCGAAAGCCAGATTGAAAGTTCATGCGAAGATCTGGTGGCAAGAAATTCAATTAGAGCGAAATAGAAGAGGGAAAGATAAAATCATAAGATGGGATCGGATGGTGGATAAATTGAAGCGACAGTTCATTCCTGTTGATTATGAGCTTGACCTACTAAAGAAAATGCAAAGTTTGAAGCAAGCGGGAAGATCTGTTCAGGAGTATACAGAGGAGTTCTACCGACTTCTCATCAGAATAGGCCATGCAGAAGCTGATAAGGAGAAAGTTGCCCGATACCTTAATGGGTTAAGGCCAAGCATTCAGGAGGAGCTGAATCTGGTTCGAATGAACAGTATTGAAGAGGCATACCAGTTTGCCCTAAAAGTAGAGGAAAAGCTGAACAAGAAGTTTGAGAGCAGACAAAACAGAAGAGGTCGTGGTGGACGATCTGGTGGACGGTCATATGGTGGCCGAAATGAAGATCCGAAAAAGAAGGATGAGGCCAGTAGCAGTCAGAATCAGCGAGGAAATAATTCCAATCGTTTCCAGGATCAGAATAATAGAGATCAGAGAGGAAGAGGAAGAGGACAAGGATCTGGAAGAGGTGGCTTCCGTGGAACATGTTTTCACTGTGGAGAAGAAGGTCATAGGGCATTTGAATGTCCTGAGCGCCAAGGTAGAACAGACAGGAGAAATGAAGGCCAGGCCAGAGTTGCACATGTAGATGAAGATGCCAGATCATCAAATTCTGAAGATGCTGAAAGAGGAGAAACGTTGATTAACAGAAGAGTCCTGTTGAGTGGTGAGAATGAACCTGAGCAAAGGAGGAGCCTATTTCGCACAAGGTGCAAGTGTGAAGGTAAATGTTGTGATGTGATTATTGATAGTGGAAGCACTGACAATTTGGTGTCAGAAGAGATGGTGACAAAGTTGAAGCTCAAGAGACAGAAACACCCACATCCATATCGGATTGCCTGGGTACAGGATGACCACAGGGTCATGGTCAATGAACAATGCCTGGTGAAGTTCAAGATTGGCGGATACCAAGATGGGGTATTCTGTGATATCATATCTATGGATGCATGTCATATGTTGTTGGGTAGACCATGGCAGTTTGACAGATGTGTTGTACACGATGGCCGTGCGAATACCTATTCCCTGACAAAGGATGGAGTGCGGCATAAGCTAAAGCCATTGAAGGAGACCGAAGAAAAGGTATGTGGTAATGCAAGGATAACTTTTGTTGATGGAAGAAATTTTCTAGATGGTATGAGGCATGAGCATGTATGTTTTTCTTTAATTCCAAAAGCTGGTAAAGAGGAAGTAGAAGATGTTCCTGTAGAAGTTATAGATTTGTTGAATGAGTTTCAGGATATTGTATCCGATAACGTGCCTGATGGATTACCACCAGTCAGAAAGATCAGTCATCAGATGGACTTGATCCCAGGAGCGAGTTTGCCGAATAAGGCAGCACACAGAATGACACCTGCAGAAAGTGAGGAGTTGAACAGACAAGTATATGAACTGTTACAGAAAGGATTGATCCGTGAGAGTCTGAGTCCCTGTGCTGTACGAGCAGTATTAGCACCAAAGAAGAATGGAGAGTGGAGGATGTGTACAGATTCCAGAGCAATAAACAAGATCACAATCAAGTACAGGTTTCCATTGCCACGAATGGATGATATTATGGATTGTTTGAGTGGAGCTGTGTATTTTTCAAAGATAGATCTAAAAAGTGAATATCATCAGATTCGGATCAGAGAATGAGATGAATGGAAGACTGCCTTCAAGACAAAGGAAGGACTGTATGAGTGGTTATTCATGCCTTTTGGGCTAACCAATGCACCGAGCACTTTCATGCGGCTCATGAACGAGGTTCTGAAAGAATTTCTAGGTAAGTTTGTCATTGTTTATCTAGATGATATTTTGATCTTTAGTAAGACATTGGAGGAGCATATGATGCATATTCGTATGGTATTTGAGAAGCTGAGAGAAGAGAAATTGTTGATTAATTTGAAGAAGTGCAGTTTTGTGAAGAAAGAGTTAGTGTATTTGGGATTTGTAGTTTCAGCAGAAAGTCTAAAAATGGACCCAGAAAAGGTACAGGCTATCCTTGAATGGCCTACTCCAAGGAGTGCTACTGAGGTAAGATCTTTTCATGGTTTGGCTAGCTTTTACAGAAAGTTTATCCAAAATTTTAGCAGTATTTGTGGACCCTTGACTGAAACAATGAGAGGGGATAGAAAAGAGTTTAAGTGGACTAATGGGGCAGAAAAGAGTTTTCAATTATTGAAACAAAAAGTTACAGAACAACCTGTTTTAGCACTTCCAGATTTTAATAAGGTGTTTCAAATAGATTGTGATGCTAGTGGTACTGCAATAGGAGTTGTTATGAGCCAAGAAGGTAAACCTGTTGCTTATTTCAGTGAGAAGTTAAATGATGCCAAGAGGAAATATTTTGTTTATGATCAAGAATTTTATGCTATAGTTCAGGCATTAAAGAAGTGGAGACATTATCTGCTTCCTAAGGAGTTTGTTTTGTATACTGATCATCAAGCTTTGCAATATTTGAATAGTCAAGAAAAGTTGAATCAGAGGCATTTGAAATGGGTTGAGTTTTTGCAGAGTTATACATTTGTTTTGAAACACAGGAGTGGAAAGTCTAATAGGGTTGCAGATGCTCTTAGCAGAAGGCAACTATTGCTAACAGAAATGCAGATTGAAGTGGTTGGGTTCAAGGAACTCAATAATTTATATCCAGAATATCCTGATTTTGGTGAAGCTTGGAAAGCTTGTACAGAACCTGTTACTCTAGACAGGACGAAATGGTTGGATTTCATCATCCAGGATGATATGCTATTCAGAGGGAGTCAGTTGTGCATTCCACGAAGTTCTATGAGGGAGAATCTCATCAAGGAGAAGCATAGCGGAGGCTTGGCTGGATATTTTGGTCGTGATAAAACCCTTGGTTTGGTTAGTGAGAATTATTATTGGCCACAGTTGCAGCAAGATGTGAAGAAGTTTGTACAGAGTTGCAGAGTATATCAGATGGCAAAAGGAGTGAAGCAGAATACAGGGTTGTATCAGCTATTACCTGTACCAGAGAAGCCTTGGGAGGATATCAGCATGGACTTTGTTCTTGGTTTACCGAGGACACAGCGGGGACATGATTCAATTTTTGTAGTAGTTGACAGATTTTCAAAGATGGCACATTTCATTCCCTGCAAGAAGACTAATGATGTTGTTCATGTAGCAGAATTGTTTTTCAGAGAAGTAGTGAGACTTCATGGTTTGCCAAAGACCATAGTTTCAGATCGGGACACTAGGTTTGTTGGATATTTCTGGCGTACATTGTGGAAGAAGTTGAAGACAGATTTGAAGTTCAGTTCATCACATCATCCACAAACTGATGGACAGACAGAGGTGGTGAATAGGAGTTTGGAAAATTTGCTGAGATGTTTGGTTGGAGATAAGCCAACGGGATGGGATTTGATTTTACCACAGGCAGAATTTTCATACAATAATTCTGTCAACAGGAGCACTGGTAAATCACCATTCCAGATTGTATATGGAGGTAGTCCAAGAAATGCATCTGAATTGAGGAAGATAGATAAAAGAGAAATAAGTAGTGCTGAAGCTGAGGATTTTGCAGAACACTTGAAGAACGTCCATGAGGAGGTGAGGAAGCATATTACCAAGATGAACGCACAGTATAAGGCTAAGGCAGACGAGAAAAGGAGGCATAAAGAATTTCAGGTTGGTGATGAAGTCATGGTTCATTTGCGGAAGGAGCGGTTTCCAATTGGTACATATAACAAGCTGAAAATGAAGAAGTTTGGACCATGCAGGATATTGAAGAAACATGATTCAGGAAATGCATATGAGGTAGAATTGCCTACTGAGCTAAATATTTCACCAGTGTTTAACATTTCAGATCTGACAGAGTATCATGAAGGAGGTGTTGAAGATGAGATCACAGCAGCACAGTGGAGTATTCCAGCAACTAGTTCATACACTAAGGAGATTGAAGATATACTGGATAGTCGTGTTGGCAGAAGCACAAGGAACAGGACATATGAAGAATATCTGGTCAAGTGGAAAGGATGACCTATTGAAGATTCATCATGGCTAACAAAGGAGGAGGTTAACCGTCTTGGTTTTCCTCTACACACTCGAGTCGTGACAGGGTCACTTCTCAAATTACCCCGGGTGTCTGATGCAGGAGCATCCTGGGTGTAAGAGCAATCTTGCATCACCCAAAAATATTTATGTTTTTATATTCAATAAGGGTTATTTTGTGCAGAGCTGCTATTTATAGAAAGTTACTATTTTTGGTAATTTTTGTATGTGCTCAGAATGATCTGATTTCTTTCTTGGAGGTTCATTTTGGTCATATAAGTCTGCCAGTAAAGTTTCATTGCCAGATCAAGTGTATATTGGAAGATATTGAAGATTTTCGGTATTGGCAGCAGGGTACAGAAATTTTGAGCTCAGTTTTGAAGGCTTTAGAGGCCCCGGATGAGGTCGAAAATTTAGGTGACGGGCGCTTGGGCCGGTTAAGCTTGTAGAGCGCTTCGTGGTGTTTCCGAAATGGGGTTATAATAGCCGATCGGGTTAATTGGTGATGACTTATGGTCTTCAGAAGTTGGGCCACCTGAAATGGCGAAAAATAATTTTCTTCAAAAATTTTGTTCGGGTTTCAAAGGTTATCTTGAGCCGACTATGATGTAATGAAATGTAAAATAAATTAATTCTAAGTTTGGTCGGCCTTATTGGCTAAAATTCTGGAACCTTCCCAGGCGGTGAAAAATTGCCTATATAAAGAAGGCTGTATTATTGTCTTAGGCAGTTCAGAATAGTTCTGGGGTAGTAGATCTGGGTAATAGTTCGAGGCTTTGTCCTACAGAATATTGTAAGAGAATGCCCATGTGGCTTTGCATATTGTAATTCTAAAAGTTTGTAATTCCACATTTGTGGAGATAATAAGAAGCCAATTTTCTGTTCTTGCATATTGTTGTGGTTTCTCCGTTTCTGTTATGTGTTTGTGGTATTAAGGGGAGCACCCTTCATCAAGTGGTATCAGAGCCAGGTTTCTTGAGTGTGTAAACAGATCACCGACTGTGAGGCAGTTTGCACCAGGACCGTGGCTAGGGTTTCAGCGCGCATCATGAAAATGCCTCCACGAAGGGAACGTGGCGGAAGAGCTGGTGTTGTAACACCTGAGGTTAGAGAGCTGCAGAGACAAGTGCGAGCATTGCAAGAAGAAATTCTCAGAGGAATGAATCTTAATGTCAGAGATGAAAGCGAGGATGAAGCCGAAGAAGAATATCAAGAAGGAGAAGCTGAAATTGTGAACCACGAGGAAGAAAGACTTTTTTGGGTGATTTTCAAGATTGGGAAAAGACCTAAGATTGAGGTTCCTACATTTTCTGGAATCTTAACCCAGAGAAATTGATTGACTGGATCAATGAATGTGAGGAGTATTTTGATTACGAAGATGTTGAGGATCCTGATAGGGTCAAATTTGCGAAAGCCAGATTGAAATTTCATGCGAAGATCTGGTGGCAAGAAATTCAATTAGAGCGAAATAGAAGAGGGAAAGATAAAATCACAAGATGGGATCGGATAGTAGATAAATTGAAGCGATAGTTCATTCTTGTTGATTATGAGTTTGACCTACTAAAGAAAATGCAAAGGTTGAAGCAAGCAGGAAGATCTGCTCAGGAGTATACAGAGGAGTTCTACCGACTTCTCATCAGAATAGGCCATGCAGAAGCTGATAAGGAGAAAGTTGCCCGATACCTTAATGGGTTAAGGCCAAGCATTCAGGAGGAGCTGAATCTGGTTCGAATGAACAGTATTGAAGACACATACCAGTTTGCCCTAAAGTAGTAGAGGAAAAGCTGAACAAGAAGTTTGAGAGCAGACAAAATGGAAGAGGTCGTGGTGGACGATCTGGTGGACGGTCATATGGTGGCCGAAATGAAGATCCGAAAAAGAAGGATGAGGCCAGTAGCAGTCAGAATCAGCGAGGAAATAATTGCAATCATTTCCAGGATCAGAATAATAGAGATCAAAGAGGAAGAGGAAGAGGACAAGGATCTGGAAGAGGTGGCTTCCGTGGAACATATTTTCACTGTGCAGAAGAAGGTCATAGGGCATTTGAATGTCATCAGCGCCAAGACAGAACAGACAAGAGAAATGAAGGTGAGGCCAGAGTTGCACATGTAGATGAAGATGCCAAATCATCAAATTCTGAAGATGCTGAAAGAGGAGAAACGTTGATTAACAGAAGAGTCCTGTTGAGTGGTGAGAATGAACCTGAGCAAAGGAGGAGCCTGTTTCGCACAAGGTGCAAGTGTGAAGGTAAATGTTGTGATGTGATTATTGATAGTGGCAGCACTGACAATTTGGTGTCAGAAGAGATGGTGACAAAGTTGAAGCTGAAGAGACAGAAGCACCCACATCCATATCGGATTGCCTGGGTACAGGATGACCACAGGGTCATGGTCAATGAACAATGCCTGGTGAAGTTCAAGATTGGCGGATACCAAGATGAGGTATTGTGTGATATCATATCTATGGATGCATGTCATATGTTGTTGGGTAGACCATGGCAGTTTGACAGATGTGTTGTACATGATGGCCGTGCGAATACCTATTCCCTGACAAAGGATGGAGTGCGGCATAAGCTAAAGCCATTGAAGGAGACCGAAGAAAAGGTATGTGGTAATGCAAGGATAACTTTTTTTGATGGAAGAAATTTCTTAGATGGTGTGAGGCATGAGCATGTATATTTTGCTTTAATTCCAAAATCTGGTAAAGAGGAAGTAGAAGATGTTCCTGTAGATGTTGTAGATTTGTTGAATGAGTTTCAAGATATTGTATCCGATAACGTGCCTGATGGATTACCACCAGTCAGAAAGATCAGTCATCAGATGGACTTGATCCCAGGAGCGAGTTTGCCGAATAAGGTAGCACACAGAATGACACCTGCAGAAAGTGAGGAGTTGAACAAACAAGTACATGAACTGTTACAGAAAGGATTGATCCGTGAGAGTCTGAGTCCCTGTGCTGTACTAGCGGTATTAGCACCAAAGAAGAATGGAGAGTGGAGGATGTGTATAGATTCCAGAGCAATAAACAAGATCACAATCAAGTACAGGTTTCCATTGCCACGAATGGATGATATTATGGACTGTTTGAGTGGAGCTGTGTAATTTTCAAAGATAGATCTAAAAAGTGGATATCATCAGATTCGGATCAGAGAAGGAAATGAATGGAAGACTGCCTTCAAGACAAAGGAAGGACTGTATGAGTGGTTAGTCATGCCTTTTGGGCTAACCAATGCACCGAGCACTTTCATGCGGCTCATGAACGAGGTTCTGAAAGAATTTATAGGTAAGTTTGTCATTGTTTATCTAGATGGTATTTTGATCTTTAGTAAGACATTGGAGGAGCATATGATGCATATTCGTATGGTATTTGAGAAGCTGAGAGAAGAGAAATTGTTGATTAATTTGAAGAAGTGCAGTTTTGTGAAGAAAGAGTTAGTGTATTTGGGATTTGTAGTTTCAGCAGAAGATTTAAAAATGGACCCAGAGAAGGTACAGGCTATCCTTGAATGGCCTACTCCAAGGAGTGCTACTGAGGTAAGATCTTTTCATGGTTTGGCTAGCTTTTACAGAAAGTTTATCCAAAATTTTAGCAGTATTTGTGGACCCTTGACTGAAACAATGAGAGGGGATAGAAAAGAATTTAAGTGGACTAATGGGGCAGAAAAGAGTTTTCAATTATTAAAACAAAAAGTTACAGAACAACCTGTTTTAGCACTTCCAAATTTTAATAAGGTGTTTCGAGTAGATTGTGATGCTAGTGGTACTGCAATAGGAGCTGTTATGAGCCAAGAAGGTAAACCTGTTGCTTATTTCAGTGAGAAGTTAAATGATGCCAAGAGGAAATATTCTATTTATGATCAAGAATTTTATGCTATAGTTCAGGCATTAAAGAAGTGGAGACATTATCTGCTTCCTAAGGAGTTTGTTTTGTATACTGATCATCAAGCTTTGCAATATTTGAATAGTCAAGGAAAGTTGAATCAGAGGCATTTGAAATGGGTTGAGTTTTTGCAGAGTTATACATTTGTTTTGAAACACAGGAGTGGAAAGTCTAATAGGGTTGCAGATGCTCTTAGCAGAAGGCAACTATTGCTGACAGAAATGCAGATTGAAGTGGTTGGGTTCAAGGAACTCAATAATTTGTATCCAGAGGATCCTAATTTTGGTGAAGCTTGGAAAGCTTGTACAAAACCTGTTACTCTAGACAGGACGAAATGGTTGGATTTCATCATCCAGGATGATATGCTATTCAGAGGGAGTCAGTTGTGCATTCCACGAAGTTCTATGAGGGAGAATCTCATTAAGGAGAATCATAGTGGAGGATTGGCTGGACATTTTGGTTGTGATAAAATCATTGGTTTGGTTAGTGAGAATTATTATTGGCCACAGTTGCAGCAAGATGTGAAGAAGTTTGTACAAAGTTGCAGAGTATGTCAGATGGCGAAAGGAGTGAAGCAGAATACAGGGTTGTATCAGCCATTACCTGTACCAGAGAAGCCTTGGGAGGATATCAGCATGGACTTTGTTCTTGATTTACTGAGGACACAGCGGGGACATGATTCAATTTTTGTAGTAGTTGACAGATTTTCAAAGATGGCACATTTCATTCCCTGCAAGAAGACTAATGATGCTGTTCATGTAGCAGAATTGTTTTTCAGAGAAGTAGTGAGACTTCATGGTTTGCCAAAGACCATAGTTTCAGATCGGGACACTAAGTTTGTTGGATATTTCTGGCGTACATTGTGGAAGAAGTTGAAGACAGATTTGAAGTTCAGTTCATCACATCATCCACAAACTGATGGACAGACAGAGGTGGTGAATAGGAGTTTGGAAAATTTGCTGAGATGTTTGGTTGGAGATAAGCCAACGGGATGGGATTTGATTTTACCACAGGCAGAATTTGCATACAATAATTCTGTCAACAGGAGCACTGGTAAATCACCATTCCAGATTGTATATGGAGGTAGTCCAAGAAATGCATCTGAATTGAGGAAGATAGATAAAAGAGAAATAAGTAGTGCTGAAGCTGAGGATTTTGCAGAACACTTGAAGAACGTCCATGAGGAGGTGAGGAAGCATATTACCAAGATGAACGCACAGTATAAGGCTAAGGCAGACGAGAAAAGGAGGCATAAGGAATTTCAGGTTGGTGATGAAGTCATGGTTCATTTGCAGAAGGAGCGGTTTCCAATTGGTACATATAACAAGCTGAAAATGAAGAAGTTTGGACCATGCAGGATATTGAAGAAACATGATTCAGGAAACGCATATGAGGTAGAATTTCCTACTGAGCTAAATATTTCACCAGTGTTTAACATTTCAGATCTGACAGAGTATCATGAAGGAGGTGTTGAAGATGAGATCACAGCAGCACAGTGGAGTATTCCAGCAACTAGTTCAGACACTAAGGAGATTGAAGATATACTGGATAGTCGTGTTGGCAGAAGCACAAGGAACAGGACATATGAAGAATATCTGGTCAAGTGGAAAGGATGACCTGTTGAAGATTCATCATGGCTAACAAAGGAGGAGGTTAACCGTCTTGGTTTTCCTCTACACACCTGAGTCGTGACAGGGTCACTTCTCAAATTACCCCGGGTGTCTGATGCAGGAGCATCCTGGGTGTAAGAGCAATCTTGCATCACCCAAAAATATTTATGTTTTTATATTCAATAAGGGTTATTTTGTGCAGAGCTGCTATTTATGGAAAGTTACTATTTTTGGTAATTTTTGTATGTGCTCAGAATGATCTGATTTCTTTCTTGGAGGTTCATTTTGGTCATATAAGTCTGCCAGTAAAGTTTCATTGCCAGATCAAGTGTATATTGGAAGATATTGAAGATTTTCAGTATTGGCAGCAGGGTACAGAAACTTTGAGCTCAGTTTTGAAGGCTTTAGAGGCCCCGGATGAGGTCCAAAATTTGGGTGACGTGCGCTTGCGCCGGTCAAGCCTGTAGAGCGCTTCGTGGCATTTCTGAAATGGGGTTATAATAGCCGATCGGGTTAACTGGTGATGACTTATGGTCTTCGGAAGTTGGGCCACCTGAAATGGCGAAAAATAATTTTCTTCAAAAAATTTGTTCGGGTTTCAAAGGTTATCTTGAGCCGACTATGATGTAATGAAATGTAAAATAAATTAATTCTAAGTTTGGTCGGCCTTATTGGCTAAAATTCTGGAACCTTCCCAGGCGGTGAAAAATTGCCTATATAAAGAAGGCTGTATTATTGTCTTAGGCAGTTCAGAATAGTTCTGGGGTAGTAGATCTGGGTAATAGTTCGAGGCTTTGTCCTACAGAATATTGTAAGGGAATGCCCATGTGGCTTTGCATATTGTAATTCTAAAAGTTTGTAATTCCACATTTGTGGAGATAATAAGAAGCCAATTTGTTGTTCTTGCATATTGTTGTGGTTTCTCCGTTTCTGTTATGTGTTTGTGGTATTAAGGGGAGCACCCTTCATCAAGTGGTATCAGAGCCAGGTTTGTTGAGTGTGTAAACAGATCGCCGACTGTGAGGCAGTTTGCACCAGGACCGTGGCTAGGGTTTCAGCGTGCATCGCGAAAATGCCTCCACGAAGGGAACGTGGCGGAAGAGCTGGTGTTGTAACACCCGAGGTTAGAGAGCTGTAGAGACAAGTGCGAGCATTGCGAAAAGAAATTCGCAGAGGAATGAATCTTAATGTCAGAGATGAAAGCGAGGATGAAGCCGAAGAAGAATATCAAGAAGCAGAAGCTGAAATCGTGAACCAGGAGGAAGAAAGACTTTTTCGGGTGATTTCCAAGATTGGGAAAAGACCTAAGATTGAGGTTCCTACATTTTCTAGAAATCTTAACCCAGAGGAATTGATTGACTAGATCAATGAATGTGAGGAGTATTTTGAGTACGAAGATGTTGAGGATCCTGATAGGGTCAAATTTGCGAAAGCCAAATTGAAAGGTCATGCGAAGATCTGGTGGCAAGAAATTCAATTAGAGCGAAATAGAAGAGGGAAAGATAAAATCACAAGATGGGATCGGATGGTGGATAAATTGAAGCGACAGTTCATTCCTGTTGATTATGAGCTTGACCTACTAAAGAAAATGCAAAGTTTGAAGCAAGCGGGAAGATCTATTCAGGAGTATACAGAGGAGTTCTACCGACTTCTCATCAGAACAGGCCATGCAGAAGTTGATAAGGAGAAAGTTGCCCGATACCTTAATGGGTTAAGGCCAAGCACTCAGGAGGACCTGAATCTGGTTCGAATGAACAGTATTGAAGAGGCATACCAGTTTGCCCTAAAAGTAGAGGAAAAGCTGAACAAGAAGTTTGAGAGCAGACAAAACAGAAGAGGTCGTGGTGGACGATCTGGTGGACGGTCATATGGTGGCCGAAATGAAGATCGGAAAAAGAAGGATGAGGCCAGTAGCAGTCAGAATCAGCGAGGAAATAATTCCAATCAATTCTAGGATTAGAATAATAGAGATCAGAGAGGAAGAGGAAGATGACAAGGATCTGGAAGAGGTGGCTTCCGTGGAACATGTTTTCACTATGGAGAAGAAGGTCATAGGGCATTTGAATTTTCTCAGCGCCAAGGCAGAACAGACAGGAGAAATGAAGGCCAGGCCAGAGTTGCACATGTAGATGAAGATGCCAGATCATCAAATTCTGAAGAGCTGAAAGAGGAGAAATGTTGATTAACAGAAGAGTCCTGTTGAGTGGTGAGAATGAACCTGAGCAAAGGAGGAGCCTGTTTCGCACCAGGTGCAAGTGTGAAGGTAAATGTTGTGATGTGATTATTGATAGTGGAAGCACTGACAATTTGGTGTCAGAAGAGATGGTGACAAAGTTGAAGCTCAAGAGACAAAAACACCCACATCCATATCGGATTGCCTGGGTACAGGATGACCACAGGGTCATGGTCAATGAACAATGCCTGGTGAAGTTCAAGATTGGCGGATACCAAGATGAGGTATTGTGTGATATCATATCTATGGATGCATGTCATATGTTGTTGGGTAGACCATGGCAGTTTGACAGATGTGTTGTACATGATGGCCGTGCGAATACCTATTCCCTGACAAAGGATGGAGTGCGGTATAAGCTAAAGCCATTGAAGGAGACCGAAGAAAAGGTATGTGGTAATGCAAGGATAACTTTTGTTGATGGAAGAAATTTCCTAGATGGTATGAGGCATGAGCATGTATGTTTTGCTTTAATTCCAAAAGCTGGTAAAGAGGAAGTAGAAGATGTTCCTGTAGAAGTTGTAGATTTGTTGAATGAGTTTCAGGATATTATATCTGATAACGTGCCTGATGGATTACCACCAGTCAAAAAGATCAGTCATCAGATGGACTTGATCCCAGGAGCGAGTTTGCCGAATAAGGCAGCACAGAGAATGACACCTGCAGAAAGTGAGGAGTTGAACAGACAAGTACATGAACTATTACAGAAAGGATTGATCCGTGAGAGTCTGAGTCCCTGTGCTGTACCAGCGGTATTAGCACCAAAGAAGAATGGAGAGTGGAGGATGTGTACAGATTCCAGAGCAATAAACAAGATCACAATCAAGTACAGGTTTCCATTGCCACGAATGGATGATATTATGGACTGTTTGAGTGGAGCTGTGTATTTTTCAAAGATAGATCTAAAAAGTGGATATCATCAGATTCGGATCAGAGAAGGAGATGAATGGAAGACTGCCTTCAAGACAAAGGAAGGACTGTATGAGTGGTTAGTCATGCCTTTTGGGCTAACCAATGCACCGAGCACTTTCATGCGGCTCATGAACGAGGTTCTGAAAGAATTTATAGGTAAGTTTGTCATTGTTTATCTAGATGATATTTTGATCTTTAGTAAGACATTGGAGGAGCATATGATGCATATTCGTATGGTATTTGAGAAGCTGAGAGAAGAGAAATTGTTGATTAATTTGAAGAAGTGCAGTTTTGTGAAGAAAGAGTTAGTGTATTTGGGATTTGTAGTTTCAGCAGAAGATTTAAAAATGGACCCAGAGAAGGTACAGGCTATCCTTGAATGGCCTACTCCAAGGAGTGCTACTGAGGTAAGATCTTTTCATGGTTTGGCTAGCTTTTACAGAAAGTTTATCCAAAATTTTAGCAGTATTTGTGGACCCTTGACTGAAACAATGAGAGGGGATAGAAAAGAGTTTAAGTGGACTAATGGGGCAGAAAAGAGTTTTCAATTATTGAAACAAAAAGTTACAGAACAACCTGTTTTAGCACTTCCAAATTTTAATAAGGTGTTTCGAGTAGATTGTGATGCTAGTGGTACTGCAATAGGAGCTGTTATGAGCCAAGAAGGTAAACCTGTTGCTTATTTCAGTGAGAAGTTAAATGATGCCAAGAGGAAATATTCTATTTATGATCAAGAATTTTATGCTATAGTTCAGGCATTAAAGAAGTGGAGACATTATCTGCTTCCTAAGGAGTTTGTTTTGTATACTGATCATCAAGCTTTGCAATATTTGAATAGTCAAGGAAAGTTGAATCAGAGGCATTTGAAATGGGTTGAGTTTTTGCAGAGTTATACATTTGTTTTGAAACACAGGAGTGGAAAGTCTAATAGGGTTACAGATGCTCTTAGCAGAAGGCAACTATTGCTGACAGAAATGCAGATTGAAGTGGTTGGGTTCAAGGAACTCAATAATTTGTATCCAGAGGATCCTAATTTTGGTGAAGCTTGGAAAGCTTGTACAGAACCTGTTACTCTAGACAGGACGAAATGGTTGGATTTCATCATCCAGGATGATATTCTATTCAGAGGGAGTCAGTTGTGCATTCCACGAAGTTCTATGAGGGAGAATCTCATCAAGGAGAAGCATAGCGGAGGATTGGCTGGACATTTTGGTCGTGATAAAACCCTTGGTTTGGTTAGTGAGAATTATTATTGGCCACAGTTGTAGCAAGATGTGAAGAAGTTTGTATAGAGTTGCAGAGTATGTCAGATGGCGAAAGGAGTGAAGTAGAATACAGGGTTGTATCAGCCATTACCTGTACCAGAGAAGCCTTGGGAGGATATCAGCATGGACTTTGTTCTTGGTTTACCGAGGACACAGCGGGGACATGATTCAATTTTTGTAGTAGTTGACAGATTTTCAAAGATGGCACATTTCATTCCCTGCAAGAAGACTAATGATGCTGTTCATGTAGCAGAATTGTTTTTCAGAGAAGTAGTTAGACTTCATGGTTTGCCAAAGACCATAGTTTCAGATCGGGACACTAAGTTTGTTGGATATTTATGGCGTACATTGTGGAAGAAGTTGAAGACAGATTTGAAGTTCAGTTCATCACATCATCCACAAACTGATGGACAGACAGAGGTGGTGAATAGGAGTTTGGAAAATTTGCTGAGATGTTTGGTTGGAGATAAGCCAACGGGATGGGATTTGATTTTACCAAGGCAGAATTTGCATACAATAATTCTGTCAACAGGAGCACTGGTAAATCACCATTCCAGATTGTATATGGAGGTAGTCCAAGAAATGCATCTGAATTGAGGAAGATAGATAAAAGAGAAATAAGTAGTGCTGAAGCTGAGGATTTTGCAGAACACTTGAAGAACGTCCATGAGGAGGTGAGGAAGCATATTACCAAGATGAACGCACAGTATAAGGCTAAGGCAGACGAGAAAAGGAGGCATAAGGAATTTCAGGTTGGTGATGAAGTCATGGTTCATTTGCGGAAGGAGCGGTTTCCAATTGGTACATATAACAAGCTGAAAATGAAGAAGTTTGGACCATGCAGGATATTGAAGAAACATGATTCAGGAAACGCATATGAGGTAGAATTGCCTACTGAGCTAAATATTTCACCAGTGTTTAACATTTCAGATCTGACAGAGTATCATGAAGGAGGTGTTGAAGATGAGATCACAGCAGCACAGTGGAGTATTCCAGCAACTAGTTCAGACACTAAGGAGATTGAAGATATACTGGATAGTCGTGTTGGTAGAAGCACAAGGAACAGGACATATGAAGAATATCTGGTCAAGTGGAAAGGATGACCTGTTGAAGATTCATCATGGCTAACAAAGGAGGAGGTTAACCGTCTTGGTTTTCCTCTACACACCTGAGTCGTGACAGGGTCACTTCTCAAATTACCCCGGGTGTCTGATGCAGGAGCATCCTGGGTGTAAGAGCAATCTTGCATCACCCAAAAATATTTATGTTTTTATATTCAATAAGGGTTATTTTGTGCAGAGCTGCTATTTATGGAAAGTTACTATTTTTGGTAATTTTTGTATGTGCTCAGAATGATCTGATTTCTTTCTTGGAGGTTCATTTTGGTCATATAAGTCTGCCAGTAAAGTTTCATTGCCAGATCAAGTGTATATTGGAAGATATTGAAGATTTTCGGTATTGGCAGCAGGGTACAGAAACTTTGAGCTCAGTTTTGAAGGCTTTAGAGGCCCCGGATGAGGTCAAAAATTTGGGTGACAGGCGCTTGGGCCAGTCAAGCCTGTAGAGCGCTTCGTGGCGTTTCCGAAATGGGGTTATAATAGCCGATCGAGTTAACTGGTGATGACTTATGGTCTTCGGAAGTTGGGCCACCTGAAATGACGAAAAATAATTTTCTTCAAAAATTTTGTTCGGGTTTCAAAGGTTATCTTGAGCCGACTATGATGTAATGAAATGTAAAATAAATTAATTCTAAGTTTGGTCGGCCTTATTGGCTAAAATTCTGGAACCTTCCCAGGCGGTGAAAAATTGCCTATATAAAGAAGGCTGTATTATTGTCTTAGGCAATTCAGAATAGTTCTGGGGTAGTAGATCTGGGTAATAGTTCGAGGCTTTGTCCTACAGAATATTGTAAGGGAATGCCCATGTGGCTTTGCATATTGTAATTCTAAAAGTTTGTAATTCCACATTTGTGGAGATAATAAGAAGCCAATTTTCTGTTCTTGCATATTGTTGTGGTTTCTCCATTTCTGTTATGTGTTTGTGGTATTAAGGGGAGCACCCTTCATCACAAGCGCATAAGGAATAGGTTGAATAGGAATCCATTCATTGTTCTTGCGAACATGAAGACCTTCAATTTGATCATCTTGAAGAAAAAGTGTTATAGCACTTCCATCTGAATGAGGACTTAATCCCAACACTAAATCAGGCCTAGGACAAGGTGGATACAAATTCATTCTTACAGTCATCATTGCATCTTTTCCAAACTTGTCTTTGAAATAATCACTCTTTAATTGCAAGTTTTTAGCAAATAGACTCAAGATAATCTGAGCCACCCTTTCCACATGAGTGGCGTACCTCTCCAATGTATTTCTGCAATTCTATATTAAAAATGTATTTAGTAGTGATTAAAAAAATTAAAAATACAATGCAAATCTAAAAATTGAAATAGCTCTATAAAAGTAATAATAAAGAACTTGTAGTCTAATGGCGTTGTTGGC
Source organism: Chamaecyparis obtusa (assembly GCA_027943335.1). Lineage (NCBI taxonomy): Eukaryota > Viridiplantae > Streptophyta > Pinopsida > Cupressales > Cupressaceae > Chamaecyparis > Chamaecyparis obtusa. Next base: position 683,197 of record BSBK01007872.1, read on the forward strand.
CACAGAGCTAAGTTGACAAGTTTCTTAGGCATAAGTGCCAAAGCCATCAAGTCACCCCAGTCCACCTTCTGATTTTCATCAACCACAAACATATTACCATAGCCTTGAGGATCTCCTGCATGCGGAGCATACTTTTGCTTCTCTTCAAAGGAGAGACTAAAGAATTCTTTAGCCACTCCTCTAATGCGATCTATTAAAGAATGTGGAATTCCATGGTTCACAACCTAAGGATCACTGCACCATCAGCACAACCCCAAACCCAAATACAAAAAACCTATGTAGGTTCTAACTATTTATTCTGAAAAGAAGTTATATGATACCCGAAAGAAGCCCCACTCTACGCAGGCCTTAGAAAGAATGCCCATCTCCTTCTGTCTTCCATGTCAACTAGAGGAACTATCAAGAGAGACGAAAGTGGTGTTGAAGACGGCCTTTCATCTTCTGATCTGATGTATCTCTCGGGAATGTCATTAGGTTTTCTTAGCGCAAGCTCCTGCACACTTTCCACGGCAACAAAATCGCTACCCCAGTTTGGACTAGTGAAAGATTCACCGGCATTGGTTGCAGAGGAAGCCATTATATGCTAATTTGCTCCCTACCAAATGAAACTGATCAGAATTATCTTGCAGGCAATGAAGACCAAGTATAAATGGAATGGGAGGACACTCCTGTGATTAATATAGTGGGCATGATATGCTCTAATTAGGTAAGTGAATAAATAGGTTTGAGTGCAACGACCCGACCATGACTGCATTGTCACATCTCAACTGAAAAGGTTTGAATACGTTGCCCGCGAGTTGGATTGTCACATTTTGAGCAAACTAATTTAAGAAAATGTAATTATTTATCTTACCACAATAATTTTGGTAAATGAAGTTATTGTAAAATTAAGGTAGAGATTTGAAGTGAAAGTTAAGTTTGAAGTGTACATGCCATGTCATATTGTCTTCTTGACTTGACTAGATATGCTTTTATATGGAGGGTAAGTTTGAATATATAAGTAGCAATCCCACTCACTATTTAACAAGCATGTTCACGGGTAGTTACAATGAGCAAGTTTCATAAATCTATATGAAATTTGAGAAAAGAACATAAATATTATTGAAATTTAGCGAAGTTCAGCTCTAATTGAGTTGGAACACATTTCTGTTTGAAATGTCAAGCAACAAAAGGTTGTGGTTATGTCAAGACAATCATCTGCCTTCTTTTTATGGAAAACGCACATTGCCTTACATGTGGGCATACCTTGAGTAGTTAAGGTTGGAGAGATGCATAGATTTGCCAAATGTATCTTAATTTCAATCCTACACTCTTCGAACCAAAATTACTTTTAAGAAATTATTTTAAGTCTATATTTATATTTGCACTTGTTTAATTATCTTAAAATTTGAGTGGTTAATAATATCAAAGGAGCCATTCAATCAGTTTTTCCTCACTTTGTCATGTTCGATGATTTCTAAAGTTCACATTTACAATCATTTCAAAAAGTACATTTAGGTTATAATTTGTTCTTATATTTAAGTTTGATGTTTCATATGTTTCTTATAGACTTTTGTAATCTTTTTTTTTTTTTGTCTAGAAAGGCTATTGGATAGACCAAAAAGCATCTTGGAAAAAGTTTATATTTTTCCATTTGAGAGGCTAAAACCATAAATTCATAGACCATAGTAAGCCTAAACTCATTTTTTGGTTTTGTGGTGAGTCGGTTGATATGTGTCTCATCTTCACAACCAGTGAATTCAATCGTGAACACCCAAGTCTAATTGGTGATTATAGTTTGATGATGTTGAGTTTAATCGTAGGTACCAGATTTGCAAATCACCCTATATAGTATTCCCATTATGCTTCAAACTAACATTATCTATCAATGTAAAATACGAAAACAATAACAAATTGAAAACTATCAAGTCTTGAAAGAATCTAAATTGAAAGAATTGTCGTGATGCTTTTCAAAATGAATTGCTAATTTTCTAATTAACCCATTACCCTATTTTGGAGATTTTAAAATTTATGTTTTCCCCACCAAATCTTAGAAATTGTTAAATTGAGATTTTTATTAACTTGAAATGTATTTATTTTTGGGGGGTTTTCTAATAATGGTATCCTTGTTCTCCTAACAAAACTTAATGGTAAAAGGTTAAATTAGTCAAAAGTTATCAAGCTATTTTTCTATTGCATATGTTGAAGTTAAAAAAGGAGCTTCATTGGGGAACACCCCACAACGCAACGGTAAGTTGCGAGCCTCTCAATTGGGAGGTCTTGGGTTCAAGTCTTCTTCAACCCCTTGCTGATCTTGGCATCGGCCCATTACCTATCAAAAAAAAAAAAAAAGGAGCTTCATTTGTGCACCTTAACTCAAATCATAACTATTTTAGAAGGTATGATTAGAAAATATCTAATCATTTCAAATGAACAAATCATAACCCTAGTTTTAGATTTTTTTTGAAAAAGACAAATCTAATTGTTTATAAAAAAAATTATAGTTCTTAGAGTTTTAGTTGCAAAATGTATAAGAACATACAAATTGTTTCTTTTTGCAAGTGATAACATAAACAAGGTGTGTGAGTGGTTCATAAATATTCCTCAAAAGAAACAATCTCATAGAATGTAATGTTGGAAGGGTTACACAAAATGGACTTGTCAAAAAATTTGGATTAATGCAATTGCAAAAGGAAACTTTAATCTTAAATGGCACAGATATGTGTGAAAATTGAAATCTTTTCAAACTTCAAAATTTAAAAACCTTGATTTAGGGATAGGGTACACTATTTTTCTCTTCCACCTCATTTGTGGGCTCAAACGACAATTTTTTAGGAATTGCAAGTTGTGAAATGGTTGCTAAGACCTCATCCAAAGGAAAATCAAATCTATACTATCAACATTTCAATCTTTAATGGAAAACCCTCTCTAAGTGTCAAACAAATACAAATTAGTATTGATCAACAAAAGCTCTCATGTTGTAATTGGTGCTAAAACCCCAATAAAGTGGTTATAAAGATTGCCAAGTCAACTTCAATGATAATAACTAGCATACTTATATTTAGAAAAAATTATGTAAAATATGTTGAGAGATATCAAATTAAAAATTATTGTTGATTTATTTTAAGCACAATTATCTATACATTAAACAACAATTAGAGAGGTACATGTCACACATATGAAAATGCTAATGCTAAATATAAATCTCATTGCCAAATTTTTCAATATAGAGATTAGTCTAGAATTATCTTAGAAAATAAAATTAGATACTAATCAATCAATAAAGATAAACAATGGAAAATTTTCTTTTATGTGTAGCTGCAAGATTTCTCTAATTGCCTAATCTTAGAAATATAGAAAGATAAAAACTAAGTAAAATATAACCTGAAATAAACATATTTAAAAATGATAAGAAATATAAAAACTCATACTTAATAATATCAAATTATAATGGAAGAAGTGACTTTATTTAATTTTATTTAAATATTTTAACAAAATTTAATTTAATTGATTAAAATATTAGATTCTTATCATAAATATCTTTCTTATATTTTTTAAGTGTGTAATCTTTAAATAAACATATTTAAAATAACACAAAAGTAATGAAAAAGAGTAAAACTAGCATACTTACATTTTAAAATATATAAGTAAAATAACCTAAGAGATATCATATATTATTGAATGCTTATTTCACGAGGATTTCAATTGAGTGATCTCATTTGTCCTGGATTTGTCATCATTGTAAGATAGATATAGTGCTTAAACCATGGGCATATCAAAATTTATGGCTATTATTTCTACTCAAAAGATGGTATGGGATATTCAATCTTAATAAGGTTTAGTCAAGTAAATGTTAAAAGTATTAGTGAATTTATTTTAAAATAAATTTATGGTTAATTATTTATTTGTTAAAAATATAGTATGATAGATATAAAGATAGAAAATAAAAAAATAAGTGTCTTAATTTGTAAGGTTTGTAGGTCGATGTCATTAAACAATTTTTAATTTTCATTATAATAGGTAAGTAGATAACACAAGACAAGAGGTCCAATGTTGAATAAAATTATGTCATTTTTAATATTTATATATTTCTTGTTATGAAGAACACTTTTTCAAAATAGAGACAAAAAACTCACATAGAAAATCAAATTTTAAAATCACACTAAGAACCAATAAAATACAAAGAATAACAATCTAGAATTCAACATTACATATCTATATAAATTATTTTACTTAAATATCTACAATTAAAACCTAGACTTTAATCAATTAAACCTAACCTTTTAAATAAATTTATTTAAGAACTAAATTTATTTATATACAATCTTCCCACAACTAAACCTCTACAAAAATATTAGAGATATGAATACTTTATTTAGAAAATTGCATATGTGAACAAACATTAATATCATCCTTGTTGGATAGTTTAGCAGGTTCAAATATGTAAAATTGAAAAAATCTTCAATTTTGGAAGCTTCATAGTGATATAAATAGATCATGAGAGTTTAGATGGAAGGGAAATTTATTTTTCTTTTTTTACATCTTTTCTTATCTTTGATAAGAAGTAATAAAAAAAATTTAAGATCTTTTATTAAATTTAAGTGTATAGAGAGCATTTAAAAATATTTTAGAATCTCTAGGAGCATTTTAGAAACATGGTCTTATGAATTTATAGTAATGAAAAAGTTTTAAACTTTAAATTCAAAAAAAAATTAAAAATGTAGTTTTTATAATTTTTTTCAATAATTAATGTTAAAAATATAAATAATTATGCTTTTAGTATATTCAATGTTATAAAAATTGTTCATACACAATATATGATAAAAGGAAAAAAAAAAAAAAAGATTATGTATATACAAATCATAAATATAAACTTTAAAAAGGTTTCTATTGTTTAAAAAAGATTAAAACTTATTATAAAATGAGAGACATTTTTAATCACATGATTAAAAAAATAGTGTACATAATAATCTAAGATTAGTAAAAAATTTATGGTTTTAATTACACCGGAGGTGTTTCAGTCATATGATTTCATATGGCCACATGATTCAAAGAACTATTTACATAATAACCTAATATTAGTGAAATTTGTGGTCCTAATTAGACAAGAGGCATTTTTCAATTACATATATTCACATGATTTAGAAATGTGTGTACATAATAACACTATATTGATAAAAAAAATCATTACATTAGAGGCATTTTATTTTTTTGTTGAAGGTTCAGAGAAACTCTTCGACTTCCACCCTAGGCACAATCATGGCCTGATTACTTATTGTGTCAGAGCCATGCACTCAACAAGACTTGATCCCTGGTGGGCTCATTTAGAACTATTTAACTTCAACAGTAGCAAAAGGGCCCATTGACACCAAAGGCATTTTTTAGTCACATGATTTAAAAAACCCCACGTAATATTAGTAAGATTTATGATTCTAGATGTATCAAAACCATTATGTTTGAATGGTCTTGAATCTTGTTCATATTATAGTCATATAGTCGTTGGCATTCCATTATTGATGAAGAGATTGGAATGTTGTCAATACTTGATTATGTTACAAATATTTGGTGTATGTCCACTTCAATTTCTTCCTTTCCTTATATTACCAAGAAATGAATAAAGATATTGCAAATAATTGGGATTGGATTTCTTGTAACAAGTGACAATGATGATGGTAATTATTATGTACACTAGAGTATCTATAGCTCATTGCTTTATATGATCACCTCTTCTAGCCTTGGAAGCCACTGTGCTAGGTTTTATCTTTAATGTTGACCACCTATTCACTTTTGTTATCATCTACACATCACATGTTAAACAAATAGCATAATGGAAGGTGAAAAGGTAGGATGTTTAAGAGAATTAGGTCAAGATTTATCATTCTAGAGGTGCTTGTTGCATAGGGAGAAATTGATAAAAATAGGCATTTTCATAAAGATAATTTTTAAAGTAATTTATATATGCAAGCATTCATGGACAGATACAAGTCAAACCAAGATTGCACTCATCTTTTACATAGAACTAGTTGGATCTCCATATTCCTTGAAAGATTCATACATACATTCCATAACAAATTTCCTGAGTTTATTATTGTTGGAGATTTCATGCATATATGTGTTAACACTGATGTTTTGTCATAGATATCAACATATTTCTTTATTCTCTAGTTTGTTTAATGAAAAGTTTTGAATCAGTATGGATAGTACATTGAAGATCAGATGTTACAAAGTTGTAGAAGTTTTGTGGAATGTTTTTGCTTGATCTTTTTCAAGTTGCAGAGGTTCATACCAAGATTTGAGGAAGTTATGAATGATTTACTCAAAGATAGTTTTCTAGTTGTTCTAGAGGTGACAATGTTGTAATTTTTTGTTCAGTTGGGATTGGTTATGTAATAGTTTTGGTTTCTACCATGGTGGTGAGCTTAGGACATGGATGTGTGTCCTCATCTTAGATGGTTTGTGATTTGGGAGTTTGGAAGATATTTTTCTTAAGCGACAGAGGTTGGTGTCTAGTGTTCTTGATGAACAATGCAGAGATAGTTGTGAATTTTGAGATAGAGAAGTTTATTTTCTTGTTGTGGTATTTTATGTTTCTTTCTGATATTTCTAGATCATGTCCAATTTATTTTATTGGATTGCATTGGATTATGTGATCGAGTTTAGTGATTTTCCTATGGCGTGGGTGTTTTCTTAGCTGACTTGATGGATAGCATATTGCAAAGATTTTTGGAGTGATCTATGGATCACAACATGTTCATGGATGAAGAATTGGGTTTTAGTTGTGTCTTTGTTGATATGTCTTGGATCACATCAAGGATTGTGTATTACTCTCTGTAAATATTTTATAATTGGGTCCCTAGCTTACCTTGTAATATATTGATGTAATGTAATTAAAGATGTAATCTTTGTTATAGCGAAGTTGGAAGAGAATATGGAGAGATGTGTGTGAGAAATATATATCTTTGGATGCGCGAAGAGGTATGAGTGGAATCTGAAATTAAGCCAAAATAGATATGTACTTCATTGGAGATATATTCGCTTATCAAAGATGCTATCAGTTAGTTTATAAATCAATGGATTGTTGTCCATAGTGGATTGTAGTCCATTTGGAGTTGTAGCCGTTGTTTTGATTTGGGTTATTTCTCAAGGGTTGTTTCCCTTAGTTGTATTTGAGAAGTGAGCTCTAGGTAGTGAGCCTAAATTCATGTGCATTCCCCTATTATATCTTTAACAGGGTTATATCTACTATTACATCATCTAGTGGGTTTTATCCCCACCATGTTTTTCTCCTTAACCGATTTTCCACAAAAAAAAATTGGTGTTATGTGTTCTTATGATTGTGCTTCAGTTCTTTAATGTTCACATCATAAGTTAAGTATTGATAAGTTTTGATTTTATCAGAATTATTTTTAAAACAATTGATTCACCCCCATCCCCCTCCCTCTCAGTGGTGAGTGTTACCTTATTTCTAATAATTCTAGTATCAAAGCAAGATACTTTTGAAGCTTAACCACTTGATGTGATCTGGGATGGCATCTTTAAAGAAGGATAGTCTAAGATTTGATGTAAACAACTATGCTATATGGAAGGGCAGAATGATTACACTCTTGAGATGCATTGGACAATAGTATTGGATAGTTACAAAGAAAGATTACCAACCTCCTACAAATTTGGCCATTTCTAGTGCTGATGAGAAGACATAATTTGCATATAACATGAGATCCAAGGAAGCCTTGTTGAGGGCCTTATCAGATGTTGAATACATAAATGTCATGGAGTTGGATACCGCACATGAGATTTGGATAAAATTGGAAGAAATGCATAAGGGAGACTCTCTTGTAAAGAAAGAAAAGATGCAAATCATCAAAGGGAAGCATAAGCCTTGAGGATGCATGAAGATGAAAATATTCAAGCGTATGTTCAGAAGGTGACCGAACTTGTTTGTCGAATCAGAAGTGTTGGTGGAAAAATGGATGAAGATGAGATTGTTTCTAAAATTCTGAGATCCTTGCCTCCTTCTTATGACAACAAAGTTTCTACAATTGAGGAAATTAGGACCGTTTCTAAAGTGACCAAGGATTCATCGGTTGGTAAGTTATCTCCTTTTGAAATAACTAGATTCCGTGAAAATGTTTCTAAGTATGAATTTTCATTTAAAGATACCATTTATAAGGATAAGACAAAGTATGAGTCTAGAGAAATTTCACCTAAATTTGGATATAGATATGCTAAGGAATGGGAAGAGATTGAAGAAGAGGAAAGAAAGATGAAAGAGATAGAAGCCCTAATTGCAAAAAGAGTACCCAAGGGTGCAGGTAGGTATGAAGGGAAGCTACCTTTAAAAAATTTCTTGCAATAAGATTTGCCATTTTTCTTCTAGATATCCTAAGAGATTACCAAAGTATAAGCCCAAAAAGTTTCATCCTAAGTGTAACAAGAAATGTTATCTAGCTACTATTGATGGTGTGATTGGTGATGAATTTGAAAAGAGTGAAGATGAGATTTTCTTTATTTCTATTAGATATGAGAATCCTAACTTCTTGAATGAGGAAAATTCCCTAGCCACACATGTTGAAATAAAAGATGAATGGGTGATAGACAGTGGTTTCTCACATCATATAACTAGAGATAAGAATAAATTTATAAAATTAGAAAGGTATGATGGTGGAGTTGTCACATTTGGTGACAATAATCCTTATTTTATTAGAGGAAGAGGTTCAATTACACTAGATGGTAATAATAATATTGATGATATTCTATATGTTGACGCTTTACGCTTTGAAGCATAATATTTTGAATGTTGGATAGGAACCTAAGGATGATCCAAAAGGTGATAAATCGTGACTGTATCTTCTTCTATTCTCGTCATATCTTTTGAATGTGAAATGCCTCACTACTTTGATGCCGCATGACTAAAGAAGTGGAAGTTGTCGACTTGGTCATTCCTGAGTTTCATTCGGTAGATGAATTATTTCAGAGATTGGAAAAACAAATAAGACAAAGGTAACTTCTAGGTCGGCAGTGGATTTTTGTCGAGAAATATGTGCCTAGAAGTCACATAGGTATTCTAGAAAAAGATATAAATGAAGCTATTGTGGCAGATTTCAATATTACTATAGTGGACGTCAGTCCCTCAACTTATGATCAGGATGATATTCACAATTTCCAAATTTTCGCTGCTAGACAATTACAAAGAAAGAAAAAGGGAAAAAAGACGAGAAAATTGAAACAACAATTGCAGACTTTGACCTAATACCTCAAGTATATTGTAGACACATCTTCTTTTCCCATATATGCAATTCATTCTTCCACGGATCGTATTGATGGAGTAAATGTTGATGCAGGAAACACAGAAAGTATCAACAAATATCAATCATATGGAAAGGTGATATAAAAATGGGCTGAGTAGCTCAAAATGGGTGTATTAAATTTCATCAGGAGAGCCATGGAAATTTACGATGAAGTAGAGGTCAGGAAAGAGGCGGTTGGAAATAGTTGAGAAGTAGTAGGAAAGAAGAATCAGATTGGAAAGGGATCGTGAAGGATCTTAATGAAATGATGAGGATAGATCTTGATATCCTATTTCCCGAGATCTTTAGAACTGTAGAAGACAATCAATTTGCCTCTTGGTTCCAAATTTGGAATGAAAATTCATAATCATCAAGCAGATCTAAAAAGAATAGGAAAAACTCTTTGCTGCTCATGAACAAGTAAAGATCAAAATTTAGAAAGATTTCCTTGCAGTCAATCCAAATTCATCATTGAAAGATGAAATTTATACAACAGGAAGAATATTGAAAAACTGATTGAGAGGGAATTGTTTGGAAAATACAGCTTCAGTATTGGAACAACGAAGAACTTGAAAGGCATCTCAATGGATCCAGATCAATGTGGTAGCCATATTCTCAATTTTTGTCATGCATTGATTGGCATTTTAAATCGAGGTAATGTGAAGGCTACGAATGAACTATGTCATTATTGCCAAGAATGAATTCGTTGCCTCAACTGTGAAGTTATAGAGGACATACAAGACAATATCTCGTCTTCATCAGGATTAGATTGCGGTGCAAGGGACTTCTAAGGAAAAGATGGAATGGATTGCAATAAGGCAAAAGAAATAGCTCAATAACCAAAGTGTCCAACTAATTTTGTATGTTTTAAGTTGGACTTTATGTAAGTGACTTTTGTTATAAAAAGGCTAGAAAGTGGATTTTCATTTTGAAAAAGTTGAATGAATTGTTTCATTTTTTGTAGAATCTTGCAGGAAAGTAATTAACAAGCTAGTTACTCAGGGAGTTATTAGCTTGTTACTTGGGTGGGTAGTTATGAAAGTGGTTATTTATTAATAGAGTTTTTTCATTGTAAAAATGGTTCTGATTTTTTTAAAAAAATTGTACAAGGAAATTGAAATGATATTGTCTAGTAAAATAATATAAAGAAATTTTTTATGTGGATTTAATTTGTTCTTTATCTATCATTGCTAATTTGTCATATGTTTTGTTAATGGTGAGTTTCTCTGTGTTGAGTATCATTTGTGGAAAAGATTATTAACATTCTTAAAATCATTTGCTATAAATACATTAGTCTCTTGGTAACTTAATTCAAGTATGTCAAAGTTCATAGGTTTCTTGAAATTTCTTTGTTGATTTAGCATCATTATTTACCTTAAGTACTTTTTGATAAAAGGTACCTTAAAAATCCAAAATTGTTGATCATACGAGGAAGTTTCCCTTCTCAAATGCAAAGGAAGATTGCAATCAGGTATAGAAATCTCTCTAACAGATGGCATATTTTTGTAATGTTGTGAAATAGGCTTCACTAGTTTATATATGTAAACTAGGGAAACTAGGTCTATTTCCATGTCAAGTACATTAAGGAGAGTGGATTCACTTGGACCAGCCTCAAATCTAAAGGAAAAGGATTGTACACAAGGTGAATCTAGTCATTCCTTATTTGATTTAAAAATGATTAATGCAAAGATGTGAGGATTCAGAGCTAGAAGGTGCAAAATTGCCAATGAAAAGCATAAATAGATAGTCATAGAATAGATAATCACAAAACCAACCCAGATCTATAAAGGGGGTGTAGAGAGGAACTTCTCACATAACTTTGAACTAAAACAAGGATGTCTATGTCATTTTCAGTATCCTTGATCTACAAGATGAGTTTCTATGCCTAACACTGAATTTGAGACCCTAGAACCTTGTATATACTTCCTAATAAATTTAAAATGCTTATGGAAGGTCATTGGCACTACAATTTCCCCTGACAAAATACGAGGGCACCCCAAGTGTCTCTAACTAAAACTATGGCATCTCAGGCATCCTAGACTATGTTTTTGGTGCTAAAACTTTGGGTGAAGGTAAGTCTCTATCTTCTAACCACTTTTTCATCTTCTATCTCTATCAAAACCCTATAAATAGACTTGAATCTACACACAAGAGGGAAAAAAAATGTTTGGAGCTATACATAGGTTTTCCTTAGTCAAACCCTATGTTGGGGCTCAACCCTAATGTAATGATGAATTGGAATAGAAATTTGAATTAAATTGTTTGAATAAAAATGCTTAACTAAAATAGTTATAGTCCCAATTGATGATGCAATATTCTTAGGATAAGTCCTCTATGTGTTAATGCAATAACAAATTATTATGAAATCATAATTGAAGATGCCTTGATGTAATTTGTTGCTCCTTGAAGTAGATCTTCTCTTGAAGAAAAAAGATGTCTTGTCTTGATAAGATATTGTTATGATGTCTTCAGATGTAGAAATCAATTGAGAGGGATGCCTAATATAAGGATTTCAAAGTGGAAGCACCTTTTGACCAACATAGAAAACTAATATTTTGATTAGCGGTAGTTTTAGAAAGGATAAAACTAACATAATTATCCTCCCAACATTTTGACCAAAAAGAGAAGGTCAAGGTCGCCTTGAGTGAATTAGACGTAAATAAAGTAGCCCAATTTTTTAGGTATGCTAGATAATAGAGTCTATAGGTCTGAAATGCATGTTTATGGAAAAATATGAAGTTTAGATGTGAGAAACATGTCTTGAACTTAGGAATTATAATATAAATTAAAATAAAGAGCGCACCTATAATCAAGGGTCCAAATAATAAATTTTTTGATGTCTTAAATAAGAATATGACTCATTATATGAATTTAAATCAATAAAGGTCTGCTAACACATATAGATCAATAGGAAATACTAAAATGAGTGCTAGGAGGATATAAAATTGGACACTCTAATTAAAGGTTTATAATTTATGATGCTACAATTTTTCACTTTCCATTAGGTGAGTTAAAGAAAACATCTAACTTACATATACATTTAATAACATATTTTTGGAACCTCCACTAGGGACTTTGAATTCAAAAATAGTTCATAATAATACAACCATTTATTGTACTTGGTATCATCCTCCATCAGTGACTATGATTGTGTATCATAAAAATGATATCACATTTGTCCAACTTAATCTTAACTAGACACAAAAAAAAACAAGAAGACATTACTTCTCACCTAAATAGTTCAACTTTGAGGTGTAGGAGTTGTGAAGAACATCATTAACAAAATCAAGTCCTATAGGAACAAGAAGAGTTTGGATAATTATATAGAAGACTCCATCTAAGATAGAAATTGGAACTTACAGAAATAATTATAATATTTACAAGGTTTTATATTCAATAGAATCAGATTTTACAAGTACGAGGAAATCAATGTACAAGACCTCCTTAGAATAATCTTCCACAATAAGAACAATAGTCAATTAAAGATAGATTAGAGGAGATAAAAGAAAGGTATTCTTGACATTGATTTTGAGATCCTTCAAAGGATCAATTTATCAACATAATTTTCTTCTTCAAAAATACAAGTTATCTTGACTAGTGGTTCCTCAATATCCTAGTTTTCAAATATTGTCCAATAACATGAGACATTGCTAACTTTAGCTATAAACATTCATCCTCATATACACAAGTAATGGCTCAACTAGTTTTTTAGGAAGTAGCTATGGTGTCCCTAGCATTGGGGAACTAGTTACATGACTTGTCTCCTATGTCCAAAAAGGTCTTGCCAAAACTTAATGGTGATAAAAAAATCTCTACAAATGAGAATATTAATGCTTTATTTTCAGCATGCATAATTCTTAGAATCATTCATGATCATAACATATCCATTTAACTATTTTTTAAAGTTTTGACTAATACAACTACTATATGGTTATATCATTTTCAATATAGTTCTATTAATGCTTGGGCAGTCATGTGAAAAAAATTTGAAGATAGGTTCAAGAATGTTGAGGATGGACACATGATTATTGCATAATAAACTCAAATGAAAAAAGAGATAAATTAACCTAGCAATAATTTATGGCTCATTTTAACAAGATTATTAATAGAAGTGCATTTGAAAAGAGGCCCACAACGGAGATTTAAAAATGTTACTTCATAAACTTCCAAACTATTGATATGAGTTTCTGGTTGAGAAGATTCCAAGTATCCACTCTTGTTACAACCCAAGATATGACTCTAGAATTTGAAGAGTCATTGAGAGTTAGAAAGTAGAATAAGGAACTATAAGAAGGAAAGGGAAATAAGTAAATCCCATTACTATGGATCCTATGGTGTAAGACATGGAAAATAATTTTATTCAATTAAAGAAACAAGTTCTACCATAAAATTCTCAACCTTTATATCAAGATGTCCCAAGGAGGAATTATGTACCATATCAATAAAATAGACAAACAAAAATTCTTCCTCGTATACAAATATTAGTCACCAAACATCCATCTCAAGTAATCATAAAATAGCTTGTGTGTGAATTTTGATTGGCAAAAGATCACGATGTAACCTCATAGCCTAAGATGACTAGATAAATGCAAATGAATCATAAAAGTGAGAGGATAGAAGAATGTATAGCTCTAGAGGATTATAATATATAGCTATATAAGGATATAGTTTGGTGAACCATTCTTGCAAGATATTCACAAGAAACAAGCACCAAAGGAAAGCAGATAAGGCTACATGTTTAATATGGAATCCCCTCCAAAAGTGTGAAAAATATACCTAAACCCATCCTACATAGAAGGAATAATCAAGAAGACTTGATTCATCATGTAAATTTGAACAAGATATAAATCCTATTAATTCTTCTCCTTCTCTTTCTAAGGATTCATTTTTATTTTATAAACTATTACAAGAAAAAAAATACAAATTCCCAATTAGAGTGTCTTAAAACAAATCTTCATCAATTGGAGAATTTTTCCAATGAGTTAAAGGGGATTATAAGATATTTTTTTTAACTATCCATCAAGATTTAAATGAATCTTTGGATTATGATGACCCAAAATAATCTACCATAGATGATATTCCCTCTATTGGAACTACTTTAACTAGTAAGCTTGATGCTTTTTATGTATCTCTATATATAGCTCGGAGCAAGTTAAGTAATATAATTAATTCAAGAGATTAAGATAGTATCATCCCTTGTAAAGTAGCTCATGCTTTCTTTAAATAAACCTTCTTGAAAAGTTATCTCTATGGTTCAAAGAAAGTCCCATTTGTTGGACAAATTAAATATTCCTATGTTTCCTTAGATACACATCCATGGAATAAAATTAATATTAATATCCTAGTAGTTGATATTTCATCTATTTATGGTAATGTTGTTGAGTTGAAGCTTTTGATAGAATTTGTCCAATAAAATTCAATTTGATGGATCTCATGAATTGCTACTTCTAGGTGATAAGAAAGTTCAACTAAACCTTAGCCTAAAGTCATATATAGTTTGTTGAAATCAAATCATCCAACATTCAAAATTTTATATCTAGAGACTAGTCCATGTATCTATACTCTCATGTCAAAAGTAAAAGATGTGCCTCAACTACTTTCTCCTAATAAATATTTGGAGCTTCGAATAATATAATTTGATGGAAGCTCCTCATCTTTTGGTTTCCTCTCATATCCCCTATAGGAGAAAAGTTTCCTAAAGCATAGTTAGCTTTCTAAACTACCTAGAAAACAACTATATGCAAAGTCCCCCTTCTTGATATAAAATTGATGATTTGGATAAAGGAATTAGGAGTCAGATTCAAATTATTACCAAGACTTAATTAGGGTGTATCAAGGAATAAGTTCCAAATTGAAAAAAGGATACTCAAGAATTATCGAAACAAATTTTGGGATGATATTGAACACTTTCATGCTTTCTCAATACAAGTGGTCCTAAGGGCGAAAAACTCTATAGAAGAATGGGGTTTCCTTAATGTCATACATAGTTATAAGAAGAAACAGGAACAAAACATGATGAACAACTAACACAACATAATCTAAATGGTTACATAATATAACTCAAGTCTTAATTAAATAAAAATGGAAATCATAAATCACCATGGAGAACAAAAGGATTTAATAAATATACAATGTAGGTGTGGCATTGATGAATTTAAATGCTTATGCATGCTAAATGATCATTGATTTTACATGTGTCGGCATCTTCTCTCCTTATATTGCAAATCAACTTGTGAGAATTTTTCCATTAAAATTCTCTGTCAATAAATTAAGGAGGAGAAATTACATAAATAACAAGCAAAAAACCCTATCAATTAATAATAACTATTACATCATCACATAATATTAAATCAACACCATGTTTTAGAAAGATCACTATTTCAATGTGATGTAGTCAAAAATACTAAAATGCATTATAGTATGTAGATAATTGGAGGTTACGAAACATATTATTTATAGACAAAAAATTAATAGAAATAAAGAACTTGTGCACACTTTACTAGCATGTATTTTCTTAAATTCATGATAAAATTGATTGTCATTTATTGTCAATGATTTTGCATCATCTTTCCAATATTTTATAAATATAAACTTATAAAGAACTATCTCAAAACTTATTTTTTATTCACTAATTTTGTATATCAATAGAATGGCAACCTAGTCCAAGTGCCATAACATTCAAATTAGCTTATTACTCATATGATGCATATTGCACCAACTAGTGAGCTTCAATACTATTCTTGCATTTTGGCGAAGTCAGCTAATGACTTTTTTCCATTGAGTTGCTTATTCATGTAATATTGAATATATTCTAGATGTTTGAATTTCTTGTATAGGGTGGGGTGTTCTTCATCCACAAGGGTACTTGCAGGGGCCACTTCTTCATCTAAGCCTAGTTGGTAAAACATAGCAATAGATAATCTTGTCCTCTCCTTGTTTGTCACTGCTCGATGTTCTATACTCTTGTATCTCCCATTTGTCATTACCTATAAAGAAAATGAAATATAACATATTAGACTTTATAAATTCATTATATTAGAGACAACATAATAAATAGGCAAACTTACACAACATTTACCTCTATTAAGTCACCAACATTTACAACAAGTGCATAAGGAATAGGTTGTATAGGAACCCATTCATTATTCTTGCGGACGTGAAGACCTTCTATTTGGTCATCTTGAAGCAAAAGTGTTATGGCACCTCCATCTGAATGAGGACTTAATCCCAACACTAGGTCCGGTCTAGGACAAGGTGGATACAAATTCATTCTCATAGTCATCATTGGCTCCTCTCCAAACTTATCTTTAAAATAATCACTCCTTAATTGCAAATTTTCAGCAAATAGGCTCAAGATAATTTTAGCCACCCTTTCCACATGGGTAGTGTACTTCTCCAATGTATTTCTACAATCCCGTATCAATATTAATAATAGAATGCAAATCTAAAGCGAAATGATGTTTTCAAACTCAAATGGCCCTATTGTAGTAATAGAGTACCTGTAATCCGATGGCGTGGTTGGCCACAGAGCTAAGTTGACAAGTTTTTTAGGCATAGGTACCAAAGCCAACAGGTCGCCCCAGTCCAACTTCTGATCTTCATCAACTACAAACATATTACCATAGCCTTGTGCTTCTCCTTCTTGCGGACCATACTTTTGCTTCTCATCTAAGGAAAGACTAAAGAATTCATTAGCCACTCCTCTTATTCGATCTATCAAAGAATGTGGAATTCCATGGTTCACAACCTGAAGATCACTGCGCTATCAGAACAATTACAAACCCAAATACCAAAAATCTATGTGAGTGCTAACTGTATAATCTGAAAGAATTTTATGATACCTGAAAGAAGCCCCACTCTACGCAGGCTTTAGAAAGAATGCCCATCTCCTTCTGTCTTTCTTGATTATCAGAGGGCAAGAGTAGCTTTTCCATGTCGATTACAGGAACTTTAATGAGAGAAGGAAGTGGTGTTGAAGAAGGTCTCTCGTCATCTGATCTGATGTATTTCTGGGGAAGGTAATGTGGTTTCCTTCGTGCAATCTCCTGAACACTCTCTACAGTAACGAAATTATCCCAGTTTGGTTTAACGAAAAATTCAGAAGCATGGTTTGGAGAAGAAGCCATTTCTAGATGATAATTTGCCCTTCACAAAAGGAAATCGATCAGAGTTATCTTGTAGGCAATCAAGTATAAATTGAGATGGGGAGGACACTCCTGTGATTTATATAGTGGGCATATGTTCTCTTTAGTTATAATGAATAAATAGGTTTGAATACAATGCTCACAACTGTATTGCTACATCTCAACTGAAAAAGTTTGAATATGCCGCACACGAGTTGGGCTGTCACATCTTGAACAAATTATTTTTCCAAGGGGAAAACGTAATCGTTAAACTTACCACAGTATTTTCAGAAAATGGCATCATTGTCAAATTAAGGTAGAGATTTGGAGTGCACGTTAAGTTAGAAGACTACATGTTATGTCATATTTTCTTCTTAGCAAATATCTAATTAGCAATCTCACACACTATTCAATTGAGAATTCAAATGTAGTTGTTCACAAAATTTGAGAAAGTTTAGTTGGGAAAGAGTTGGAATGCGTCCTTGTTTGAAATGTCCGGTACTAATATGTTGTGATCATGTTTAGACAATCCTCCTCCCTCTTTCCAAAGGAGACATGTACATTGTCTTGTATGTGAGCATACCTAAGGTAGCTTAAGGTTAGAGAGATGTGCATATATTTGCCAAATGCATATTAGTTTCAATTCTACACTCTTCATAACACAAATTACTTAAATTAGAGTTTTTATTATAATTGTATATTCATATCAGATTGTGTTTAATATCTTAAGATTTGAGTGCTTTGTGATCTTGAAAGAGTCACCCAATCATTGTTTGCTCACTTCATCACATGTTTAAAAATTTCAGAAGTTTACATTTGTGATCCTTTTAGAACTGAGAGTCAGTTTAGGTTTAAATTTGTTTTCATGTTCAGTTTTATCATTTCATGTCTCTTATAAACATTGGTAACCTTTATTAAGTTTCTTCCAACTTTAGAGAGACTATTGGGTAGAATAATTAGACATAACATATCTAAAACCACAAACTCTTGATTCTCTTGCACCATTGTACACATCACCACTATACCACACATTATTTAGCTCTACTTGCCTAACTACCACCATATAATCACATTTGAGAGTATAACTTCAATAAACACAAGACCATTTATTGAGCTCTCTTTCCTAAGGTTATGAGGTTTGATAAAACAATGAGCATGAAGCAATGCATTTTTTTTGGCAAGATACTTCTATAGAATCCAATTAATGAAAATCTTAGGTCCATCAAAGTTTGCAGACCCCATAAGCTTTAACTTGATATTTTAGACTTTATTTTTTTCTCAAGACAATCGTGTATGGTATGATTGTGCTTGGTAGAAACAAGAACTTGAAAATCATTATTAATTTATCTCACTAAATGTCTAGGTCTATCAATCAATTTTTTTTTCTTAGTTTCATGTTCATTTTAACTGTATGGAGTCCTTTTAGAATTATATTCCCATTATGTTTAACAATGTTCAAGTTAGATGTTTCATATGTTTTTTGTAGACTTGGAACAACTAGGAAATATTTAAAACCACTCTCATACATTTGACATTATATAACTTGGAGGTCTTAGGAGACTACTAGATGCATCTAAAACATCTTAGTTTATATGTTATATTAAGTTGTCTTATTAGAACTTAAAACAATGAGTTTATAGATCATACTGACAAAAAAATCATGTTTAAAGAACCTGCATATCCTTTCAAGAGGGCATATCACTACCTTTTCATCAATTTTCCTCATCCTACCAATGGTTGGGGCATTATGCTACAATTCCTTATCCTTTTTTATCTACTATGTTGTATTTATTCTTTGTTATAATGTCACTTCTTACAATCATGATATCATATCAAAGAAGGGTAAAATGTGGACACCTAAACTTTTACATACTTGACCACACTTTAAATGTATTCCATTCTAGTCATTAATTAAATAAATTGAAATTATTTATTTAATTAATTTGTCTTTATTATTCATCTTTAATTAAATAAATTTATATTTATTTAAATAATTTTTTATCTCTAAAACCCTCCAAGTAAATCAATTAGTTAACAAATACTTAATTAAACTAGGCTAATTAATCTTTATTGCCATTTTTAAATAGTTAATTTCACATCATCATCAATCCTTGTCCATTTAATCTATCTACAAGGATAAAAATATAAACATGTCATCATATGACAAGTGTCCCTACCACCTAATGTTCACACATGTGTGAGCATGAAAAGATCACATCATAGTCACTCTACCTCTTAAAAATAGCATAAGGTAGTCACCCTACCTCTTACACATGTCATAAATTAGCTAATTTATTTCTATGTGTTGGCCCTTTCAAGAGTATCCCTATATATGTGTCAATGCATGTGTGAGCATACCTAGTTCTTATGCATATGACACAAGTCATTCTCATGCATCCAGATTATGGCACTTGTCACAGGGCTAAGCTCTCAATCCATATGTTCACTCTCATTCAAGCTTATCCATCCATTATACATTGAATCTTGGCCATTGATTTTCTCCATCAAAAATCTACAAATTGGGGGAGTTTCTCTCATTTTTATCATCCACTTTTATGATATGATTATGTTAGGGCCAAATAATATTCTATTTCCTTAACCAAATGTTGTCTTATTTTCCATTCAATCCACTTTATTCTATCATTATGTCGTCTGAATAATCTTCGAATATCCTAACTACGTTTTGTCATTTTCTATAATTGAACATCATCATCATCCTACATCATGTTACTGATGTAAGGAATCACATTTCATCCAACTACAACATCAAAAGGAGAAAATCAAGTGGAAATGAGTGCCTCTACTTCACCTCAAGCCATTAGATGAGAAAGTAAATGGCAATGTAATATTATTTTATTTCATTTTATCTATTTTGTATTGTTTAACATTTTATTGATCTTCAATAATTTAGAGATACATTTGTACAAGAATAGTTGTTTGCATAAGACTTAAAAGAATCTTTCCCAAAGGACAAAGATTAAGTATAATCCTAGTTTTCTTTTAAAATTTCATTAGTTACTATTATTGTTCACATGTGTTGAGAAAAAATGGTAATTTTTATATCATATAAATTAATTGAAAAGGATACCAATTATTATTTATAAATATAAAATTGTACTATTTAAAAATCAAGTAATGGGACTATAAGAAAAATGTACTTGATATAAAAAGTTTGTAATTTGAAAAAAGTTATATTAATGACTAAATATACAAACTCTATTAAATAATTTCACCTATGAATATAAGTACATATTTTTTACATACTAAATGTTGTATAGATTCAAAGATATAGAAATACAATGTGTATTAATCATTTTTTTCTACATTGTTAGGTCTCACCTCCTCCTTCCTATATTCTTGCTTTAAAATTTATTACAATTATGAGGTGCTCTTTAATGACAACATGGCAGATTAACAATGGATGTATATTATTTTTGTGTAACATAAAATGTGTTTTTAAGAAAATGTAAAAAATAAATCAAATTTTTATTTCAACTTGTATCCTTAATGTTGACTAGCTATTACTAGATTTTCTTAATATAGATACTCTAGATCAAAAAAGAAACAATGAGTTGTTAGAAAAATTAAATAATTTTGAAAAAAACTTTACATACCTCAGTAGGTATTCCACATTTTGTAGGAGAGACAAAAATGATGTTTGTTGATTTGTCACTTTTGGCTTTACCTCTACCACAATATGTCTCACACCTAGTTGATAGTTCAATATTTTGGATACATAATTAGAAATAAAATATGCAGCTTTTACTGCACTCAAAGATATCATTTTGATAGAGGTGTTTGGGGTCTTGGTAAAGGTTTTGTGTAAGAACCTTGTGTGTGTGTGTGTGTGTGTTATCAAAACTATCTACTATAAACTTGCACAAGAATTCCTCTTATTTAATTCTAGGAATTGATTTAGCATGTAATGATCATTTATTGCAACAAGAAATAAATTAATGAAGATTTCAAAACTTTGTATATGAATATAGCTATGAGTTATTGAATTCAAATGAATCCCAACATATACACGTGGCCCGAAGACCTCTAGGTGCCAAATTATGAAGTTCGAATGCTTCTCAAAAACCCACACACATACTCCTAGAAGCTTGGTGTCATTTCCTATGACTCAAATAGCTTGTAACTAGAATGTGGTTTCCATGAAACACCCTTAAACATTGGTCTTGCAAGATTTTTTTATGTGCTAGTTGTCCCTTATTTTCTCTGCAACTAATCCAAATAAAATACTATCATAAAAACCTCCAAATTCTCACCATTTGACAAAATCATGGCCTCTAAATGAAGCCATAGATAATTGTACAATCTCATTGGATCTTTCACCAATTCAAAGAAATCAAAAAACTAGAAGATTTTACAATCCTCCAAGAAAATGATGAAACCCTTGGACAAACTCTAGAGAATTCTCAAAATAAGTAATTTTCATTAATCAACATAATCATAAATGCATAAGTGAATCGATTTTCAACCTTGTCTTTTTATATTTATCTTCCATGCACATCGATCATGTGGCTTCTCCATCACACCTCACATAACTTAAAAAATATCTACTTTTAATGTTGGTTGAGTTTTATATTTTAATTAACTATTCCTTCCTAAGTCTGGCATCAAATTTTAAATCATATTAAATGCTTATAAAATGAAGAGTTGGTGTCAACTTAATACATTATAATAAGGCATTATAAAGTATAATTAATAAAGTGAACTTTATTAATAATTTAATAGTCATGTGTTCAAAACATTAAACTCCTCCTATATGTCAACTCTGAATCCATATATCCACTACCAAACCCAAACCCAAGTGCCCTACTAAAAGTGGTAATTGAGCATAATTGACTTACTATAAATAGTAAATCTCTAAATAATTGCTTGAGCTAGAAGTGTCAAATATCACACTGCATCATAACATATTCATGTTCTCTACTAAATATAGGGATATTGAATTTCCTAAAATAGACGCTTACTATAAATAGTAGGTGTGCCAAACTGAACCAAATAAAGAGCAATCCTAAACTCTTTCATCTTCTGAAAATGGAATTTACTTCTAGTTCTACTAACTAGGACCCTCCTATAAATTGGCTCAACCTACGAGGGATGCTAATAGGCTAATAAAAACTATAAACTATGTCATATCAAAAAGGGGACATTACAATCTACCTCCCCAATATTATTTATCCCCAAACAATCTCAAAAAAAAAAAATGTGCTAGTCCACTCGAATCCCAAGCGTAGAACTATGTAATTTCCCTATTGATACCAACTGAATCCTCTAGAACCAACACTATAATAAATAATAGTACCTTCTAAATCAAATAAATAATAACTATTGGTATCACGGGAAGAAACATGAACTCAAAGGGAAGCAACTTAGAAGGCTGAAAAGTTTTACTTCACAAAAATGTGCAAGGTGAACTATCATACATGTTATCTAACACATGTGCAACTAAATTTTGCATCTAAAAGAGGTCATGTATATTAGGATAAAAGGTAAAACTGTAGGCACTCCTTAGTAATCTTTGTCTAAAATCCTAATCATGTACTAGAAGAATCCCAAACTCTTGACCAAGGCCTACCAAGAAGAACATCCTCGAACTTCTAGTACTCAACTATGAACCCAACTTCATTGTGCCCAAATTAGTGAATCCAATAAATGGGACCCACCCAAATTGTAGTGCTAACCGTATCATTACTTAGATCCCAAAGAACATTAAACTCACATCCACTTGTACTATAGAGATAATAACTTATGAAGGCTTTTGTAACACTACCACTATCTCCATCTTATGCTAGGATTTTTACTTCCAAAAGGAGGTAAGAATAACTAAGACAATGGGGTGAATCATTTGTGTAGACCTAATAATTTTAATTCCACTTTAGCCACTTAAATATGAAAGATAAACAATAATACAAGATCCACAACATATAGCATAGAATACCAAAATCTTTTCTTGAGGAAACCCGGTTAAGGGAAAACCCCAATGGGAGTCAAAACCACTAGATGAATGTACTATGCTAAAATTACTTCCCAGTTAAGAGAAAATGGTGAACAAAGGATGCAAATGCAACCATAGGCTTATAGCCCAATCTGTAAGCTCACTTCCCAAAACACATTGCTCATAATACAATCTCATATCTGGACCTCGGTCGAGTTCACTGATCTATATTCAATTACAATAGGGTGTGTATACAATCCATTACAAGAGAACTAACAAATAGTGTCTCCTATGCTAAAATAGTTCCAATGAAGTACAAACTAGAACCTTGCATGCAGAATAAAAATACACACTCTCCTCATGTTCTCCTCTCACACTTACAAAATGATTTCTTATATATATCAATTACAAAGAATAATCAATCACTAGGTCGGCTAAGACCTATTACAATAAAAGATATAAACATTATGCTCAATCTCTAATATGATCCAAATCAAGTCCACCAAGATAAAGATAGGACCCAAATCTTCAACAATGAACACAATTGCATGTCATCAAGATAGCATCAGGAATCACAACACATTACTCCATCAAGTTGGTTAGAACCTAAATTAATAAATACCAGCATGCTACCAAAGAAGAAAATTTGATCACCTCAATCAATGTAAACCAAAAGAGAACGATCATCACATGATCCAAGAATACCAACAAGAAACATGAATATCATTCAAAACTTTCACATCATCTTTAATACAAAATCCAAACTCATCTCTACCTCTGATCATCAAGAACACTAAAAAACTAAGCTCTGTCAAAACAAAAGATAGCTTGGTGTACTCTGAATCATAAACAACACTAGCTACAAACACAATGATAAGGCACCATGTACAACCACCAGCTTCGCAACCTATGAAACATCAAATCCAAGACATACCAAACCAAATAATCATCCACTGTACACAAGAATACTATAATATCAGAGACCAACAACTCGATCATACCTCACTCAACTATCATCAAAACTTCTACAAACCTCTTTATACCATTTATAGACACCTATGAACAACAGCTCATGATCACAACTCAAGATCTTCAACATATCAGTTGATCAACTGAAATCTTCTTCACTAAACATACTAAACACATTGTTTGAAACAACAATTAGTATGTTGACACCAATGATAAAACATTAATATCATCACACCCATGTAGAAAACTTTGACATGCTCAAAAATATTCCAACAACATCACCCTTTAGCATTGATGGTAACATGTGTAGTGAAAATTTGATCAATGCACAAAGACAATACTATATCCACCTGAACACTCTGAATATCCAACTTTACTCGTACAATCTCTCCAAAGAATAATCACCTCTATTTTTCACACAATCTCTCCACCTTTGACATCAATGGAAAAGGACAAAAGACATAAAAAGAACTAAAATTTCCTCAAAAGGAAAAAGTAGGAAAAATCTCAATACCAAACCATAATAGCCACAAGACTAGTCCCCCTAAGGAGTAGTCCCCAAAATCATCAATCAAGTGAATGATATTCTGATAGATTTTTTGGACTGACAGCATCCTCAACGTCATTATTTTTTATCGATAGGGGCTATCACCCCAAGATTCTCCCTTAGATACTCAAATGTATCCTTTGACAAAGGCTTTGTAAAGATATCAACAATCTACTCCATGAATTCTAGCTTTACTTCCTTTTCACTAACTTTACCCAAGACATGATACTTAATAGAAATATGTTTTTTCTTTGAATATAATATAGGATTATCTAAGATATTTATAGCACTAGAGTTATCAAAGTGAATAATAATAGGTTCATCAATGTTTATCCTTATATCCTTCAATATTTACTTCATCCAAACAGCTTGATTACAGTTTATTGAAATAATTCCAACATCATTTGATATGTCTGGTCTAGAATGAGTTAGATATTACAATCCACCAATCGTAGATTTGTATAATGTCTGATTAGTGCAAGGGGAATCATCATCCTTAGTTAACTTACAACCAGTAACCATAGGAGTTCCTACCGGTTTTGAATCTTTCATACCAAACTTCAACAATTCTCTGACATACTTGGTCTATATAATAAATATTCCTTTATCCAACTATGTAATTTTCAATCCAATAAATAATTTAATTTCACATATCATAGACATCTCAAATTATTTTTTTATTTCATCAACAAAAACTCTACTCAACTCATCATTACCACCAATTATGATATCATCAACAAACACTTCAGTAATCAATACATTATCATCAGTTATTCTAAAATGTAAGTTACTATCTGCAGTACCCTTGCTAAAACCAATATTTGTCAAATACCTGTCCAATCTAGCATACCAAGAACTAGCAGCTTTCTTTAATCCATAAAGATATTTCTACAATTTATAAACCATATCTCCTTCCTTGGTTAGCGTAAAACCATCAGGCTGCTCAATATAAATATCTTCCTCTAGTTCACCATTTAAGAATACAAACTTAAAATCCATCTAATCGACTTTAAATTTTCTATGAGCTGCATATGCAAGAAGTAATCTAACAACTTCAAGTCTAGCTATACGAGAAAAGGTCTCTGTAAAATCAATACCTTCCATCTGTGAATATCCATTGCATACTAGTCTTGCTTTGTTCTGAACTATTTTACCATCTTTATTCGGCTTGTTTCTGGATACCCATTTAGTACCAATCACATTTGTATCAATAGGTCTGGGACAAAGAATCCAAGTATTTTTCATTTCAATCTAATCAATTTCCTCTCACATTTATTTTATCCAACTCTCATCATTACATGCTTCTTTAACATCTTTAGGCTCAAATTCAGATAGAAAACATGTTTCATCTCTAGCAATTCTTCCTCTAGTCTAAAGACCTCTATTCTTATCACCAATAATGATATCTTTAGAATGATTAATCCTTACATACCATGAAGTTTTTTATGTAGGTTGTGTAGAATACCCTTCAGTGTCAATATCCACTTCATTTTCCTCGGGTTCTTTCTACTCTTCTAGTCCATCCTAATTCTAATTTTGCACTTCTATAATCTTATTGTCTTCTTCATTCATGTCATACCTACAAGTTCTTTATGATCTTTTTATATTCTCATCAAATCTGATATTTTCACTTTCAACAATCTTATTCAGCCTATAGTTATAATATTTATATGCTTTTCTCTTTGTAGAATACCATATAAATATTCCTTCATGACTTCTAGGATGAAACTTTCTGATAGCGATGCTCATCTCTCTTAATGTAGCATTCACTTCCAAAAAAATTAAGATATTTCACTGTAGGAATAAGACCATACCATAGTTCATAAGGAGTCTTACTAGTTCCCTACCTAATCTGTACTTTGTTTAGAGTATATTCTACAGTGTAGACTACTTCTCTCTAGTAGATTTGTGGAACTTTTTTTGCAATCATCATAGTCCTAGTTGTGTCTAGGATAGTCATATTCCTTTGTTGTATGGTTCGTAGAGTAGAAGTTCATCTCTTCATCCAATGTTCTTCACAAAATGCATAAAACTTACCAAATGTAAATTCTAGACCTCTGTCGATCATAGTAACTTCAACCTTCTTTTGGATTCAGTTTCCACCATTATCATGAATATCTAAAATTTTTGAAAAGCTTATAATTTCTCTTTCAATAATGTAACCCACATAATCCTTGAATAGTCATCAACAAATAGCATAAAATATGTATCACCATAATAGCTTTTTTTCTTAGTAGGACCACATAGAACTATATGTACCAAATCCAACAATCCATTTGAAGTATATGTTTTATTCTTAAAAGTATACTTGCCAGCTTACCCAATTGATATTCTTTGCACATATTATTAGGCTTGATCAATTTAGGAAAATCTCTTACAGCATGAGTAGTGCTAACTTTCACCATATTATCAAATTTCACATGAAAAAAAAAATGTCATAACCAACTATCATCAATCTTAGCAATCAATCATTTATTCTGAATGGTTCTCAAATGAAATAGATTACTAGAAGTTTATGCAATAAGCTTCCCTATACTTCCAATGCTCTTGCAAATTCCATCCATGAATTCTAATTTGTAACCTTTATCCAATAGATTTTTAACACTCAAAAAATTATGGCATAAACCTTCAATATACAAAACAACATCAGTACTTTTTTTACTATCAAGAGTAATAGATCATTTTCCTTTAATCAAACAGGGAGCATTGTTACTAAATCTAACAAAACCACCATCATAGTCCTCAAGCTTCACAAACTTATCCTTATCACCAGTCATATGATGTGAGAATCCACTATCAATGACTCATTCATCTCTTTTAAAAACTCATGAAACCAATTCTTTTTTTTCATTGGGATTATCTTATTTAATAAAAATAAACACAATTTCTTCCTCACTAGCAACAGACTTATCATCAGTCACACCTTCTTCAGCAACATAAAAACATTTATGACCCTTAGGATGATATTTATTAGATTAATCTCTAATATACTTGTATTTTTTGTTCAGACATCTCGGTGCAATATGACCAATCTTATTACAATTGAATCATTTCAAAGGTAAGCTTCCTTAATACTTACCAGACCCATTAGGTAGTCTTTTCACAATCAAGGCTTCAAGCTCATTAATCTTCCTTTCTTCTTCCATGATCTCTTCCCAATCATTAGCATAGTGTTTGGATTTTATCTTTACAAAGATTTCTCCCTAGTCATACTTAATTACACTGGCTTTGAATGTAGTCACAACATTTAGAAGTTCCTTACTAAGTGTAGTCATCTCATAGGCACAAAGTCTTCTTTCTAAATCTTCTCTTGAAATAGGTCTTATAGTTCTCAATTCTTCAAGAAAAATAACTTTCTCATTGTAACATATAGGAAAAGATCTCATAATATCTTCTACAACTTCATTGTTTGTCAAGGTACCACCAATACATCTGATTTCACAAACCAGATCATTTACTCATTGTAAATAGGCTGAGGCAATTTCACCTTCACTCATCTTCATATCTTCATATTTTTCTTTTAGTCCATGCAACTTAGCTTGCTTAACATATGTTTCACCCTCATAAATAGTTTCTAATTTTATCCATACCTCATGTGTAGTCCTCAAACCATAAATGTGTGAATATTCTAAATCAGACAAGCCATTGATCAAGGCTTCCCTTGCTAACATGTTTTCCTTGAATTTCTCCTTTTCATCTGCAAAATCATTTTTTTTTAGATATTTGAGAGGGGGTGAATTAGTTAAGTCCAGTTATCCTACAGTTCCAAACACTTTTTGGTGTATAAAGAAATTCCTTCAATTAATTAAAATAACTCGATAAAACTTTGTTTGTGTCTTTCTGTTCATTAACCGAATACCAATAAATTAACTAGTGTATATACTGATCAAACCAGTAATTGTAATGTGTAAAGTAAAATAACAAATCATCACATCCATACACATATAACACTTTATTTTTAACATGGAAACCTTGTTAGGGGAAAAACCACCTAAGACCGGTACCCGAAATAATTTCACTCTTCTGAAGTGAGATTGGTTAAGAGCCAACCCTGTTAAAGGTTACAATAACACAATGTAAGGTGTGACCTTGTTAGAGGATTTATCACTAATAGGTCTCCATGACCAAACATTCACTATGGGGTCAACATGAAAACAATTAACATTCATTAAATGTCATAATAATAATTAAAGACTATTAAGTCCCACTCGGTTAAGAGATTCATCTATAGCAATGGTTAGAATGCAATCGAAATTGATCCGATTCAAATACAACTTCCTTTTG
This sequence comes from Chamaecyparis obtusa, assembly GCA_027943335.1. Lineage (NCBI taxonomy): Eukaryota > Viridiplantae > Streptophyta > Pinopsida > Cupressales > Cupressaceae > Chamaecyparis > Chamaecyparis obtusa. Next base: position 712,333 of record BSBK01007872.1, read on the forward strand.
CAGATTTTCATATCTATGCTAAGATAAAATACATCTGGCCAATATAATCTCTTCAATTTCTTTTTATCCTCCAACTTTTTTCTGCTTGATAATGCTTGGTGTTGTCTACAAATTTACTCAGTTCTATCTTTTAACCTGTCTCACCAACTTCATATGAATGCAATCTTCTCACGCACATTCCAGAATTAATTATGAAACTCTTGTCTCCTTAAATAGACATAATAAACCATTTTCTTCTCATCCGTAGATTTCTCCTCTTAATCTTCACCGTTGATTTTGTCGCTTTAGCCTTCTTTAGAACTTGTGCCTCAAACATGTTTCATTCTCCATCATCTGATCATCCTTGAATTTTTTCAGTCATTTGATCTTCATAACAAACTTTATCTTTAACCTCAAATCATCCATATTCATCCAGCTCATCATCTTTAGTCATAAATCATATATTTCATATTATTTCTTTCTCTAGATCAATATCATGATTTTTTGGTGACTTCTAACTCAATTAACATTGTACTCGGTATACACTACACTTACCCAGTGTACATTATTTTCAAATCGGTTTATACTAAGTTCTTCATTTACTGACCTGATAAACTTGTACATTCTTTATCTTTAATTCATAACAGAATCATGTAATACAATCAAATCACTAACATAATATCATAGACTTGTCAATAAGTTACCCAATGAATACCATATCCATATCTTTCTCATTCATTTCTTCTTCATTTTAATATCCCATTCCTTCACCATTATTTCTTTCTCTAGATATTTGTAACTATCATGATAAGTACAGTCAAAACTAGTCGACATCAATGACAATATAATAACTGATTTAATGTGTCACATATACCTTTCTAGCTTGGTGATTACCTTCACATTTTGTTCTCCAAGTAATCAATCAATTGTAATCTGTCAATCTCTTCCTTTCAAGTATTCAATCAGTTGTAGTATAACAATCTCTCCCTTTGGCATTGATGGCAATAATGTGAAATATGTCATAGAATACCAAACATCTATCTACAATGTTGTATATATGTTGTGACTCGGTAATCTCTCCCTAGCTTATACTTTTAATATGTTTAATCACTACACAACATCATTGTCTCTCCCTGCACATAATCTATCTTTAATGTTTCCTGATCATTTCTCTCCCATATCTAGATATTTCATGCAATTTCTCTCCCTTTGACAACAATGCCAAAAAGAAAATAATCATCTCTATAGTAGCCAAATCAATATCTTTGTTGTTTGGTTCAGATTCTAGTACCTTGCATGTATAGATATGCATTTTCAGCTTGTCTTCCTTCTTTCACAACCTTAGGAATCCCAAAGTGTGAACATCATCCATCAACATCATTAGATTTTCTGATAAAGTATAGGTTGATGCAACCTCATATCACCTTAGTGACTGTTAGACAAGGGATGGACCCCTAGTCTACTTCTCAAGTATTCAAATGTGTCCTTCAGCAATGGTTTAATAAATATATCAGCAACTTGCTCTTATGATTTCACATATTCTAATCTAACTTATTTTTCTTGAACTTGTTCCCTCAAATAGTGATACTTTATAGATATGTGCTTTGTCTTTGCATGCATCATTGGATTCTTATAAATATTAATAGCACTTGTGTTATCACAATATATTATCATTGGATCAATGATCTCCTTATTCATACCTTCCAATAGTTGTTTTATCCATGCAATATTTGAACAATTTGTAGCAATAGCAACATACTCTACTTCAGTAGTGGACTGAGAAATACATCCTTGTTTCTTACTTATCCAAGTTACCAATATTTCTCCTAAAAAGAATGCTCCACTAGTAGTGCTTTTTGTATCTTCAATGTCTCCATCCCAATCAACATTAGTGTAAAATTTTAGTTCAAAATTGCCTTCTTTCTTATACCATAATCCATAATTTTCAGTATTCTTCAATTATCTCAAAATTATTTTCACAGCATTCATGTGTGATTCTTTAGGATTAGCAGAAAATCTAGCTACAATTCCAACTCTATGTACAATATCTAGTCTACTATGCACAACATACATCAATTTGTCAATCATTGATCGATACAAGGTTTGATTTACCTCGGTTGACTTGGCATACTTTGTCAGCTTGCATCTAGCTACCATAGGTGTACCAACTAGTTTTTAATCTTCCATACCGAATGTCTTTAAGACTTCTTTGATGTATTTAGATTGTGTGATGTATATGCCTTCCTTCTATTGTAATATTTACAATCCAAGAAAAAATTTGATCTCACCAAACATCGACCTTTCAAACTCTTTCCTCATTTAATCAACAAAAAAATTGCATAAGTTATCATGACCTCCAAATATAATATCATCAACAAATATTTCAGCAATAAGAATCTTGTCATCAGATTCACATTTCAAATACAAATTTTTGTTTTCACTTGTTCTAATAAATCTAATACTTATGAGATAAGAATGTAGTCTTTCATACCATGCTCTCAGTGCTTGTTTCAATCCATATAATGCCTTGTGCAGCTTACATACCAAATTCCTCTGATTAGGATCAACAAAACCTTCAGTTTGTTCAATGTATACCTCTTCCTCAAGTATCCCATTCAAAAATGCAGATTTCACATCCATCTGATATATAACTTAAATCCTTTGTAAGCAACATATGCAAAAAATATTCTTACTCGTTCAAGTCTAGCAACGGGTGCAAAAGTTTCTCCATAGTCAATTCCTTCTTCTTGTGCATAACCTTTGCAAACTAGTCTTTCTTTGTTTCTTGTTACATCTCCATTCTCATTTAATTTGTTTCTGAATATCCATTTGGTTGCAATCACATTTTTGTCTTTAGGTCTTAGTACCAATGTCAATGTTTTTTTTCTATATCTGCTCAATTTCTTTATTGATTGCCTTGATTCATTCATCATTTTCCAATGCATCTCTAATTTTTTTATGCTCAAATTCAAAAACTAAGCATGTTTTGTTCCTCAACTTACTTCATTTCATCATTCATTCTCTTTTGTCTCCAATTATCTTATCTTGTGGATGGTGTCTTCTTACATACTTTGCAAGTATAGGTTCAGGTCTTTTTTCTTCAATGTGTTCTTCATTATCTTCATCAGTAACTATTTGTTGATGCTCGGTCTATAAAGACTATTGCTCAATAGCATTTTTTTTAAATCGATAATGCCAAACTATTGCTCGGGTAGAGTTTCAAGTTCTTCAATATAAACAAATCTACCATAGTCTTCCAGTTTCTTTTTGCTTTCTTCATCTTTCTTTTATGAAAACTCATCAACTCTCACACTTTTACTTGCAATCATTTTGTTAGTAGTCTTGTTCAAACATTTATAAGCCTTGCTTTTAGTATAATATCCTAGAAATATCCCTTCATCACCTTTTGAATCAAATTTTCCATTTCTATCATCTTTCAGAATGTAACATCTACTTCCAAATATTCTAAAATAACTCACATTAGGTGTGTAACCATACCATAATTCATAAGTTATTTTGTTTGATTCTTTCTTTAGTTGAACTCAGTTTAGTGTGCAAACAACAGTACTCACAGCTTCTCTCTAGTACATTTGTGCAACATCTTTTTCAATCATGAGTGCTCTAGCACAATCAATAATTGATATATTCCTCCTTTCAGCAATTCTATTTTGTTGGGGTTTCCTCAGTGTAGATACATGTCTCTTAATTCCATGCTCATTACAAAAATTAGTGATCTCATCATAAATAAATTCACCACCTCTATCTGACCTCAAGCATTTCAGTTCCTTACCACTTTCTCTTTAAACTTTTACTTTCTACCATTTGAACATTTTGAAGGCTTCAAATATTTCTTTTAAAAACATGACAGTCATCATCCTAGAGAAATCATAAAAAAATAAGATAAAATATATGTCTCCATAATAACTCTGAGTTCTCATTGGATCACACAAGTCAGTATGAACTAATTCCAAAATAGCAAGAAATGAGTAATGTTTTCTCTTGAAACTAGACTTTGACATCTTACCCATTTGACATTGTTTGCACATTGCATGGTCAAGTTTAGATATGCTCGGTAAACCTCTAACTTTTCTTTTCTTACTGATCTTAACCATGTTTTCAAAGTTCACATGACATAACCTCTTGTGCCATAACTATACATCTTCATTTTTAGCCAATAAAAAAGAATTTTCAGCATTGTCTAGATAGAATAAGTTGCCTTTTGACTGTTCACCAGTACTGATCAATTTTCCAATTTCATTATAGATTTTCACCTTTCTATTCTCAAATGAAACTCGGTGACCAGTGTTATTTAGTTGTGCTACACTCAACATATTATAGTTAAGTCCTTTCACCCAATATGTATTTTCACATTTGATCTTATTATTCAACAATATAGACCCTTTTTTATGCAGAGCCCTCTACTATTCCCTTAAGGAACCCAACTCAACTTAAGGATACAAGTGTCCTGGAATCACTCAAGGAGTTAGTCTCAACTCAAGGGTCAAATAGAGTGCTTTGACTTTAGACAACCAACACCTCAAACATTTTGAACAAGTTCACTTCCTCTGATCTCTTATGCCAACTTCTCTTGGCATCAACATTCAATCAAGGATCTAAATCTAGGTCTTCTACCAATGCACCTAGAACCTCAAATATACCAAATCTTCAAATAAGACCTTCACCCTTGTTATAACTCCATAGAACACCTTAACATGGTCCATATGCCATGTTTCACCAATCTACCAATTATGGTCAACGCATCTTCCACCAATTCACTCCAATAGCCCTTCTAGGCTTGTAGCCCTCACCAGTCATAAATCAGCCTTTTTTCTCAAAAATCCTCCAAACAACTCAAGAAAATAATGATTGATTTATACACCCTTTTGGATTCCATAAATCCTCTCCAAGTCTCAGGTTCAACTCCTTTGGACCAAATGTTAGATCCAATAACCTAGCACCCACCAACTAGGCTTAATTCACCCTTATTTACAAAGGAACTCACAAATTTATTCATCCCCATGACTCCAAAGTAAGAGAAAATATTCACTAAGGTTAAGAAGAAAGATATTCTCAAGGTTTTAAGGCTTCATCCCTCACCTACACTTCTAGCCACCAAACCCTTGCTTCTAGGGTCACACAACTAGGGTATGTTCAAAAAGACCTTCAACACTGTCTCCAAATCAAACCAATGGTTCCAACACATAATTTTTATACCATACAACAATATTCCATCACAAAATGTCCCCATCATTAAGTTCAATCACTCCCATTGTGACTAGTGCAAGACTGTCACCCAACAATCAGTAAACTACCACCTTTATGTGGCTTCCAAGCACATCACCTTCACATATCCCTGCAAAAACAAAATAAAGGATATATTACATTGTTGACACCTCCCACAAATTACATTGGTCATAGGGGGTGGGAGATTCAATCCTCTTTAGGAGACTACAATCCCAATCCCTGACTGTGATCCCAACCCAGTCACTGTCCCAAAACTAGTCAATTCCTTGACTTTAATAACAATAAAAATAGTGAAGTGATTGTATAAAAATGTAAACACAATACAAGTAAATGTTCCTACATCAATATATAGCCAAGATCACGTTCTATCAAGCATATAGATTTACTTTTACACTGATTGTTCCAAGGGCAAAGACACGGCTGCAAGAATTAGTGATGTTTATTGATTTGAATCATTACAAAAATGATCCCTTACACCTCCCACTCAAAATACCCTATCCATTCATGTGGATCAATATTAAAATAGACTCAAACTCCCAAACAAACTAACAACAATGATCTCTAACTACCCCAAAACTTTTCCTAAACAATCTAAAACTGACTGTCACATCAAAATGTGATTAAAATTTGTTGTCAAGTTGACAACCAATGTTTTCAACTCAACAACTTGAATATGGTATTCCCTCTCATGACTATTAAAGGTTCAAAACAACCTTTTAATCCACACGAACCCTCTCATGAGCCTCTAAGGCTTATTTTGCCATTTCTAGAAAAATTACACATTTGGCACTTTTAAGTGCATTTACAACTTCTTAATGGCTCTATTGGCCATGTTACATTCATTATAGACCTTATAGGTCTTTAGATCACTCCTCTAACCTAGGATCAACATAATGACCCCTAGTGACCCCCTAGGTGCACTTTTCCCTCACAAATGCCATTAAGGCTTACATAGCATCTTTGGTTGATCATAATATCAAATGATCCCAAATCATTACAAACATGATGAAAATAATATAAAATGACCAATCATGGTCTTTTACAATGCCAAATGACCCTAATTGGTCATGTTCCATCTCCCAAGGATCTTTAGTGACCCTGGTGTACTTCCATTTCTCTCAAGTTGATCTTGGTGCTCCTGAACCACTTTTCCTTTTACTTGAAAAGGTGTATCATTTACCATTTTTATAGATCCACCACTATAATGTTCAAGGTGTTCAAATTTTTCTTCATCACCAATCATATGATGTGTGCAACCACTATCAATAATCCAAGTATCATTTTTGCTAACCTTAGAAATAAGTGTTGTTTCAACATACATTTCTTCTTCTTCAGAATCCTATTTCAATGCAACAAATACCACTTCTCTATCTTCACTAGTTTTAGTCTCAGTGTCATCATCTTCATCTTCAACTAGGTAGCATGTCATCTTGCCTTTATCTCTATAGTCTCGATTGTCTCTATTGTCATAATGTCGGTTACCTTTATGATCTCATAATCTCTTATGTCATTTTCCTTTCATTAGATCTTTCACTTGTTTTCTCATCTTCTTTCCTGTCATGACATCTTGCAGCAATATGACCAATCTCTTTGCATTTAAAAAAATACCAAGGGTAGTTTACCTCTATATATTCCTTTTACTTTTTGTAATCTTCTATCCATTAATGCTTCAATTGCATCAAGTTCCTCCTCTTCAGCTTCACTTTCACTTTCATTTCTTATCTTATGGTTGTTGCTTGACTTTCCAATTTTCAAAGATGACATAAATGCAGATTCTACCATAGGTAAAATACTGTTGTCATAGTTATTTAGCTCAAATGCAGTCAATCTACCAATTAGACTATCAAGTGAAATATTATTACCATGGGTTGCTCTTAGTTCATGAATTATAGAGACTCTAATAGCATAGGCAGGTAACAATATTCTGAGAATTTTACTTACCACAGTGTTTTCATCAATAGTTCCACCTTCTCCTTAGATATAATTCACAACTTCCTTGATTCAATTGTTTTACTAAGTGATGTTCTCACCTTCTTTCATCTTCATATCATCAAACTTACCTCTTATGCTTTCATCTTTAGCCCTTAGCACATTCACATCTCCTCCATAAACTAGTGTAAGCTTGTCCCGCATCTTCTTTGCAGTTGTACATGTCTTAATGTCTTCAAATTAAGCATTTGATAAAGAAGAAATGAACTCAATCATCATAGCATTGTGTTCTTGTATTTCTTTTATTTGTGTGATAGTCAAAGGACCGGTGGGGGTTATGAACTCATTTTCCAAGTAGTAGAGTACATAATCTCCAATCCGTGATAGATATAACTTCATCCTACTTTACCATGTTGAGAAATTTTCTTTGTTCAGCTTTGGCACCTCTCTCTTATACATCTTGTGATCTTTTACTTAAGTCTTTCAAACCTCTTCCTTCAAGCACTCTAGCTTTGATACCAATTGTTAGATAACTAAGAAGGGGGTGAATTAGTTAAGTCAAGTTATCCTACAGTCCCAAACACTCTCTAATGTATAAAACAAATCCTTCAATTAATCAAAACAACTCGGTAAAACTTTGTATGTGCCATTTTATTCATTAACCGAATACCAGTAAATTAACTAGTGTACATATACCGATCAAACTAGAAATTGTAATGTGTAAAGTAAAATAAAAAATCATCACATCCATACACATGTAACACTTGATTTTTAATGTGGAAACTTTGCTAGGGGAAAAACCACCTAGGACTGGTACCCGAAATAATTTCACTCTTCTGAAGTGAGCTCGGGTAAGAGCCAACCTTGTTAAAGGTTAAAATAACACATTGTAAGGTGTGACCTTGTTAGAGGATTTATCACTAACAATTATCTATGACCAAACATTCACTATGGGGTCAACATGATAACAATTAACAGTCATTGAATATCATAATAATAAATAAAGATTGTTAAGCCCCACTCAGTTAAGAGATTTATCTATAGAAATGGTTAGAATACAACAGTAAATGATCTAATTCAAATACAACTTCCTTTTGCATATTTTCAGATCTATGCTAAGCTCAAAATACCTCTTCCCAATATAATCTCTTCAATTTCTTTGTATCCTCCAACTTTGTTCTACTCAGTTAATTCCTTTCTTTGATGCTCGATGTTGTCTACAAATTTACTCAGTGTTGTCTTTTAACATGTATGACCATCTTTGCATGAATGCAATCTTCTCACATGCATTCTAGAATTAATTATAAATCTCTTTTCTCCTTAAATAGACATAATAAACCATTTTCTTCTCATCCATAGATTTTGCCTCTGAATCTTCACCATTGATTTTGCTGCTTCAACCTTCCTCAGAACTTGTGCCTCAAACACATTTCATTCGATCATCCTTGAATTTTTTTAGCCATTTGATCTTCATAAAAAACTTTATCTTTAACCTCAAAATCATCCATATTCATCAAGCTCATCATCTTTAGTCAACAATCATATATTCCATATTATTTCTTTCACTCGATTAATATCATGATGTGTCAGCAACTTCTAACTTGATTAATATTGTACTCGATATACACTGCACTTTCTTGGTGTACACTATTTTCAATTCGGTGTATACTAAGTTCTTCATTTACCGACCTCGTAAACTTGTACATTCTTGATCTTTAATTCATAACATAATCATGTAATACAATCAAATCACTAACATAATGTCATATACTCATGAATAAGTTACCCAATGAATACCATATCCATATATTTCTCATTTATTTCTTCTTCATGTTAATCTCTCATTCCTTCACCATTATTTCCTTCTCTAGATGTTTGTAACTATCATGATAAGTACAGTCAAAATTAGTTGACGTCAATGACAATATAATAACTGATTTAATGTGTCACATATACCTTTGTAGCTTGGTGATTACCTTCACATTCTGTTCTCCAAGTAATCAATTAGTTGTCATCTTTCAATCTCTTCCTTTAAAGTATTCAATCATCTATAGTATAACATTTGTTACTTCATTTGGAACAGCATAAGGCTTCTTAGTGATCTTCTAGTATTCATCTCATGTCCTCATGCATATCATGTAGGTATTCATCTCATGTCCTCATACATATCAGGTAGGTATTCATCTCACGTCCTCATGCATATCAGGTAGGTATTCATCTGATCCTTCCAAATCAAATAGTTTCTTCCATCAAACTCCATACTCTCTTTTCTCATACTTTCTATGACGTATAAGGAGGGGGTGAATGAGTTGTGTACACCTAATAATTTTAATTCCACTTTAGCCACTTAGATCTAAAAGATAAACAATAATCAAAGATCCATAACATTTAACACAAAATACCAATATTTATTCTCAAGGAAACCAGGTTAAGGGAAAACACCAGTAGGAGTCAAACCCACTTAATGAATGTACTATGCTAAAATTATTGCTTGGTTAAGAAAAAATAGGTAACAAATGATGCACTTGGAGCCATAGGCTTATATCCCAATATGCAGGCTCACTTCCTAGAGAAAACTACTCATAATACAATCTCAAATCCGGCCCTCAGTCGGGTTCACCAATCTATCTTCAATTGCAATAGGGTGGACATATAGTCCCTTACAACAAAATTGAAAAATAGCATCTCTTATGCCAAAAAAAATCCAATGAAATAAAAAAATTTCCTTAAGTGCAGAATAAAAATATACACACTCTCCTTGCTCTCCTCTCACAATTGCAAAATGATTTCTCATTTATTTAGATTATAAAGAATAATCAACCACTAGGTCGGCTAAGACCTATTACAATAAAAGATATAAAAAATTATGCTCAATCTCTAATGCGATCCAAATCAAGTCAAAAAATACTTAGAGAGGACCCAAATCTTCAACCACGAACACAATTGTGTGTCACCAAGACAACATCAAGAATCACAATATGTTACTCCATCAAGTCGGCTAGGACCTAAATGAAGAAACGTCAACACGTTACCAAAGAAAAAAATTGATTACCTCAATCGATGTAGACCAATATCATGATCATCACACAATCCAATAACATAAAAAATAATCATGAATACCATCCAAAATCTTCACATCATCTTTAATAAAAAATCCAAACTCATCTCTACCTCTACTCATCAATAATACTAAAATATCAAACTCTATCATAACAAAAGATATATTTTTGTACTCCGAATCATGAACAATACTAGTTGTGAATACAATGATAAGGCACCATGTAACCACCAACTTTGTAGCCTCTGAAATATAAAATCTAATACATACCAAACCAAATACTCATCCACTATACACAATAAAATTATAACATCAGTGACCAGAAACTCAATCATACCTCACTCAAATTATCATCCAAACTTCCATGAACCTCTATAGACCATCTGTAGACACCTCTAAAAAATACCTCACAGTTGAAACTCAAGATCTTCAACATATCACTTGATCAACTAAAATCCTTTTCACTTAACATATTGAACACACTATCTGAAACAACAATTAGTATGTTGATATCAATGACAAAACATTAATGTCAACACACCCAAGTACCAAACTCTGACATGCTCCAAATTATTCCAACAAGGATTCCATGGATGTGATAACTCTACAAGTAATCCAACTTGCAACCACTAATCCAATCTATATAAAATGGAAAATACCCATCCTACAAAGGATGGTACAACCTTAAAGCCAATCCACAATTATGCAGCATCAAATATTTTGAGTGTAAATCAAAAAATTAGTGATGATTATTCCTCCCTATGTAGTCATGATAAAAGGCTCCCACCTCGGTCAATGGTTGACTATCATAGTACTGAATATAACCCCCTGTCATATGAATCATCACCAATAACACCTATAGTGGATGTAACTATAGGAGAATCTAATGCAACATGTGGTCTTTATTTCTCTCAATAGACGCACTCATCCCAACTGCATCAACTACACTTGTAAATATGATAAGTGTGGCCACATCATCCTTAACCTTCTCACAATCATAACCCGTGGACTTAGGAACATCACCAACTTCTACTATAGGAAAATAAATTATATTTATAGATGGTGAAAACTATGCTCAGGTGAGTGATCAACATCAACCTCAAATAGTGGATTGTCATATAAAAATGTTGTATCCATCTCAAACAAAGGGTTGTTCACAAAGTGAACTTCAATAGATGGCTCATCTTGTAAGGTAGAAACTACTAATATGACATTATCTTCACACACTTCTTCCAACGTAGTTGCATGTCCATCCAAAACTCAATCCTAGGATCTATTACCAACCACTACATCTTTTGATTTATTTTCCCAAGTCTGATTTATTAAATTGGATTTATTATGTCCTACATCTGCATCACATAACTCATTTCTAACACCCAAATCTTGAGTGTCTACACTAGGGAAATCCATGCAACCATCTTTCACACATGGAATGGTCATTATCTCATGAGTAGGCTCAACATTATGACTTCGATCATAAAAAATAGAATTTTTAATGTCCACTTCTTCCTTAATTTTTGTCCTCCTACCACCAAACACCATTTACATGTTATCATGAAAACCAACTCTTCTTGCAAAAATATTATGAGCTATCTTGTGATATTGTTTCTTTACTCAACCAGACATACTACATAACTTTGAATGAAAGTACATAAAAAGATAGAAAGATAAAACTTTCTTAACATATTGAGGTAGAGTGTTATATTCTTGAAACGTGATTTGAGCAATTCATCCCTTCTATCACCCATCATATCATGTTGTGTAACCTTCATCTGGTTTTCCTGTTTAATTTCCTTTAAGAATTTTTCCATGACTATTTTGTAAGGGTGCTTATCACTCACATGTCAATTGTGTGATCAATATAAAAAAAATTTATTTCCAACCCCAATAGGATGGCAAGAAATTGCTATAATACCACTGTAAGAATCCCAACAAGTTCTAACTCTCAACTTGTACTTTCACTCAACACATTTAATCAAACAATTGGCATACATGTAATGCTCTAATACCACTATAACAACCATGTTGATTCTACCCCTATTCAGTTGGCACTGCTAGAAGATATTTTTATAAATTTGTATTATTTTTTGATATTTTTATGTTATATATATATATATATATATATATATATATATATATATATATATATATATATATATATATATATATATATATATATATATATATATATATATATATATATATATATATATATATATATATATATATATATATATATATCAACTGGCACTGCTAGAAGATATTTTTGAGAATTTGTATTATTTTTGGTATTTTTGTGTTTTATGTTTGCGTGTGTGTGTGTGTGCTATTTTTGAAAATTTGTATTATTTTTTGGTATTTTTGTGTTTTATGTTTGTGTGTGTGTGTGTGTGCCAGTTTATATGTGTGTGTGTGTGTGTGTGGGTATATGTATGTATGTATGTATATGTACATACATATGTATATGTATATATGTATGTGTTGTATGGAATCAAAATTATCTATTGCAAACTTGCACAAGACTTCCTCTTATTCAATTCCAAGAAATCATTTTACATGCAATAATTAATTATTGAAACAAGATATGAATTTGTGGCAATTTTGAAACCTAATATATGAATACATCTATGAGTTATTGACTTCAAATAAATTGCAACATATATACGTGGCCCAAAGACCTATAGGCTCCAAAGTATGAAGTTTGGATGCTTCTCAAAAAACCCCACACGTGTCATTGGAAGCTTGGTGTCATTTCCTATGACTCACGTGCCTTGTAATAAAAATGTGGCTGCCATGAAACACCCCCAAACGCTAGTTTTGGAATTTTTGTTTTGTTTAATACTTGTCTCTTATTTTCTTTGTAACTAATTTGAGTAAAATACTATCATAAAAAACTCCAAATTCTTACCATTTATCGTAATCATGGCCTCTGAATGAATCCATATCTAATTGAACAATTTGATTGGATTTTCACCAGTTCAAAGTGCTCAAAACCCAAAATATTTTACAATTCTCCAGGTACAAACTCTAGAGACTTCTGAAAACAAGCAATTTTCATGAATCAACATAATCACAAATGCATACGTGAATTGATTTTCAACCTTGGCTTTTTATATTTATCTTACATGCAAATCAAGCATGTGGCTTCTCCATCACACCTCATATAACTTAAAACATATATTCTTTTGATGTTGGTTGACTTTTATAATAATTAATTATTCCTTCCTAAATCTAGGCACCCAATTTCAAATCATATTAAATGCCTATTAAATGAAGAATTGGTGCCAACTTAATACATTATAATAAGCTATTATAAAGTATTATTAATGGAAAGTGAACATTATTAATAATTTAATAATCATGAGTTCGGCTTATTGAAATCCTCTAAGAAGTCAACTCTAAATACAAATATCCATTGACAAAGCCAAACCTAAGTGCCCTTCCAAAAGTGGTAACAGGGCGGAATTGACTTACTATAAATAGTAGGTCTCTTTAATAACTACTTGAGCCAGAAGTGCCATACCTCACCCTGCATCATGACCTGTTCAGACACTCTGGTAAAGATAGGAACCTTGAATTTCCTAAAATAGACACATACTATAAATAGTAAGTGTGTCAAACTAAACCAAACAAAGAGAAATCTTGAACTCTCCTGTCTACTAAAAAGGGAATTGGCCTCCAAATTTTCCAACTAGGACCCTCTAGCCAACTAACTTAGCCTACGAGAGCCACTAATAGGCTAATCCAAACCACAAACCATGTCATCTCAAAAAGGGGACACTATATTTTGGTAATTTGTCTTTCAACCTACAATGGAATCCCATGAGATAGGCCAAGAGTAATTTGGAAAGACCACATCATAGTTGTGCGGATTGATATTAAAATGATTATATGTTAAGCATGTATATTTTATCCAAAGGGATAAAATTATTTGAGCCTCATGATAATCAATACATCTTGTCTAAATTTTTATGGGGTTAGTTTAATATATTAATTTAATATAATGTAATATTAATAAGTATAATAACATAAATATGAATAAATATAATATAAAATATAGGTAATATTAATAAAATTGTAGGTAATATTAATAAAATTGTAGGTAATATTAATAAAATTGTTGAAACCTATCAGACTTCACCACAAAGAGCTTATAGAGCTTGAGATTAAAAAGATGTTATTGTTAGAATAACTGAGAGGGGGGTGAATTAGTTAGATCAGTTATCCTATAGTCCCAAATACAAGGATGTGCCTTATAAAGCAATTCCAACATATTATGTAGCTCAGTAACATAAATATCAATCTGTCTATTCACTTTACTGATTACCAATTAATAGCTAACTCTGATTACCGACCAAATCAAGTATGTAGTATGTAAAGCATGATAGAAAATAATTATCACAAATAACACATAACACAATGATTTAACGTGGAAACCCTGTTAAGGGAGAAACCACTTGGGACCGGTAACCCAAAATAATTCACTCTTTTGAAGTGATCTCAATGAAGAGCCAACCCTATTAAAGGTTACAAACACACTATTAGGGGTGACCTTGTTAGAGGATTTAGCACTAACAGATAACTTTTGACCAGCATTTACTATGGGGTCAATAAGATAACAATGTACATTCTCTGAATGACATAGGGCATAATATAAGACTGTTAAGTCCACTCGGTTAAGAGATTTTCTGAATCAATGGTTAAATTGATACAGTATGATCTGATTCAAATACAACTCAATTGCAAATATTTAGATCTATGCTAAGCCCATACAAATCCTCTGATCAATAATCAAATTCACTTCTTTAATATTCATCAACTTACTGTCACTCAATAAATAGTTATTTGACGCTCGGTTAACTCTTCAGTTACGTTCTTTCACTAACCAGTTTGATCATGCATACATGAATAGTCTTCACATGATATCTCTACAGTCTTCTTCCTCTGGCATAGTTCCAACAATGAAACTCATGTCTCTTAAATAGACAAGTAAACCATTTTCATTTCAGCCATTAGATTTTGATGCTTAATCTCCTTCATCCATTTTGCCTCTTAAACCTTCCTTGGCAGATGTGTCATTAACTTGTTTCAATATCATCCTTTAGATCTTCTCTAAATTTTATTAGTCGTGGATCTCATAACAAACTTCATCTTTAACCTCGAAATCATAATAGTATCCAGCTCATCAAATTCAGCTGGTTGTTCTTATCATTTAATGTTTTCATCCACATTCGGTTAATACAAAAATGCGTCGGTGATAACTAGTTAGGCTAACTTGGTTGATATTGTTAGTTGGTATACACTACACTGGCTCAGTGTATACATAAATCTTTAATTACCGACCACATTGTCTTGTTCAATTTGAGTTTGTTACTTCATAATAGATTAATGCAACATAATAAAACCAATAGTATGAATTCATAAACTCATCAATAAGTTACCCAATGTTTTCCTTATCCTTATCTGTCATATCCATCTTTTTCTCATGTAGATATCTCAATTCTTCATCTTTTCTTGCTCTGACAGATGTTCAGATGTTTGTAACTAACATGATAAGTATTGTCAAGACTAGTTGAAATCAATGACAACATATTGACTGATTTAATCATCTTACATATCATTTCAATGTTCGGTGATCTCTAATCATTGTTTCTTCAGTTCATTTGGATATTCAATCAGTTGTAGTTCATCAATCTCTCTCTTTGGCATTGATGGCAACACAAGCAATATAAAAATATTTCATGCACATACCAAACATGTATTCTACAACTATGTAAGAAAATGATGTAGCTCGATAAGATCAAATTTAGTATGTTTAATCACTACAAAACATAACAACATTACAAGTGTAGACTCTCCCTATGGATTTGATCTTTTTAGTTCTCTTATTCCTTTTGTTCTCAGCAACAAATATTCAAGTCTATCCCTTTCTGTGTGTTCTTAGTAACTGATTTATCATGTAACTCTCTCTCTATTTTCATATTCATTTTCTCTCCCTTCGACAACAATGTCAAAGAAAACATACAAACAGCTCTGCAACAACCAAGTATTCTATGTTGTTCAGTTCATATCATGTACCTTCAGTGTACAGATAAACAAATTTATGTTCTAGCTTCTACAATCTTTCACAACCTTAGACAAATACCAAAGTGTGTGCTATGTGCATCAACATGAATGATATTCTGATAAGTGTAGGTTGATGCAACCTCCAAATCACCTTAGTGACTGGTAGACAGGGGACGAACCCCAAGTCTAGTTCTCAAATATTCAAATGTGTCCTTCGGTAATGGTTTAGTAAAGATGTCAGCAAGTTGTTCCTTTGATGTTACAAATTCTAGTTGTACTTGCTTCTCTTGAACTTGTTCCCTTAAGTAGTGATAATTAATAGATATATGCTTTGTCTTTGAATGCATCATATGATTCTTAGAAATATTGATAGCACTAGTGTTGTCACAATATATAATCACCAGGTCAGTGATTACCTCATTCATTCCTTCCAACACTTGTTTGATCTAGGATATATTTGAACAATTTGCAGCAGTAGCAACATACTCTGCTTCAACAGTGGACTGAGAAATGCATTCTTGTTTCTTGCTAATCTAAGTCACAAGTCTTTCCCCTAAAAAGAATGCTCCACTGGTTGTGCTCTTCTGGTCATCTATGTTTCTAGCCCAATCTGTATTGGTGTAAACTTTAAGTTCAAATTTTCCTTCCAATTTGTACCATAATCCATAGTCCTCTATTTTCTTTAGGTATCTCAAGTTTCTCTTTACAACAACCATATGTGAATCTTTAGGATTGGCAGAAAATCTTGCCACAATCCCCACTGTGTGTGCTATATCAAGCCTACTATGTACTACATACATCAATTTACCAATCATAGATCAGTATAGAGTATGATTTACCTCTATATATTCATCATCCTTTGTCAGTTTGCAACTGGTACCATCGGTGTTCCCATAGGTTTAGCATCTTCCATGACAAAAGTTTTAAGTACTTCTTTAATGTATTTTGATTGTGTGATAAAAATCTCATCTTTCTATTGTATAATCTTCAAACCTAAAAAGAATTTAATCTCTCCAAACATAGACATCTCAAATTCCTTTCTCATTTCATCAGCAAAAGATTTGCAAATCTAATCTTGTCCACCAAAGATTATATTATCAACAAATATTGCAGCAATCAAAATGTTATCATCAGAATCTCCTTTCATGTACATGTTACTATTTTCACTAGTTCTTACAAAGCCAATACTTATAAGATAAGCATGTAACCTTTCATACCATGCCCTCGGTGCTTGCTTCAATCCATATAAAGCTTTGTGCATTCTACATACCATGTCTTTCTGATTCAAATCAACAAACCCTTCAGGTTGTTCTATGTAGACCTCCTCCTCAAGTATTCCATTTAGAAATGTTGATTTCACATCCATTTGATATACCTTAAATCCCTTATGTGCAACATAGGCAAGCAAAATTTGAACTCCTTCCATACTAGAAATAGGTGCAAAGGTTTCACCATAATCAATACCTTCTTCTTGTGCATATCCCTTGCAAACAAGTCTTACCTTATTCCTTGTAACTTCTCCATTCTCATTGAGCTTATTTATGAAAATCCACTTAGTACCGATAACATTTTTATCTTTCGGTCTACGCACTAAGGTCCATGTTTTATTCTTTTCAATTTGTTCAATGTCCTCATTCATAGCATTTATCCATTCCTCATTTGCAAGTGCATCCCTAACATTCTTCGGTTCAAACTCACAAACTATAATGCAGTCAAGGATGGTGGATCCAATTAAGGACAGTCCAAACCTTGTAGCCAACAATCAACATAGCAGAATACTCAACAACACAACAACAAAAGAATTATTGAACTTTGATTTTCATTAACATGCTCGGTTGTAAGGCCTTTTGGGTTAGGGCCAATTACAATCAGAAACAATTCTGCAAGATCCACATAGATCCAATACAATCTCAGCTAGTTTAGCTTTGAAAATAATTAGCAACTGATGGAAACCCTAAGGCAGATCTAAACTTGAGCTCGCAAGCCTCCAAGAAATCTCCTTGTCTCCAAGTGTGCAAACCACTAGCTCTGCAACTACAAATTATCAAATAACAATCTGATCTACAAGATCATGCAAGATCTTTTCCACAACTTCGCTAACTCTAGCTTTCATAACCTCGGATCTGATTCACTAAGTCTTCCAAGTCATGAACTCCTATCGATCTCCTAATAATCCCTATATTCTCCCTAAACATCTACCCAACCATCCTATAAATACTAATCATCAGCCACAAGTTAGCTGGATGAAACCATTAACTCCCCCAACAATTATTAAATGCAATACAAGTCAGCATCAAAATAGCCTTACAAATATTTAATTCAACATGTCAGCTTGTAACAACAACTACCAACAATAAATGCACCAAGTCAACCCAACAAATCACACAAAACTCCAGTCGATAAACCAGAACTACCGAGAAATAGTGAAATAACCGAGCATGTCAGGCATCGTCGAGCACCACAAGCATCATCGAGTAACACTTTCACCGAGTGCTAGAGATTACTGAGTTCCTTCAGCAACTAAGCTTCCTTAAATGACTGAGACCATCAATCAAGGCTGCAACCAAGTAACACCGGCCAAACATACACCTCCCATGCAGATTCACCGAGTACCCTAGAATGCCCCTGCATCAAACACCCCAGGTTCAAAAAGATGTTCATATGTGAGAAGAACATCTTTCAGGATTCAATACATAAACCCTGAATTGGTTCTTCACATACAAGTCCTCCACTTTTTTAGCTTGCATACTCTTCCATTTCAACTTTCTCTATCTCTTCAAGTCTTTTCTTGACAACACACAAGCATGTTCTCCATACTAATCATTCATTTTCTCTGGATCTACCAACTCTACCTGGCTACCAATACTCAGACTTCTCCTACCGAGTGTTGTATCTAGCAAAGGCATCAGGGAAAACTTCATGTCATCCTTCTTAACAGTAAAAACATTTCTGACACAATCATACATAGATCTGCAATCATATTACCAAGGTCTACAGCAATATATCACAACTATTCATCTTCACAATTTCACATAACACAATATCCTTATATTGGCCATTCTAAACATCAATAAAGCATTGTTCTCTTACTTCTAGAGCATGAACATCTTGTAATCAGCCAATCCTATAAGGACGAGGATGCTTCATTCTATTCAACCCAAGTTTCTAAACTATGTACTTAGCAACAAGGTTATTAGTACTACCACTATCAATAATAACATCATAGAGTTTACCTCTAGAGTTGCATCGGGTCCTAAATAAATTACTCCTCTGACAAGGTTCCTCCTGTGTACCAAGAAATGTTCACTGAAGCAACAAGCTCTCAGATTCAGGTTCATTCTCATTCACCATAGTAGTTCGTTGATCACCAAGCTTCTTCTGTGTACATTCAAAAGAACGGTGTCCTTCCTCCCCACAATTATAGAAAGTACCCTTAAAGATAACTCTACCTATCTTCTTCTTTGATTCCATAGGTTTCTATTCATCTTCTACATCAGTTAGTTTATCCTTCACCGAGTGATCAATATTTTCCTTCCCTCGGGGATTACTATGTTGTTTCCTCTTCAACTTATCTTCTGCCTTCAGAGCATGCTAATAAGCATCTTCCACAAAATCAATCTTTAGCATACCAAGCTCATCTTGAATATTGAATCTCAAACCATTCACATACTAAGCTACCTTTTCCTTACCAAGCTCTCGGTGTCCAAACTGAATAGTAAGTTTGTAGAACTCCTTGGTATAATCTTCAATAGATAGATCCTTTTGTTTCAGATTCTGCAAATTCTTAAACAAGTCAAGCTCATAGTGAGAAGGTATGAACTTAGCTTTCAGTTTTGTCACCATCAACCTCCACCGATTGATCTTCATTTCACCTTCATCTTCTCTATCTCTTTGTAGTTATTTCCACCAAAGAGTAACATGTCCTTTTAACATTGTCTGTGCTAATCTCACCCAAAGAGGATCTTCAATTTCTTCCAGCTCAAAGAAATCTTCAAGTTCACCAATCCAATCAATCAAGTTCTTGGGCTTCAAAGTACCATAGAAAGTAAAAACTTCCATTTGGTAACTGCTACTTAACTGAGCTCCAGATCTAAGCAACCGAGTAGTTCTGTCTTCCCTGGATCTATCCCTCCGGTTATCACCACTAGATCCAACAAGTTCAAAGTCTTTAGCAACTTCCTCATAACCATCTTCAATACCAACATTCTGAGGTACACTAGCAATAGCTCTCATGATCTCATTGACCATGTCATTCTTCATCAACTCCATCTCAGATCTGAAATCTAATTTCACCTTCTCTGTAATCCTAGATTCAACAGTATCACAAAGATTAGAAATAACTCTAGGGTCCAATCTTTCCAGAGGCATCCTTAAAGATAAGAGAAACCCTATGCAACAAACCCTACACTGACCACCTTGTGACAATCTCCAATTTGTATGCAAGTCATATCTCAACCTGCCACCTTGAACAAACAACTAGGGCAAGATCCACAAGTTTAGTGCTATGGATCTACAATCCAGATCATATGATCTCTTCACCAACAAGATCAACTTTGCAAGATCAGCCTTGCTAGGTCAACCTTCACTCCACAAGATCAACTCTCGCTCTGATACCACTTAATGTAGTCAGGGATGGTGGATCCAATTAAGGACAGTCCAAACCTTGTAGCCAACAATCAACATAATGGAATACTCAACTACACAACAAAAATATAATTGTTGAACTCTAATTTTCATTAACATGCCTGGCTGTAAGGCCATCCGGGTTAGGGCCAATTAGAATCAGAAACAATTCTGCAAGATCCACACATATCCAATAAAATCTCAACTAGTTCAGCTCTAAAAATAATCAGCAACTGATGGAAACCCTAAGGCATATCTAAACTTGAGCTCACAAGCCTCCAAGCAATCTCCTTGTCTCCAAGTGTGCAAACCACTAGCTCTGCAACTACAAATTATCAGATAACAATCTGATCTACAAGATCATGCAAGATCTTTTCCACAACTTCACCAACTCCAGCTTTCAAAACCTCAGATCTAATTCACTAAGTCTTCCAAGTCATGAACTCCTATCGATCTCCTAATGATCCTTGTATTCTCCCTAAACATCTACCCAACCATCCTATAAATACTAATCATCATCCACAAGTTGGCTGGATGAAACCATTAACTCCCCCAACAATTATTAAATGAAATACAATTCAGCATCAAAATAGCCTTACAAACATTTAATTCAACATGTTGGCATGTAACAACAGCTACCAACAATTAATGCACCAAGTCGGCCCAAGAAATTACACAAAACTCCAGTCGGTAAACCAAAACTACCCAGCAACAATGAAATAACCAAGCATGTCAGGAATCGCCTAGCAGCAATGTCGACCAAGCACCACAAGCATCACCAAGTAACACTCTTACTGAGTGCTAGATATTACCGAGTTCCTTCAGTGACCGAGCTTCCTTCAATGACTGATACCGTCAATCAAGGCTGCAACTGAGTAACACCGGCCAAACATACGCCTCCCTGTAGATTCACCAAGTACCTTAGAATGCCCCTACATCAAACTAAGCATGTGTTTTGTCTCAACTTACTTTGGGTCAGCATGCCAGCTTACTTATCTCCAATGATTTGATTCTCAGGATGATGTCTTCTAACAAATCTTGCTAGCACTTGATCTCTCATCTACTCATCATTTTGTTCAGGTACAGTTCCTTTCTCGGTAGCTTCTTCTTGATTCTCAGTGTCCATTTGCTGATTATCGGTAGCATTTTCCTGATGCTCAGTAGAGTCAACCTACAGCTTCGGTAGATACTCTAGATCTTCAACATTTAAGTGAACCTACCATAGTCTTTTGGCTCCTTCATTCTTTTCTACATCATTCTTATCAGCAAACTCATCAACTTTTACATTAGAACTTTCTATCATTTTATTATTATTTTTTTTCAAACATTTATAAGCTTTAATCTTAGTAGAGTATCCTAAGAATATTCCTTCATCACCTTTAGAGTCAAATTGTCCATTCCTATCATCTTTCAGAATATAACACTTGCTACCAAAAATTTTGAAATAACTTACACTCGGTGTGTATCCAAACCATAACTCGTAGGGTGCCTTATCTGTGTCTTTCTTTAGTTGAACTCAGTTCAAGACATATACAGTTGTGCTAACTACCTCTCTCCAGTACATGTGTTCAACATTTTTCTCAATCACCAATTTTCTATCATAATCAACAATAGATATGTTTCTCCTTTCAGCAATTCCATTCTGCTCTAGTGTTCTAGGTGCAGAAACCTGTCTTTTTATACCATGCTCATTACAAAATTTAATGAATTCATCAGAAACAAACTCACCTCCTCTATCAGACCTTAAGCATTTCAATACTTTTCTGGTTTCTTTTTCTACTTTAGCCTTATACCATTTAAACAGTTTGAATGCCTTAGATTTTTCTTTTAAGAACATAACTATCATCAATCTAGTATAGTTTTCAACAAACAAAATAAAGTATCTATCTCCATAGTGGCTTTCATTTCTCATGGGACCACATAAGTTAGTTTGAACCAATTCCAAAATTCCTTTAGATGAGTAATCCTTACTTTTAAAACTAGATTTTGTCATCTTCCCTTCCTAACATTGATGACACATAACATGATCAGGTTTGGTTAGACTAGGCAATCCTCTAACTTTTCTCTTTTTACTAATCTTAATCATGTTATCAAAATTTACATGACATAACCTCTTATTCCATAACCATGCATCTTCATTTTTCACCAGTAAACAAGAAGTCTCAGCATTGTCAAGATAAAATAAGTTACCTTTTGATTTTCCTCCTGTTTTGACAAGCTTTCCATTTTCATCATAGATTGTTACCTTCTTTCTTTCAAATGACACTCGGTTACCTGAGTTGTTAAGTTGTGCCACACTCAAAAAATTGTAATTTAGTCCTTTTACCTAGTATGCATTGTCACATCTAATTTTATCATTTAATAGAATAGATCCTTTTCCTTTAACCATGCAAGGTGTGTCGTTACCCATTTTTACTAATCCTCCATTATAATGCTCAAGATGATCAAACTTATCTGCATCACCAGTCATGTGATGTGTACAGCCACTATCAATGATCCAAGTATCATTTTTACTAACTTTAGAAATGAGTTTTGTTTCTACATACCTTTCCTCCTCTTCAGAATCATCTTTCATTGCAGTAAACACTACCTCAATGTCATCATCATTGTCAGCGTCGGTGTCCTCATCTCCAACTAAATAACATGCCTTTTTGCCCTTATCTTTGTGATCTCGTTTGTCTCTTTTGTAGTGTCGGTAACCTCTATTGTTTCTTCTTCCATAGCTTTCACCACTAGATCGGTCTTTATCTTTTTCTTCCTCTTTCTTGTTGGGACATCTAGCAGCAATATGGCCAACTTCTTTACAATTAAAACAAGCTAAAGGTAACTTTCCCTTATATCTACCTTTACCTTTTGGATGTCTTTGGGACATAAGAGCTTCAAGTTCATCAAGCTCGTCATCATTATTACTATCACTTTCATTCTGTATATTATGTTTATTGCTAGATTTACTGATCTTTAGAGAAGACATAAAAGAAGACTCAACACTCAGTACCACACTATTATCAAAATTGTTCAGCTCAAAAGTTGTTAACTTACCAATCAGACTATCAAGAGTAAGAGTGCTACCAGGTGCAGACCTCATTTCATGAATAGTAGATATTTTGATTGCATATGCAGGCAACAAGGTTCACAGTATCTTAATCACCACTGTATCTTCCTCAATGACACCAACAACTCCTCAAATAGCATTGACTACCTCTTTGATTCAGTTTGTGTATTGTGTAATGTTTTCTCCTTCCTTCATTTCCATATCATCAAATTTGCCTCTTAAGCTTTCAGCTCTGGCTCTCATCACATTTGCATCACCACCATAGGCTAGAGCAAGTTTATCCCACATTTTCTTTCATGTAGTACAAGCCTTGACATCCTTAAATTCAGCATCAGATAGAGTAGCAGCAATCTCTATCATAGTAATATTATGTTCATGTCGGTCTCTCAACCGATCAAGATTTAAAGGTCCATTCGGTGGTTGTAAGTAGCCATTGTCAAGTAAAGGTATATCAGATTCTCCGATTCCAGATATGTGAGGTCTCATCCAGCTTTTCCATGTAGTAAAGTTGTCTTTGTTCAGTTTCGGAACTTCCCTCTTATACATCTTGTAATATTTCTGCTGAAGTCCTTAAAACTCTATTCCAAGCAACCAATAAGCTATGATACCAATTGTTAGAATAATTATATCAATTAAATATTAGGGTTAAGATTAGGGTTAGTATTAAGGTTAGAATTATAGTTAAGGTGAGCATTACAATTAGGATCAAGGGTCTAATTAGAGTTAGGGTTAGGGCGTATGCTTTAGAGTTAGGAGTAGAATTATGTTAATAGTTAGAGTTAGAGTTAATGTTAGGGCAAGGGTTAGTGTTAGGGTTACGATAATATTAGGGTTGTGGTTATAGTTACGATGTAGGGTTTAGAGTTAGGATTAATATCGTAGTTAGGGTTAGGGTTAGGGTCATCGTCACGCTTAGGGTGTGACTAAGATCATGGTTAGGGTATGATTAAGGATGTGGTTGGGTCTCTAGGAATATTGTTGGAGTTAGGGTTAACATCATAGCTAATAAATTATTGTTGGAGTTAAGGTTTTTATTAGGGTTAGGAGTTAGGATTACTGTTGGGATAATGAAATTTTTCATAATGAGGAAGATATACACGAAACCTTATATATATGTTTACTTTATATCAACATTATCAAAAAAATAATTTTTAAATTGATTGAAGATTCAGTTTATTATTGCATAAAATATAAAAATATTTGTAAATATTTGTCAAATAGTATTCATCTAAATATCTGCCACACATTTAGTTCTTTATATAAACCACAATTATGATAGGTTTAACTCAGATTTTGGTTAAGGTTAGAGTTAATTTTGATAGTTGTGGTTTAGATTTTGGTTGGGGTTAGGGTTGACATCATGGTTACCCTTAGGATTAGGTTCATGGTTAGGATAATGGCTAGGGTTAGGGTTTCATTATGGTTAGGATTGTAATTTACTTCATGATTAGGGTTAAGATATTAGCTATGGATAGAGTTAGAATAAGGATTATGATGAGGGTCAGGTTCATCGTTACGATTATCATTTGCATCATAGTTAGGGCTAGAGTTAGGGATAGGTTAGGGATTATAGTTAGGGTTAGGGTTTAGATCATGGTTAGGGTTGGGTTTGGATTAGGATTTTAAGTATATCTAGGGTGAGGTTTAGGATTATGCTTAAATTAAGAGTTATCATTATACTTACAGTTAAGGTTTAGGGTTAGGGTTAGTTTGGAATTATTGTAAGAATTAGGGTTTACCTCATTATTCTAGGGTTATTGTTAAGATTATAGTTAGGGTGTGCTTAGAATGTGGGTTAGGATTAATATTAGAACTAATATTAAGGTTAGGGTTAGGATAAGGGTTACGATTAGAGTTTAAAATTGAGGTTAGGGTTAGGTTTAGTTTTAAGGTTAGGGTTATATTTTTAGTTATGGTTATCATTAGGATTAGGGTTTAAAGTTATTATTAGAATTATGGTTAGTTTTAGAACTCTCTCTCTCTCTCACACACACACACACACACACATTTTAATTTTAATCCTAAATAAACTCTTGTAACTATAATTGAACCCCAACCCTAATTGGGCCCTAACACTAAACCTATTGATTATACGGTTATTATTTTATTTATTTGATATTTATACATTTGATTTATATAGAATGATTTTCCTAACCCATTCACCTAGGACATTTCTTAATGTGAAGATATTAAATATCTATTTACTTTAACTTTTTTGAAATAACTTTCTTTCTTTTTTTTTTGCTAATCCAATGTATCTTATACCCTATATAGTTTACTCCTCCTACATTTAGATTAAATTAGATTTTATTTTTTTTTGTATATACTTCATTAAGACCTAATTAATGAGTATATTTACCCTTTATTTATGCTTCATCACTATTCTCATGACAAGTGGATTGGACATTTAAAAAAAAAATTGTAAACCACTATCATTGAATGATATCATACATATTTTATTGTTATTGATACATTATTTGATCTTTGTGTCATTCAATTCTTCCTTTCATGACACTCTAATGACTTTGTGCATTTTACAAAATTATGCTTGTAGTGGAAAAGAAATGTATTATATGTTGAGGCATTGTTATATTTTTTTATTTTGTCTAATTTTATTTTTGAAATCTATTTCTTAAGAATGCATTTGTCTATATAGAAAAGTGTATTTCAAAATTTATCACTTAAAAAATATATTAAAGATAATTTTTATTTATAGATACTTTCCATAATTACATGATTAAAGACATGTTTCTATTATAATCCTTAAAAATAAAAGTTTCTTTCTTTATTATATTTCTTTCTAAAATCTAGGCTTCTTTTGCAAAATTCACCTCATCTTTCTGAAAAGATTGTCTTTATTGTGAGTACTTTAAAAGATACATTTTTTTTACTATATATTACTTCTAAAAAGTACTTTATTGATTGTGAAGATTTTTTTTTAATTCCAACTTCAAAACTTAATAAGATTTTTTTTTTAAGTCTAACTTTAAAACTTAATATTACATGTTTGGTTTATTTCAATGGGTTTCTGATAAACACACTTTCTAATTTTATAGGTTTATTTATGTTCTTAAACAACTCTCTGATTTTTATTTTTTTATTTTTTTTTGGGTCTTTACTTTTATATTTCTACACATTATGAGATCATAAAGCATGATTCAAAATGAGTCAAATATTAATGGAATGCATAATATATGATTCAAAGTTTTATAAATAATAATTAGACTCTTTCTATTTATCTTATATACCATTTAGATTTTTCTATTCTCATTCCTTCAATTCTTTATCAATTTTCTCTATTTATTTTAGTTAAACAATTTTGATTTTTCTATTTTTGCTTCATTTTGTAATCAACCAATTTTTAAAAAATTTCTATTTTTTTAAATGAACATAAGTTATATTTCTATTCTACAACCAAGGTTCAAGTCCCCACGGGGTCTCTCTCTACCGTGATGCTCAATGGAGAGTTGTTACCTTGACCCTTGATGAAATAGTGGGGCTTCTTGCCTATAGAGCTTACAACCAAGGTTCAACAATTTTTAGGGGTTGACCCCGCAGCATGACGGTAGTCACAAGCCTTGTTGATAGGGCGGTTCTATGTTCGATTCTCACCCTTCCCTGCATTGCCCTGCATAGTGCGCACGATGGACGATGAAATAAGCGGGCTCGAGTTTCAAATACAAGGATATGTTGGCGCCCATTTTGTTTGCGGGCACACAGCTCCATATGTGTGATGGTGACCAGTTCAATGCCAGCTTGGCGGTATGACTTGATGCGATGATGGTGTATGAAGACACTCAAGAGATATAAGGTGTTTGGCCCCAGCCACATGGAGAGATAAGGTGGAAAAAGTTTGTTGGAGAGATAAGGAGCTTCGCTTGGGTGCTTTGGAGAGATAAGGAGTTAGAATTTGGCAGTCGTGTCTTCCCGTACTATGAGTTGGCTTCCCGATTACTCTGAGTGTTATGTGGGTTATGTCCCTATCAGCAGTGGAGAAATAAGGATATTTGTTTGAAATGGTGAGATATGGTTGTGTTGTGTGGCGATATAAATAGATTAAGGATGTATCTAGGAGGTGTGTTCATGCTTCGGCTGCCAAATATTCACCACGGGGATGGGGTTCCCCATATGTGACCCCACTGGTTCAAAAGCTTCAGTCAAAAGTGATTACAGATAAAAAAAAAAGTTATATTTCTATTATAAATTTTAAAAAACAAACATCAAAATTTGATATTACTTAAAAAGACAATAAAACCTCTTACATGAATATAACATAAAATACTCACCTCCGCGAAAATAAAAATGAAGCCTCTAATTTTCTTTTAATTTTATTTTTAAATTAAGAAATAATTAATTTTTTAAATTAAACAAAAATTAGTTTTAATTTTCAATGTAAATCAAAAGAAAATTAAACTAATTCAAGTAGCGCTTTAAAAGTGTCAACAAATGTTGTTTTAGTTGGAGAAGTTTCATTTTCTTTTGGTTTAGTATTCTGATTTAGACCTTTAATATTCATTGCTAAAACCTTCCATACAATGTATTCCGCCCTTTTCTATTGGGAAGGAGATATGCAAAGAAAATGTTTGAAGAATAGTTCATGTGTTGCTGCAATAGTCATCAATGATGGGTCTAACATCTGCAAGATTAAAAGTGTTGATTATATGAGTGGATATAGTTATGACTTTGTTCTTGAAATTTCATTTCTAAATGTATTTTTTATGTAAAAACAGTTCTTGATCATACAATTCATTTTCATCCTAATCCAAATGAAATACTAAAAGCTAAATCTAAATACAATACTAAATTTAAATTAATACTAAATACTACATTTAAATCTAAATGTGAATACAACATTTAAATCTAAATCTAAAAAGAACATTTCAATATATATCTAAAAACAACATTTAAATATATATATCTAAATCTAAATACAAAATTAAATCTAATTTTAAATCTAAATAGAACATTTCAAAAATAAATAAATAAATAATTTTTAAAACGAAATCTACAAAATAAATATCTCACTTTGAAATGTGATATGTGGTCGTTCTTGAAATCTCATCCAAATCTCTCTCGCTCCAAATCTTTCTCTTTGTAAAATAAAAAATGAAATGAGCAAAAGCTCTTTTATAATCTCAAAGGGTCGTGTATAGACGTCTCTCGACTTAATAACAATACAACTGATGCAACTCCGTAACGGAATATTTTACACCCAAACGGAAAAAGGCCAACTAAATTCACCCTGACTTGCAAAGCCTAACGGAAAATTATGAACAGTTGTGTCCACTAGTAAAAGGAGCTCCTCGCAGGGTTTGAACCCGCGATCAAGGGGCGGAAATAAATAAAAAGGGGAAGCTTTCGACAAATTGTTTAAAATATATTACAGTTTTACATGATAGATCGTGAAATAGACTGGAACATCAATTTTTTTTCTAGTAGTTGTCAGGGAAATCAATTTTAAATCCTTGGCGTATCGGGGAAGATTATTTTGGTGGGAAACAGAACTGTGAAAGAGAAGTTGGACGGCGATTTAACTAGACATGGGCCCTCTCAGAGTCTCAACAAACAGCCAACGGTGTTTCAATTTGTTTGATGTACATATGTTTTTTGTTTTGTTTTTTCTTGTTGTGCTTTTCGGTCTTTTTTTATGAGCAACAATCTGTCAAATCCAGCTGTTTTTTCCTTTTTTGGTTTATGAAAAATACCTATTACCGGCGGTTCAACTTTTCAGCATGCAGCGATTTTTCTGTCTTTTGGCGTGAAAAATAGCCGTCAGATACGTTGAATATGTGCAGGTTTTGGAAATGTCTGTAACCGGTTTTCCTGGATGAATCGTCTAAATATTTGTTCCGTACAATTATTTTAGACTTTTATAAAGATCAAAAACCATTAAAAACTCCATTAACTCCACTTTTCTGCTTTAATATGGAATATACAGGGTGCCGTGTCGTACTTTAATGGATGACAGTGCCGTAATTTAAAACTGTCACGCAATTTGGGTAGTTTTTTAAAGCTCCAAAAGTTTGAAGGTTTGGAAAATTTCTTGTGCATTACAGTGAACTTCAATTTAATGTTCGACAGAAAGGAAAGCTGTATTTTATTTTACCTTAAATGTCGTGAGCATGAAAATTATAGGGGTTTAAAGTGAAAGGGAAATTTAGTGTTAATTCTGCTGTCGTATGCAGGTAAAAATAACTTGGATTTGTACATAGGCCTTGATTTACTTTTCAGAGCCAAATTAAGTCCTTAAAGTAGCAGGGTTCATTATTCGTCTGCTTTCAATTTTCCTACATTAGCCTGTACTGAAAAGAAATCCTGTCATTTTGCAGAGCCTGCCGACGCTTTGCCTGCTTAAAAACTGTAACGCGATTTAATTTGAAGCTTTAAGGTTTCTACAGCAGGTTTTAATCTTTTCAGAGCATTAGTTAATTACAGCTTCATCGCCTTACAGTTACCATGAGTAACTTTTTGTTCGACAGAGCATAAAGATATTATTTTACCTATGCAAATCGTAGGGATCTGTAAAGTTAACGCAAAATTTAGTGTTAATTTTACTGTAGTACTTGAAACTGTACGTACGGCCCGGTTTTCTTCTGAGAGCCAATTTAAAGTGGCAGAGTCGTCATTCCTCTGCTTTCAATTTCCCTACAGTAGCCTGCGCTTCAAGGAGATTCTCTCATTTTGCACAGCTTGCCAATGCTTTGCCTGCTTTGAACATGTAAGCCGATTTAATTTGAAGCTTTAATGTTTCTGTAGCAGATTTTAATCTTTTTGGAGCATAGTTAATGACAGGTTCAGCGCCTTACAGTTACCCTGAGCAACTATTTGTTCGACAGAGGAGAAAGATTTTCTTTTATTTCTAATGTCGTTCGCGTTGAAATTATAGGGATTTGTAAAGTTAACCGGAAATTTAGTGTTAATTTTTATGTTGTTTGCAGTAAAACTCACGTGGATTTGTACAAACGGCGAGTTTTACTGCTCAGAGCCGCCTTAAAGTAGCAGGTGTCGTTATTCCTCTGCTTTCAATTTTCCTCCATTAGCCTGTACTCAAGGAAAATCTCTCATTTTGCAGACGCTGACAATGCTTTGCCTGTTCTGAACTTGTAACTCGATTTAATTTGGAGCTTTAAGGTTTCTGCATCAGGTTTTAAATTTTTCAGAGCATTAGTTATGACAGCTTCAATTCCTTACAGTCGCCCTGGGAAACTATTTTGGAAGGACATTGTATCTGTCGAATAATTTGTAAGCTCTGCTTTTAACGACTTTTGTTTCTTCGTGGGACTCGAACTCGGGACCATTGATGGTGCCCGCACAGAACTTGCTGCCTGTCTTGGCTGTTACACTCAGTAATATTTGGCAATTAGTTTAACTTTGACGATTGGGGTAGAAGGTATCAGTATTTGGAGTAGGGAAAAGTATAAGTATTCCTTATATTGGATTCCAACGTTGTTTTTTTTTGTCATTATATGTAATTCAATTGTTTGAAGATTAGGTTTTGGCTTATGGATATTAATAATGCACATTGTAGGAATTCTTGTGTAAAAGGGGTAAAAAATGGTCATTTCAAAGTGTCCACCAATATATGACCCTATTGCGTCAATAATGGTTCACTCAAAATATGTCCCAAATATCCATTATTGATACATAAATGATCAACTATTAGATCATGTGAAATTAATTAAGTGAATGGTTATGAGAGTCACTACGACAATAAGTGAGCCTTAATAGAACCTCGATTTGTTTGAAGGAAGACTTTCAAACAATAGTTTTTTCTTCCAAATTAAATTATTTTGATAATCATATAGATTTTAAAGATAACATATTTGATTTATTTATTATATATAATTATAGTGGTACAATTTGTGTATTTATATAATTTTTATTTAAATTTAAATTTGTATTGATAAAATGGTTTAATATTATTATTTAATAAATAATTTTCTTATTTGAATTTATATCTATTATCTATTTTTAATTACATTTCTTCTATTCCACCTTATTATTTATTTTGCATATATATCTATTCTTTGACATTTATTATGATTCATTTTCTATCTAAATATTAGATCAATCTCACGCCTATAAATTTGATCTTCAAAATTCAAAAATTAATATAAGTTTGAATTAAAACATTTTGACTCATATTCCCTAATTTATTTTTTAAAATGGTATAATAATTATACATAATTTAACATTTGAAAAGTTGATGCGAAAAAAAAAAATGCATTCGAATGAGAAGCTCAAATCTTATAAACATGGAATTTGGAAATCTAATGTCTACATTATATATACCTTTTTACCAAGTACATTTCAACTTATGTTTATATAGGTTATAAAAGTATCATTTTTTATTTATATTATTTCTATAAGATTTTTTTTATCAAATGTTTTAGTTTTGAAAATAAATATATTCTTAAAAAATATTCACTTCTTCTAATTACATTAAATGACATATATGATTGAAGTTAACCATAAAATACATATTAAATAAATTATTTTACTAAATTTTTAGAACATTCTCAATCATAAACAATGTATGACACAAGTCTATCTTCCTTCAATATTTTAATTAAGAAACATTATCCACAAAACTACATAATTCACAATATACAAATGAGTCAATCATAAAATATATTATAATACAAATTATTACTCGCATATTGAAAAACCAACCATACCTGATTTGGATTGAAGAGACTTCAATTCGAAAGTTGGCCGTCTCATGGACCAAACTGCTAAGTTGGCTCATGAAGAGGCGAGAACAAAAATAGTTCCCTTAAGGAATGAGAACACAGATGCCAGTCTACTTGCTAAGGTGGCTCATGAAGGGGCAAGAAAAGAATTAGTTCCATTGAGGAATGAGAACACAAATGCCTATCTAATTTAATTTGAGTAGAATAAACTCTACAAATCCTTAGCTCAACAACTATATTATTTATACTAAGCGAACATCATGGGAGGTCTCTACACTCTATCGATCCTCATTGGGCAGGGGAAAGCTCACCAAGGACCTAGCTTCCAAATGTAAAACTGATTACCTACCATTAATGGTGGAGGTTGATCTCCACTTTTAGCTAACTGGTGAGAGTGTTGAAATTTCCTACCTAACACTTTGGTCGACTATGTTGTTACCAGTTGGTAGAATGCTTTGGTTGGGAAGTTCTTCTCATTTAGGCCATTGATAGAAATGGTTTGCAAGTGGGTTGCATCTATTTGGGATGTAAAAGGTGCATGTAGGGAAAATTTGCAAAGCTTGGGAAAAGAGGATTAGTGGCACCAAACTTAATCTAATAAGCTACTAAACATTTATTAGTCCTACAAAATAATAAAAGACAAGCATAAATAAATACATAGCTCATAATAATGAAATAATCAAACAAATACAGTTATCCACACCTAACTTGATTCCTTCTATTTCTTCTCTGCACTCTGTTGAAGTGGATGAATGGCGGTCAATGTTGATTCTGACATCACTTTGACTCAAAGATTCAAGAATATTGTTAATTGATGATGGATTGCTTCATAAAAACCTGCATATAGATTACTTTTTATTCAGAAATTTGGATTCTTCTTATGAGAATGAAGGGGTTTACATAGAGATTTGGATTCTTCTTATGAGAATTGTATTTTTAGAAATTGGATGAACTCATAAATTTGATTTTTCAATTTATGAGGGATTTTAGAATTTTTAAAATTTTGATTACCTCATAAACTTGATTTTTCAAAAAATTTGAAGATTTTAGAATTAAAATTGAATTAAAAATTCAATTTTTGAGAATGATGAAATTAAATTGAAATTAGAATGAAACTAAATAAAATTAGTTAGAAATTATGTGAAATTGAAATTTGAATGAAATTAATTTAATTTAATTTGGAGGAAATATTAGTTAATTTAAATAATTAAAAATAATTATTTAAACTATAGGACTTTACAAATTGAATTCAATAAAATAGTTAAGACCACTTAATTAAGGTCAATTAATAAAATAACATAATTACTTAATTAATATTGAGGTAGAAGATTAAATGATTATAGGTTTTAAAAGAATAAAAGTAATTAATTAAATAATTAAAGATTCATTTAATTAATAGCGGGAATATTTAGTGATTAATGTGAACTCACAAGACTAAGCCAATTTTGGGTGCCTACACTTGCCCCTCTTTGACACAATGTGATTTTGAACGTTGCATCAAAGAATATCTGATTTAGATCTTGCCCCAGCTTGTTTCGGTGATAGTAGGTGGATTTATGCCCCCTTGAGAAATTAAAAAAAATTGTGCAAAATGAGCATTAATTTGTTAACAACGGTTTGAAGTTCCCAAGGTCCATGATAATGAATTAGGGTTCTGGTCAAAATTATGGTTTCAGTGAACCGACTATAAATAATGATTAGGGTGTCATTTTCGTCACTTTGCATCCTTGGAACTCTTGATACCTGGTAAGCATTTTCATTGATTTTCTTATATGTGAGTAGTGATGGTGGGATTGATTGGAGTTATGCACCTATCTTATAAGTTCGAACATTTTTTCATCTAGAGGGCAATGGATCGGTGGTGAGTAGTAGTACGTAGCTCATTAATTGTTGCCTTTATTATGCATTTAAAATTTATTGCTTTTGCTAAAAAAATTAAGTGTGCTACATCTTCCCCTCAGTTTTTTCATAATTGCCAGAAGAATACCGCATTTACTAAAAATGTTGTAATTGACTACGTGAAATACCACATTTGCTATTAAAATACCACAATTGCCTTAAAATTTCTACAATTGACATAAAGGTTCCATATTTAATTTAACTATTTTGCAATTGATTTAAATAGCTTATTTTGATGTTTTTAGTTAGATTTTATATCACCTTTCTGATATGCCTTTTTGATTTCACTATTTTGTAAATGGTATATCATGTATTCAGATATCTAGAGATGAGGCCACCATGTATGACCCTTAGATTTTAGTTGTCTAGGACTAAGAGGAATGTATTGAAATAGTTGGGCTTGTACTAGGTTTTCTATATGTCGTAGATTATGACTAATTATGGTTTGGTTTCTTCTTTACTTGAGAGGTGGCATTCAGACACATGTGCATTTCACTTGCTGAATTGGGAGGCTCCAGTCACATTGGAGGATGTATATCAATTGCATTCTTCTGGTTCCCATTCATGGATTAGCATTAGTTGAGTTTGGTAGACAGTCTGGTTTTACAATATTGGAAGAGCTTGTCGGGTTATCCAAGGATCAATTAGGGATGGCAGATGAGTATGACATTTTGTGGGCTAGATTTGGGGAGATATTTGATAGGTTAAATATATTGCTAGGGAGTTTGATCATGGGGATGCTCTGTCTAGATCATATATATAGCATGGATTTTTAGTTAGATGGGGTGAGGTGCTACAAGGTATGGTTCAAGATAGAACTAACGTATATGTATGGGGTCCTTGCATGCTTGTGCATCTTTACTTCTATATGTTTTATGTAGCTTACCATGAGGGTAAGTTGATCAATTGTGGGGTTACACTATTGTAGATATGGGGAAGGGAGCATATAGCCATTTGTTGACCTGTAGTTTCTCAAGATCTGCCAGAGGGATGTGGTCTCTATGTTTATATATATGAGGAGGTTTTATTTAGAGCTATATGGGACATGCAATATACTAGAGGCAATGTCATTGGACATGCTTCCATATTTCATTTAGAGACCTTACAAATCATGTTTGGTTTGGGAAGGTGTGGATGCTCACCTATCTCTATGAAGGCAGAGGAGATTTTTTATTGGTCATACTATGAAGACAATCCATGTATGGTAGATTTGCATAACCCTGGGCGGTTTCTATGATATTTTTGTGAGGTCCGGGATGTGAACGATTATTATGCTCAATTTTGTATGGAGATCTCATGATGTACCTCCCTAGGGTGCATTGATTCCAATAGATGTTGTGTGGTTAGAGTTCCATGGATTGAGACCAGTTATATGGACTTGAAGATCTACAGTGATCGACACTAGTACAACATCGTAGTATGATACATGGTGGGAGATTCATAGGCTATTTCCTTTGAAAAATATTTAGTTCTAGTTACAGGTGTGATTATGAGGATGCCTTGACAAAGAGGTGGTGACGGGAGTATGGGAAGAGGATGAGGATGAGGTTGGGGGAGAGGAGTTTGGAGAGGTGGTAGGGGAGGTAGGGATGGTGGTGACTATGGTGGTGAGGATGGAGGTGATAGGGGAGATAGATGTGGTGGGGAGGGTGGTCCTCCAATGGTTCCAAGGATATTTTTGGTTGAGGAGGGAGAGGAGGAGGGACCTCAGTTGGTACACAAAGTACAATCTCAAAGAGAGGATGCACTAGTGCAAGGAGGAGAAGGAGAGGGTGAGGATGATGAGAGCAGTAGCAAAGAATCAACCTTTTCTTTAGATTTACATAGAAATGCTAGCAAAATTAGTAGTAGCAGTAGCAATGAGGACGATGGTGGAGATGAGATGGTGATGGAGGTGCCCATTACAGGAGCCAAGGATGGTAGAGATAAGATGGAGATTGTCATTGTTATGAATTTGAGGGATCAGGTTAGATATCTTTAGAGTAGACTTGACAAAGCTAAGACTAGGGTAGAAGAGGCTGAGTGGAGGGTGGAAATGGTAGAGGTAGAGTTATAGGATATCAAATATAGGGTGAGGCAGACTTGGGAGGAAGCTAGGGCTTTCATTGAGGGAGTTTAGAATTTGAACCTTCGGTAGGCCATTTATAGGATGTTCTGGGAAGGTTGGGATGCACATAGGGAGATAGATTATTGGTGAGGTCATTACGAGTGTGTTTTTTCTGCAGAGCTAAGAGTATCAAGTTATGTAGTTTTTTGGAGATCTCGGAGGACATGGAGCAGTGGGGTCATGATGCAACCCATTCAAGAACTACATGCAAGTGCAAACATAAGTGGAGGCACCTAAAACACCTATTAGATAGACCAAGGTAGGAAATTACATGCCACCACCTAGACCCACTAGATCAACAGATCAAGGAAGCAATATATGACTTTTGACTAGACACGTGTTATTGTATCATTTTTTAATAGACACATTTTAGTTGAGCTACCGATCTCTCATTATATTTAGACATATTTTGATGAGATATATACGAGATACATGTTTTTGGCAACATTTATTATTTTCCTTATGTGTGCTTATGTATGTATTTTGTTATGATGTGCATATCTATATGATGGTTCTATGCATTGATTACATGAATGGATGATATGATTATGATGCTTTATTCTATATGTCGTGGTTGTATGAATTTCTACTTTTTGATGATGATGATGATATATTCATTGATTATATGATTCCTAAATACTATGATGATGTATGAAATAATGGTCAAATTCCTATATGATGATTTATGAATGCATTTCTATATTTTTGTTCTTTTCTTATGAAATAGATTAATCATGTATGTAAAACTTATGATGACATGTCTGAGAACATGATTTAGGAGTGACTGAATTAGTTTGAAGAACATTAGTAAGAAGAATGAGTTAGTTGCAATCAAGATTAAATAGCTATGATTTTGAGTCACTATAGAAAAAATTTCAATGATATCGTCATTGTGCCTTATTAAAAAAAAAGAGATGTGAAAGCACCTAGGTATTGACTATCCAGACACTACTACAATCTCTATTTGAATGAGAAAATAGTAGACGAGGAATGTTTCACTCCATCTTAGGGTTCATATGCTTGGAGTTGAGGTATGTGCGACGTATCAAAATTGAAGCTATATTTTGTAATATGTTTTGAAATTAGATACTTGGTAGATATGTGAAGGCTCTTATCCCAAACACCCTAGGCATAATTTCCCTAGAACTTCATTGAAACACCTTACAAAAAGAAAACAAAGAAAACAAGATCACGATCCATCCTGGCCACTCTCACCACTCAATGGTATCCTTGAGAAGCATAGGAACATAATTGTGAAAGATAAATTGATAATAGACTAACATGACTGACTTTCTCAATTGCCTTATTGATCATTGTTTGTCTTGATGTTGATGTTTAATGTTGATGTGTGTGGTTTCATGAATGGACTACTCATATAAGACTAATTTATCTAGTTTCTAATGTATCCATCACTATATAAGATAATTGATTGATTAATTGATTTGATTGATGGATTGATGATAGATTGGATTATCAATAAAGACAAAACGAATGAGTCCATTGCCAATTTATGAAGCTCAATGTTTTGATATGATATTTTTATGTTTGGTGTCACTTTCTTCTTGTCATGCATAGATGATTTTATTGCAAAGATTTGTGATGTGCTTTGATTTTCTTAATCATTTTTTAGAATATTTTGTGATGTCTTTGGTCCATCATAGAGTTCATATGTTTGGATTCAAGGTATGTGTGACTACCATGAAAATGGCAGTACATGTCACTGACACCCCAAACATGGTTAGCGCAAATTATTTATGATGTTTTACAATTTTTAGGATTATTTGAGGATCTTTTTATGATGTTTTTTATCATTTTTTTGAGTTCTTTATGCTCTTTTTATGGATTTGTTTCAGGACTGTATGCAATTTTTGTGGATTTTTTTAAAACTATATGTTTCCCCCAGTCTGGTGAACTAGTATGGGTAAAGGATATGCATGAATTCCTATGAGGATTTTACTTCTTGGATTTTCTTGGCATGCTTAGCGATGCATGTTAGCGAGTGAAAACTAATCTTTTGAGTTCATTGATGGTGAATTGGGACCTTAACACTTGGTGTTTGTTTGAGAGGTTTTTACCAAGGTACCTACCCAATAGCACTTGTTTGTTGGGTTTTCACCAAATGGTGATTTTTCTTCTCTTTACTTTTTTCTCTTTTTTTCACTTTTTCATTGTTTCCAAGGTGCCTATTTTATAGGCTTTCACCAAGGTAACTTTTGTATTTTTTAATTCTTTTTATATTTTGACCTTTTTTTAATGTTTTAGTATTTTTTAATCTTTTGACTATGTACACTTGACCTTGGGATGTCAAATATAGAATCTCATTAAGTGCATATTTTTGATGTATCTAGGGAGTTGATCTCCTTCCTAAGTTGCTAACTTATATGCCCCATTCTCAAAGGATCTTACAATGACATAAGAACCTAACCAATTTAGCTCAAATTTTCCTGGCCTTTCTTAGTGTATTAGATTTCTATGATTCTCCTTCAAAACCAAGTCTCCTATGTCAAATGTTCTTGATCTAACCCTTTTGTTATAACTCCTAAGGAAATTTCAATAGCCTTGCAAATGATTTATTCTCCTATGACACTTCTCATCTAACAGTTCGAACTCACATAACCTAGCCACCCTATAGTCTTCATCTGTGACAAAAATTTTCAAAGACACTCTGAGATATGTAAATTTACCCTCGACAAGTAAAATTACTTCAAACCCATATACTAGGGAAAGGGGAATTGCCACTATTGGTGTATGTAAATAGGTTCTATATGTCCACAAGGTAGGACTAAGCTACAGGTACCAGTCTCAACCAGTTTCATTGCCAATATTTTTTAGTATTTTGAGGATGGTCTTGTTTGTTTCCTTGGCTTGGCCATTTCCCTAAGGGGTAACAAAGGGATGAAAAGTTTTTCTTAATCACAAAAATTTTACAGAGGTCCTCGACATATTTTTTTTGTAAAGGTGATCCATTGTTGATGAGTATTGTTTGAGGGATTCCATACCAACAAATGATGTAGTTAAGGATAAACATGGATATTTGTTTACCAATAATATAGGTAAAAGAGATGGTCTCCACCCATTTAGTAAAGTACTTAATGGTCGTGATAGTTAGATATTTTATGCATATATGTGTTGCCTTGTTTATATCCATTGGAATTAGTGCTAGATCCTCTTTTTGAAGCTTGATTACTTGAGGTGATCTAGGATGGAATCTTTTAAGAAGGATTATTCAAGATTTGATGGAACCAATTAATATTTATGGAAGGGTAGAATGATTAATACACATTTAAGACGTAATGGAGAAGAATATTGGGATGTTACAAAGAAATATCACAAGCCTCTTGTAGATTTGGCCATTGCTACTGCTGATGAGAAGATAGAATTCAAATATTACATGAGAGCCAAGGAAGCCTTGTTGAGTTCCTTATCAGATGTCGAATATACAACTATCATGGAGTTGGAAATCACACAAAAGGTATGGATAAACTTTAAGCATTACATGAAGGAGACTTCTATGTGAAGCAAGAAAATTTTTAGAGCTTGGAAGTGAAGTTGGAATCCTTAAGGATAAGTGAAGATGAAAATATTCAAGCCTATGTTTAGAAGGTGGATGAACTTTTTTATGGAATCAGAAGTTTTATTGGAACAATAGACGAGGATAAGATTGTTTCTAAAATTTTGAGATATTTACCTATTGCTTATGACAACAATTTTTTTTCAATTGAAGAGATTAGAACCATTTCCAAAGTGAAAATGGATGAGGATGAGATTGTTTCTAAAATTTTGAGATATTTACCTATTGCTTATGAGAATAAATTTTTTTCAATTGAAGAGATTAGAACCATTTCCAAAGTGAAAATGGATTCACTATTTGATAAGTCATCTACATTTTAAAAGACCATATTTCATGATAATCTTCCTCAGTATGAATCTGTATTTAAAGCTACTACTTCTAAGGATAAGCCAAATTATGATTCTTGTGAGAGTTCTTCAAGTTCATCTAAGTTTGGATCTAGATATGTGAAGAAATGGGAAGAGATTGGAGAAGATGAAGGAAAGATAGAATATCTAGAATCTCTAATGCAAAGATATCACCTAAGGGTGTAGGTAAGTATGAAGGAAAGCTACCTAAAAAAAAAATTCTTGTAACAAGATCGATCATTTTGCTTCTACATGTCCTAAAAGAGTTTTGAAGCATAAGCCTAGATAATTTCAGCCTAAATATCATAAGAAGTGTTATTATACTAAAGAGGGTGTGACTAATGAATATTCTAAGAATCTTTTAATAGGGCATTATCGTAGTAGTGAGATATTTTAGTGGGTACCATCCCCATGTTAATATAATTTAGAACAATAGAGAGGGGGGTGAATCAATTGTTCTCATGTCCAGATGTATAAAACAAACTTTCAAACTCTTCAACATATCAGATCTAACAACCAACAGCTACTCGATCATCACTGATTGAATAACAAAAACATATAACAGTGCAATCCACTATCCAATAGTATTTAACTTGCAAAACACAGAAATGTTCAAACCAAAACATTCACACAAGCATTAACACCAAGATTTATAGTGGAAACCCAATTTGGGAAAAACCACTTTGTAACATGTTGCTGATATTTGCACTCTTCTGAAGTGAGCTCTGTGAAAAGCCAACCCTATCAAAGGTTACAAACACACTGTCAAGTGTGACCTGGTTAAAGGATTTAAACCACTTTGTTAAAAGTGTGCATTGTTATAGGACTTACATACATTCCATTAGAATGCAACCTTGTTCAAAGGATTTATACAAATTACTATTAGGTCAACCTCTATTAAAAGGATTTTGACTAATACAATGGTTAGAAAGTAATAGTGGTATTGATTTGAAAACATACAACTCACTTTGCAAATATCAGATCCAATTTCGTACACATATGTTGGCTTACTGATTGTGATTCATTTCCATCTCCATCACTGATCTGCTCGAAAATCCCTTCAAGTAAGATCACAACACTTCTCCTTTAGCCTTTTCTGCTTATACAGTCAATAACAACAACAGCATCTCCTCTGCATCACACTTCTTCAACCTCATGCTTAGGTTTCCTTAATACTTCCTCATTTAGGTCGATACAACTTTTGTCGCTTAATCTCCTCCGTAGATCTTAGGGTTAAGTCAGATTCATTGAATCCTTCCAACTTTATGTTCTTTGTCCATCCTTCTAGAAACATCTCAAATCTCCTTATAGATTTACAATAAAACATTTTACAGTGCATTAAATGCTTTCATACAATCAATAAATAAAGTCAACATGATTTACATAATCCAAGAATTCAACTATGTCGGCTGGGAATATGAATTCTTCCTCAAATATAAATTACTGATACTCGGTCAATATTGTGTTCAACTCCTTGGTCTTCTTTGGAAAGCTTGATAGCCACTAAAACTATTTCCTCAGCAATTAACTGATGTTCGGTCAACACTAAATTTACTCAGCATATACTGGCTCGGTTGACACTAACATCACTCAGCTTAAACTAGATTTCTTCACTTTTGCTCGGTTAAGCCTACCATTTTAGTCTTCCTTCTTACTTAGATAAGCAGTACATTATCTTATCATTGTGCCACATAGTCAAGTACCCATTGAAGTAACAAGATAACTCAACCTTTCCTTAGGTGCTATTGTTACCAACCTTTCCCACATCCTTCTCAACAATCAAATAGATACATAGTACTTTCATACATAGCAATAGTCTTACTAGTTAAGGTTTGACATCAATGACAATACAACAATTGCTTCAATTGTAGTTTCCAACAATCTCCCTCTTTGGCATTGATGGCAACACCATATGAATAACACATGAATCACCAACCAATCCAAAACTTATTTGTCCATCAAAAATATTTATAATATCCTTAACTTCATTCTGATACAGGATCAGTTAGCCTTGCTTCATGACCATCCACACACTAATCATTATTTTGATCTTCACTTAGTTCCTTTCCACTGAATCTCTCCCTCTTACATCTTGCATGTGTTTTCATCTTGTTCATCTCCCTCTTTGACAAAAATGTCAAAGTAGAAACTAAAACATACATCCATCAGATGTAGATGTCATCTTGTCAATTCAGTAACAATTTTTCTCCCTTTTTCATCTATGCTTATGATTGATTATCAGCTTTGTTGTACTTTTCACAACTCTAGGTTGTTCCTAAAGTGTGACCTGTCTCTGCATCAATTTGTCAAATACTCTTTGCAGAATATTTGATGCAGTGCTCCTAGCTTGACTAGGTAGCCTCAGTTAGGGGAAGAACCCCTAATTGACCTCTCAGATATTCATGAGCTTCTTTAGTTAAAGCTTTAGTGAATATGTCTGCTAGTTGTTCTTTTGTATTCACATATTCCATTCGGACCTCTTTATCTTGTACCAATTCCCTCAAGTAATGATACTTGATGGCGATGTGTTTGGTCTTTGTGTGCATCACTGGATTCTTAGATATATTGATAGCCCTTGTGTTGTCACAATAAATGACAACTGGTTTAGTGATCTCTTCTTTCATGCCTACCAGCAATTGTTTTATCCATACCAGGTTTGAATAGTTCACTACTGCATCAACATACTTAGCTTCAACAAAAGATTGGGAAATGCAATTTTGTTTCTTGCTTGTCTAGGAAACTAATCTTTGTCCAAGAAAGAAAGTTCCATCACTAGTACTCTTTTTGTCATCCACATTTCCTACCCAATTAGCATCAATATACACTCTCAGTTCAAATCTTTCATGCTTCTTGTAGTACAGTCCATAGTCAGCAGTCCCTTTCAAATATCTCATTATCCTTTTGACAACCATCATGTGAGTTTCCTTAGGAATGGAAATTTGGAAGAGAATCTTGTCACAATCCCAACTGCTAGAGCAATATCCAGTCGACTGTGAATAGCATATTGTAGTTTTCCAATCATGGACCTATACAAAGTTTGGTTAACTTCAGCAGCATCATCATTCTTAGACAATTTTTGTCTAGTAGCCATAGGAGTACTTACTGGCCTTGAATCCTCCATACCAAAGGTTTTCAATATCTCATGAACATATTTAGACTGGGTAATGAAAATACCATTATTCATCTAATATACTTGTAAACTAACAAAAAATTTGATCTCCCCAAACATACTCATTTCAAATTCATTTTGCATTTCATTAGAAAATTTCTTACACTGGACATCTTGTCCACCAAAAATAATATCATCTACAAAAATCTTGGCCAACAAGATTCCTTTACCTTCATCTTTCATATACAGATTTCTTATGTCATTTGTCCTTGAGAATCTAATCTGTATCAGGTAGTTGTGCAACCTCTCATACCATGCTCTAGGAGCTTGCTTTAATCCATACAATGTTTTATTCAGTTTGCAAACCATGTGTCTCTTGTTTGGATCAACAAATCCTTCTGGTTGTTCAATGTACACTTTTTCTTCAAATATACCAGTTAAAAATGCAGACTTAACATCCATTTGGTATACCTTGAAATCTTTGTAGGCAACATATACAAGTAAAGTTCTTACTCCTTACAATCTTGCTACAGGGGCAAATGTCTCCCCATAATCTATTCCTTCTTCTTGTGTGTAGCCTTTTCATACCAGCCTTGCCTTGTTCCTTGTGATTTGTCCATGTTCATTCAGCTTATTCTGGAACACCCATTTTGTTCCAATGAAATTTTTGTTTTCTGGTCTCAACACCAGAGTTCAGGTATCATTCTTCTCTATTTGGTCTATTTCCTCATTCATGGCTAGGATCCAATCTTCATTCTCTAATGCCTCCCTTGTTGTCTTAGGCTCGAATTCACACAATAAACATGTAGGGTCTCTTAACTTGCTTCTAGTTAGAACTCCAATTTCTTTGTCTCCAATGATTTGTTCAGGCTTGTGATGTCTCCTTACATATTGTGCCAAAATAGGTTATGCTCTCCTTTCTTCTTGCTCTTCAGGTTCTCCAACAAGATTGTCAGATTCAGCTTCTGAATGCTCGGCAACCTCTTCCTAATATTTGACAGCTTCCTCATATCACTTAGCATGTTC
Organism: Chamaecyparis obtusa; assembly: GCA_027943335.1. NCBI lineage: Eukaryota > Viridiplantae > Streptophyta > Pinopsida > Cupressales > Cupressaceae > Chamaecyparis > Chamaecyparis obtusa. The sequence goes on from BSBK01007872.1 coordinate 757,036, forward strand.
TTCTTTTCGTTCGACAATGTCTCCCTGATGCTTGGCATTGCTTACCCAAGACTCTACATCAGGTGCAAGTTTGTCACTCACCTCTCCTGATTCTATATATACAAAAGATTTGTAATCTTATCGTTCTCTCTTTCTTTCAGCTTCATTTTTCTCTGCATACTCATCAACTTTGACATTCACACTTTCCACAATTTTGTTAGTGTTAGAGTTCAAACACTTGTAAGCTTTAATTTTTGTGGAATAGCCTAGGAATATGCCCTCATCACTTTTAGCATCAAATTTTCCATCCTTATTGTCCTTTGGTATATAGCATTTTCTTCCAAAAATTCTAAAGTACTTTACATTAGGTGCATACCCATGCCATAACTCATAAGGTGTAATATTTGTACCCTTTTTGATCTATACTTGGTTAAGGGTATAAATAGCTATACTTATAGCTTCTCTCCAGTACTTTTGTGCAACATTCTTTTTGATCATCGGTGTTCTTGCACAATCCATGATAGATCTATTCCTTCTCTCTACTATATCATTCTATGTAGGTATTCTAGGTGCAGACATCTATCTTTTGATTCCTCTGTCATTTCAAAATAGATTGAACTCATTGGATATGAATTCTCCACCTCGGTCAGATCTCAGACACTTCAGGTTTCTACATGTCTCATTTTCAACCTTAGCCAAATACCACTTAAAATTTTGAAAGTATCAGATTTTTCTTTTAAGAACATTACAACCATCATTCTGGTGTAATCATCAACAAACAGAATAAAATATCTAGCACCACAATAGCTTTGTACACCCATAGGTCCACAAAGGTCATTATGAACCAAATCTAAAGCATTCTCAAAAGTAAAAGTCTTTCTCTTGAAACTAGACTTTGTCATCTTACCCAACTGACATTGTTTGCACATTACATTCTCAAGTTTCTTCAATCTAGGTAGTCCTCTCACTTTCTTCTTTTTACTAATTTCTACCAGATTATCAAAGTTAACATGACATAGCCACTTATGCCGTAACCATATATCATCAAGTTGTGCAATCATACATGTCTCTTCAAATAGGTCTAGATAGAACAAATTACCTCTGGTCTATTCTCCACTTCCAATTATTTCACCAATGGCATCAAATATTTTGGCCTTCCTGTGATGAAATTCCACTCGGTATCCAGTCCTATTAAGTTGTGCAACACTCAACAGATTATAGTTAAGACCTTCTACCCAATATGCATTTTCATAGGTAATCTTATCAGTTAGCTTAATCAATCATTTACCTCTAATAGGACATGGTGCATCATTTCCAAATTTAACACTTCTACCTTTATAATGATCTAAGGTCTCAAACTTACTTTTGTCACCAATCATGTGGTGTGAACAACCACTATCAATAATTTACTTATAATTTTTGTTCACATAGGATATCAATGCAGTTTTCTCATCCTCATCGGATTCATCTTTCATAGCAACATAGACAACCTCAATTTCAAAATAATAACTATCAGTGTCAGTATCTTCCTCAGCAATGTAGCAGGATTTCTTACCTTTTCCCTTTTAGTCCTTGTATCTTCGGTAACCTCTATCCTCTCTTTTGTCTTTATGCTTTCTATCTCTTTCTTCATCCTTATCATCCCTACCAGGACATCTTGCAGCTATATGACAAACTTTATTACATGAAAAACATATGATAGGGAGTTTACCTTTATACTTTCCTTTTCCCCTTCTCAATCTTCTAGCCATAAGAGCTTCAAGATCCTCTAGTTCTTCATCAGATGTGTCACTTTCACTTTCACTCTTACTGATGCATCTTGCTTTCTCTTTCTTTGACTTACTTAGAACCATTTGTGACTTAAACCACATTAGCAACAGTGAAGTTATCATAGTTAGAAAGCTCAAAAGTAGTAAGCTTACCAACAAGACTTTCCAAAGTAAGAGTATTGTTAGGGTTACATCTATATTCTTGAATTGCTAAAATTTTGATGGCATAAATAGGATGCAAAGTTCTCAATACTTTTCCTATAACAGTTTCATCATCAATAGTTCCATTGGCTCCTCTAATAGCATTTACAACTTCTTTTATTCTACCACAATACTAAGCAATATTCTCACCTTCTTGCATTTTCATTTCATCAAATTTACCTCTTAGGCTCTCAGCTTTTGCTCTCTGTACATTTATGTCACCACCATAGATGTTTGCAAAAGTGTCCTACATTTGCTTTGCATTTGTACAGTCTTTGATGTCTTCAAATTCAGGGTAGCTTAAGGAAAATGCAATCTCCAACATTGCTTGATTGTGCTCTTGTTTAGCTCTCATTTCCTTAGCAGTCAAAGGTGCAACAGGTGTAACATAATCATGTTCAACATAATACTTTGGAGAATCACCAATACCAGCCAAATGAAGCTTCATCAGGCTTTGCCATGCGGGGAAGTTCTCCTTATTTAGCGTTGATACCTCCTTCTTATACATCCCGATCATTTGCTTCAAGTTCCTTTAAACTTGTTCTCTGTAAGCACCAACAACTCTTATACCAATTGTTAATATGATTTACAACAACAAAGAGGGGGGGTGGATCCGTTGTTCTCAGGTCCAGATGTATAAAATAAACTTTCAAACTCTTCAACAAATCAAATCTAACAACCAATAGCTACTCAGTCATCACTGATTGAATAACAGAAACATATAACAATGCAGTCCACAATCCAATAGTATTTAACTTGCAAAATACAGAAATTTTCAAGCCAAAACATTCACACAAGCATTAACACCAAGATTTATAGTGGAAACCCAATTTGGGAAAAACCACTTTGTAACATGTTACTGATATTTTCACTCTTCTGAAGTGAGCTCTGTGCAAAGCCAACCTTGTCAAAGGTTACAAACACACTATTAGGTGTGACCCAGTTAAAGGATTTAAACCACTCTGTTAAAAGCGTGCCTTGTTATAGGACTTGCATACATTCCATTAGAATGCAACCTTGTTCAAAGGATTTATACAAATGACTCTTAGGTCAACCTCTGTTAAAAGGATTTTGACTGATACAATGGTTAGAAAGAAACAATAGTATTGATTTGAAAACATACAACTCACTTTGCAAATATCAGATCCAATTCCATACACATATGTTGGCTTACTGACTGTGATTCATTTCCATCTCCATCACTAATCTGCTTAGAAATCCCTTCAAGCAATTGCAACACTTCTCCTTCAGCCTTTTCTACTTATACAGTCAATAACAACAACAACATCTCCTTTGCATCACACTTCTTCAACCTCGTGCTTAGGTTTCCTTAATACTTCCTCATTTAGGTCGATACAACTTTTGCAACTTAATCTCCTCCATAGATCTTTGGGTTAGGTCAGATTCATCAAATCCTTCCAACTTTATGTTCTTCATCCATCCTTCTAGAAACATCTCAAATCTCCTTATAGATTTACAATAAAACATTATACAGTGCATTAAATACTTTCATACAATCAATAAATAAATTCAACATGATTTACATAATCCAAGAATTCAACTATGTCGGATGGGAATCTGAATTCTTCCTCAAATGTAAATTACTGATGCTCGGTCAATATTGTGTTCAACTCCTCGGTCTTCCCTAGAAAGCTCAGTCGCCACTAAAACTATGTCCTCGGCAATTAACTGATGTTTGGTCAACACTGAATTTACTCGGCATATACTAGCTCGGTCGACACTAACATCACTCAGCTTAAACTAGATTTCTTCACTTTTTCTCAGTTAAGCCTACCATTTTAGTCTTCCTTCCTACTTAGATAAGTAGTACATTATCTTATCATTGTGCCACATAGTCAAGTACCCATTGAAGTAACAAGATAACTCAACCTTTCTTTAGGTGCTATTGTTACCAACCTTTCCCACATCCTTCTCAACAATCAAATAGATATAGTACTTTCATACATAGCAACAGTCTTACTAGTTAAGGTTTGACATCAATGACAATACAACAATTGCTTCAATTACAATTTCCAACACCCTAATGGGGTTTTCCTCAAAAAAAAATCATGGTGTTATAATGTTATGTGTGCTCATTTTATTTTATTTTCTTTCAATTACTTGTGCTTTCATGTTTTGGTATTGGATTAAGAAAGTTAATAATATTGTTGCACCGATTCACGCCCCCTGCTCGGTGCTCCCTAATCCTAACTAACCTTTCTAAAGGATACCTTTGATTATCTCTGAGGTAAGATTTCAATGATAACCCCTTCTAATCAGAACTATAGATGCATAAGTTTGCATTGATCCAATGTTTTCACAGAGATTAGTTTCCTTCTAGATTGATTTATTTTTTGGAACTGCTCCTTAGGGGGAGTAGTTGGTATCTTCAGATTTTTTATGAGATAAGTTTTTTTTGTCCTCTATGAATTAGTGCATATATGTGTCTTTTTTATTGATGTCAAAGGGGGAGAGATAGCCATTTGAAAAATAAGAGAAAATCAAGGGAGAGATAGTCCCAAGGAAGAGATGTGTCAAACTTAGGGGAAGCGATTGATATATTGTGGTTGATTGTTTCTTTGTGTATTTATTTGGTTTCTACATCATATATTGCCATAAATGCCAAAGGGAGAGATTTTTGGAGATTTCATGCATACATGTGCTTCCTTATTTCTATTAGTGATTTTATACTTGTGATAATTGGAAGATATTAGAGTAATCTTACCCACTACATCAAATATCCATCTTGAAAAAGCTAGGGTTAAGTGAGAGGTTGGAGCTCTTGATCTAATGCTTGTATAAGGTCTCCATGAACTTGACATTATCTACATATTTATAAATATTTGTGAGTGTCTGCTTCCATTATTGCTCAATAGAATCTTATTCGTGGGAGCTTCTTTTCTAAGTTTTTACCACTCAAATGGGCACTAAAAACACCTTCATGAATATCATGCAAGGCTATCTAGAATTTTATGGAATTGAGACATCTTAGTAGCATACCACTGATACCTCTCCTATATAGAAGTTTGTATAGTTACGGTCTTTTTAAAGTTTCAGGATAAGTCAAGTGAAAGGTAGCTATCTTTAAGATATGTATAGACATATTTTTACCAAGGTGACTTAGGACCAACAAGGACATAGAATGAATCTAACATGGGCATGTCGTAAGCTAGTCTCATTAGTCGTTAAACTAGGAATTAAAATCTTGTTTCATTATGTGACATATCTATTAGGGATTCTATGGTAGACGTTGCATCTATGGATTTATTTTCAACTCTTGGAACTTGTTCCAAAATGATGTACTGAAAGGAAGCCCACATTTGATCCATCAATTTTATAAATGGGATCAATTTCTCATCTTTGGTCATATAGTCATTATTGAATTGGCTAATGACTACCTAGGAGCCATCATAGGCCTTCATGTTTTTTATTCTCCATTGGATGGCTATCTTTAATCTGGTAACCATAGATTTATACTCTACTATGTTATTAGTGCATGGAGAGTTGAGTCTATGGAACTTGGGAATGGCATAAGCTTATGAGGTAAAGAAAATTCTTGCACATGCATCATGATTGGTATAGGATCCATCAAAGTATAGCTTCCATAATTATATTGATGATGCTTATATGGTAAAGATTGACTCATCTAGGAACTCTGATATAATTAGTTGATGATTAGGTATAGGCTCCTTTTCTAGTTGATCCACTATGACTTTCCCTTTGATGGATTTTTTATCCATGTATTCTATGTCAAACTCACTTAGGATTATGAATCACTTGGAAAGTCTTGTAGTGAGCATTGCCTTGCTTAATAGGTATTTCATTCCAGATCTATATGAGCTATGAGCTTTGTCTTGTGGCTCACCATATAGTGTCTCAGCTTCTGGAAAGTGAAGACAAATGTGAGGCATGCTTTCTCTATTGGTGAATAGTTGAGCTCATATTTGACTAGTGTTCTACTGATGTAATAGATGGACCTCTATTTAACTTGATTGTCATGTTAGGCTAAGAGAGATCACAACACCAACTCGGTTGTTGAGATATATTAAAAAAAATGGATTTCTTGGAGTTGGTGGTACTAGGACTGGAAAAATTAATAGATAATCCTTCAAAATTTGGAAGGCTTGTTGACACTGGTCTGTCCACATTAAATTTACTCCTTTGTGTAACAAATGTTGAAATGGATGACATTTATCAGCTAGTTATATTGTGAACCTTCTGATTGATTGTAGCCTTCCTTTTAGGCCCTGATCTATTTCATGTTCTTGGGAGGAGGCATTTCTAATATTTTTTATTTTACTTTTTTTGGATCTACTTCTATACCTCTATGCAAGAATATGAAACCAAGGATTTTTCCAAAAGAAACTCCAAAGACACATTTATTTGGATTCAGTTTGACATTTTATTCTTGAAACCTATCAAATATAGGACCCGTCACATGTCAAATTGTCAAATGCAATTATATGTAATCACATTAGATACGACTATAATGTTGAATAAGTCAACAATTATTTAGGATCCTACCACATTTTTCTCACAACCCCTATTTTATAAATACAAGAGGGCTCATTATAAATAAACATCTTTTGGCAATGCAACAAAACTTTGCCAGTTTGTGTGTGCACTCTAAAACTTTGAGCTTACATGTATTTATCAAATTGCATTCAATAAAAGATGCCTATAACTTGTATTGGTCACAATGAAATTAGCCTTCTAAGGCCCATAAATTGTGTCCAATTAACCTTTTTTTAATCTCATCGCATTTTTAGACTCCTCATCACTTTGTCGACAAATTGAGCTCTCATTTATATTTTTTTCTCAATCTTTTGAGGGGGTGACATATTACCTAAACTTGTTGCCTTAATCCCTTTGGGGCATACTAGGGCAAGATCTTCATTAATTATTCTTTGAAACAACACCTAAAAATGCATTGTCTCAAAGAGGGGGAAAATCTAAACAATAAAAATTGTCCCATCACCTGTGCACAACATTTTTGCTAATTTTCATCAAGTAATCAATTGAATATTTTTTATTATTTAATTAATATGTGTTTTTCTTCCCATTTAACTTTCAAATTCATATTTCCCTCCAAATTCTTATAGTTAAATAAGTTTAATTATTTAATTAGCTAATTATTCCTCTAAAATTAATTAAATATTTTTTATTTAATTGATGTTTTTCTTAATTTTAATTAAATTAATTCTTAGATCATTCTTTTCACCCAAATTAAGTAATTATTCTAATTATTTAATTTACTAAACATGTCTTCTATAATTGAATAAATCATTTAGTTTATTTAATTATTCCATTTCTCCTAAGCTAACTCACTCTTCTAAAATAAATAAAATATTTTTTTGTTTATTCCCTCTCATGTACAATTAAATAATTTTTAATTATTTAATGCTAATTTATTCCTCCACTTCTACCTCCATGACTAACACTAACTCTCAATCTGACTAATTCATCTATCCAGTCATCTCTTCACTCAATTCACTTGACTAATCAATCTATTCAGTCTTATTATCAATCAATCTTGGCATCTATCAATCAAATTTGTTAACTCATCAATATATTATGTCATGCAACCAATCTAATATCAATCAACCTTAGTCATCTTCCTTGTCAACCCAGTCCCAATCAATCATAGCCATTCATTATGATTCAGTACCTCTAAATCTGAATCATCCATTGAAATCCGTAATTCTATAAAGTGAAGGTAATTCTTCATAATTTCTTTAACAGTAACTCCCAAATTTTCATGTCGTCATATCAAGAGAAAAAATGGGAGCCAAAATTGCATTGAAAATGAGAAGTGCAAGGGAGAAGTATGGTAAAATTCATTTTATTCATATTATAGATTGTGCATGATTTATTTGTCTAATGTCTCTTGTTAGTAGTAAGATTTTGTGCATTGAGATTGGATCTTTTTTTGTTAGGTCCCCTAATCTTCTTGCAAAGTTTATTGGTTCCACGATTTTACCCCTATGTCAATAAGAATAAGTCTGATTTTAAAATTAACATTGATTATATATAACTCTAAACTATCTCTAACCTATCTCGAACCATAACCCTAAGTGACCCTTTACCTCAGTGCTAACCCTTACTATAAGTGAATACTAACCTTAATTGAACTAAAACTTTTACACTAACTCTAATCTTAACTCTTATTAAATTGTAACCCATGTTTAATCCTAATTATAACCACAACCACACATTTAACTTAATTGAAATCTAACCTTAATTTTAAGTAAATGGTAATCCTAATTGAACCTTAAGAATAACCCTAGTTCTCATTGAATCTTGACTCAACCATTAATCTATTTGATACTCTTACCCAGACTCTAAATATCAACCTTCTTATCTTATCTTGAATATAAAAAATAAGTCCCTTAATATCAAACAACAATGAGCAATTTAAATCAATATGGGTTAGGGTTTAATTGAGACAAGATTTGAATTAGGATAATGATTTAATTAGAGTTAGGGTTAAGGTTTGAGTCTAAATTATAATTAGGGTTAGATTTTAGGATCAAATATAATTGTTAATAAATTACCATTAGGGTTTGGGTTTAATAAGGTTCAATTAGGGTGAAATTCAATACAAGTTTGTGTTCAATTAGAATAATGTTTAAGGTTAAATATGGTTAATGTTCACTTATACCTTAGAGTTAAGGTTTAATTAGAATAATGATTGAATCATTGTCAGGTTATGGATAGGGTTAGGGTTAGGGTTTAGTTATGGTTTGGGTTTTTAGTATTAGAGTTAGAGTTCAAATAGGGTTATCATTTACTCAAGGTAAATAAACTCTATTTCATACCCAAAAGCTAACACTACTTGAATTCTAATCATAAATCTAAATCTAATTCAACATTAAAATCAAATGGGCATATTATTTATTAAAGGATAGTTAAGCATTGAAGACATCTCTTGGCATATTTTATATGATTTGTTCCAAACTAGGGGAGAGGGTCTCATGGTGGAGGAGGGTTCGCGGTAAGTAGTTGGGCAAAATGAGCCCTTTAGTGAATAATTAAAAGTGTCATGCCGATATTTATCTCAAAAAAAATTCTTAAATCTAAAAAAACAACCAATTATGTGATGTTCCATCAATGCACAAATAAATATGGTTTAATGCACAACTATCCATCTTACATTTTGGGGGGACTATTTTTTAACACCTCAACAAAAAAACATGTTGATACAGCATCATATTTGAACATGTAGACTCAATACCATTTTGTTTTTAAATAGGAAACTTGATAAGTAAATTGCTATATCAAATTGAGAATGATTTGAAATATCCATATAGAATTTTGAGAGACCCAAACTAAAACACTCCAATATAAAATTCTATTACATTTTTCAATTTTTATAATATAATTATTTTTACCAAATTTTTTATAAGCATATATGATATTATTCTACAAATGAAATATAGACATTTTAGGAGTACCCATTTTTTAATAAATATATGTAATACTCCATTATAGATGGTGATAGAAACATTTATTAAGTTTTTTTTCCAGCTTTGTATAACATATGAATATGACGGAGCTCAAAAAGTCAATAGGAGTATCAGTGATCCAACCCCGTAACGGAATATTTCAACACACAAACGGAAAAGCTAATGAAAATCACTTTGACGTTGCAAAACCTAACAGAAAATGATGAACAGTTGTGTACTGTAGTAAAAGGGACTCCTAGCGGGTTTGAACCCACGATCAATGGGCGGAATTTTGGAAAGAAAGAAAAAAGGGAATGTTTCTACAAATTGTGGAAAATATATTACAGTTTTACATGATTGGTTGTGAAATAGATTGGAACAACAATATTTTTTCTAGTCTTTGTCAGGGAAATCATTTTTGAATCCTTGGCGTATCGGGGAAGATTATTTTGGTGGGAAACAAAACTGTGAAAAGAAAAGTTGGATGGCGATTTAACCAGACATGGGCCCTCTCAGAGTCTCAACAAACAGCCAACGGTGTTTCAATTTGTTTGATGTACATATGTTTTATGTTTCGTTTTTTCTTTGTTTAAGTTTTGGTTTTACTTGCCGTGCTTTCGGTATTATTTTATGAGCAATAATCTGTCAAATCCAGCTATTTTTTTTCTTTATTGGTCTATGAAAAATACTAGCGGTTCAACGTTTCAGCATGCAGCGGGTTTTTCTATCTTTTGGCATGAAAATTAGCGTCAGAGACTCTGCTTAAAACTTTACAGCAGGTTTGAAAATGTCGCTAACTGGTTTTCCTGGATAAATCTCCTAAATCTTTGTTTCGTACAATTATTTTAGACTTTTACAGACATAAAAAGTTTTCTCATTAAAAAACTCCATTGTCTTCACTTTTCTGTTCATTATGGAATACTAACAGTGCCGTATCCTACTTCCATTGACAACAGCACTGCAATTTGGTGAGTTTTTTAAAGCTCCAAAAGATTTGGAAAATGTCTAGAGTGTTACCTACAAGGAACTTTATTTTAATGTTTGATAGAGCAGAAAGCTAGATCTTCTATTACCTATTATGTCGTTAGCGTGGAAATCGTATGGATTTGAAGTTAATGGCGAATTTAGTGTTAACTTTGTTGTCTTCTGCAGTAAGAATCACTTGGACTTGTACATAGGGCAGGATTTACTTTGAATTCAGAGCCAAATAGAAGTAGCAGGGCTTGTTATTCCTTTGCTTTCAATTTTCCTACATAACCTATACTTAAAAGAAACTCTCTCATTTTGTAGAGCCTTCCCACGCTTTGCCGGCTTTGTAACTGTAACTCGATTTATTTTAAAGCTTTAAGGTTTCTGCAGCAGCTTTTAATATTTTATGTGCATTAGTTAATGACAGGTTCATTAGCTTTACATTTACCCTGAGTAATTATTTGCTTGAAATAGCAGAAAGATTTTCGTTTACCTGTAATGTAGTCAGCATGGAAATCGTAGGGATTTGTAAAGTGAAAGGAAATTTAGTGCTAACTTTGTTGTCGTGTGCAGTAAAACTCATAAGGATCTGTACATATGGCGAGGTTTACTTTTCATAGCCGATTTAAAGTGGCAGGTGTCGTTATTCCTCTGCTTTCAATTTTTGTCCATTAGCCTTTATTTAAAAGAAATTTTCTCATTTTGCAGAGCCTGTCGACGCTTTGCCTGCCTTAAAACTGTGACTCGATCTAATTTGAAGAAAAAGGTTTCTGCAGCAGGTTTTAATCTTTTTCGAGCACTAGTTAATGACAGCTTCATTGCCTTACAGTTATCCTGCGTAACTATTGTTTGACAGAGCAGAAAGATTTTCTCTTACTATAATGTAGTCAGCATGGAAATCATAGGGATCTGTAAAGTTTAACAGGAAGTTTAGTGTTAAATTTGGTTTCTTATGTAGCAAAACTCACTTGGAATTGTACATACGGCGAGGTGTACTGTTCAGAGCCAATTTGAAGTAGCAGGACTCATTATTCCTCTACTTTGAATTTTCTTCCATTAACCTGTACTTCCAGGAAAATCTCTCATTTTCCAGAATTGCCAGTGCTTCCCCTGTTTTGAACCTATAACTCGATTTAATTTGATGCATTAAGGTTCCTGCAGTAGGTTTTAATATTTTCAGAGCAATAGTTAGGGAAAAGGCACCAGCAGTGGTTCAAGTATCAATAACAGTTTATTTATTGTCATGTTGATTTTTAATAATTGTTCATTTTATTCATGTACTAATAGTTGATCATTTATATATCAATAGTCAATCATTTCTTTAGCTTTTTTTATTCATGATTGGCCCATTTATGCACCACTATTGAGACATTTGTGCACTACTATTGAGACATTTTTCCACAAGTAGAGTGATTTTGAGTGGATGGTCATTGGACCAACTTCAAATAGGCATGGGCAATGTTTTGAATGACCACTTTTTGACCCTTTTGAACATGACTCCCACAACATGCATCGCAAACAACTAAAAACAATCATCAAGATCCAATATATCATTTAGGATCTATGGGTGCGTGAAGTTAGCTATAGCCAACTACTGGTGCCTTTTCTCTATTGCAACTTTAATTCCTTATAGTGAAAAGACATCATTGTATCTGTCTAATAATTTGTTACTCATATATAGAGAGGGACATAATATACTACTTGCAAAAGATGGGATGTCCTAACAACATGAGTGATAATAAGAAGATAACACTAAAGTTACATGCTATTAAGTATGTCATAATATGTGGTAAAATTTGGTGGAAAAATACAAATGGTGTCATGCTCAAGTGTGTTGACTAGAGTCAAGCTGAAAAGTTGTTATTTGAAATGCATAGTGGAGTTTGTGGAGGACATTACATGCCTAAAACAATTGCACATAAGATACTAAGGGGTGGGTTCTGGTGGCCAACAATTTCTAAGGATGCACACCAGTTAGTCAAAAAATGTGATGTTTGCCAGAGGTTCTCTAGGAAACTAAAGTTTTAAGGAAACTTACCCTTAAAGCTTGTTGATGTACATGCTCCATTTCAGCAATGGGGTATTCATTTTATTGGAGAAATGGCATGTAAATCAAGTGGTGGTCATTCATGGATCTTGGTTGCCACGGATTATTTCACAAAGTGGGTGGAGGCAATCCCAACCAAAAAGGCTACAAGTAGGGTTGTGATTGACTTTTTGATGGATAATATGGTGACAAGGTTTGGGTGTCTGAAAAGGATAGTGTTAGATAATGCAATGTGTTTTAGGTCAGAAGAATATAAGGATTTTTGCAATAAATTTGGTATCCAGACATATTATTTATCACCCTACCATCCACAAGGTAATGGACAGGCAGAATCAAGCAATAAGAGTTTGATGAAAATCATTAAAAGAGTCCTAGAGAAGAACAAAAGGGCATGGGACTCAAAGTTGAGATTGGTTGTTTGGGCAAACAATGTGACCACAAAAAAGGCAATAGGATGTGCTCCTTTTGACTTAGTGTATGGGATACAAGAAAGGTTGCCCCATAACAACTAATGGAGATGTATAAGTTTGTTAAGACATATGATGATGAGATTGAGGATGATATGCAATTGAAAATGGATGATCTAATGCAACTGGATGAAACTAGAAGAGAATCTTATGTGAGAAATTCTAAGCTATAGTTGTAGGTCAAGAATTTATATGATAAGAAGGAAACTGCAAGAAAAGTTGAAATTGATGATCCTGTTCTGATGTGGAATGTCAAATTGGAGGACAAGAGAAAACAAGGGAAGTTTGACGCAATATGGTTAGGTCCATATTTGATCCACATCGAATGGGGAGAGGACTCCTATTTTATCATAGAATTGACCAATGATGTTCTTGAACTCCTAGTTCATGGACAGTTCATGAAACCCTACTTCTTTTGAAGTAGTTTTCTTCCATGAACAATAGTCTAGGGTTTTGTGTATATGTTTTTTAGTTTCATTTCCTTCTTTTGGTCGTTGTGTTTGTGTCTTTCTCTGTGAGTGGTCTACTTCACCTCGAGATTTTGTTATTCTCACCTCATTCTAGTGGTAATGAACATCCCCAACTAGAGCCACTGGTAGTACTTTAAATTGCCCTACAAATTTTTTGAGTCATCTTGATGAAAATTTGGTCTTTTTTCCATGATTCTTTCTCTTTGTAATTGGTTCAAGGGTTAGGGTCTAAGGTTTTATGCATTTGAATTCCTTGTTTGGGTTAAACCCTAAGTCTCTTATGTTTCTTCGTTACCTTTTTGGTTCATAATGATGTGGGTCATTTTATCATAAAAGGGGCCACCTTTTGTTTCCTAATGATTGTTTTTACACTTGGTTGGCCTTATATTTTATTCCCTAAATATGACTTTCCTAAGTCTAAAGTATACTTGTGGTCATGTTTTAAGTTATGGGTTTCTTTGTCATTCTAAGAAAGTTCCTATAATGTTCTAGTGGTCTGCTACATGTCGCATTTCCATTGGCCCCACAATGCCATGATAACTTCACCCTAGAAAACTTGTTGATTGCAGCATCGCAAGATGTTTCCAAGTGTCAAGTATCAGTCAGCTAGAGGAACCTTTTGAAATTTTTTTAAATAACTTATGATAAATGCCTTTGGTTAATGTTCAAGCTACTAAAGTTCTCATCTTTCTGCATGTGCTCAAATGGAAGAAGTTCTTTTAACCGGTAGGAAAAGTTTCTCGATAGTTAACGGCAAGAGATAAATGGTTTATCCAGCAGCTAGGTAATCTTCAATGAGAGCAAATGGTTTTCATGATACCATCATCAAAGATGCAAAGAAGTCAACAACTGCGGCATCACGAGATCATGACATGTGTCATTGGTCAACCAACATAGGTAGATGGTAGGGCCAAATGATGATGTGTAAAGGCAGTGACTTGGATTTTACTCATTGATCGGTATATTGGCCCATTTTCCATCTTGGGAGTCAATGTCAAATTGACCAATTTTGATTGTTTGATGCGCCAACATGCAAAAATATCAACGACTGAAATTCAAATTTGATGACTGAAGAATTCGAGTGTTTTTTTTGCTCGTATAGACATTAATGGCGGATGGGATGATGACAACCTATTTAAGATTTAAATAAAAGGGGTTTTTGATGCCAATTGAAATTCACCAAGCATTCAGACAAGAGCCAAAATTGTTCTAAATCCAAAGGAAAGTTAATTGAAGAGTTGTAGTGCCAAATTTAGGGTTTTTTAGAGCGTTGAAACTATAAGTGCATTTATTTCTTGCCTGAGTTGTTTTGAGTTGTAATCTCTTAGAAAAATGCTTTGGGAGTGTGGGGGATTCTAAGCTATTTGGGATCAAGGTAGTGAGTGAATTGAGTTGAATTTTCTTGATTTTTGTGTGTAATTTCAAAATTATCAAAAAACCCTAGTTTTCCCCTTTTTGTGTGAAATTCAAATTTGAAGCGGGCTAGTTTTCTGAGATGGCACCCCAGAGACCTCATTTTGGCCGAGTTGATTATTAGAAGAGGAATTTGTTTGATAATTTCCTAGATCAACTCAAACCCTCAACAAATGATAGATATGTAGAGTATAAATTTATGGTAACAAAGACCATAGGTAAGGGTTTGATCGACAAGGTATACAATATTTCAAACATTAGGTTGTCAATGACTAGGTTAGACATGTTCAGATTGTGGTTTGGCCAAACTCATCTTCACAACCCTCTATCACATGGTAGTATGACTTAGGGAAGTTGGTGGTTCCTAATGTATTAATGGATGTGGATTTACTCAAGGCAGTAGCAAATAGGTATGACCCAATTTCAAGGGTTGCGAGTGATCAGGATTAATTTTTCAAAATTTCATATGTTTTAGTAAATTACAATTTTGAGGGTCTTCGGTGCATTTCTAGGCAAAAATGGTGCATGGAAATAGCAATGGAACTTGAATACCTTTCCAACGCATCAAACGGTTCGTAATTCAAAGCTAGGATGAGAGAGTTGTGCCTTCTCCAAGTGGACCTAAATTTTATATATAGTTTTTTTGATAAATTTTGATAGTTTTAATAGTTTAATTGTAATAAATATTATGATTACTCTTCATTTCAATTCCAAGGGATTTGTGTGACCCTTGGGATCCATCCGACTTGTATAAACTCCAATTTTGAATAGAATGGAGATACTTTTTGGCTTACAATCTTGTTGTTAGTCTTTTCAGCTTTTATGTCAAATTTCACAATACTGCAGGTTTCACACCAAGTATTGTAATCTGATTCATAATTTAGATCAGTGGTATCAGAGTAGGAACGCTCCTTTATGCCAATTCACACAAGGTCTTCCTACCAAAGATTAGGATTGGATACACAAGATTTGTCAAAATACCCACCTTTGAGATGCACACGATCGAAGATGTCAGATGATGATGTTAAGAAGTTGGTCGAGGAAGCTTTAAATAAGCAACAAGAGGAGATGATGAGTCAATTTTCATGGCTCCTATAGAATCAAAAACCATCTGAATTGGGAACATCATTTCGTGGAAGTACCCCTTTCAAGGTGCAAGCCAATTTTGACATCCTGAATTTTGAAGGAAAAGTCGATTCTGAAGCTGTTGATAATTAGTTATCGAAGTTGGATAGATACTTTTGTGTAAATGATTTCTTAGATGTAGAAAAAATAACATTTTCTCTCCTCAAAGCTGAAACCCATGTGAAATTAGCACGGGAAACCAAAGTAGCAAATAAAGAATGAGAATTAACTATTGAAGATAGTTTTGGATTATCTCTTGATAAGAAACCCACATGGGGAGAATTTGTGGAATACATAAAAGAAGCTTACCTTCCTGAGGATGTATATGAACAAAAATACATAGAATGGAAACTGCTTTGACAAAAGAGGGATCAGTCTATGCAAGATTATACCAATACGTTCCATTCACTTTCAGCAAAACTTGGTATTGAGGATTCATAGAAGCATCGGATTTTGAAATATCGGAGTGGACTTCACAGGTATATTCAAATAGAGATGGAATTTTTTAATATTGAGACATTGGCAACTACCTATAAATACGCTACAAAAATTGAAGAGAAGTTCAAGCAGAAAGGAAAGAGGGACTACTTTGCAAATAATAAGCCAAGGGTTGAAGGTGGCAATAAATTTGTAGGAAAACAGGTGACCAAGGAACCTCATTCAAATCCACCGAAGAACACATGGTGGGCTGCTAAAAAGACACAAATAGATATAGGCATGTGGTGTGAGATGCATAAGTCCCCAACCCATAATACAAAGGATTGTCGAAGTATTAAAAATTTGATAACAGAAATACGAGGGGAGGAAGATGAACGTGAATTGTCACCAATAGATAACTCTGAGAAAGAGGAGAATGATTCCATCATAGAAGCAAACCCATATGTCGTAGTCGGAACAACTAAAGTATTACCCCGTGAAGATGAAGAGACTTTATCATTCACAGATGTGGGTTGATGGAAAGCCTCTGCATTTTATTGTTGACAGTGGGAGTCAAAAGAATTTGATCTCTAGGGAGATAGTCAAAAGCTTAAATTTGAAAGTGACAAGACACCCACAACCATACTCTATGGGATGGGTAAATCAGGGACAAGATATTTAAATAAATCAATAATGTTGTCTACCATATTCTATCACGTATTTCAAGGATGAATTGATATGTGATATAAAACCACTGGATGTATGTGATGTCTTGCTGGGGCAACCATACATGTATCAAAGGCATGGGGTTTATGAGTCCAGGCCACGTAGTGTTACAATCAAGCTTGGTGGAAAGAGATATCATTCATACCAGAGGTATGTCCAACACAAATAGCTTCTTTAATAACTGCTAAACAATGTAAACACTTGATTGCTCAAACTGGAGCTTTTGTTCTACTCATGATTTGCCCTAAATAAACAAAGCCAGTTGTTCTTAATACACATGCTAAGGTAACCATAACAAAGAATCAACAAAATCAGATGGATAAAATTCTAAAGGAATATCATACTGTGTTTAAACCACCAGTGGGAGTACCAACACACTGTCAAGTCAAGCACTCTATTGATTTAATCCTAGGCACAACACTACTACATGAGCCAATATATAGGAGGTCAATTTTGGAAAATGATGAGATTAAGAGACAAATCCAAGAGTTGATTCAGAAAAGATACATTCATCCAAGTGCTTCACCTTGTGGCAGTCCAATTGTCCTTGCTAAAAAGAAAGATGGGACATGGAGACTTTGTATTGATTATAGGGCATTGAACAAAATCTATGTTAAGAATAGATATCCAATCCCTTGAATTGATGATGTGTTGGACCAACTTAGGGGGATAATTTCTTTACAAAAATTGACTTGAAGTCTGGATACCACCAAGTACCAATTGATCCAGCAGATGTGTGGAAGACTGCATTTAAATCTAAGGAAGGTTTGTTTGAATGGTTGGTCATGCCTTTTGGCCTAACAAATGCCCCAGCCACATTTATGAGGTTGATGAATGATGTGCTTAGACCATTCATTGATTCTTTTGTGGTTTTTTATTTGGCTGACATACTCATCTTTAGCAGAACTTGGTATGAGCATTTGCAACATGTTGAACAAGTGCTTTCAACTCTACAAAAATGAAAACTTTATGCCAACATTGAGAAGTGTTCTTTTGGTATGCAGAGTATTCAATACTTGGGGTATATCATTGATACTGAGGGTGTTCATGTTGATCCAAAAAAGATCCAAGTAATTGAAGATTGGCCATCCCCTAAAAATTTCACAGAGCTTCGCAGCTTCTTGGGCTTAGCCAACTTCTACTGCAGATTTGTGTTTGGTTTCTCACATATATCATGGCCTCTCAATCAATCACTAAGGGGTGGAGCTCAAGCAAAATTTTAGTGGATAGAGGCAAAGCAATGAGCATTTGAGGAGTTAAATAAAAGATTATGTTCAACACCAATATTGGTCCTCCCAGATCTACACCAATCATTTGAGATAGAAACATATGCATATGATTATGCTCTTGGTGTGGTACTCATGCAACATGCGCATCCTATTGCCTATCACAATGAAAAATTTTCTGATACAGTATGTAGGTACCCCACCTATGATAAGGAGTTGTATGCCATTGTTCAGGCCTGCAAACAATGGAAACATTATATACTGGGAAAGGAAATTGTTATACATACAAACCATAAACCACTTCAATTCTTACAAACACAAGGGAAGCTGCAGAATGATAGACATCAATGGTGGTCAGCCTATCTACAACAATTTCACCTCAACATTCATCATAAAAAAGGAACCAGTAACAAGGTGGCAGATTGTTTGAGTAGGCCTCCAATTGCAGGTTTGACAATAGTGTTGGATTCATGCAGTCATCAATCATCCACTTGGGAACAACTATATAGTACTGACCCTAATTTTGCTAACAACTATATAGTACTGACCCTGATTTTGCTAACATCTATTTTTTTAACATGTTTGGATAACAATGGAGAAGTTTTTCTATCAATGGCTAGTGAATAAATTCAAAGGGTTTTTGGTTTATATAAGCCTGCATCTTTCTGAAGGAGCATCTTGATTTGGAGGAAATTAAGGGAGATTACATGAAAATGAAGGATATTGTCAGAGGTAGTCTTCTCCTAGCTCATTTGGCCAAGGTAGGGATATCAAAGTATTATATTGGCCCTAGTTCAGTGGATCCCTTTGAGATTGAGGCTTTCACTCCTCACTTGAAGGCCATATTTTATTCACTTTGTCAGGTTCTAGGTTTTCACCCTAACACATTCATGCCACCAACATATATGCATATGGAAATTTAGGCTTTAAAGTCATTTCATATGGCATCTAGGCTTTAAAGTCATTTATGATTTTGCCCCATACCTAGAAGAGAAAATACATGAAGGATTATAAGAAATCAAGAAGGATGATAAGAAATAAAATTTCATATGGTTTTCTTTGTTGATGTTCATGTTTCTATACAAGAATTTTCATTTCTTTGGGAAGTCAATAAATTTAATAAGAGCAGTTGATGGAGAAGAGATGCTAGTGCAGGTTTGGAGCTGTATGCACCCTAAAATGGTCGCCTAGACTTTGGGCCCCCATTCAGCAATTTATCAAATCCCTGAATCAATATTTTCAAAAATCAACATTTTTCAATTCAATATCAATTTCCTTGATCAAGTCCTATTTTATCATTTTCGATTATATTCTATGGGCTAACCATTTTATACTAAAGTCTTTATTTATTTAAAAGGAATATTTCCTCCCTTTTTATTAAATAAAAAGCCTCACTTTTCCTTTTATCCTAAGTTGCACAAATAAAGCATTATTCTTATTTTATAAAAAGAAGAAAAGTACTTTTTGTCTCATATGGACACAAAAGTCAACTCTTATTTTCTCATTGGAGGATATTTGTGCACATGGATTGCTCTTCTTTCAAGCTCCACCGTTGATTAAATCTTTTTCCTCTTAATCTCCATGGTCCATTCCTTTTCAATTCCTTTAAAAGGAGAGCTCTCTTCCTCATTTTTCATATCCATCTTTTTTATGTTAATGTTATGCTGTGGGTTTTCTAGGTCACTTTGGAGCTTTTGAAGATTTGGAGCATTCTTGGCTTTTGCATCTACATGCTATCATAGTTTCATTTCTTGCATTATCATGGCATTCATAGCTTCATATTTAACTTAGTTTCCTTTATGCTTTAGATTACTTCATCTAGCTTAACTAGGAGGCTGTGTAATACTTGTTCTTTCATTTCCATAGCATAGTTTGCATATTTCCTTCCATAGCTTAGCTTGCATAGCTTGCATTTTCATTCATAGTATAGCATTGCATTGCATTTTCATTTTGATTCTTGGAAATATTGGCATTCTTTCCCTTGTCTTCATTTGAATCTCTCATTGTGTGGTTGACTAGCAAGGTCATAAGCTTCATAGCTCTAGCTGAGAGCAATCAAATAATCTTGCAACTCCATGCATAAAGAGCTCTAAGTCACTTTCTAAGGTATCCCCTTCATGGATTCTCTTGGATATAATGACTTAGAGAAGTGCACATTTTGAGTGTACATTTTTTGCGCCCACCGTAGGGCAAAGCATTGTTGTTTTGCCTTTCATTTCTTGCATTTTCGTCAAATTTTCCAAATATTTTAGCGTCATTTTTGGCTCTCTGGTTTTTCTGGATTAGAATATCATGAAATACTTTTCCAGTATCGTGCGATAGTTCATTATATACCGGCGTGATACTTTACCAGTTAAAGTATCGCTCAACCTCTACAGAGTTTATCGCACTATTCGGAACATTCTGTCGCCTACAAGTATAGTAAAGTATCGCCCAACAATATATTATCACCTCAGTATGTTGTAAAGTATCTCGTGATATTTCTAGTGACTATACTATCACCTATACCCAGTAGTGAGTTGTTTCTTGGTTCTTTATTGCCGAATTTGGATCTAGTTAGCTTGCTGGTTTAATTTGTTGTGGTTACATATATTTAATTTGCAGATTTCATTTGGATTTTGATTTTGCTAACCATTGTGGGGCTAACAAGTTATGGTTTTAGGTGCCTCTTACTTGAATATTTTTCCAAATATTGCATGCACAAGGGCTACTAACAATTTTTGTAGGGCTGACCAAAAGCATAAAAACAAAAAAAAAAAGTGTGCTTGTGATTTATTTCATTTCAAGTGTGGCAATTACTAGTTGTTTCATTTCATAAGAATATAATATCTTGTTGTAGGAATTCTTGGGTGGTAGGAGAAGTATGCTCTTTACCATTGTGGTGAACTAGAAAATCTTGACCCATCTTTGGATTTTGAAAGCAAGAGGGTAATTGAACTCTTCTTGGTGTGTTTGGGAGAAACTTTGAGATAGGGGAGTATGCTCTTCATCCTTGTGGTGAAAAAAAAACCTTGAACCTCACAAGTTGATCCACTTTTTGTTTAGTTCTTTTAGAATCCTTTAGTGGGCCTTCTCTTGAGAAATCAAGAGAAACGACCCAAGTGGGGACAAGATTTTTGCCAGCTATTCCAACCCACTATAAACTCAAGGCTATCAATGACACAAAACCTTGGTAGATGTAGTACTTGTCTTCGCTTGATGTGAGTACTTGTGGGATTGTGACCATGAGGAAAATGTTGAGCAAGAATGCTTAAGGTACTCTTGTGGCCGCGAGGTCCGTTACTTGCCGCAAGGTAAGGAGTCCCTTTGGGGAGCAAGAGGTGTATTATGAATGGAAGCCCTTACTAAGAACCATAGATAGAGGCCACCCTATTTTTCCGTTTAGCTTCTTGGTGCAAGGATTGATCCAAGTAGAATAACTCGGATCACCCCAAGATTACTCACCAACTATGTTTCTTTGGTTGTGTCATTGACACCTCAACAAAGCCAACATCTATTGTGGGTAACCACTTTGTGTGAGGCAATGGGACATCAAGTGTGGGCCAAGTTGCTAAGTATTGAGCCTTTTTCCTTCTAGGCTAGTAAGTTCTTGAAGTGTTCTCGATGTAATATACCCGTGCAAATGTTCTTGAACATAAAAACATAGCGGTAGTGCTCGTAGAATTTATCATTTTGATATCACAATTGCTTGTCTTGCCAAGGTTGCTTTTGCTCTTGCGCAAGTGTTTTATGACATGTTTGATCACCTACTATTTGAAAACATGTCTGATTACTACTTTCATTGTGCTTGAAATCAAAATATCCAACCATCAGATTGTAAATTTGAACAAATTACCTTCAAAAATTGAGATTTTTAGCACTCACTGGTCAAGAGTCGTACGACCCTGAAACAGTATCGCACACTGTACTGAGAAATATCGTGCAATAGTTCATCACTGGAAGACTATCGCACTACTTGCTTGGAAAGTATCGCACGGGCTACCTGGAAAGTGTCGCACCGCTTATTGTGAAATATCACCCTGGAATATTGTATCGCCCTATTTGCCTAGAAACTGTCGCACAGAGTCATTTTCCTATCCTGATTTGTGTCACTTTCAATCTTCCTTGGTCAGTCCAGGTCAGATCCTAGGTGCTATGGCATGTTTCTCAACATCCAAATGAACTTCAATGGTATCAATTTGCACAAAATGGCTCTTGGTCTTCTTTCTTCCACATCTCCCATGTCTTCCTAGTCTCCCATTTCCATTATTCCTCTTCTTCCTAAACTCCTCATGTCTTCTTGATTCTTTTCCTCTTATTATCTAGTCTACCTTCTTCTATTCATCTATTCATCTCTTTCATGCTTGATTTCTTCTCTTCTAAAACCATGAGTTTCAACTATCTTTCTATAGAACCTCTCTTGAAAATGGATGATCTTGATCTCCTTGCTCAATTTGAAAAGTATCATTCCTCCAAAACTCTTATTGATGATAAATTCATGACAAAAATATGAAAGAAAGCAAGTGAATCACCCACCTTTGGTAGAATCATGCTCCTGATCCTCTCACAATCTTCTTCTTCCAAACATTCTTCATCATCTATGTCTTCTCATTCTTCTTCATCTTCCAAGTCTTACCATGACTCTTCTAGAAATTATTTGAATTCTTCATCTTCCAAGTCTTACCATGACTCTTCTAGAAATTATTTGAATTCTTCATCTTCCAAGTCTTACCATGACTCTTCTAGACACCATTCGAATTCTTCATCTTCCAAGTCTCGTCATGACTCTTCTAGACATTATTTGCATCCTTCATTATCCAATTCTTCTTCCTCCACTAGGTCTTCACTTTCCTCTTCTTCACAATCTCATTCATCTTCTACTTCTCCCAAGAGTCTTACTCCTCAATATGAGCAATATAGTAATCCTTGTGATACCTCTCCCACAAAGAGTGACATGCCCACCTTTGATGACTATGATGACTATTATGATGGCTATGATGATAAACCATATAGGCATACCTATGAAACCTCTATTCCTAAGAGTCCTCCTAGTCATGTGCTCATTCTTACTAGAAATGGGTCATCACATTGGATAGATCGTGATGGTGATCCATATGACTCTGATTTTGAAAGAGACTATGATGCTTGTTGTGAACAATATGATACATCTACTTCTATTGAAGAAGAGAAAACTTTTCATGCTGATTATAAACGTAGATACTATGAACATTTCTCCTCTAAGAACACTCATGCTGAAAATAAAGATGAAACTCCCAAGCAAGATCATGTTAATGATGAACCTTTGTCTTGTGATGGTTCCCTTCCATCCCCTACTTCCTCCAATAACCATACATTTCCTAAAGCTTCCAATTCTTTCAAACCTTTCACAAATCCTTCATCCAACAAAGATCCTAATGTTTTTCATGCAGTTCCCTATAGTTACCCTCAAGCATTACCTCCTAAAGAAGCCCAAGCTAACCTTCACCTGGCTGCAAATACTTTCATAATGCTAAACCTAAAGAGCCTAAGCCTTTATGTGTTATAATTCCTACTTCATCTAGTCCTTCACCATCTCTTCCAAAGTCCTCCATACAATTCCAACATGCTTCCTTGTCCTTAGAAGTGGCTTCATGTCAAGAGGACTCTAAAAATGATAAAGAAAAGAACATTAAAAAAGATCAAGATCAAGAACCCTCCATGTCATCCAATCCTTTTCATGATGTCTCTTGTTCATCTCATGGTTCTTTTGATCCTTTACGCCCTACCTCACTCATTCCACCATGTCTTAAGTCTTCTCCTAAGCAAGATCAAGCTACTACTTACACTATTGAGCTTATTAACAATCAAAATAACCTTACTACACTTGCGCTTTCCAAAGATGATACTTCCATTAAGGCTATTAAAAATAGTGTTGTTACTTCTGATGATAAGCCTATTGAAAATCAAGAGAAAGATTATATGCTTATGCTATCCAAAGATCCTTGTCAAGATCAAAGTATTTCATCTTCTTGTTCTACCACTCCATGTTCGCTTCCACTTTCTACTCTTCCTAAGTCTTTGCAAGCATTGAAAAATCCTATCAAAGAAATTCCTCCTATTCAAGATGTTGATGATCCTATTTCAAATCCTAATGCTCACTCTAAAGATGCTGATGTCCTTGGTTGTCATATAGATGTTGATGAACTTAATGATTATCTTTTTTTATCTTCCACGTCCATCCTTGGACCTCCTCCACCAATGCTAAGGGCTTCACATCTTCCTTCCATCTTAGGCCCTTATGTCCTTTCAATTTCCCCTCCTAACTCTCCTAATTCATCATCCATCTTGGGTCCTTACATCCCTCCATCTCCCATCTTTCCTCGGGATCAACATAGATGCATACCCTTGAATCCTTTTCATCCACTCACCCATCTAAACCAATCATATCCTCATCCTTCTTCCACAAGTCCCAAGTCTTTTGGAAGTAACTTGAATGTTCAATAAAAGAAAAAGAAGCAATACAAGAATCCATCAAAAAAAGAAGATTACCATGTCTCCTCTAAACGACATGGAGGCATAAAGTCAAAAGAGATCTAAGAAAAAAACTACAAGACAAGTATGGGTTCCAAAATCCATCATTGAAGATATTCTCTCTAAATCATCAAAAAGAAACAAAAAGCCTACAACTATATGGATTCCAAAGTCTCTCTTGAAAAATTCTAATGTTGAGCAAAAAGTGAAGTTGACATTCAAGCTTCCAAAGGCTTCCACTTCATATTCTTCCAAAAACATTCTTCCATTCCATGCGCCTGAACTACAACCTCTGCTAAACATTCATCATATACCTTCTCATATTCCTTCATTTACATTTCCTCCATCCTCTCGTGACCCTTCAAGGTGTGTGTTGATGTTGATCTTGCCTTCCTTTCCATCTACCCTTTCACAACCCTTCCATTCATTATCCTTCTACCTTATATCCTTTTTCCTCATTTGCCTATTCCTCCTATCTTCCAACCTCACTCGCTTTACATAAAACCTTATCCTCCATTTTTCTCTTCCATCCTCATTTCCCTATTAGTATCTTTGAGCATAACATTTTGAATCCTTGGCATATCATTGTTTATCCTTTCAAGGAGCATTATCTAAAAAGCTTTCCTTCTTCCAAAAAAAATAATTCAAAAAAATACAAAAAGGAAAAAATAAAACAAAAAAATAAAAAAAATTCAAAATGTGCCTTGGTGGAAACCTGGAAATAGGTGCCTTGGTAGCAAAAGTAAAGGGAAATAAATTTTTCCTATGGTGAAAACCACTCCCTTTTGGCACCTTGGATAAGTACCATGATGAAAACTTGGCAATCAAGCATCATGCGTAGTTCTTCTACATATTTCATCCATTTTGTCTCCTCTCTTTGATCTTGACAATGTTGATCTATACACGAACATTTGGCTATCTTGTGAGCCATCTTAAGATGATCTTACTTTCATTCCTTTCATGTTTAGCCTTCATAATTCTTTCCCTCCGTTCATTCTAACCTTTTGCTATCATTTTCCCCTTTGGTCTTGATCTAATAAAAAAGAGTAAAACATGATGCTATGAAGCCTCTTGACATGTCTACTCCTTTGGATTGCATCCTTTCCTTCTTTTTCATTACGCTTTTGTGACTTATCCTATGCTGGCCTTTCATTACTTGTCCAAATGTGCTTTACATGACAATCTTTCCGTAGCTTGGGTACTCTTGAGGAGTGTGCCATTGAGGATTTCTTCCCTTCATTCTCCTTCATTCTCTTGTCTTCCATCTCTTCCACTAGCTTGCTATTCCCTCTTGTCCTCCACCTTGCTAGAAATTAGAACTACACAGTGTGATCTTGCTTGGGAGTTTGATGCCTATTCTATCTGGGGGCATCTTTGTACATATTTTATGATCCTGAAAAATCTCAAAAAAAAAAAAATTCATATATGATGCTGAAAAAATCCCAAAAAGAATATAAAGTCCTAAAAAAATACAAAAAAATAGAAAAAGTGCCTTGGTGAAAACTTGGAAAAAGCGCCTTGGTAGCAAAAATACAAAAAAATAAAAAAATAAAAAAAATATCCAAGTGGTGAAAACCTGGAAACATGCGCTACTTGAGGCCTTTGCACCCTTGTCTTTTAGCATGCACTCTCGACACTTAGCCTTTCTCCATCATGCCTTGTCCTTGTTGCCTTGGTTTGGAATTGGTCTTTGTCTTTGTCTAGGGGGCATAATTGTGTTAGCTTTGGTCTCTAGGATGTGTTGGTCTTTAGGACATCTTGCAAATAGTGTTTTTCAACACCACCCAAACAGTGTGTTTCAATACTACCCTAGCGTTAAGTGTTTCTCAACACTTATCAAATATCCTACCCACAGTCTAGCATGATATGATATCTCTCACTGGCAAATGCAATACTCAAAGATTGATTCTATGACCTACACACATGCACTTAAACACTCGACTCGCTGAGACTTGATTAACTTTATTTTTTTGTGTGTTGTCTATGATGATTTCTTTGATGAGTGTTCTCTCCTAATAGTTTTCGATGATGCTGAGCTAGAAGACTGGGGGTATAAGGACATGTTTTATTGCTTTTTCTGCTTGTGGGTATATTTTGTTGGTCCTAACTGTCATTAGCACTTATGCTTGTTCCACTTGACATTGGGATCTACAAGGTATTATCCTTGACTTTTTATGTGAGTGTATACTTATAGCCATCTTGACTTTCCTTGTGTCTCGATGCAAGTATAATTTTGCTATATTAAACTTAGGTAATCTCAATGCACTAGTCATCTTGACCTACATGTCTTTGGTGCCTAGGTGGGATTTCCACATTCCTATCTGATATAGATCATATTCATATACCCATAGTCATACTAGTGTGTATTGTATGATCTTACGATGCTACCAATAAAGCTTGATGATGAATATTAGAGACTAATAGCATTGTGACCTTGCAAGTCAATCACTTTCATAGTAGCTTGCATTTTTAGGTTCATGATAGTTTAGTTTTGCATCTTGCATATGGAGAGAGCTCTCCTTCCATCTTTCATAGACCTATTGGTCAACTACGCTCACCTTTCTTTTTCTCAATCATGTCTTTCGCTTCTTGTCTTTCATATCACATCATTCTCTACTCTTTTCAAGATCGAAACCGAAATCAGAGTTAAAATCGCATTTTAAAATTTTCTTCTTCTACACAGTTGGCTGACCATTTGAAGCTTGATCCTTCGATCTTCGCTGGGGCATCTTCATTTCTTCATCCCCATCTCTTTCAAACTCCTAGTCTTACATTCATTTTCATTCGCTTCATCTCTCTAAGGTTTGACTTCATTTTTATCCTATATCTTTCTTAGTCAAACCTAGTCAAACTGGGGCATGTCTTCACTACTTGATGGTTATCCTATCATCCTTCATCTTCGACTATGATTTCTAGCAACTTAATCAAGTTTATCAATTTTTTGTTCTCCTCTACCTGATTTTGATTTCGATTCTAAGGGGGCAGTACCTATCAACTTCAACCTTTGATTCAGCTTTATCATTCAGCTTAGCTTGAGATTCTTATCTCTTATTTTGAGACTTGATTATCACTCAACAACAACGGTGTTGGTCTTGTCTTTCAACCAGCTTATCTTTGTCCTGATGTGTTCCCATCCGTCGAACACACATCTGAGTTGTCTTGTGATCCCAAATCGATCTCACATTTCAATTCTTCTTTGACCATATGTGTTCCTAGAATGATCACACATTAGTCAAATGTATGCACCCTAAAATGATTGCCTAGGCTTTGGGCCCCCATTCAGCAATTTATCAAATTTCTGAATCAATATTTTCAAAAATCAACATTTTTCAATTCAATATCAATTTCTTTGATCAAGTCCTATTTTATCATTTTTCATTATATTCTATGGGCTAACCATTTTATCCTAAAGTCTTTATTTATTTAAAAGGAATATTTTCTCCCCTTTTATTAAATAAAAAGCCCCCACTTTTCCTCTTATCCTAAGTTGCATAAATAAAGCATTATTCTTATTTTATAAAAAGAAGAAAAGTACTTTTTTTCTCATATGGACACAAAAGTCAACTCTTATTTTCTCATTGGAGGATATTTGTGCACATGGATTGCTCTTCTTTCAAGCTCCACCATTGATTAAATCTTTTGCCTCTTAATCTCCATGGTCCATTCCTTTTCAATTCCTTTAAAAGGAGAGCTCTCTTCCTCATTTTTCATATCCATCTTTTTTATGCTAATGTTATGTTGCAGGTTTTCTAGGTCACTTTGGAGCTTTTGAAGATTTGGAGCATTCTTGGCTTTTGCATCTACATGCTATCATAGTTTCATTTCTTGCATTATCATGGCATTCATAGCTTCATATTTAGCTTAGTTTCATTTATGCTTTAGATTACTTCATCTAGCTTAACTAGGAGGCTTTGTAATACTTGTTCTTTCATTTCCATAGCATAGTTTGCATATTTCCTTCCATATCTTAGCTTGCATAGCTTGCATTTTCATTCATAGTATAGCATTGCATTGCATTTTCATTTTGATTCTTGGAGATATTGGCATTCTTGCCCTTTTCTTTATTTGAATCTCTCATTGTGTGGTTGACTAGCAAGGTCATAAGCTTCATAGCTCTAGCTGAGAGCAATCAAATAATCTTGCAACTCCATGCATAGAGAGCTCTAGGTCACTTTCTAAGGTATCCCCTTCATGGATTCTCTTGGATATAATGACTTAGAGAAGTGCACATTTTGAGTGTACAGAAGCACAACTCTGTAATGGGATAGCGAGGGAGATAGTTTTGTATTATTTCACAACTGCTTTGCATTAAGATTAAAATCTAGGCTAATAGTTGATCCTCCTAGGATCCCAATGCAGCTACATGATTTATTAAAGCGCAAAGAGAGGGTCCCTAATTTAAAGATTATGCATAATTGGGGTGATGTAATTCCTTATTTTGTCAATACAGTTCTAAGAGTTTATGGTTTTGAAGGAAAAACACATGTGTTTCCCTATAATGTGTCATTAAGGTTAGGATTTGCAAAAAAAATTTTGAAAATTAGTTGTATTCAGGAGTAGGAGCTATCTTGAATAAGTAAAGGCACAATTTTCCCTAACTACACCATTACCCCCAATTTTGTAATAACCAAAGGAAGATGGGTGCATTTTGGCAAAGTTGTTGCTCCCTATCACTTGGGTGTCAGAATAGTGAGGCATAGTGACCCAGAGGGATTTTATAACATGTTTAGGAAAAGGTTAAAGAGTTCTTCTTTGCCTCATGTTTTCAATTTTCTAAAGGACTTAATCAGAAATATTTTTTATGAAGATCAACAAGAAGATAACAAAGAGAAGTGGGTTTCATATAGGAAGTTGTGATACTTAAGGGAAATTGGATCCAAACTATGACCCTTTGAAGACCCTCAACCCATTTTCTTTGAAAATTAATGTTCTGATTAATTATTTTGAAGAAATGAGGATTGCCTTGAGGAAACAGAAGAATAGACTAGAGTCAGGGGATAATATTGATACCTTGCAGAAGGTTTTTCATTCACTAGTCTCATCATTCCAAACAAGTATGAAGTCTTAAAAGGCACAATCTCCACCACCAAAGGATAGGCCTACATACTTTCCCTATGTAAAGGAAATACAAGAGGTGAGAAGGTCAATGATAGTGATAGTGATGAGGAGAGGAGGAAGGGTAACAAAGTAATGAGGTATGAAAGCCTATTGTTCCTCGGCCTAGACCATTGAAGGGGGTGAGAATCATTGATGTTGAAGATGAACCAATATGAAGCTCCTCACCACCTCTTCCACCCTCATCGCCTCCAAAGCAAAAAGGAAAAGAACAAGTAGAAGAATAGTTTGAGTTGTATACTGAGGAGTAGGGTGTAGAGGAGAGTGATGATGATGATGCCATCATTATTACTGACAAAGAATTACATGTAGGCTTTCCTACAACACCTCAGCCACCTGAATTTGAATTCACCTCACTAGATATCCAAGGAAGAGCCTTCAAATATGCTAGAAAGGAGGCATGTGAGGAATTCTTGGAAGATGAAAATTTTGTGAAAAGTTAAGCTTTCCTACAGTTGGTTTGGAGATTTAAAATTGATGAATACCAAAAGAGATGTGAGGAGAGAAAATCTCAGCATCCTGAGAAGAGTGATCAAGAAAATGAGGAAGAGGTAAATATTACAATGATGGAAGAGTTTAATACCATCACCGCTGAAGAAGGGAAGAAAATTGTAAATCAAGTAGGAGTTTTGATTCTTCCTTAGTAGATCATTATTGATGCTATCCCTTTGATGTAGTAAGGAAGAAAAGTCATTTTCATGGTTCTCCATAAGAGAAAAATTGTGTAATGAAAGGTTCTGCTTTCAGCCACAATTATGCCACCTTGGCCATTTGGTCATTAACCCCAAGGGAAAGAAGACCAATCCTTGAAGACAATAACCCAAATTTGAGAGGAGGTCTTGTTATAAAGAGAGCTGAAAATAATTCTAGTGTTGAGACATCAAATTTAGTTTTAGACACGGCCAAACTAGCTCAGGTGTTTGCCAAGAAAGAAGATGTTAAAAAGATGGAGTATAAAAGTAAATATCAACATATTTTTGGGGAATACAACAAGGAACACTAGAAGTGTATTAAGTTGAAAACTAGGGTGAAACTCTTGGAACAAAGAATATTGGAGTTGTCCCCTAGAGCTCCTTCAATTGCTTCTACCCCATTTACATTAGGTATACCTCTTTCCATTTCCATTGTGACAGCTCCACAGGTCCCTACCGAGGAAACTCCTCCTATTACCACATCAGAACCAATTTTTGAAGAATCCACTTGTTTTGTGGCTCCAACAAAGGGTCAAATAATGGAGAAAATCAAAGAGTAAGAGAATAGGTTAGTAGAGATAGAGTAGATTTCTGCCTAGAAATAGAAAGAGATAGTCAACTTAATGTTGACTCATCTAAATGATAAGGTAGATAGCAAGTTGGCTCCCATCCATTCTTTGTACTATGTTGTTTGAGGTTATAAGGGGTTTTGATAGGGATAGAGAGGTGGTTGCGCCATTATTTTCCAAGTGGATGCAAAGGTCTAATGAATTAAAGACAATGTTTGTAGCCTCTAAATTTCATGCTGAGAGACCATTGGCACTTCAACCAACTCATTTGTTGGTTAAGTCTTTTCAAAAAAATTGAGTATTGCCTGAAGATATAGAAAGGAATATTAGAGAATTGATAAGAAATTTTAATGAGCTACAAGATACACTTTTGACTGGGATATTAGATGAGAATGGAAACATTAAACTATTCCAACTATGGAGGGAACAAGCAAAGAAGGTGATCAACTTTGAGCTAGACCTGTTTTGTAAAGATATTAATATTGATATGCTTGAAAATAGCATGGACAAAATCATAAATACAGGAGAATTCTTTGAATCTTTTAAAAATGAGGTAAATTAGGTAGCCATCAAGTACAACCCCTATAGAGAAAATTCAAATGAGGTCATGAATTTAATTGGCCAACAGATGAGGAATATGTTGAATAGATAAAGATATACCTGAATGAAGAGTGAAGGAAAATCAGTTAGCCTTCTAACTTTTGATGCGACAGTCTGGAAAGAACTTTTGGCATATTTTGTAGCATTTGTATTTTAAAGGATGAGTTTTTAGTAGTCATGGACCCAAATGAAATCTTCATCAACAAATTGCAACGCAAAAAAGTATAAAGAATATTTTTCAAAGGGGGAAAGGTAGTTTTGTCTTATATGAAAATCTGTTGTAAATGAAAGTTAACTAGTCCAATGGATCGATGGTATATGTCTCCTCTTGTATGAATGTTTTTTTCTCCCTTGCTATTATAAAAGGGAATTCAAGGCCAAGAGATAGGGTTTCAAGTTCAACTTCTAAAGTCTAGGTCCCAGTGGTAAGGTTTAGGTGAAATTTTGAGAATATTGTATAACATTTTATAGAGAAATTTTCAAGAGTCTTGTGTTGAACTTTTGCAAGTTTTGAGTTCATGAATTGTATAAACATTGTATGAAAGATCTATAGTCATTAAAAGTTAATGAAAAATATAATTTCTGATTCAATTCTCTCTTGTGTACAAGTTTTATGAGTTTTGAGTGAAATAGATTAAAAAGGGTTTTATTTTATTCAATGCTTTGATATGATGTATGTAAATCGTATTCATGCTTTGATCTAATGGGTTGATTAAATGCTTGAATATACTTGCAGATTCTTAGGCTTTGTATAGGGATTTTGATAAGAAGTTTGGATTATGTTTTTTGTTGGCAAATGTTGTCATGCAACATTGTCTTAGATCTTAAAGTTATTCAATAAAATTTTGTTATACTGCAGTTTTACTTTTTTGTAAATTTGTTACCCAATGGAATGAGGCACTGATCATTATTGTAGTATTTTTACTAATTCTTTTGGAGTTCAATATCATCTAACTTTGCTACAAAATTTATAAATCATGTTGTATCATTTTAATTTTTATGTTGTATGTTTTTGTTGTTATCTCATGCTCCAATTTAGTTGAGGATCAATGGAGAAATAACCATTCTCCAGTATTCTCCTATTTCTATTAATTTTTCTATGAGATATATGTTATTTTTAATTTTATTCACAAATCTGGTGCAGAGGTTGTGAGTGAATTAAGGGATTACCCTCTCAGTTCTTGCAAAGCCCAAAGTGTAGAAGGGTTAGATTTATCCTTGTTAGTTGGTCCAAGTCTAGGAAATTATTGATAATTAGAGATGGCATCCTCATAGGTAATTGAATGATTAACTTGGTGAATACTTGTAGTGTAAACCCTATTTTAGGAACAACATATCAGACAAAATAGAAGTCCTTAGATGATAAAATACATACAAATATACATGTAAGAGATAGAATTTATACAAAATATTTGTAACTAGGATAGGTAAAACAATGATTTCATTGAATTAGGCAAAAGAAAATACAACTACAAGGAAAAATAGAGAAGAACCCTTTTCAAAATGTACAAGATTATCTTTTAAAGAGTAGGCATAAATTTGAATGAGACACTGGAGTTCAAGCCCCTACTTCGGTTAAGTCAATGAAAGATCAAAAATAGATCAGAAGAAAAAATGCAATCTCTGGATGTAAGTAAATATTCAAAGTTACAGAAACCTCAAAAGAATGAATGGTCCTGCAATCAAGAAGTGACCCCTAGTAATAAATATGGACTCAAAAGTCCTCATGTTGTACCCTATTGGCATATAATCATGGCCCAAAACCATCTGCAATCATGATGGTGTTATTTTAATGGATTGACAAAGTAGACAAGTCATTGAATGCAGATGAAAATGTATTAATGTGATCGACCTTGTTTTCTCTTCATCGGTGAGAGCTTCCCCAATAAGCCCTTTATGCCTCTTGGTGATAAAATTGACTTCCTTTGATCATTGAGTAAATTTCCCCCTAATAACCAAACTCTCTACTAAGTGTATTGAGACGTGGCTACAAACCATCAACCATCAGTGAATTTGTTGTGATGCTCAATCGATGATATAATGTATATATCAGCCTCCAAAAGATTCTTAGCAAGGAAGAAGACATGTTCCCTTGATGGAATTCATCAGGGAAACATGAACTATCATGTTGAACAAATTGATCAATGTTGATCCTTATAGTTTCACTGTTGAGAAAACTCATCAGTGAAAACCACTTATTTTTCTATCGATGCAACCCTCCATCTACTATGTTTTTGTATATCAGCAAAAAACCTGTTAAACATCCCATTGTAGAAGCCAACACTATTGGGCCACATGTTTTTGTCCCTTCTAATAATCTAAGTTACACCAATGAATAAACTCATCAGGGTGACTTACCTTGATGGCATCCATTGGTGAGATGCAACCCATCAAAAGGAAATTTTCCTTCTTGGCTAACGGTGTTAGCTCCTCTAATGAACCTCATCAGTGAAACTCATAGAATATTATGGTGGTGCTCCCTTTCCTTTCACAGTGAACTACACATGCTCATCGGTAAAATTTTCACCGATAACTCCAAACAATGGTCATTTTGGCAAGGCCCAAATATTTCTTGTTGAAACACATCATTGATTATTTATACTAGTCTACATATTGGTAAGACTTCTTTGGGGGACCACCATCGAGGAGACATATACCATCAGGACACACAATTCGATTACTTTTAACAGTTATAGCTACAATGATGGATCCCATCAATGGAACAAGGAACGTGTTCCACAGAAATCTTCTCTTTTATCCTGACGATCAATCTGGTTGGAATTTTAGGAAGATAGTGGTAATATTTTCCCAAAATATAGACTTAGACTCTTATAGAATCCCCGCACACCTTGATTAGTGAAACAAGAAGAATGTTCCACTGATATCTTTGATCAAAGGTGTTTTTCACTATTTGAGCTCTCTAATCCTTGTTCAATTGCATCCAAGTGATAGGAAACATAACCTAGGGGGTTAATGGTGAAAATTTTGTCAAAATTTCTAGAGACTTGAGGGGAACGTGTCATCTATGTGTTAAGATCAGTTTCCTAGAAATCCATTGGGCATGGAGTCACTTTTGATACAACTTCAAGATCACTCTGAAACTCTAAATAGAAAATCAAAATTTTATATTTCAAGAGGAAATAGCTATGCATGTGCATTTCTTGGAAAGAAAAAGGAACATCTACTCTACTATGTACAAATACTTACATAAGGAAAATTAAACAAATCCATTAACTAGTGTATACACTTAAAAATGGCTTCATTAATTAATTAAATATTTATTATTTAATTGATATTGACTTGATAAATTAATTAAATATTTATTATTTAATTAATATTTATTCCTCTATTTATTAAATAAATTATTCAATTTATTTAGTAAATTCACTATAGTTTATTCCTCTATCCTAAGTCTTCTAATTAGTCTTATTAAAGTGATTTAATTAAATAAACAATTACTTGAATATGACTAAGTCCCCTAGTCCACCTCATCTACCTAGTCACTTGACACATCACTTTGGCTAAAATAAATAATTATTATTAATTATTTATTCATAATTATCCTCACCCACACATGTCCTATTCTTAAGGGCTATGTGGCCTCATAGGACTTGGTCTCATGACCACATGTCCTCTCTAAAACCAAGTCAAGAGACAATCCCTATTCCTAAGGGACCTCTTAAGCCACCTCTAAGGATCAAAGGTGACTCATGGGACACTTGTACAAAGAGTCCTCATGAGGAAAAGGTATTTCCCTCTTTCTCTCTTTTGTCTTTGTGAGACACTTGACATGTTTCTTTCCCTTCCACCTTGTTCTCCTCCATGTCAATGTGAGAGGAACATCTTCCCTATTCTTCCTCTCACATTCCAACTACATCCCCCTTTCTCTCAACTCCTTCAACAAAGTCAATCATAGCCCTAGGATCTTCCACCTTTCATTCTCCACCGTAGGATTGTGCCACCTAGGCCTAGGTCCTTCAAAACTCTATAAAAGGAGCCTCATTTCCCCTTTGTGAGCTAATAGGCAAGAGGTTTTCAAGCATTCAAGCATTCAAGCATTCAAGCACTCAAGCATTCAAGCATCCAAGCATTCAAGCAATCAAGCATCCATACTATCTTCATTTTCATTTGCATTCCATCCACTAGTTTGCATAAGCTATTGTGCACTCATTTCATTCAATCTCCACACTTTGGTGACATCTTGGGCAAGGATCTTCAAATTGGAAATCTAAGAGCTCAAAACATCCAAGAAATCAAAGCTAGGAGGACAATGGAGACAAGCTGCATTGGTAGGTGAAGGTAATTGATTTAGTTTTCATCTTTTTATAGTTACTTTGCATTCTTCATTGTGTTGCATTAGATTGATTTATTGTCTTTCAATAGTTAATTTATCATCTCTAGTAGTTAGACATCTAATTTTCATACAAGTAGCTTGTTAAAATAGCTACCCTTTCTAACCAATTTCTTATTTCTTTCATGCACTTTGGCAGCCTACATATAGAATAGTAAGTGTGCAAAACATATTGTTATCTTTTGAAATGTCCTTCCAATGCTGAGAATAAGGAATATCTCCAGCACTGGAACACTTTCGTTATGAGAAAGAAAAACTTACTCATCCTTGTGATGATCTCCTCATACTCTAAAATAAGCATGATTAGGGGGACCATACAAATTTTATGTAGACCTAGATTCCTTATGGGGTATCCTCTTGATGGAACTTAGTCTAAGAGATCAACCTTAACCTCACTATTGTTCTCTAAAATGATGGTATCATGTTGGTTTGAAAGTGTCTCCTTCTCTTTTGGTGAAGAGATCAACTCTTGCACCTCTTTATGTTTCTCATGAACCACTTCCTTGGGAGATATTGGTATGGCATGAACCTCCACATACTATTTCAACTCAAGATTCTCTAATAAAGGAGAGGCTGGTTTGATGTATATGGATGAATAAAATATCTCTAGCTCATCCCAAAAACTCTCTTCTTCATTAAATTCCTTTTGTTGTCTATGCTATAATAATATACATAGGTTTAGAGGCAACCTCATGCATACCAGCATGTTCTTCCTCAAGGAAAGAGCTATTCTTGGGATCTTCTTTTCCATCCTTCATATCATATAGGACTCCCTATTGCAATAAATGGTTTTGTCTTTATTTTTTAGTTGGCCCTCTGATTCTAGAAAGGGCTCAAAATATGAGATTTATTCCTCAAGGCTAGGAACAACTTTATTTTCTTCTTCTTCTTCCACAAAAGAGGGAAGATCTTCAAATAAGACAATTGGATCCTCTTCCTTTTGTGTAATCTTCATCTGCAGAGAGGGATGATAAGATACATTCTTCTTAATGTCCTCTCATATCTCTTTTGTTTCCTTTAGCCTAGGTGAAGGCTCATGAACATCAGTTTGCAACTCCTCCCATAGAAGCCTTGGCTTCATTTTATCCTCCCAAAATGACATGTTTAGACCATGAACAGTCCATACAACTACTCCACCCTTGAAGAGTGAAATTTGAATAGGTATAGAAGGATGAGAAGGTGAAGTTTCTTGCATGGGGTAGAGGAATTATAACAACAATTTCATGTGATGGAGGGGGCCACCTAAAACTTGGGATGACATAGTTTGTATAAGGGGCTGCCTCTTCCTGATTTTTTTGTTGTTGGGCCTACATTTTCTACTCATAAAAGGTAGGCTTGGTATGACTCCTCCTCCTACTACATGTCTAGTTGTTGTTGCCTCACAATTTTATCAAGTTTCATGTTGGGGATCAACAACTTCTCATTCTTCTTGTCCAAATCCAGCATCATAGCTTTCATCCTTAGTGCCATTGCCTCAAGTTTTCCATTTGAGGATGCAAGAACTAGTGGAGCAGGGGTGGTAAACATATTGGACATAATGGTTGTTTGGTGTTGCAAATGTATCTAGGCCATAAGAAGGTTTTTGTCGAGGTTGGTTTTGATAGTATGAGGGGGGAAAACCTCATGATATGGAGTGAAATAATATGCATTTCTATGAAATGGATCCGTGATGAAAATTTCATATAAACAACAATTTCATAGAAAACTTAAAGAAATCATAAAAGATCAAAATGATCTTAGTACATACCAACACTAGGAATGCTTGAAATCATTATATTTGCACTCAGAGTCACCATTTTGTTTGAAAGAACTACCTCCAAAGGTTGATAGCACTGAGAATAACACCCAAATTCTCAGTGAATGAAACTTGAATTGGTCCACCAGGGGATATCTTGAACTGATTTGAATACTAGTCCCACCAGGCATGCCAAAAATTGTTGTCACAAAATTTTGCACCTAGGCTTAGGAGGTATTTAGCGACCTAAGAGACCTTGTGAAACATGGAAACAATCTCTCAAGTTTGGAACTTGACCAGTGATATTTAATCTCTGAAGAAGGTCAACTTCCTTTACAATCAAGATGCACCAAAAAACTACTGCTTTTTAGGAAAGGGGAGAAGGATTGCATAAAGGGAAAGGGGGAGTGATGAACTAGATTGATTGCTTAGTTACTCTCTCTACCTATAAATGCACTTAAATTTAATAAGCCATATCACTACACTATCAAAGTACTTATCATCCTCAATCCAACATGAAGGTAAAAAACTAAATTCAACCTTACTAAGAATGCATACATTCACTAAACAAGATTTAATCAATGAAAGATCACACAATGCAAAAGACCTTAGATGATGAAATACATGCAAATATATAGGTAAGAGATAGAATTTAGACAAAATATATGCAACTAGGATAGGTAAAACAATAATTTCATTGAATTAGGCAATAGGAAATACAACTCCAGGACAAAACCCACTACCAATGCATCAGAGAAAAACCCTTTTCAAAATATACAAGATTTCATTTTGAAGAGAAACCATAACTCTAAATGAGACACTAGAGTTCAAACCCCTACTTGGTTTGAGTCACCAAAAGATCATAAACAAATCAAAATAAAAAAAATTGATCTATGTGTGCAAGTAAATCTTAGAAGTGATAAAAATCCCAAAATAATGAATGTTCCTATAGTCAAGAAGTGACCCCAGTAATAACTATGGAATCAAAAGGCATCATGTTGTACTATGTTGGCATAGCATCATGGTTGAATGCCATCTAAAATCATGATGGCATTGTTTGAATTGATTGAAAGAGTAGACAAGTAACTGAATGCAATTGATTTCATATTAATACAATCAACCTTGTAATCTCTACATTAGTGAGACCCTGATGATCCCTTCATGCCTTTTGGTGATAAAACTGACTGCCTTTGATAATTGGATAAAGTTCCCCTGAAAACCAAACTCTCTACTCATTGTATCGAGTTGTGGTTGCAAACCATCAAGCATCGGGGAAACCATTGTGACACTCAATCGATGATATCTTGTATATATTGGCCTCCAAAAGATTCTCAATGAGGTAGAAAACATGTTCCCTCAATGGAATTGATTGGGGAAATATGAACTATTGAGCCAAAAAATTTGATATCTGTCAATCCTTATAGTTGCACCAATGAGAAAACTTATCGGTGAAACCCACATGTTGCTTTTATGACACAACCCTCCATCCACTTTATCTATGTATATCAAAAAAGCACCTACCAATACATCCCATTGGAGAATCCAGAACTATCAGGTTGTTTTTGTCCCTTTTGATAACCCAAGTTATGCCAATGAATAAACTCATTGGGGTGACATACCCTAATGGCATCCATCGATGAAACATGACCCATCAGAAGATGATTTTTCTTCTTGGCTGACAGAGTTAGCTCCTTTGATAAGCCTTATCGGTGAAACCCATGAGATTTTTTTATTGATGCTCCATTTCCTTTTGTGTTGAATTGGATATTCCCATTGGCAAAACTTATGCCTATGACTCTAAAGAATGATCGTTTTGGAAATATCCAAAGATGTCTTGTTGAAACACATATGTGATCACTAGTATCGGTCCTCATATAAGCACTTGACTTCTATCGATGACCACCATTAGGTAGACATAAACCATTGAGATGCATAATTTGATCAATTATGATAGTTATAGCTACAACAATGGGTCTCATAAGTGGAACAAGGAATATGTTACATCAAAATCTTCTCTTTTTAGCTCGATGATCAGTCTGATTGAAATTTCCAAAAGACAATGGAAATCCTTCACCAAAATATAGCCTTTGACTCTTGTACAAGCCTCGCATGCCTCCATCGGTGAAACAAGAAGAATGTTCCACAGATATCTCTAATCAAAGGTATTTTTCACTATTTGATCTCTCTAAGCCTTGTCCAATTGCATCTAGGTGATGGAAAACATAACCCAAGGGGTTAATGGTGACAAAATTGTCAACAATAACCATTTTGTGTTAAAATAATTTCTCAAGGGGGATGAATCAGTTATCCAGTGTCCCAAAACAACATGTATAATCCAAAATAAATTATCTCAAACTTCTGATATTTAGTAACTTAAAATACTATACTGTCTGTGCTTTTACCATTTACCAGTCAATACCATATAATGATTACCAATCAAATCAAATATGCAACATGAAAATATGACATCAAACAAATATCACAATCAACACATAACACAAGAGATTTAACGTGGAAACCCTGTGAAGGGAAAAACCACCTGAGACCAGCAACCCAAAAATTGTTCACTCTTCTGAAGTGAGGTCGGTGAAGACCCAACCCTGTTAAAGGTTACAAACACACTGTTAGGTGTGACCTTGTTAGAGGATTTTAGACCAACCATTATCATCCAACCAGCATTCATTATGGGGTTGACAGGATAACAATTTTCATTCTATGAATTATACATAATAAGACTTTTCTAGTCCACTCGGTTAAGAGATTTGACTGTGTACAATGGTTAAAATGTAACAGTAGGTGATCTGCCTTAATACAAATTCAATTGTAGATGTACTAATCAATGTTAGTCTTTTTAGGAATGAATTTTGAATGCTTGGCAGTCATTCTATAGCAGTTGTTGTTGCATTCATGACTATGATTGTCATTGATGTCAACACAGTGTCCTTCGGGAAGCTTGCAGAGAAGAAGACAGTGTTTTGATTGGCGCACATGGTATATTGCATTTGGAGCTATGTGATGTTTAGGTTATACTCTTTTATATGTCATATGGTCATGGTTAAGAGTGCAAACATTAATTCATTTATTCATGAAAGTTATGAGCTTTTTAGTGAAAGCAGTATTCAAGCAGTGTTCCTGAGTAGCAGTTTTTGGAAATTGGATGATATCTCCTAATCGGGATGGAATCTGGTTTCACATAGTTAAAGGGAAGCTTGAGACACATTGATAGTGATTTTCTTAACAATGTAAACTTTGAGGTAGCTTGAGTGAAGAGTTATTGTATTTGGAAGCCAACAGTTTTTGTGTAATTTTGATGTAGCGTGTGGAAAACTTGTTTTTGTAATTGTATGCCGACTCATTTGTAATTACTTGATTGTGGTATAAAGGAAGGAATGTTTTTCCTTGATTATGGGATATAGATGTGATATAAGATGATAGAGAGAAGAGACATGAGATGTTGTAAATGATAGAATGCGGATGTATGCATGAAGTGAAGAAAAGAGCTAATGAAATTGTGAAGGAAGACATGCGAAGTACAGAGATCTAAAATTGAGATCTGATGTAGCAGTGAGTGTGGTTTGGCATAGTGAAGGAGGTAATATATTTCATATTATTCTATTGAATAATCTTAAGGTCAATTGGACATTGTGTTCAGTGATCTTACCCTGAAGTTGTTTGGGCAGTGGGTCCTTCTGTCTTCTATAACCTTTAACAAGGTTAGAATATTTTAACAGGGATTCAAAATCTCCTAACTGGGATTCATATGTACTGAATGTATTTCATAAGACTCCTAACAAAGTCCATCCTTTCACAAGGAATATTCATATTAGTGCATCTTTTGCGAGCATCATTCCCACCAGGGTTTACTCTTTGATCAAGAGGTTCCCTAGTCAACATATCTTGTGTCATTGTGTTATTGTGTATGAATATCTTTCTATGGTTGGTAATTACATTACTTACATGGTTAAATGCTATTGAAATTAATAAATGTTATAAGTATCAGATAACTGATTCACCCCCCCCTCTCAGTTATCTTGGTGGACTTTACTTTCTAACAATTGGTATCAGAGCAGTAGGTCCTTGAAAGAGAAGTTTAACAGCTTAAGGAGATCCATGGCGAATTTCAGGAAAGAAAGCCCTAAATTTGATGGAGTAAATTTTGACAACTTGAAAGAGAAGATGAAGACACATCTACTGTGTCTAGGACCAGGTTATTGATTGATTACTAAGAACAACAAGACTATCATTAAAGAAGAAAATCTTGAGACATGTTCCAGTGATGAGAGATATCTATTCACGTGTAACATACTTGCAAGAGAAGCACTTTTGACAGCACTTTCGGGGAATGAATACAGTCAGGTAAAATGTTTTGAAAAATCTCATGAAATTTGGAAAGCTTTACACTCTACTTTTGAAGGTGATGAACATGCAAAAAGAGCTAGATTACATAATTGGGTATGTGCATTTGAAGATATTAGAATGATGGAAGATGAATCTGTTAGAAGCTATATTGGTAGAATGTCAGAAATTGTTGTAGGGATAAAATCTTATGGAGGAACAAAGACAGAGAATGAAGTGATATGGAAAATTCTAAGGACCTTGACTCCTATATTTAAGCAGACAACACAAATGATTGAACAAGTTATACCTTGTACAAAAAACTTTACAATAGAGACTCTTCTTGGAAGATTGGAAGCAGCAGAAATGAGCTTGAGGTTGTCAGGAGACTTAGAATGGAGACAGCATTCAATGCTCTTAGTATTCATCCTACTTTGTCAAGAAGCATCAGTGTGAGTGGAGATTATGCCAGCAGTAGCAGATCTAGAAATGAGGAGGACAAGAAGATTGAAAAAGGTATTGCCTTGCTTGTGAAAAGAGAACCAGACGGTAAGAAATTTTTTAAATGTTAAACTTGTCAAGAATATGGTCATTTTGCATCTAAGTGTCCTAAGAGAGTTAAGAAGTATAGAAACAATTTTAAGCTTAGAAGATCTAAGGAATGTTATTATGCTAATGATGAAGATCTTGAAGCTAGTATAGAAAGAACTCTAAGTGAAAGTGATACTGAGAATAATGATGACATAGGATTTGTAGCAATTAAAGAAGAAAATTTTGAAACTGATATTAAGGAAGAAAAAGCCTTAGTTTCCCAAGTTGAAAAGAAAGATGATTGGATTATGATTATAGACAGTGGTTGTTCACATCATATGACTAGAGATATGAAGTTCATAAAGTTTAATGATTATGATGGAGGAGTTGTGAGAGTTGGAAACAATGCACCTTGTTTGATTAAAGGTATAGGATCTATTACTCTTGATGGAAGGACTAATACTGATGATGTTTATTTTGTGGATGGTTTGAAACATAATCTTCTAAGTGTTGGATAGTTAGTTGATAAGGGATATCAAGTTTGGTTTACTGAGAAAACTTGCGTGATAAAGAATAAAGATGGA
This sequence comes from Chamaecyparis obtusa, assembly GCA_027943335.1. Taxonomy (NCBI): domain Eukaryota; kingdom Viridiplantae; phylum Streptophyta; class Pinopsida; order Cupressales; family Cupressaceae; genus Chamaecyparis; species Chamaecyparis obtusa. The sequence continues at coordinate 800,291 of BSBK01007872.1, forward strand.
AATCTGATTGGAACTGGATCTAGAACCAGAGGTAATGTATTTTAGTTGAATCCTAATGAGATGACATGTTTGATTACAAAGATTGATGACAGTTGGTTATGGCATAGAATATTTTGTCATATAAACTTTGACAACATTGTGAAAGTAAGTACTACACTTGCAGTAAGGGATTTGCCTAAAATTATTAAGCCTACTAACATGATTTGCAAAGAATGTGTGATGGCAAAACAGAAGAGAAGTTCATTCCCTAGTAAGAAGTTCACATCTACAGAGAAGTTGGAGATTGTTCATATAGATTTGAGTGGTCCTACCAGGACTAGAGGATTCTATGGTGAAAGGTATTTTATGATTCTTGTTGATGATTTTACAAGAATGATGTGGATTGCATTTCTTAAAGAAAAATCTGAAGCATTTGATAAGTTTAAGATCATTAAGAATAAAGTTGAGAATGAATCTGGAATGAAGATTAAATGTTTGAGATCTGATAGAGGTGGTGAATTTACTTCTAGAGAGTTTAACACCTTTTGTAAAATCAATGGCATTAAGAGACAATATTCAACCCCTAGAACACCTGAACAAAATGGTATTGCAGAAAAAAGAAACAAATCAGTGACTGAAGCAGCAAGAGCTATGTTATTTGAGAATAATTTGGCAAAGATATTTTGGAGAGAAGCAGTAAACACAGTAGTATATACAATGAACAGAGTACAAATCAGAGCAGACACAGACAAGACACCTTATGAATTATGGTTTGGTCATGCACCCTTAATTAAGTATTTTAGAATTTTTGGAAGCAAATGTTATATTAAGAGAGATGATGATATTGGAAAGTTTGATCCTAGAAGTGATGAAAGAATTTTTCTTGGATATTCTTTAAAAAGAAAAGCATATAGATGTTACAATAAGAGAACTAAGACTATTGTTGAGAGCACAAATGTTAAAGTTGATGAAAAGTTCAAAATTCAAGAAAAAATGCTTGATTATGAATGTGATGAAGGAACTCATCCTCAGCCTAACACTGAAACTACTGAATTATTCTATGAGATTGACAGTGAATTGTTGAATGGAAGTCATGCTGAAGAAACCAGAGAAGAATCTACAGTTGAAGCAAGATCTGAGACTATGACACCAAACAGGTATATATCAAGACATCATCCTATTGATCAAGTTATTAGAAGCTTGGACAAAGGAGTTATGACAAGAAATAAGGTACATTTATGTTTGATTTCTCAAATTGAACCTAAATCTACTAATGAAGCTTGTGAAGATGAACATTGGATTAAAGCTATGAAAGAAGAATTAGATCAAATTGAAAAGAACAAGACATGGGAATTGGTCCCTAGACCTAAAGATAAGAATGTGATTGGAACTAAATGGGTATTCAGAAACAAGATGAATGAACAAGGAGAAGTAATAAGAAACAAAGCAAGATTGGTATGTAAGGGATACTCACAACAAGAAGGAATTGACTATGAAGAAACTTTTGCACCAGTAGCCAGAATTGAAGCAGTAAGAATATTTTTGGCCTATGCAGCTTTTAAGAAATTCAAAGTATATTAGATGGATTTGAAGTCCACATTTCTCAATGGTGAATTGGAAGAAGAAGTCTACATTAAGCAGCCTGAAGGTTTTCCTTTGAATCAAGAAGGAGACATGGTATGTAAACTGAAGAAAGCATTATATGGACTAATGCAAGCACTTAGAACTTGGTATGCAAAACTAGATAAGTATTTGTTAAAATTGGGATTTACAAAAGGAACAATTGATAGCAATCTATACACAAAAGAAATTGAAAATGGATTGTTAGTTATAGTTATTTGTTAGAGTAAAGTATTAATTATGTTAATCTTTACTCCCTTCTTAAGATGTCAACTTCTTTTTTCTTTAGTTAAAAGCACATGCACTAGTTGTTCTAAACTCATGCATTAGTCATGTAATAGTCAAACTGATTATTACATGCACTAGGGTTTGCCTTTCAAGGCTTTCGATCTCCTTTATAAGGATGATCCATTGTACATTCTATTCATTCATTATTGAGGATATTTTCTTCTTCATATTCTGAGTCAAACCCTTGGCCTCTTCTTCTCTCTACTTCCTTGTAACAGGTTTTTGTATGCAGGTGATCTTCATATTTTGTGGATTTGTATTGCTCAAATCCTACATGGTATCAAAGCCTAATCTGCTACAGTTGTTCGTGTTTGAAGGATTCAAAGATTAGAAATTTATTTGTTTCAAATGAGGGCTTTTTTGGGTTTTTATTGAATCTGGAGGGGACCTATTTTTTTGGTCATCTTGGCTTCAAATGGACCTCACGATTGTATTCAAAGCATCTAAGAACCCCAAGATCCATATAAAATTTGTCAAATTTGGAAAAAGTTGGATGTGTGAGAAAAAAAAATTGCAATCGGCCCCAGCATGGATCCCGAGGTGATAAGTATTTTTTGGAGCACTTCTGGCCCAAACAGACCTCATAGTTGCGTCCGGAAGGCTCGAGATAGTCAGAATCCATATAAAGCTTTTCGATTTTGGACTCATTGCCAGCTGAGGCAATTTTTTTTTGCATACTAGGGTTGTACGGCCTTGGCATGCAAATCGAGGCATACAATTTTTCAAATAAATAAAAAAATATAATTGTTTGGGAGCACCGCCCAGTGGCCACCGCTAGCGCCCTCGGTTCCTCCATCGCACCCGTGCCACCAGAGACCGCCACCGGAGCCCGCCAGCAGCTAGCTAAACTGTCGGCCCATTAAGCACCAGTGCCCAACCACATGTGACCAAGGGCCAATGGGCCTTTTTTTCAAACGAAAAAAAAAAATTAAAATTTGTTTTGTCTTTGGAGCATCTCTCACTCAAATTGGCTTTCTGGGAGCTCCATGCATCATTTTTCGACAAATGAGATATCGTCGAAAAGCTGGTTCCAAGCCCGACACTCTCATGGAGTTTAATTTGGTATTTTTTTCCATATAGCTTGTTATTTTTGATGTCAAAGCCTGATTATCCTTTTTACATTCTAGGGGGGCTAATTTGCTCAAATTAGCTCCATTTTTTTATCCGAAAGAAGCACCGAAAAGCTCTTCTCGAGCACCATCCATATTTCTACCTATTTTCATCAGAATTTTTTCAAGGTACACAAGAATCAGATCTGAAGCCTTTTTGTTCTTCTCTTGATAAAGCATATCATTCTAGGCTTAGGGGTTCAATATTTGGATTGTGGGGGGGTGTTATTTTTTTGTTTCTATCAATTAAACCAGATATTTATCAAAACAAAACCCCTTCTAAAAAATATGACCGAGACCTCTTCTTTTCTAGAACTTCTAACCCCACATAATTATCACACATGGAAAACCCTGATGACACGGCTTCTCCGTTCAAAAGGGCTCTAGTCTTGTCTAGATGCAGTGCAACCAGTATTATAAAGGCCCTTTGAGATCATGCAGCATCAAAACAAGATGGATGAGGCTATGGGGTTGATTGCTTTATAGGTATCAAACAACTTGCATTTTCATCTTGATGGATGCAATACCCCTCTAGCTATGTGGACCAAGCTGAACACTTTGTTTGGTACAGTGAATGAGTTCCGAGCACTTCAGATTGAGGTAGAGATTACCTCTCTTGTACCTGATTCTTTTACCTCTATTGAGGACTTTATGATGAAGTTCAAATAGAAAATATCTTTGTTACATGGATGTGGAAAGCAAAAGACTGATAAAGAGTGTATTTATCTAATTATGTCTAAGCTTAGGGGAAACTTTCAGATCTTCTCTTCTACCTTTCATTCTACCATGGACGCTTTGGGACCTACATTCACCATGCCCACTTTTGAGGTGTTTTGTGATCATTTAACTAGAGAGCAAGCCAAGTTTACTTAGTTGGACTCTCTAATAGGATCAAAGAACCATGCATTGGTTGCCCAACCATCTAAAGAAAAGTAGAAGCAGAAGCCAAAGTAGATATCAGATTCCTCTTCTTGGCACTCTATTGGCCCACCATCTTCTTCTAAGAAGGAGAAACAGAAGACTGAAAGACCTATATGTTCCTATTGTCAGAAGGGACCTCATGATGAGTCACATTGTTTTCAGAAGAGATTTGATGGGTATGAGAAATAGATTGCAGATTTGCAAGTTCTTCTTCAGAAGACCACTGTTTCCTCTCCATCCTCTTCTAACTCACAAGGGTCTACTTTTCAATCTTCCTCCACATCTACAACATCTCGATGGGATTTTGGATAGGGTCATGCATTACGGGCATCCATTGCATCCCCTTCACAGGTCCCTTGGATACTGGATTCAGGTTCTTCTCACCATATGGCATCTTCTCAAGGGGTCTTCTCTACTATTGAGGCTTCTCCCATTCCTCATATTCTCATGGGGAATAACACTATCTTGATAGTCTGTGGGAAAGGTTTAGTAGGCATTCAAGATGGCACATTCAATGATGTATTGTATGTTCCATCTCTATCTGTAAACCTTCTCTCGATTTATCAGATTACACATAGTGGATCAAGGAAGATAGTTGAGTTCACTGCAAATTCAGTCTTCATTCGGGATAGTGTGATAGGAGGTATTTTTGCTACAAGGACAATTGATCATTCCACCCATCTCTACACCTTCTCACACTTTGGACCACCATCTCCATTGTCGGAGCATAGCTCTCCTCTTTCGTGAGAGCCTCATGTGGTGTAGTCAGGTCGCTTGAACTTTTGTATTGTTCCTAAGATCACTATTATGACTGCCACACCACATCCTGTTGAGGTATTTTCTCTTTAGCAGGATTCTTCTTCAGCACTGCCTGACCCTCCAGCTCCATTCATTGAGCCACCAGGTGCACTTGTTGAGGATTCTACATAGGACGTTAATCTCCTCTTTCATGACAGTGTCAGCACACCTGTCACACCACCTACATTGGGGATTCCCTTTCAAGATCCTTGTGTTTTCTCCTTTGAGCATCAGTTAGGCCTTCCAATTCAACCTCTCATTTATGGGTTTCCTTTTTCTATGCCTTTGTTTCTTCCACATTGGAGTTGCATTGGTTCGATCATTTCCACAGGGGTTCCATCATTCTAGGGGAGCTTTGGTGTCTCATCCCTCTCTCATGGGGGGGCTGGTTGTACTTATGGTTTTGAGAGTCTCTTGAGCCATTTCTTTTTCTGCATTTTTCTATCTCTTTTTGGAGTAGGGTTTTTTCCCACTGGGTTTTCTCTATTTCTCCATTTTATAGAGATTTGGTTGTGCTGAGTACCTCATCAAGCCATGTTGCCGGGACCCATTTTTTTCTTCTTGCATTATTTGTAAATGCATTGTTGCTCATCTTAAGGGGGGTGTTAGAGTAAAGTATTAATTATGTTAATCTTTACTCCCTTCTTAAGATGTCAACTTCTTTTTGCTTTAGTTAAAAGCACATGCACTAGTTTTTCTAAACTCATGCATTAGTCATGTAATAGTCAAACTGATTATTACATGCACTAGGGTTTTCCTTTCAAGGCTTTCGATCTCCTTTATAAGGATGATCCATTGTACATTCTATTCATTCATATTGAGGATATTTTCTTCTTCATATTATGAGTCAAACCCTTGGCCTCTTCTTCTCTCTACTTCCTTGTAACAGGTTTTTGTATGCAAGTGATCTTCGAGTTTTGTGGATTTGTATTGCTCAAATCCTACATTATTTTTGTTGATGACATTACTTTTGGAGGTGAAGATGAAGATAGTGACAAATTTGCTGATGAAATGAAGACTGAATTTGAAATGAGCATGATTGGTGAGATGAAATACTTTTTGGGATTACAAATAACACAAAATAATGATGGTATCTTTGTAAGTCAGACAAAGTACTTAAATGATTTGCTGAAAAAGATTTGGAATGGAAAATTGTAAACCAGTTGGAACACCTATGGTTACAGGACATAAACTATCAAACACAGATGAAACACTAGCAGTTGAACAAAAGAAATACAGATCTATGGTTGGAGGATTGCAGTATTTGACACATATGAGACCTGATATAGCACATTTAGTTGGAATTGTAGCAAGATTTCAAGCTAAACCTAGGGAATCACATTATGCAGCAGTAAAGAGGATACTGAGATATTTAAGAGGAACAATGGATTATGGATTGTGGTATCAAAAATATGATGATTTTACCCTATATGCATATACAGATGCTGATTGGAGAGGCAGTGTTGATGATAAGAAAAGCACCAGTGGTGGAGCCTTTTTTCTTGGAGGAAGACTAGTTTCTTGGCTAAGCAAGAAGCAGAATTGTATTTCACAAAGCACATCAGAAGCAGAATATGTAGTAGTAGCAAACAATTGTAACCAGATAATTTGGATGAAACAAATGCTGAAGGATATTGGAATTAAGTTTATTAAGCCTATTTTCATACATTGTGACAACATCAGCACAGTTAGTATGTCTAAGAATCCTATATTACATTCTAAGACAAAACATATAGAGATCAAGTATCATGTTGTAAGAGAGAAAGTTGCTGAGAAAGAAGTCAGACTGGAATACATAAGCACAAAGGAGCAAATAGCAAACATATTTACTAAACCTTTGCCTAAGGATACATTTGAGTATCTGAGAGGTATGCTTGGGGTTATGCCCCAACCTACTTTTGATTAATGATGCAGTTGGTTGCATCCGTCCAGTGTTATATGAGCCTTATTTTTCTTCTGGACTAGATGTTGGTACTTCCTCTATGGGGGAGTATGTGTATCTGAGTTGAGTCATGAGGACTCTTGTGATTGTATTTTTTGAACAGTGTCTTTTGACATTGAGTTGTTGTTGACATAATGATGAAATTTCTGTCATTGATGTCAATGAGGGAGAAGTGTACATGAAAAACAAAGATTTGATGTCAATGGGGATAGCAAAGCAAGATTTGATTGATGAAGAGGACTTGAAAATGTTTAAATAGATCAGCAATGTTGCAGTATTGGATTTTTGGAACATTGGATGTTTTTTATCTATGTTTCCATCAATGCCAATGGGGGAGATTGTTAGGAATGAATGCTAAATGCTTGGTAGTCATTCTATAGCAGTTGTTGTTGCATTCATGACTATGATTGTCATTGATGTCAACATAGTGTCCTTCGGAAAGCTTGCAGAGAAGCAAACAATGTTTTGATTGGCACACGTGGTATATTGCATCTGGAGCTATGTGATGTTAAGGTTATACTCTTTGATATGTCATATGGTCATGGTTAAGAGCGCAAATAGTAATTCATTTATTCATGAAAGTTATGAGCTTTTTGGTTAAAGCAGTATTCAGGCAGTGTTCCTGAGAAGCGGTTTTTGGAAATCGGATGATATCTCCTAATCGGGATGGAATCTAGTTTTGCGCAGTTAAAGGGAATCTTGAGACACATTGATAGTGACGTGGTTAATAGTGCAAACTTTGAGGTAGCTCGAGTGAAGAGTTATTGTATTTGGAAGCCGACAGTTTTTGTGTAATTTTGATGTAGTGTGTGGAAAACTTATTTTTGTAATTGTATGCCGACTCATTTGTAATTAATTGAGTGTGGTATAAAGGAAGGAATGTTTTTCCTTGATGATGGGATAGAGATGTGATATGAGATGATAGAGAGAAGAGATATGAGATTTTGTAAATGATAGAATGTGGATGTATGCATGAAATGAAGAAAAGAGCTAATGAAATTGTGAAGGAAGACATGCGAAGTATAGATATCTAAAATTGAGATCTGATGTAGTAGTGATTGCAGTTTGGCACAATGAAGGAGGTAATATATTTCATATTATTCTATTGAATAATCTTAAGGTCAAATTGACAATGGGTTCAGTGATCTTACCCTGAAGCTGTTTGGGCAGTGGGTCCTTCTGTCTTCTATAACCTTTAACAGGGTTAGAATCTTTTAACAGGGATTCAAAATCTCCTAACCGGGATTCATATGTACTGAATGTATTTCATAAGACTCCTAATAGAGTCCATCCTTTCATAAGGAATATTCATATTAGTGCATCTTTTGTGGGCATCATTCCCACCAGGGTTTACTCTTTGATCAAGAGGTTCCCTAGTCAACATATCTTACGTAATTGTGTTATTGTGTATGAATATATTTCTATGGTTGGTAATTACATTACTTACATGGTTAAATGTTGTTGAAATTAATAAATGTTATAAGTATCAGATAACTGATTCACCCCCCCCCCTCTCAGTTATCTTGGTGGACTTTACTTTCTAACAAGGCTCATTCAAATCCTCTGATAATTATGTCTATTATGTTACAAACAATTTCAGTGACTTACTGACGCTCAATAATAGCTTCCTGACACTTGATATACTCTACAGTTCAGTTCTCCTCAACCAGTTTGATCAGGTATGCATGAAAACTTGTTCACGCAAAAAATCTGCAGTATCTTCTTCTCCCGGCATAGTTTCAATGTGAAACTATGTCTCTTATATAGACATGTAAATCATCTTCTTCTCCTCCATCAGATTTTGCCGCTTAATCATCTCTGTTGATTTTTTCGCTTTAACCTTCCTCGACTGATGTGTCAATAACTCGTTTCAATTCAATCCATTAGATCTTTTTTGAATTATGCTAGCCATCGATCTTTGTAACAAACTTTATCCATTAACACTAACTTCATCTGTTACCTCGAAGTTATGCACTTTCTAGCTCATCAATCTTATCAGCTAAAATAGTCATTTAGTTCATTTCCTTCTCTCGGTTAACAAAGAAATGTGTCAGTGAACACAAGCTCGGTTTATACTATGTTCGGTATAAACTATGCTCCGTCGGTGTATACTGAAAATGCTTCATCAACTGACAACACTACTTTGTGTTTTTCAGCTCTATTCTTCATCATAAATGAATGCAACATAATCAAGTCAATATCATAAGGTCATAGACTCATCAACAAGTTACTCAATGTATTCTTTATCCTCATCTGCCATATACATCTTGCTCATGTAAATATTTTTGTTCTTCATCTCTTTCACTACTTTTCTTCAGATGTTTCAATATAGTAACTTACAAGATAAGTACAGTCAAACTAGTTGACATCAATGACAACATAATACTAGTTTAATCATCTTACATATCTAATCAGCAACTCCTCGGTGATCTTTAATCATAGATTCTTCAATCAGGTTTTAAATCAATTGTAGTTCATCATTTTGTTGGTAAGCTGGTCTAGTACCTTAATAGCCTTAATGATTTTGGTATAGGGGTTTGGTGAGTGCATCTTAGTGATGTCTGAGATTAATAATCTCATTAGAGAAGGTGCACAATGGATTCTTCATGTTGTTCACTTCCTTCATTATGTTGGAAGATATGGGGGCCTCTACATGTTGGGTGTTGGGGTACACGTACATGGACTAGGGTGCCATAAAAGTAATCAATAGATGTTTTCTCTTTGTTTGAGAAAGGATCTCTCAGAATATCGACATAGGTGAAATCTTCCTAGCATCTATCACATTCTTCTCTTTTTGTATCGCCATGTCATATGCAGTTATAAAGGTGGTCTCTCCAAGTGTTTGAATGGTCAAGGCTATATCCAAGTCAAATTCTCTGAGATAAAATACAAAATCCATGGTTGTGGGAGGATAAGAATCAACAAGTATTCTATGCCAAGTCTTTTGAAAATAGGTATTGAAATCTGAAACAACTTCTTGAGGGCTCATGTAATAGTGATGAGCTATTGGAGAAATGATAGGAAATCTCCCTTTTCCAAAAACTAATCATAAAATAGGCTCCTAAGTAGATCCCAAGTGCATATAGAGTTTTTTTATTAAAGACCTATACCAATTATGTGATTCCCTATTAAAAGTGGTTGCAAGTAATCTAAGGGCAACATTCTTCTCAATTATGCAGTGTAAGGTACACGTATCTACTACATCCATCATGTACTCTACAAGGGTCTTTTCATATTCCCTTGTGAACTTGGGTAAGGCTTTTTAAGTGTTAGTTGGTATGGTGTCCTGATTTATGAGAAACTAGTGAGATGAGGGGACTACCATTATCCCAGGTTATGAAGTTACATTGGGCTATAGTTATGGGGAGAGGTGGAAGAGATCTAGTAACACTTGATGAAGATGAGCCATGGATACTAACGCTGGTAGTAGTGATCCAAGGTGTTTAGTAGTATAAGACCTAGTGACTGGTTTACAACACATGTACCCACTTCTAATTCTAAAACATGAGTATCCCACCAAGAGTGCCAAAAAAAAGAAAAGTATTGATAACATTAAAGTAAGGTAACAAACATTTATGTGAGGTTCAGTAATAGGGGGACTTATTTTGTGCATTATTGAACAACTCTAGGATTTTAGAAGTCGGCTCTTTATCTACTTTTTGTTCTAAAGGGAAAGAGAAAGGGAAAGAAATAATAGTAAAAGAAAATCTATCCAGGGTGATACACCATAAAGATATTGGTAAAACACTTCGATACTAACAACAATATGACATGGCGCAATACCATATGGAATAAACTACAAAAAGAGTTGTGAACATGATTCAATAACTTATATAATAATGGTCTATTACAAAAGCCCTAAATACCAAAAACATATATTAGATTCACAAATGATATAGAGTATAATAAGCAAATTAGCCATAGAATATTCAACAAATATTGAAAGGCCACTAGCACGACCAATCATATAGCCTTTTTATTAAGGACAGAAATAGATTGCACTAAGATCTCAATGAAATCAAAATGCTACTACTATCTAATTGCAAAGATTGTATTGAAAAGCGCCAATAGAATAATAGAGCTCAGCTCTCTATTTATAACCTTTGAGGAATAAATTTTCCTCCAAAACATGATGCCCACTACAAGCTTGAGAGTTGCCTTTAATCTTCCTTGAACCCTACTAAAATTGGTAGGTCGAATGACACGTCGTAGGACTCAAGAGAAGGGGACATATTCTTGCATAAGTACACAAAAGGACAGTGGTTGGTGGCATCAATAAAGTGGTTGTTTTTTTAAGGGTATTGATGCATTAAATGCTTGCGAGGGCCACCGAGGAAACCTTCAAAAAGAAAGTGAGATCATGATAGGTCCGGAGGGAAAGAAAACAGAAGAAAACTACCACGCATTAGCATGGAAAGTACTCCTAGATTGAGTGAAAGAAATACTGTGAGATGATGCGCCTGGGCAACACATGGATGCCCCACTGAGAGAGATAGCCAATCCAAAAAGGAAGGGACCTACTACATGGAAAGGAACTTCATCTCATAAAAAAATGGGTAACAAAATATAATTTGGTGAAACATAAAGAATATAAAGCTTGCACAACTTATGGTAGTAGAAAGAATCTATATTACGAATTTTTAAAAAAATAAAAAATTAACAAAAATAATTTATGCAATACATAAATACATTAGCCATTTTAAATCTAGAAAGATTAAAGATTTGTGGGTTTTTTTTAATATGTTTTGATTTTTAAAAACTTTTAATTGAAAATGTATACAAACACAAGTAATGTTTGTGCACAACATAATTTTTCTTATGGTTCAATTTGTATAAGTGTTCTTTTAAGATTTCAAGTGAGTAAGGTAACTTAAACACTCAAACATGCAAGACACTTGAGCAAGCCTACTCAAGGGGGTTTAAATTAACCATTGCAAGCACAAGGCACCATAAGAAAAGATGACCAAAAATTTTCAACTAGGTTTCACAAGCTCAACTAAAGCTATCCTCAATATAGCACAAGGGTACGTGAGGCTTAATAAATGAAAGGGATATTCCCAAACAATCAAGAGGATAGGTTAACTCTTTCTCCACTTTCACTTCTCTAAGGTATAAAAGTAAATGGAGGCTTAACTAGATTGATAATATTTTACTTTTAATGGGGGTGTATTTCAATTCATCCCTCATTATTCATACTTTTTCAAAACATAGGAGTTGATGTCATCCCCTAGGGTGATAAGATACTCAGGTAGAACCCCTAAATATAAGAAAATAAGATCACATATTTTGTATCCTTAATATTTCTCTATGGTGTGAGTGGAGAGCACATGTATGTAGATCTTGGGGATTAAAAACATATTAATTTTAGACCAAAAATCCAAATGTAAATGGTTGAGGAAGACACGCCAAGAAAGATATTATAAAGAAAATAACGATCTTAGATAATAGATATGCAGATTCTATAAGTGCTTGAAACGTAAAATGAGAGGATGCATTAGAATAGATGTACCTAGATTATAACATGCTAAATTTAAGAATAAATCATTTGATCTAGGATGAAGAGATTCAATCTTGTCTTTCAATGCTTAGTGAAATTTAAAAACTCAACTTTTGCACACACAAAGGCTAATTACCAAGAAAACACAAAAAATTATAATTACATAGCCTAGGGGGTTAGATGCATGTCAAAGATATCCAGATCTATTAGATTCAACTTCTTAATCTTTAATAGATCATATGCATGATAGTGTTGATTAAATGTGTAATAAATTGAAGAAAAAGCATAATAATTTGGACTAGATGTGTAGTAGGAAGTCCCAATAGTGCAATAGAATTGCTCAAATGTGTAGCAAAACCTCCTAGAAGTATAAAATTTAATTCCCAAAGTGTACTTGAAGTCACACTAAAAGCTTAATGTGTCATTCCAAAAGCACAAACCTATGGTCGAAAATGAAATAGATTGTCTAAATGTCATGATAGACATAATACAATTTTGTGCACTACCTCGACTCAAATGTGTTGCAAGTCAACCCAAAAATAGAATATGTCTAACCAAATGTGTAGATTTGAACATATAAACTTCAAATTTGAATTTGTTCCAAAATATTGTCAAAAATCAAGGACGTGGATCCCATAAGAAATAACAAAATGTGAATAATGTAAAATAGGAGCAGTTCACATCCAACCTCACTTAATAAAGAGACCTTATATTGCTCTATTTTTTCATTGATATTTGCTTGAATGTTTAATAAAGCCTAAGATCTATGACCAAAACAAGATAATAATGAATAATTATATCATGGAAAAGACATTATATTGCTCCATTATTTCATTGATACTTGATTGAATGTTTATTTGATATGTAATTTCTCTTCAAAGTAGTAACCATGATAAAATAACGATAGTATGAAGTAAATTATATAATGAGAGTAGTTCAAAGATAGTAGATAGATAGGAAAGCTTGTTTTCTTGTATAGATAGTGCTTGATAATAACACTCTAGCTTGTAGATTATTTAACTCAAGGTAATGATGTAGCTAGCAAGGGGAAATGAGTTGATGGAGGGTTTTACTTATATGCTTCACTTGACATTTGATCAACAATGAAAATAAGTTAGAAAGATAAATGGATGACAAAAAAAATTCAATGTGGTAGGAGTTAAAATTAGAAAATGCATTGATGAGGTGGTATGGTTCAACTAATTAAGTAAATAAAATATTTTGTAATCCCTAAGCATGATTGGAAAAATAAATAAAATGTTTGTGTATTTATTTATTGAGGGAAAAGAAAAAGGAAAGAATTTATATATCATGAGAGAAGTGTTTCTAGTTAAATAATTTAAAAAATTATTTAATTATAGTGGACCAAAATAAATAATAGGTGAATTAACTAAATATTTTAAATTGTTTGAACAATATTAGATGAAAATGATAAATAATATATTAACTAAAATGAGATAGTGATGCAGTCAAGGTTGGTGGATCCAATTAAGGACTAACTGACCTTGCAACCAAACCAATATGCAGCAGAAATACACAATAACAACCACAGATGTAATGAAATAAAAGTCTTTAATCATCAAAACACTGATTACATGCAATGTGTCGGGTTGTAAGGCCTTCCCGGTTACGACCAATTACAAAGCAAGTAACAGTCTACAAGATCTCATAGGATCCAAATCTTTTCCACAACATTAGCATTTAGCTAGCCTAGGTCTGCAACACGCAGTACACTGGTAGGCACCCAAGAAAATATCTAAACTTGTACTCAAACTTCCAAGCAATCTTCCTGTTCCTAAGTTCACAAGCTACTAACTTCCTTCCAACGAACTCCCCCCTTAAACAACTACCCAAGCATCCTATAAATACTGATTCCCACTCACAAGTCGACTGAAGAAACAATATTAAATGCTAAAACATTAGTCGGCTCTCACATAGCTTTACAAAATAAATAAACTCTCAAAGATGGCCCCAATGGTCATCAGATCCACATAGAAGAATGCAACACGCCAGATCTAGGTCCCCACATGTCCAATGGTCAATCCATAACACACGGAGCGCGACCCAAATTAAATGCACCAGTCGGCCAAGCCGATCTATCGAGTCAGTAAGCAAAAACATGAGTATCAAAAGAAATAATTGAGCGCCCATCAACCGACCACGCCAAGCATGACCGAGCAACACAGTTATTGCCGAGCAACAGGAAACCGATGCCCTCAGCTACCGAGCGTTCTTGAGAGACCGAGCACCCCGGTAACCACAAAAAACTGAGCAACCAGTCTCCCAAACCAAGCAAGAACTCCACCAAACTAAGATCAAAACCAACAATATACCTTCAAAGACAAACATATTTTTGGTTGATACAGGATTGCCAAGAATCCTAGGATGCTCCTACATCAAATAGTTAAGTAATTAAAAATTATGTAATTATTATATATATAATAATTTATAATAAAAAAATGATAAGATGAAAGTACATTAATCATTTTCAAATGTCTACAAAAATATTTGAATATTTTTCAATCCTTCACTATAGTTTATTTTCAGTGTAGCTTGGAATGGATATAAAACCAACTAGAAATGATAAAAACATTATTCCCTTTTAACAATTAAGGCCCCCAAGGGAAAATATGAAATTTAAAGTTTCCTATCTTACGATTCTTTAATAAATTTTATCGCACCATATCATAAATGTTTATGTACTTCTTTAGAATAACATGGACATTAACAATCCATAAACTACAAGGATTGATGATAGAAAGTGGATCTATTGACATCATGAATACAAATTGTCAATGTCTCAATTTTATATCATGTATCTAAATTATCTTTGCACATCCTATCGTCATGTACCAATGAATGTATAAATGAAGGATAGTAAACGATACTTAAAAATAAAAAACATGATTGCATATAAGATTAGTTAGAAATAGCAAACCAAAATTATCAAAGTGTTCTTATCTTTCAATACAAAAAAAGATTGTCATCATGTTTTAAAGAATTCTAATTGAAAAAAAGATTATCATCATGTTTTAAAGAATTCTATTCAACCATTTAAATAAGAAAAACTCATTTCAAAAAGACATTTCCTTAAACTAATCAATCTACTTCACATTAAAAATATATTTTATATGATTTTGAATCATTGTTAACATACCCATTACATATTATTACACAATTGTTAAATTATACATCTCTAATATCTCATAATTATATTTCTAAATAATCAATTATATTGCTTGTTCAATCCCTTTAAATTGAATATTAAACTTTGAATATAATTAAGAAAAAAAAAGTGAGATGTGATGCTTATTAGAAATTTTTAAAAATGAATCCTTGAGAGGGTTCTATGCAAGCACAGCAATAATAAATCCATCATAGGAATTTAGCAAGAAATTAACTAATCTATCATCCACCATATCTAACATATTCCAATTTAAACTTATGTGAATATGGGAACTTTCATCACACTATTGCAAGAATAATTATAAACACTTAAGCAAGAATTTGGGTTGAAATTTAAGGAAGGACAAATGAAGGGACAAGAGAAATAAATCGTTGCATCTTTCCCTTGAATTTTCTTTTAACTAGAAAGAAAACATATAAAATGAGACACTTGCCACGTGATCTTCAAATAATTCGTCTCTTTCCATCCTTTTCGTGAAACACTAAATTTACTATGAAGGCGTGCCAACTACATCTATTCTTTGCAGTTAAGCAATCTTTTTTCATATTTATGTTTTTTTTAAAGTGATTTTAGATGACATTTCAAAGTCAGTAGTTGTTTAGAGTGATTCTCATTTATTTTTTTTGGTAAAAAGAGGAAAGGAAAGGTTCTTTTATAATCTATGATATGGGTTTTTCGTTGGGTCAATAGTGGTGACAGTAGTATAGATTATCTTGTAGTCTTTGTTGGAGGCACCTAACCGAGACATACATACCCCACCTCCTTTTCAAATTTGAACTTGTGAGCTCTCTTTCAAGAATATAAATTCATAATCAATCTACTTTACATTAAACAACAATTATCTTTCATGATGAATTGCTATCAATGTAATCATTATATGCATATAAAGTTAGTTAGAAATAATTGACTATTACAATAATACTACTACCAAAGAATTCTTACACTTCAATATAAAAAAAGATTATCATCATGTTCCAATAAAGTCTAATCAATTATTTAACTCAAAAAAACTTATTATAAAAAGATTTTACCCAAAACATCAATCTACTTCACATTATACAACAATTATATTTTATTATAAATTGTTATGAATTTAATCATTATATAATAATAACAATATAGTTACTCATTATATATCTACATTATCTCATCATGTCATCTTTTATTTGTCAATTGCATTAAATTGACTATTAAGCTTTTATGTAACCTATTTTTTATTCATAAAAAAAAATCCCAATTAGAATCAACAAATAGATCTAGAGAGGGGCCCATGCAAGCACAAAATAATAAATCAATCCATCGTTGCAATTGAGCAAGAAATCAACTAGTCTATCGTCCACCATATCTACCATCTTCCATAATGCAATTTAAACTAAACGTAAATCAATTGGAACTTTCATCACAATATTCCAAGTATAATCATAAACAACTCGAATAATTCGTAATGGGTAGACATAAATAATTCATCCCTTTCCCTTCTTTTCCTATATTATTATTTTTATATTATATTGAAACACGTTTCCCCACTTTCATCCAATTTATAGATGAATTACTTTGTCCAATTTTCGATTAATAAATTCACAATGAGCGCGTGCCAACTACACATATTCTTTGCAGTTAAGCAATCTTTTTCTATATTTATGGATGAAAAGTATATATTAAAATAAAATTATTACTTAAAATTTGTATTTTTTTATTTTTTAAAGCGATATTTATAGTGACATTTCAAGTCCGGAATTATAGATAGAAATTGGCATTTATTTTTTGGTAGAAAAATTATTAATAAATCATAGTTATTAGTGCAGCTTTATGTTTTCAATTGATTTTTTACTATTACTTTGCCTAAAAAACATGATTCCTTTAATTAGATTAATATTTATTTATTAGTACAAGTACTAATAATGTTACTATTCTTTAATATTTATTATACTTTTTTATACATTATTTATTTAATTTAATCTAATAATAAACTAATTTTATCTAAAGATTTATTATCTTATTAAACAAATTATATATTAAACTTTGTTTTATTATTAATTTTATTTATTTTTAATTATTATTTTTATTGATACACATTATTGTTTATTCTATTTTTATTTTTATTTAAATTTAAATTTAAAATTATTTTAATTATTTATGTTATCACAATCATAAATAAAAGCTATTATAAATAATTTAATTTATAATTATTTTTCTTCTATTTAAGTTTGAATTATTTATCTTGCACCCACTTGTCTTTATCACCTTTATTATCTATCACTTATGTAAATATTTAAAAATAATTTAATAAGCTAATGATATACTTAGATTATACTATTTATTATTAATATTATATATTTCAAATTATTGTTATTTTTAACATTTACATTTTTATATTTTGACTATTTTTTTCTAGATTTTTTAATCTTATATAGATCTAAAAATTACTATGACAAACAAAAGTCATTAATAGTTCAATTTACAATTATTTTATTCCATTAAAATTTGAATTATTGTAAAATATTTATATTTTATACTCCTTATATATATATATATATATATATATATATATATATATATATATATATATATATATATATATATATATATATATATATATAATCCCTCTTAAATACCTCTCATATATCACTTCATACATCTTTATTTTTCTATCTTTTGCTCTTTCTACCTCTATTTCTCACTCTCTCTCTCTTGTTCTCCCTTTCAATGTTTCACTCTATATTTTATCTCTATCCCTCCCCTCCATATCTCTATGTTTCTTATTCTTTCTGAAAGAATGTATGCATATTTTTGGGTATGATGTATCAGATCTAGCAATAAAAATTTATTTCCCTCTAAAATATGACATGGATGGTGGAGCTCTTTTCGCATGGACTAATACGCCTAGGTCTCTTCCTAGTAATGTTTTTCCATGTGTCAAAGCAAATTTTGACTATGCAAAGGTGTGTTCTTCGTTCCTCTTTGTATACAATGCCCATCTTTATCTCTTTCTCTAGATATTGAGTGCTAAGTGAATTCATAGGCTTCGACCATTTCAAGAATTTGTTCATCAAGAGCTAAATATCAAGCACAACATGAAATTTGTTCATCTTGAGTTAATGATTCTAATTTTGAATGGCTAGGCCTTTATTATTCTAAATAAATAGAAATCAGGCATGTAACCATGAATTTGATTTTTGAGAAATTATAATATGCAACGTTGGATCCTTAACTCATGAATTGAGTATTAAATTTGTCTCATGTATCCAACTGATTCTTGAAATAGAAAATCCATAGTAGAGCCATTGAGATAAACATTATTTCAATAGATACTTTCAACCTTAAAGACAATAGAGTAATAGGATTAAGTAAATCAAATTATAATAAGTTATTTGCATTGTAAACAATAAGTATCAAAGATTTGTATTGAAAGATTTAGTAATTAGCGGAAAGTAATATTTTAACCTCTATTTCAAACTAGCCACATAATTTAGCAACATTTTGTCTAATTACACAAGCTATTCTATTGTAGGTGTTAAGTTGTAAATATGCCTCTTGTCAAGTAACTCTATCTTACAATTGGTCAATTTGTCTTTTAATTTTTTTCTTAATCACGATTTTCTTTCCTATTAGGCTGGACTCCTGTTGTAACACAGCTCTTGTTTAAGAAGTTGTTTTTTAATAATTATGAAAAAAGAGTTATAAATAAAATTATATTTGTTAAAAAATAAAATATAATTTATGAAAAACTATCTATAGATTAATAGAATAAAAATGCAACTGTTTATATACTATTATAATCAAGATAAAGAAGTTTAGGAGTAAAAACAATAAATGTTGAATTAAATGAATTTAAATGTGATATTAGTTGGATTTTAGGAATAAGAAAATGATGTCAAAGATGTTAGGAGTGGATTTGTTACAAATGGAGGATTTTTAGGATGATCATATAGGTGTCTTCAAAGTTACGATCATATAGTCTATTGGTTCCCAAATCAACAGATTGAAAATCCTATGAGCTTGCATAACTCAATGCTTGGAATTTCCAACTGACTTGGCCAACAAACGAGAATGATTGATTATGATCCTCTTCCCCTGCACTTTAGGCTCTATAGGACCAAGGTGGGTGTACCTATTCCTTAACCCAAACTTTGAGCTTAAGACTTTTTATAGAAGATCTGTAGTTGTACTTTGAATTAAGGTGGTCTCTCAAGATGGCAATTGGGTCTTGAGGGAGATCGAATTGTATCCTTTACAATTTATAAATCACTAAACTTATCTTTTGATTTTTGTATTGAGATTATTTTGAATGATTTTATGTATTGATATCTTGTTTATTTTGGATATGTATTATTGCATCCTACTTGTAATCTTTCAAACAACACTTCAATTAAGGATGATAGACTAGTGCCTTTCTTCTATTGGGCAATAGAGACAGTTCCTTCTTTAATCCTATCTACGACTAAGTGAGACAGAGAACACCACCTGACTACTCCTATCAACTACTCCTCTTCAATGTCTTCGATTATTCTATAACACCACAATCAATCATATTGAGTTTAATCCAAGCTTAATGAGACCAATAAGATAGAATTACTAGTGCATAATAATCTTAATGATCAAATTGCAAAATAATGGGAATAATTTCCAAACAAGAAGTTTTAAAGAAGCTTTATCTTCTGGAGATAAAATCACAAAGGACTGATCAATTCAGAATGATCAAATCCACAACTCCAAATTAGAGAAAATACTAATTTATATTAATGCTTCAAATGTCTTCTATACAATAAATCATTTGTAGAAAGTGCATTTGAAAATAAAATATTTACATTGTTGATTGATATTTTCCTCCTAGGACACCAAATGATCCTCTATATATAAGAGAGGATTCAGTTCTATATGAAAGGGCATACCCATTCACCAAGAGTTACAATAACTATCTAACTAACTATTAGACTAACAAAGTAATTACATAAAAGACTCAATAACATTTTGAAATAGGGACTAATCCCCCAACAATACACCACATTTCTTAATATGTTCCAAGTATCTCTCGAAGGCATATGTATCTGCATCATGAATATTATCCTTGATAGTGATCTCTAGCATGACTAATCACTCCATTTGTGCAGTGGCTCCTTCCAAATGAATACCATCAACAAGGGTAGCATCAAGAACAACAACAATAATACTCTCGCACTCTTCCATCCATTGATCCTTGTCTTTTAGATCTCCTTTCTTATCTGCTAATTTTGGTAATTAAATTTTGAACTGACAAGGCAATGGTTCCTTATCATTTTAGATCTCATTGATACATACTTTATGTTGGCACCATCAACATGAATCTCTTCTTCTTTCACTGAAGCCCTTATTTCACCTTCCCATCAGCATAGGTAACACTAATTAGCTCATCGGGGATTGGCCAAGCCGTTAGAACATTATATCGATAGCAATAGTTATGCTGATAAAACTTATCAGGATGACTCCCACTGATTCACCAGTAGTTGCATCAGTGTATGTTTATCCAATGAGCTTTAGCAATATTTCTCCACTTTATCTTTCATTCATCGATATAGATCATCTCGATAATCTTATCAGGTATCAAGATAGCTTAGAATTTGTTTCAACGATGTACATTACTATATAGATAAGTTCATCGATATAACCCCTTTCGATGTCTTCACTTTATACTATTGACATATGTCTTCCCAATCTTTCTTTTGCAATGGTCTTCAATCATCTCATATAACCATAGGTTGTGCCAATGTGCTCATTGGGTGTCGGGGTGTTAGGATTAGGTAAGACTGAGAGGTGGGGTGAATTAGTATTACAGAACTTTGATCTTTTCAACTTTAAACAATTATAAACAATCCAAAGTAATGCAAAAATGAAAAGGACATATAAGCATAACACATTACTCATTACACCATGATTTTTTCTCGAGGAAACCCTGGCCAAAGGGAAAACCCTGATGGGGATAGTATCCATAAATATGTATGAAAATATAATATCCTTGTTAGGAGATCTAGCCCTATTAGGAGCTGATTGTTACATAGTACATTTCCTTGTTAGAGGAATACAAAACCCTGTTAGGGGTATACAAAACACCTGGTTAAAGGTAGCGAGCACACTGCTCTTACAATCAATACTTGTCTCAAAAGAGTTCTCAAAAGGGGAACAATACAAGCACTTATCTTGCTTAGATAGTTCTTGTTATAGCTCGGCCTCTTACTGATCTTGCATCTAATCTTTGGTCTTACATTTGAAAACTTACTCCATCATCATAACCATAACCATACTTCGCTTTCACAAAAGAAGTCTATACTTATTCAAAATCAGCCTTCCAGTCGACTTCACAATTACCATACAAAACATAACAATAACTCATGCAAATGATATTTATGGAGTCAGCGCTCTTACATTACTAAAGAGTCAGAAATATAGTTTATTCACTTGTCTTAGCATGTTATCATATCCAGTATGCTTTCCTTAATCTTTGCAACTATTCATGTACCATGTTACATTGTTTTATTGTCTTTGCATACCTTCTGAACACTATATCTCACATATCTAGTAACCAAAACTTATGCACTCTTAACTGAAGCAAGCATACATCCAAAAATACCTCCAGTTAACTTTGCAAGCCATAATACCTCATATATATTCATTGCTGACCAAAATTTTAGCACTATACCCTATTGTCCTTATTCTGGACTTAGTCATTTTCATGACTGTGACTCCAGTGACAATCTCCACAACATTTGATCACTTCAACATAAGTGTTGCCATAAATGAAAACCCTCAATTGATTCCTAGTGCTTCAAAACATCACATGCCAACAATCTCACCCTTTGGCATTGATGGCAACATTTAGAAAAATGACTAAGTGTCTCAATACAACTCCCTTCTTTTCTTTTTCTCTTTTCTACTTTTTTTTGTTTCTTTTCTACATCTATTCTTTTCTCTACATATAACTCTACATATTTCTTTTCTCTACATATAACTCTACATATTTCTTTCTCTTCCTCATTTTTCCTTTTTCTTCCTCTCCCTTTGACATCAATGGCAAAGGTACTATCAAAATTGCAAAACTCAAGCACAAATGGTTTAGTGCTTACTCACCAAATTTAAGACTTCTTAGAAAGAGTTTTCCAAGGTCTTAACTTCTTTAATCCATGAATTTATCATCAGTTCACTGACATGGATTAATCCATTCAGTGCATATGACGTTGTCTCTACTGCCTTAAGCTTAGTTAGAGTAGATACAGACATTGAACCTTCAACTTTTATCATCTCCGAAAGATGAGTCTCCAACATTATGAGCTTAGGAGTCAATAGGCTTCTTAATAAGCCAAATCTATCTGTTACTCTCCCTTTCTCTGTTTCTAGTACACCTATCTTATCTGATAGTCTGGATATTTCCTTATCTATTTCTCCCACAATTTGTGAAGATGATTCACAACTGTCCATTAGATTGTTAAGGGTAGCCATGTCTTTGGCTATGATCTCCTCAATGCTCCTTAAATGTTTGCAGGGGTTTATGTAATAGCTATAAATTTTCCTACCTTATTCTACACAACTCTTGGCCTTAAGAGTAGTAGCCTTAAGAATATTTAAGTCTCATGAAATGGACTTACAAACTTCACTCAACTTCTTCTCCAAAAAGTTATTTTCAACCTTTTCTTCTATTGTCTTTACCAATGAGTCAAAATGACTGTCACAGCTATCCAGTACTGTATCGAGGTTCTCATCTTCATCTTTGTTTTTGAAGATAACCGGTGAGGAGAGTAGCTTGTTAACTATTTCTATAGCCCTGACCATTATCTTAGCTCTTTTGTCTCCTTTCTAAACTGATCTCTCCTTGGCTTTAGCAAAAGCCACAAATGATAGTCTCATCAGCTCATCTTGATCCATGTTGTCCACATCAGAACTAACTGGTTTGGCCACACTTGCTAACAATAAAGATGTGTCCTTTCTGACCTCAGCAACTTTTTCTAATTTTACATGTTCTTCTTGCTTTTCCTCCTATTGTATTTCCTTCTGCTGTGTTTTTTTTTTTTTATCGGTAAAAGGACTAAGCCAAAGAATTTTATAAATAGAGAAGAAATATAGTACAAAGCTCCATTTTGTGCGGGCACTGGTAGGAAAGAATGGAGAAGAAAACCTCTAGTCTAGCCCGGGACCGAGGTCCAAAATTAATATTACAAACAATATTATGAAGGCATACCCTCATTTACATTGATTGATGAAAGCAATCTTCTATTATCAATTTTGATATTCCTGATATTCGACTCTTGTAATAGCCTATTGGATTGATATATCTCTGGATTGCTGGTGTGAGGTTCTTGAAACCTCTAATTTTTGTGTCTCAACTGTCCTGTATACAAAATCACTTCACAAAAATACTATACACAATATCTTAACAAAGGCTTTTCCATATGGTTAGGAAATCGATCTTACTTTATTAGGAAATTTAAACCTATGAAATTCCTTAAGTTACTACAATAACATTAAGTGCTTAATAGTAAGGAAAGTAAGCTAGACTAATAGATTCCATGAACCTTTATACATCCATATAATGAAGTTCCATATTTCTTTTACTACCTATATTATTCCTTAATCCACATAGTACTGTCTAAACAAATTTTTCCTCTTGATTTCTATATCATTAGAGTTGTTTGCTAATATAATGCTATAAGGTGTCCAATTTATTTGTGATTTGTAGTGAATTGCAGCATACATGAAAGCTTACTAGTTATCAATATAGAAAAAAAAAACTTTCTTTTGAAACTCACAGTACTTTATGCTAATAAACATCATTGTAAAAAGAGGGTAGGTTCCATAATCCAGACAGCTAGATCAGGGTTCCATTGATTTCGAAACCATCCATTGTTTACCTAATAATGAGATCAAATGAATATGCTAATTACCATAAGATCCTAACAAGAGACTGACTGGAAGACTCATTCTAGATCTAGCTGTTTCGAATCTAATAACATTCCTTAAAGCAGTTTACTAGGAGGGTTACTAAATACTGGTTTCTCGTGCATTCATAGGCACAAAGGGCACATTATGTTCTTTGTCTAGAAGTTTTCGTCCATCTAATTAAACAAAGTTTATCATAGAAATTGCCTTTATCATACAAATTTCTCCTATTTTAAATTACACAATACTCACTGTCTATCACTTATTCGAATCACAACCTATGGGACATTGCTATCAGTAATGGACACCAAATTTATGAGGGAAGAAAAGAAGATTAATTAACAAGGGAGTAGGCTTACCTAGCTTGTGTTGATAAGAGCAATATACTTGAAGAGTGAGTAAAATATAATCTAATTAAGAATGTTGATTACTAACTGCCCTTGTTCAGTGGGAATTAGTAAGGTCTTGCTACAATAGTACAGAGGAATATTTAA
The DNA here is from genome assembly GCA_027943335.1 of Chamaecyparis obtusa. Taxonomy (NCBI): domain Eukaryota; kingdom Viridiplantae; phylum Streptophyta; class Pinopsida; order Cupressales; family Cupressaceae; genus Chamaecyparis; species Chamaecyparis obtusa. Next base: position 825,030 of record BSBK01007872.1, read on the forward strand.
ACAAAGGTTCCAATTTGATGGAGGACCACGAAAGGATTTTCTTGAAATCAACCCACATTTAAATATGAAAGGGTGAATACATAAGTCCTCTTCGTTATTCCTTAGATAGATTCTGAGCTATCATCGACAGTGGTCAAATTTCTTTTATTTATGTATTCTACCTTCATCCAACCAGAGATCGATTAAATTTTCTGATTCCAATTCTGCAAGGCATTCTAGATCTGTAGTTCCTACTTCATCTAAATGCTAATATGTATAAAACCAGTCTTCCTTTTTGGGTTTGAGTATACACAAGTAATATAACAGAAAGATTGTGTTTCTCTTAGCTATGTTTTTTTTCTCTTTGATGTCTTCCCTATCCTTAGTGTCAATGATGGATGAAGATATGTGAGAGGGAGCCATATCATAGTCTCTAAAAATAGGGTGCCTTTTAATACGATGGAGGGATGAGTTGAGGTTGCCCAGGAATCTCTTTTTGAATGTTCTATTACAGAGATTCCATACTTCCTATTCATCAAAGCCCCAAGAGGAAATGACTGCAACAAAATAGGAAGTGATATCGGTAAGGGTCCTAACTCTATCATCAAAGTTGATAAACTCCTTGCCTAGGATATAGAAGATAGCTCTGTTAATGAGGGGATTCTTATCTCTCGGCATCTTTTTGACATGTTTTGGCATGATCTTTCCCTCGAAAGCCAATTGGCCTCTGCTGCAGGTGAGCATAGCTGAAGATTCCTTGTTAGCCTACACAAGAGATTATGGAGGGTTGAAATGGGAGTCATACTATGGACCTAGGGTATTAATAAAGAATGTCCTACCTATTGGATATCATAGACTGATAGAATTCCAAGTGTCTCTCAACATAACTACTTAATATTCTAAGGGGGAGCTAAGGCATTTCATAAATCTAAAGGATATACGAAAGCCAGTATAAAGGCAGGTAAGGTGAAAAGGTTTAAATAAATTATTGTATAACTATTTGTTTGCTCTTATGTCTCGAGATCAAGTTTACCATGCTCTTAGATGAGAATCTGGAGATTTAAGCTAAATTAAAGAACTAATATGTCTAATATAAAGAGGGAATTTGCTAGAATTAGTAATCTACAATAAAATAAATACACGTAGAGAGATACTTGCCTACCTAAAAAATAGATTATCAATAGATGTCGACCTCATATTTTCTATCCTTTAACAAAAGGAACATATCTAAAATAAATGGTTACCTTCATACCAAATCATCAATGGGAAAGAATATATAAAGAACATATAAATCAAAATTAAACCATACCTATCAGAATAGAGATGTGAATGAGAGATTACCAGATTGTGCATCTAGCAAATAATACTTCTAAGGCATTAATAGAAACTATAGTACTATATTCATACTAACATAAAGGTATGTACAAGTATAAAATAGGTACAAGTATAATTAGTTGCTAGCAGCTCTAAATTGATAAGACTCATATTATTCTATTCTTTTACATACAAATGTGAGTTGTTCATAAGAATATATATAATGAATGATTTAAGCTATTTTTTAATACCATAGACCATGATTCCCTTCTTTCTGAGCCGATTTAAAACCTGCAAATACTATACTAGTTGTTCTTACATTGAGATGCTAACTATAGTGATTAACAAAGAAAGGAAGACATTGACATCGTTATTAGAATCCTCATGCAATACCAAGTATACTTAGAACCATCTCAATATTCTAAAGGAACCGTCTCCAATATTCTACTGAAACCATCTCCTTCGCAAAACTACTGTATCTTTGGAGCTTGGAATTCATAAAGTGTATCTTAGATGCTATAGACCATACTACTATTAATTTTCTTAAAGAAAGATAGGCATGAACTTATCCTTCGGGATCTAAACGATTTGTTTGAACACAATTAACCGAGAATATAGTAGTTTAATTATAGAGGTCCTTCCATGCACATAGGAAGAAATATACTTCAAACTATAACATATTATTATATAACCATGAGTTTGTGTACATAGTTTGCAAAAAACTAGAAATTATATACTATATCAACAGGGTTTTATGGTGAAGTCTGAAACTAATATATCTAAGTAAAGTGCTCGTACGCTATCTAGTTATTAATATATACATCATTCTACATTAACAAACACTTGATACCAATGATCAGTTGGCTTCATCTTTTTGGACTGCACTGCAATTCCAAATGTTCTCATTTTTTACCATCACCACGATACACTCGACTTCTTCTGCTTCCTTCCTTGAATGTTGAGTACACCTAGTGACTTTCGGAGCCATAATATGAAGGTTTGATGACTCAACTTGATTGAGGTTTCTTAGTATATTGAAACCCTCCTTTCGCCAGTAATTAAGGAGCCATTCCATTTCCACCTCCTCAAACAGGATCTCATGGAAGAGGAAGTCCAAGTTTCTCAGCATCTCTGACCAGTGATTGTCAAACCTTCCTTCATCTTTGAAGGTTATCATGGGTATTCGTTGTGATTGGGGGACTTCATCAAGCTTGGCTAGCTCAGTTTTCATTGTAATCTCTGGATATGGGATTGTGAGGTGGTTGTTGACATAATTTAACAATGTTTTCTAGTCCACCAAGATGGTCTTCGACAAAGATTTCCCTTGCCACCTGAATAATCTCTTCTTTTGTCTTGCCTGCGAAAATTGAGATTGCAATGAAGTACCCTATAATCTCTCCATTGGTTCTAAATGTATAATCATTTTCAAAGTACTGATCTCCCAGAGCTCTCTCTACAACCCTTCTAGCTGAGTCTGGCAGGGGGTTTAGGACCTGGTTCCACCGTTCAGGTAGAATGTGTCCTCTAAAAGCCATCACTCTATTTCCTTTAGTGTAAAAAGTGATCAATCTTGATTCCATGGCTTGGAAAACTTGGGCCTTGGTGAGATTTTATGAGAGATAGGTTTGTGTCGACTGTGGTTGCTTATAAATCTTGGGTCTATACCTAAAGTAATTTTCATGATTAGTTTTTCTATCCATCTATGCATCATTAGATATTGAAGTTGAGCTATCTTGATAACTAATGATCGATTTCCTAAGATCTGTTATGACAGAGTTCTTCTATTGGGACAAAGTGACCATATTAATTAATCACTGATTGCTAGTATTCTAAAGGGAGTAGTTCTTAATAAGTAGTCATAATGATCTTGTGTTTGTTTTTTGTTTTTATTTTATAATACTTCATATTAAACTTCGACAACTAGTAATAATGAATATTGATGTTGAAGCTTACCATTTTCTCAGTAACCAGAATGTTCTATCTGGATAACTAATAATGGATTAAGTCGGTTAGTAGTAATAATTTAAGACATCATTTAGAGCATATGGGCTCAATTCAGGATTAATCTATTAAGATTGGAATTGGCTAAAAAGCTTATTATCATAGATTAGTACTAGAAAAGGCAATATGTTTGTCTATCCAAGGAGGAGGACCTATAATGGTCTAAGGGATATCCTGCTGAGTTCTCAGCCTATTTCCAAGGGCCGAAGGTAATGAAGCGTAAAGAGACTTAGGAGAAATCTAGGCAATCAATGCTAGCCTTAGACACTACTATGGTAAGGGGAATCCTGAGACTAATTTTACTATCACCAGGGAAGTTATCTTATTCCAAGAAAACCTACCCCTGCATATGATTACTAGGAATTCTAAACAACAGAGCTACTCCACTGAAGCATGGGGGAGCAGAGAAGAGGTGACCTCCAAACCCTAATCATGAAATCAAAAGATTCAAAAGATAATTAGGCATGTGGTGTCTTAAGGCTGCTAATACTATGTGAGGTTTACAAAACCTTTTAAATGAGGTTAGTATGTAATCAGTTAAATTTATAGGGTGCATCATATCTCTTGCTCATATATATTTTTACAAGGAGGAATATATTAATAAGTTCAAGTCTACTCTAATTTATATCATTAGGGGATGATATGCCTAAATAGGTCCAGATATCTAAAAATAACTACACATATCCTCATGATGATAAAGATATGCTAAAAGGCATAGTTGTACTTAAGGATTAATCAACCTGTGACTATTTCAACATATATCTTCATTCTGAGATATCTAATTATGCAATTTTATACCCAATATCAGGATTATTCTCTACAACTATAATACTAAGTAGACGATGCATAAACTTATTTATTTAAGGGTCTAAAATTTGTTATTTCAAACTCATGATGTCGCTTAGATTTTTCTATGAGGGACCTATAGATAGTCTACTAATATTAGAATGTTTACACAATATCCCCATTAGCACCCTGATTAGCAAGCTTATCTGCATCTGTATTACCTTCCCTATAAATATGTTTGATTTCAAATTGGGGAATGGTGTCAAGGATGTCAATGATATCTTCAAGTTTTGAGTTGAGCTTCTAGTTTGGAGTCTTTCTAGTTCTGATAGCACTAATTATAATTTGAGAATCTCCGTCAATTTCAACCTTAGATAGGCCTAGTTGTTTGCACAATTTAAGTCCTTCTAATACAACCTTACATTCCGCCATGTTATTAGTTGTAGGTTTGATGGGCCTAGCAAATTTGGATATGATTTCTCCATTCCAATTGTGTATTATTCCTCCTATACCTGCTATGCCAGGGTTGCCTCGAGAGGCCCCGTCGAAATTTAGTTTATACCAACCATCTTTGGGGGGTGACCATTTGCATATGCTTCTATCTAATTTTAATTGTTACCCCCTCTTCCATATAATGGTGGGATTGCTAAACGGGGCCAAAGGTTTCTAATCTTATTGTCCCATTGTTTAAATGAATTTTCCATACTCATCTTATCTCTAAGTTTATTATTTATTACTTCAGTGATTGATGCTTCTATTCTGTTAATAATCATTGTCCAAGCAAGCTTTTGGTCAATAAAGATTCTTCTATTTCATTCTTTCCATATTTCCCATACTAGAATAAAGGGGGAGATGACCCATATATCTTTGTACAAGCTATCTTTATTAAGAGAGGGCCAAGATCAAAAGGCATAGCTGCATGCTAATTTAGACATTTACACAGCCATTTCCAACAATTTTGGGTAAATGTACAATTTATGAGTAGGTGGTCGGCATCTTCTTCGTGAGATTCACATAAAGGGCATCTTGAGGGGCCCTCATAGCCTAGCCTCCTTAATCTATCTGTAGTTAGGATTTTCTTTTATAATGTTGTCCACAGGAACATTCCTACTTTAGGAAGGCACGTTTTATTCCAGCATATGTTCAGAGGGATATCAAGGGAATCCAGATTATGTTCCTGCACAATTGTTTTATAACCATCCTTTACATTATATAATCCATTGTTTGAACCATCCCAAATAAGATTATCTTCCCTACTTTTGATAGTAACTACTCTATCTTTTAAAATGTCAATGAGCTTTAGTTTTTCCTCACTCTCTATTGGTATATCATTTACTTTTTTCCAAACTAGATCTTCCTCGGGAAGAATATAATCCTTTAGAAGAGTGCCTCTAATATTTTTACAGGAGTCTATGAAATCTTGAGAAAAGCCGAACTTAGTAAGGGGGGAAAAACCACCCCAAGAGTCTTCCCAAAAAAGGGCCTTATCTCCTTTTCCAATATCCCATGTGAGTAAATTGTTAATAACTCCTCTAGATTCTTTAATAAAGTTCCAAATACAGGATCCTTTTACATGGGACCGGGATTTGAAGATATTAATAGGGTCCGCATCTAGGATATATTTGTGCATAAGAATTGTGGCCCATGTGCTACTAGAATCCTTGAATAGCCTCCAGATGAGTTTGGCACCTAGTGCTTTGTTTTTCCATTGAAGATTTTTTATACCTAATCCACCTAGGGAAATCGATTTACACAAGTTATCCCATTTTATGAGGGCTAAATTTTTTTCTTCTGATGGTCCTTGCCAGTAGAAATCTCTAAAGAGCTTATCTAAACTAGCCTTGACATTGATAGGAAGAGGCAGTACAGACATCTGATATGTGGGTATGGCTGTCAAAACAGACACTAATACATTTGGGGGCATTTTGCGACGGCTATGTGTCTCAATTGCGACGGCTATGTGTCACAATAGCAACACCCATAGACGTCGCTATTTTTTAGTCGCAAATTGTGACATCTATGGGTAGCCGTCGCAATTGCGGCGCCCTCCCGTCGCAATGTCGCTAAGATTTGTTAGCGGCATGGGCATCGCCCCCCCGTCGCATGGCTTCGGAGGGCCGTCGCAATTGCGATGGTCCTCCCAAGCAATTGCGACGGGCGCCTGCATCGCATTACGACGGGCGCCTGCAGCGCATTACGACGGGCTCCCGTCGCAATGGCGATGCCCGTGGGTGGATTAAAAAAAAAAAATTATTTAATGCATTGCTAATGAACCACATTAATGCTTTTTTCTTTCAAAAAATGAGGACAGCCACTATAAAGACAACACGATAATGTACACTCACTGTAAGGATAGTCACAAATGAGGACATCTCACAGTGACTGTCCCTTGTGTAATTGCCACTTGAATGTATTTCTATTCAGCCACATTAATGCTTTTCTTCTTCAACAAATGAGGATAGTCACTGTAAAGACAACATGATAATGTACACTCATAGTGAGTGTACATTATCATGTTGTCTTTACAGTGACTATCCTCATTTGTTGAAGAAGAAAAGCATTAATGTGGCTGAATAGAAATACATTCAAGTGGCAATTACACTAGGGACAGTCACTGTGAGATGTCCTCATTTGCGACTATCCTTACAGTGAGTGTACATTATCATGTTGTCTTTACAGTGAGTGTACATTATCATGTTGTCTTTACAGTGTCAATATATGCATCATTACTTAAACTGAAGAGTACTCTAAATAATATGTCATTGTGGAGTTCTGATTGCTTCCAATTTGATATACGCTTGTTCTACTTATGTATCCAGCATCATGTAAGAAAAGTTGATGCTTTTAAAATAGATTCATTTAGCCATGAAATGCCTGTGCATGTTACATACAAGATTCCAAGGCCCAAAACTGATTACTCATTATAATTCATGTACAAAATGATAATCAACCACAACGAGGCATGCGTAGGCGCTACTTAGATTTTGAGGCATCAGAAGCTCGTAGAAGAAACTTGACCAATGGCTCATGGAATGCAACAAACTTATTGCCTAAAACAGGAGCATTGGTAACCACAGATGATGGTTCTGAAAAGAACACTTCACCATCAATGTCACGTGAGGGAACTGCAATTTTTGATGGCAAGCAACTTGTAGTATATAAGAGAGATGCAGGTACAGATGCTGGGAGAAGTTCCCAATCTTTATCTGTTGGATAGTTTTCATCTGCAAAATAGATTATAAAAACATGAAAATATATCAGAGATGTTTGATATTGATACAAAACAACACAGATTCATTTCTTCGTACACCTGTATATCATAAAAATCCTTGCACACTTCAAAAAATTGTGTTGCCTTTTACTTACTCAAAAGTAATTTACATAAAGCAGTCATTTGATTAACATGGATCCTAATATTCACAAGTACATGGTCATGTTCTCCATCGTAGCATCTTATAGATTTAGATCTGTTCTCTGAAATAATTCAATGTTTTGTTTACAATCCACAAAAGAAATATTTTCCCTCGTCTACTTAATCCTAAACAAAAGGCCATATAGCAATATAGATAGAACTATATAATAGAAACCATAAACAATGATAACCTTAGCAGCAGCAAGAAATTGTTGCAAAAACTTTACCTTATCATACCCAGATTGTTGCTTTGCCTGGCGGAGGGAAATTTGATCAGTAAAATTGACACAGAGTATGTTGTCTCCATTGTCATGCTGGATAACAAAACACCAACTTTAATGGGCATGTACTGTCCCTTGTGTAATTGCCACTTGAATGCATTGCTATTGAACCACATTAATGCTTTTTTCCTTCAACAAATGAGGACAGTCACTGTAAAGACAACATGATAATGTACACTCACTGTAAGGATAGTCACAAATGAGGAAATCTCATAGTGATTATCCCTTGTGTAATTGCCGCTTGAATACATTGCTATTGAACCACATTAATGTTTTTTTCCTTCAACAAATGAGGACAGTCACTGTAAAGACAACATGATAATGTACACTCACTTTAAGGATAGTCACAAATGAGGAAATCTCAGAGTGACTATCCCTTGTGTAATTGCCGCTTGAATACATTGCTAATGAACCACATTAATGCTTTTTTCCTTCAACAAATGAGGACAGTCACTATAAAGACAACATGATAATGTACACTCACTGTAAGGATAGTCACAAATGAGGACATCTCACAGTGACTGTCCCTTGTGTAATTGCCACTTGAATGTATTGCTATTCAGCCACATTAATGCTTTTCTTCTTCAACAAATGAGGATAGTCACTCTAAAGACAACATGATAATGTACACGGGCTGTAAGTGTACATTATCATGTTGTCTTTATAGTGACTGTCCTCCTTCAAGTGGCAATTACACAAGGGACAGTCACTGTAAAGGCAACATGATAATGTAGAGAAACGTTGTCATTTGTATTTTCAACAGTGCCGAGAGAGATTCCCTCCGCGAAATCATAGCTACAATTTCTGAGTACGTTGGGTTTATTTTTCTTTTTTCATTATTATGTAATCTAGTATTCAGCTGTTATAGAGCTAAAATACCCAGAAATGAGGACATATCTGTGTTGAATTTATTGTTAGCGGCTTTGGTTATTTAGAAGTTTAATTTTATTTGTTCATCTTTCAAGCACAAACATTTTGTGGACCGTAACATCTTCATTGTTTCGGGTATGCAATGAAACAGCCCTAACTTGCAACTACCTTCACGGTACTTGTGTACATTATCATGTTGTCTTTACAGTGACTATCCTCATTCAAGTGGCAATTACACAAGGGACAGTCACTGTGAGATGTCCTCATTTGTGACAAGGACAGTCACACATGAGGACATCTCACAGTGACTGTCCCTTGTGTAATTTCCACTTGAATGTATTGCTATTCAACCACATTTATGGGCCCGTTTGGACCACAGCACACAGTAGCATCTACAGAGAAGAATATCCCAGGTGTAACAAGTTGTAAGAATATACCAACAGTTCTAAGAAGTTCCCTAGCACATAGTAGCATCTACAGAGAAGAATATACAACATGAGGGCAGCCACTGTAAAGACAACATGATAATGTACACTCATTGTATGTGTACATTATCATGTTGTCTTTACAGTGACTGTCCTCATTCAAGTGGAAATTACACAAGGGACAGTCACTGTGAGATGTCCTCATTTGTGACAAGGACAGTCACACATGAGGACATCTCATAGTGACTGTCCCTTGTGTAATTTCCACTTGAATGTATTGCTATTCAACCACATTTATGGGCCCGTTTGGACCGCGGCACATAGTAGCATCTACAGAGAAGAATATCCCAGGTGTAACAAGTTGTAAGAATATACCAATAGTTCTAAGAAGTTCCCTAGCACATAGTAGCGTCTACAGAGAAGAATATGGGTCAACGAGGTTGACTTCAAAGCCATGCAATCTAATGGTAATAGTAATATCATAATTTGACATACTATCAGAAATACTTCCTAAATAGACTATTCAATCTTATAAGAGATGGATTCATGAGAACTATTATTTATGAAATATGAGTCAATGACTTTAATTAAAAAAATTACACAATCTAATTCTTGTAAAAATATCAAAATTTGACACATTGAAAATACCTTCCAAAAGTATCGTTAATTGATTAATATGAATCACTACTCATGAAATATAATTTTATAAACCTAATCTAAAAACTACACAATAAAAATCTTAATAGCAATATTGTAAGAAACTATTCCCAAAAGCAAGCCTAACAAAATTTGATGAAAATAATTTTTGTTTCACTCAACTTTGACATTCACAACTTCCTCTTTTATTATAATAAGAAAAAAAATGTCTTTTTAGATATACCTCATGAACCATAGTCGAATAATCTATCATTTTTCTTCTCAAAAACATATTTGCAGAGCCTGCTTCTTTTACTTGTTTGTACTTTTATCTCTCTGATGGAAAGGGTTCCTTCAGGACACATTTTTCCAAGTTCACTGCTTGAGATATTTGAGGAGGGTTCCCCTGCTTGAGTATCCATCCAACCCATATTCGAGTAGTTCTACAATTGCACAGTCTAAATTAATAATACTGACAATTGAATGACGAATGATGATACATAGAATTGATATAAACTAATCCTAAAAACACTAAAACATTATTAATATATTTATATTTCATAAATAAAATTGATATAAAAGATCTGGAAAGATACATTAAAAAATAGAAAAATAGTAATTTATAATAGAAGGAAACTTAAATTGCTATTTAAAAAAAAAACAAGAGTCTTAAATCTTATCATTTTGTTTCATTATCATCCATAAGTACACACCTCTAGCATAATAATTATATTTTACCACCCATAAAATGAAAAAAAAGATTTTCACAAGAGAAATTGAAGCTAGATTATAAAAATGAACCATCTTATTGGAAATTGGAACTGTTATCATACCCAAAAGGACTACAAAATTTCACCTTATCATACCCAGATTGTTGCTTTGCCTGGCGGAGGGAAATTTGATCAGTAAAATTGACACAGAGTATGTTGTCTCCATTGTCATGCTGGATAACAAAACACCAACTTTAATGGGCATGTACTGTCCCTTGTGTAATTGCCACTTGAATGCATTGATATTTGATGCAGGGGCATCCCTAATGCAAGCCAAAGACACCATGATTGAAGGAAGTTGCCATGAAGCCAAGGAGTCAAATCCTATCAATTGGAACATAAGATTTTCACCTTGGAGCTTTGAAGGATTGACTGGTGAAAGGTCCTTTTGATTGACAAATCAGAGTCTTTTTGAATGACAAATCAGAGTCTTTTTGAATGACAATAAATTAGAATAGGAGTTTTAGATGTTTTCTTGGTTTGTAATAAATATTAAGGATTGATTTTATCTCCTTATAAACATCCACTTGTTGGACACAAGACCCCTTGGTGACTTATAAACCTTGGACATCTTTTGAGTCCTTGGATGAAATGAGCATAGTAAGTGTTTATTAGGTGTCTTTTAGATGTTGTTAAGAAGTTTGAAGGTCCAAAATAACTTTAATAAGGTTCCTAAAGTTTCACAACACATTTTTAACCTTCTCGGCAAAGTTGTTTGCAAAGTTGTAATGCAACTTTAAAAGTTGCTTAGCAAAGTTGACATTTGTTGGATAAACTGTTCTAACCACCTAGATGGTTGAACCAACATTTGGAGAGCCTATTTTAGGCTTCAAATGGTCGAAGACAGACAAAGAACCAGTATTGTAATCATTTTGCTTTCATAAAAAATAAAAATAACCCTGTTTTAGTGCATTTCTGGTGAAAAACGAACTCTGTACGGCTGTACGGATGGTGGTTGGATGATAAAATTTTCCTGGAAGTTGTAATAGTGACATCTGATGCTTTGGAAGTTGGTTTGATTGATTCTCTTTGTTTTATATCTAAGTTATTTCAAATTTTTTGTGCATTGTTTACAAACCCTCATTTTCAGGGTTTGACTGATGTAAAGACCTTAACTCATGTTTCAACCATTGGAATTCCTTCTTCCTTGGTGGAATGAGAGTTAAGGATGTATATTTGTATATTCTAAAAGCCCTGAGGCAGGGGGTTGCATCTGCATTTGTTGAGAGCGAGCCCTAGATCAAAAACTACCATGTTTTTGGCTGGGAAGATGGTAATCAGAATAAAATCAGAAGCTTGCATCATATTGAGGACTTGAAAACTTGTGCATTCTTGTTTATCTGGATTAGGAGAACACTCCAAAACTCTGATCTTGGTTTCATACACCCATTTTCAATGCTTTGTTTTGGAACCCACACCTAAAAGCATGCATTAGGTCTGCGGACTCAATGAAGACATTGATATGCTGGAGTGGAGTCAGGGTCTGGGATGAGTTGGTGGTCTGTTAGAAATCCAAAAAGGGTACTTAGAAAACCTATAACTTCTTAGAGTCCTTTGGCAAGTTGCAGAGTTATGGCTGCAGAGCAGGTTTGGGAGACCTACTAGGGTCACTAGGTCAGTTTGTTATTTTGATGTCTTGGGTTGTTTAGATCACAACCAATGCATGATTCTTGTTATTTAGATGATATCTAAGGGGTTTCTATGTTTTTCTGTAGGAAGTAAGATCTAGAACCTTAAAAGTCTCTTTTGATAGAAAATCAGGGAACTTGTCCCTAAAAGGAAATTTGTTATTGAATGGGATTGAGTCCATAAGTTGTTGTGTGATCCTTGAAACCTTCAAATTCATTACTTTGCAGAGTTTAAACATTAACCTATAGAAATCAGAGCCTAATTGATTGGTTGAGTCATTTTGGTGTCTTGAAGTGGGTTGGGACATAGATCCAAGTTTCTTGCTGACTACTCTGCATCACTATTGAACCACATTAATGCTTTTTTCCTTCAACAAATGAGGACAGTCACTGTAAAGACAACATGATAATGTACACTCACTATAAGGATAGTCACAAATGAGGAAATCTCAGAGTGATTATCCCTTGTGTAATTGCCGCTTGAATACATTGCTATTGAACCACATTAATGCTTTTTTCCTTCAAGTGGCAATTACACAAGGGACAGTCACTGTGAGATGTCCTCATTTGTGACAAGGACAGTCACACATGAGGACATCTCATAGTGACTATCCCTTGTGTAATTTCCACTTGAATGTATTGCTATTCAACCACATTTATGGGCCTGTTTGGACCACGGCACACAATAGCATCTACAGAGAAGAATATCCCAGGTGTAACAAGTTGTAAGAATATACCAATAGTTCTAAGAAGTTCCCTAGCACATAGTAGCATCTACAGAGAAGAATATACAACATGAGGGCAGCCACTATAAAGACAACATGATAATGTACACTCATTGTATGTGTACATTATCATGTTGTCTTTACAGTGACTGTCCTCATTCAAGTGGCAATTACAGAAGGGACAGTCATTGTGAGATGTCCTCATTTGTGACAAGGATAGTCACACATGAGGACATCTCACAGTGATCGATTGTCCCTTGTGTAATTGCCACTTGAATGTATTGCTATTGAACCACATTAATGCTTTTCTTCTTCAACAAATGAGGACAGTCACTCTAAAGACAACATGATAATGTACACTCACTGTAAGGACAGTCACAAATGAGGACATCTCACAGTGACTGTCCCTTGTGTGATTGCCACTTGAATGTATTGCTATTCAGCCACATTAATGCTTTTCTTCTTCAACAAATGAGGATAGTCACTCTAAAGACAACATGATAATGTACACTCACTGTAAGTGTACATTATCATGTTGTCTTTACAGTGACTATCCTCCTTCAAGTGGCAATTACACAAGGGATTTGTGTTTTCATTTGTGTTTTCAACAGCGCCGTAACCCTCCGCGAAATCACATCGGGATATAAGGGCAAAACAAACAAGAACATTGTCATTTGTATTTTCAACAGCGCCGAGAGAGATAAACAAACTTAAAACTCAGACTTAAGAAAGATGAAGGCAATGCTTCAAAAGGCCGATGCCCTAAACACGGGAAAACACAATACCACCATTAAACAATGCCCTAGTCACCGTATCAATGCTGCCAGCTCTGTACCAGTATGCTGACTGCTCACTTTCATCCTGTGATAAAGGTAACTTCATTAATCATACTTGAAATGGCAGCATACGAACTAAAGCTGATGAACATTTATAAACTAAAAGTTTAAAACTACATATTACAAATGTAGTAGTTTCATACGAAAAGAACTTGATGTCTGAAATGATCTACACAGCAAGGTTCAACAGCTGTAAGGACTATTACACCATCTTTAGCATTTGAATACATTTTCTCCTTGGCTTCTGGTGGATCCTCAAAGACCCCCAATGATGTTTTCCCTACAATTATCAATTGTTTGTCAGTATGAGATATTAATAAATAAACATTAATCACAATATTAGGCAAACAATGTTCTTGATGTCTGAATCTAAATCACAGAAAGCTCTAATAAAGTAGTTCTCAGTTTCACATTAAACTAAGTTTCAATTTCAAATGGTTATAATAATTTTTGCAAGTTATAAGTAGCTGGTTACAGTATATGACATAAAAAGCAAAAAAATCATTTCTATTCTTTTCTTCTTTTTCTCTTTCAACGAAGCTTTTGCACCACACAAATGCATACCAAGAATTTCTCAGGAGGTTTCAAGACCATTGCATACCAAACTTCTTCTCTGTAGATGTTACTTTGTGTCATGGTCCAAACGGGCCCATAAATGTGGTTGAATAACAATACATTCAAGTGGAAATTACACAAGGGACAGTGACTGTGAGATGTCCTCATGTGTGACTGTCCTTGTCACAAATGAGGACATCTCACAGTGACTGTCCCTTGTGTAATTGCCACTTGAATGAGGACAGTCACTGTAAAGACAACATGATAATGTACACATACAATGAGTGTACATTATCATGTTGTCTTTACAGTGACTACCCTCATGTTGTATATTCTTCTCTGTAGATGCTACTGTGTGCTAGGGAACTTCTTAGAACTATTGGTATATTCTTAGAGCTTGTTACACCTGGGATATTCTTCTCTGTAGATGCTACTGTGTGTCGTGGTCCAAACGGGCCCATAAATGTGGTTGAATAGCAATACATTCAAGTGGCAATTACATATATTATAATGTATCTGTCTAGTCCTCATGACTACTCATAACAGTACAAGTGATATTTTTTTGGGAGCGGGGAAAGGTTCGAGACTTTCACCTGTATGAAGAATCCTTTCTACAGAACAACAGATAAGAAAAAGGAATAACTTTGATATAAGGTGTCTTGAATCTACCAAATAAACTCTCAAAGCATAAGATATAAATACTCTAACTTCCACACTGGTCTGCCCTCCCTTTCACATCCGTACACTGTACAGTGCTTGAAGGAAATGCACAGAAAAGGCTCTGAAATAGTGGCTCTATCTGACAGAGAGTCCATGCTAGGCTTCATGACTAACCTAGAGCACATTCCTTGTTATGGAGGAATTTTGAATGGTGAAGAACTTATGGAATGGATAGAGGACCTAGATAACCATTTTGACTACAAGTATCTTATGGATAGAGGACCTTGATAATCATTTTGACTCATTTAGTATCTTATTGAGCTTCACTTTGTTTTGAGAATATAGTTTAATATTCTCTACTAAACAGGGCCAACCACGTGAAGGTGGAAGCTCATTTGGCCCCACCCCCCTCCCCCTAACATCACTCTACATTCCCCGTTAACATCTAACATTCATTCTTTCTTTCAATTATTAATAAAATGTAACATTCAATCAATATCACATGATAACATTCATTAACACATTAGATTCGTTAACACGCAACATTCATCAATATGAAAATAAACACATAATTCATGAACATTCATTAGCACATAATTAAATTCATTGAGACATAAAATTCATTCATTATCAATTAAGGTATTTAGATGACAATCATTTCTTTTTTCTCTTTCTAATTTTTTTTTCTATGTAAGCTCTAAGAGGAGCATCAGTGTTATCATCAATACCCCCCTCATCAGTTGTTTTGTTCTCTGTTCTTGATGATCTCAAATTCCTATGCTGCTGCAAAGGGGGGTCCTCTACAATAACAAATAAAAGAGTTAAATTTAAAATATTTAATTATAATTGTTACAAGTATTTAATTATTTTAAAGAACATAACTGTGGCACTCTTTAATTACCTGATCTGGCCACATCATTTTGTCTAGACTCAACCTCAACATGCTCATGAGCACCGACCCCTCGATCCTCTATAGTTTCTATACAAAATGTTACATTAATCCAAACACCAATTGTAATTACATATAAAAATTTTAATAGCAAATGTATACCTCCACCACTAGGATGCACATCATGCGAACCTTCATTATGCATAGATTGTGTAGAAGGATTGTCAGGCTGCATTCCAATATCCTACACATTGTTATCATTGCTTTCTTAAAATAGATATACTCACTTTATATTAGAACTTAACATCAAATAGACTAATTGGTAAAGTATTCAATTTGAAATAAATTTCATTTAGCTTATTTACCTGTGGCTCAGATGCATCATTATTTGAACCTTGCACACTGATTTCAGCTCGTAGCCGTTCAGCCACGGCTCTATAGCCTTGTTGGAAGCCAATTCTCTTATCCTCTTCTGTGAGGCATCTATTGAACTCTGACCCCTACATTTTTGCTTGGTATGGTGAATTTTACTTGCATTTTTTGATCAAAAGAAATTTCCTTGCAATATATAAAAAAATTGATACAAGTTTTCATTTACTAATACTTACAACTCGTGCTTGAAGTTTGGAAAAACCACCAGAGCCGAGCTTGTGTGTCCCATGCTTTTCTAATCTTGCCTTTGTTGCCTTTGATGTGTCAGGCAATCTATGAAAAGTTTGAAATATGTTAGAGACCAGTACAGGAAAAATTTAGAGGTTAATTAGTACATAATTACATTCTCAAAAGTATCACATACCTTGCTCTACTCTCTACTGGCATAATTCCTTTTTTCATGTCGGCTTTATACTTTCCATCCAAAATCAAAGCCTGCCACTCAGCCTCAAGAACATAGGGCGGACGCTCGTGCCTTGGGTTAACCTCTAAATATTTCCTGTACTGGTCCCTAATATACTTCAAACATAAACCAGCTCTTTCAAGGAGCTTGTTTCTCTCGAATGCACGAGGTCCAAAAAGCTGGGTCATACTATGTACAAGATCATCCTTCAACTTTTTATCTTGGTTATTCCACCTTTTAAGTAAAAAAAAACATGTTAGACTCATAAATGAAGAGAAGCTACCTTTAATATAGTTCAAGAAATTGATGAAAAGAAAAACTATTCTAGCAATGATATGAAATCAAAATAGTGGTTTGGGGTTTTAGTTAGGATATGATGTTCCACCATGTACGTATGGTGGGCCCGAATATCTGCAAACACTCATCACCAAGTTTTCGCCAAAAAATATCATTCCCTACAAAATAATCATGGGATCATTAGTCGATGAAGAGTGATCAAAAACTAAATTACTATTATATCACTATAGAATAATAATAACTTTAAAGTACCTGGAACTTTGGCTACTTTTAAGGGAATGCCTTCATCGTCGCTGATGATCAATACGCAATCCTTCACCGTTCCCATACTAGGAACACGGGAACATCCAGGAAATGATGTTGCATCGAGACTTGTTGCATCTCCTATTGCAAAAAATGAAAACCATTATCAAATGCCTCCAAGAAATAATACTTCAAGGGAAATAAATTGGTGCAGAGCACCCATGGCACAAACACAATCAAGGGATCTACATCGTAAACACATAACACTTAAACACATAACAAAAGAGAGAAAAAGAGGGATTTGTGTACCAGTAGATGGTGCAACAGTTGGTGCATTTAGGCTGTGTGTTGTTGACATGGCAGTCGGCAAGACATTTGTGGCTGTCCTGGATGGAGGCGGCATTGTCATATCATCATGGAAAGGAGCTGAAGAATAAAATTGTTAGAGCATGCATAAATATAGAACGCGTGGACTAGCATGGACAAGATTGTTAGAGCATTAAAAAAAAGATTGTTCGAGCATGTATTGTCAATGATTATGATCATTCCTATATATATTCAGTGGAAAACACAAGTGGGGAATGGAACATGTGATCTACCTGAACCACTTGCAATACCGGCCTCATCATGGGAATGGGGTTCAAAATTATGCAAATAACTCTGTAAAGACAATGCATCCATATTTTAATTAATGTCATAAAAGAGCATAACATAAAAACCATTATTGAACTCTTGTAATAATTAAAAATTTCATTAATACTTACTTTAAAGTTTTCAGAAGTGCGCAACAACTTAGCTGCCCTGTCTTTTATTTCCTGAGTCTGAGGATGTATGGATACCAAACGTAGAAGTTCTTTCCCAATTTTCTTTAGCAGCTTTTTAATGGAACCGATCGGGTCATCGGTCTCTGCTAAATCAATAAAAAAAGGGTCCACAAGGGGGGAATCCTGAGGGACTGCAGGTTGCTTTCCCTCTCTCCGACCACCGGCCCTCTTTGACAACAATAGTATCAATATTATCAAAATTACTCCAAAACAATGAAGAAAATAACATTAAAAAAAATAACATTTTTCTTCTATCTAGTTTGCACAATTACAATGAGTTTTACCTGCTCATGTGTAGATGAGCTAGGAATATCATCACCATCACCTTCAAGCGGTTGCTCCATATTGTGCCCCTGTGTCAAAGATCAAGTATAAAAATGTTAGCCAAAAATTTAATAACTAAATGGTATGTTGGAGTCATTGATTAGAAGTTGGTTTAATAGTATGTACCAGCCCCATGATAGTAGCCTCGTTTGTATCTATGTGGTTCAAATTGTAATCAATAAGCAGCTCTTCCCCTGCACGTATTGATTTTATCGCACAGATGAATACATGATTTCCCTCGCGCGCCTCAAATATGCAATTGGGTTGCTTTATAGTTGACCCTGGTCATGTACTATTTATAAAACCCGCAATATTCCCTGTTGCTTTTGGCCTTCCATCAATGTATATAGCCACACTTTTACTTTGATTATTGTCTTGCTGTTGTATATAATTTGCCGAGAGTGCATACCTACGCATACTTTTTTTATATTGAACAATATGCATCCAACTTTTGTAATCGTAACATGGTCCAACATACTCCATCAATTCAGAAACTTTGTTGTAAGACACCTTTATGCCATCCATAGAAAATAGGCCCAAACCATGTAATGATGATGGTGCTATGCGATATATCCTCTCATTAACACAAAAATCAGTGTTTATTGGAGGAAGTTCCTTGGGTACCCAATGTTTCTGTAGATGTTGGTACCTCAAGGGCACCTCGATGTCGCCTTTCATCTCATCATCATAAGAACATGACCCCCCTTGAGCAAGGAAAAATTTCATGTGTTTATTGAATTTCCTTGTAGTCCTTTGACCTCTAGTTAATCTCCCTATTCTAGATAAACTGCATGTCTCACTTTCCTCTTCTATTCCTATATTTCCCTCACTCGAGGAAGACACTTCTGACAAATACCTATTTGCTGGTACCTGCAAATGGGAGAGATCTTAGAAGACATCAATCTTACTATTGATAAGTGTATTAAATAGACTTTCTATAAGGTGTATTGACTTATACCTGTCGATCCATGAGACTGTGCGGGATGCTCTTGAAAGGGGTTCAATTTCCTGCAAATGTAATTCAATTATCATGAGCATAATCACATCATAATCATAATCACATCCATCATAAGCATCACATAAAAATTAAAAACATTAAAACGTACACATTATAACACTTAAATCAGGCTCACATTAATATGTGTTTTAAATAGTTTTATTTAATTAATTTAGATTAATAGTTAATTTAGATTAGCAGTATTCTATATGTAGTTGAAACTTGTAGCTTTTAAATAGATAATGAATAAACTATGTAACCATTTAAGACAAATATATTTCTATCAAGAAATGAATATTAAATACATTAAGGATTGATGGCATACCTTTAAATTTCATCATCATCATCCTCATCATCATCATCATCATCATCATCCTCGTCATCGTCGGCATCATCATCATCGTCATTGTCATCATTGTCGTCATCATCAACATCATCATCATCAACATCAACATCATCTTCATCATCATCATCAGTAGCAGCATCATCGTCATCATCTTCTTCTTCTTCTTCATGAAAATTTGTCTCAGGAACATCATCCAATAATTGTCGATCGTGATCATCATCTACATCATCTTCTACTTCTTCGGTATCTTCTTCTTCCATCGCATTATACTTTATCGGCCTTCCTCTCGGTTCATGTCTAACAACAAATGACCAACCCGGTTTATGTGAAACCTCTGAGTAAAATACCTGCTCACATTGGCTTGGAAGAACATAGGGCTCATCCCCAACTGGCTCAAACGACCTTGTATTAACCATTGTAAATCCATTATCATGTTCAATAACAGTTCTATTAGGATCATTTGGATTAAGTCGTAGCCTGTACCATTTGACAACGAAGAGTACTAATTTGAAGGAACTAAAGTCGCACTCAAGTATATCATCCAAAATGCCATAGTATTGATTTTTAGACTCTTGAGGATCTAAGTCATTTCTAGATGAAATATTAGTCACTTGAAAGACTGCAGTTATTCCAGAATCACAAGTTTTCTTTGTGTCATCCAACACTTTGACGCGAAATTTTTGACCATTACAGAACATACCCTTGTGGTGTTTAACTTGCAATAATATGTGAAACATGTCAAAATTATTATATCGTGAGTTGATAAACATACGGGTGATTAATAATTTTGTACGTACCTGGAAATCTCTTAAACCATATGCTAAATCTATTTCCCTTTGCGTAACATTAGAATCTCCATTACGATGAGCTTCTTTAACCAATGAAGATACACCTTCCCATGTTAATGCGTGACCAGAATGTTGACATCGTTCAATCCATACCGTCATCCAATCAAGATTGTTTGCAATATACAAATGTAGTGCATCCCACTCTCGAGCAACTGTACAAAAAAAAATAGACGACTTACAACCGATTTATTTTGAAGATTAAGAAATAATTTATTACAATAACATCTTATAATTTATTACCTGTCACTTTCCTCAATCTACCTTTCCCCATCAAGTACTCCCCTTTGAATTTTTTAAAAGGGTCGAGATCCCAAATGCGATCTACATGGATATTTGAAGCAAACTTAGGAAGATATTCAGTAATGTACACCATAGTCTGGTATACCATGTATCCCTCTACCATAGAACCCTCAGGATGTGCTCTTTGTCGAACCAAATCCTTCAAAGATTTCAAGTGCCTCTCAACCATCCACATTGACCTAGTGTGTGCAGGTCCACACAATTCAATCTCCTCAACTTGGTGTATGAGGTAGTGTTCTTGTGCATTGAAAAAAGTTGGAGGTAGACACTTTTGCATTTCACACAGTAAATGAGGAATTCTTCTCTTCCAATAGTTTATATCTTCTTTATGGATTTCTTTAGATGACAACCACCTACATTAAGAGATTCAAGTCACAAAAAATATATAAATACGAGACTTTACAAAATAATATACAATAGATTACATAGCAAGAAAAACAAATCGCGAATATAATAAATATATACAACAAATTGAACAGATATTACTACTTACCTCATGTATTTTCCAAGATCATATATCACTTGTTTGATGTTATTGTTGAAGTGCTCTGGGAGAGATAGAGGTAGCACGTACTGCAGTAATTATAAACCAATCATTTCATTATTTTCTAACATAACATAATGAATAGTACACGTAGTTTATGAATATATTGTAAATACAGAAGAACATAACTTACCTTGATGAAAGTATGCCAATCATGCATTTTGAGCCCTGGCCCAAATTCACTTTTCTTTGATATGAGATTTCTTATGTTCCCAGCAAATCTTGTGGGAAATCAAATTTTTCGTATGACTTCTTTTATGGCATCACTTTGCTGCTCCGTTAATAACCAAGGAAGGGCACTTATATTAATCTGATCTCTATTGCTATTTGAGTGAATGAAATTCTTCAGTGCATGATTGGATTCATGAATGTCATTACAAATTTTGACAATTTTTTCTTTGTCACGCCTTCCATCCAGTATTTTCCACAATGTCTCTGTTATATTCTTTCCAACATGCATAAGATCAAACAAATGCACAATTTGTAGGTCCTCGTAGTAGGGAAACCTACTAAATTGTCTGGGATAGCTTTTTACTCCCTTTGGAAGGTTGTCAGTAGTGCCTTGACGACCTTCACGATCATCAATTACATAATTAGTAAACAAAAATCACAATAGAAATATATAAATTACAAACATAAACCATTAAGTGGAATGACATTACCTCGACGATTAATTCTATTATATTCCAACTTCCATAGGCGAGGTGTCATTCTTCGTGGCTTTGATGTAGTCTCTTCTTTCCCATTGAAAAGATGTTTTTCCATACTTCGATACTTATGATTCCTGTGGAGGAAGTGTCTGTACTCATCAAACACATGCTTTCCTAAACTTTTTGAATGACGAGATTTCATCTTTGGACCACAAACTGGACATGCAAATTTTCCCTTTGTTTGAAGACCTACAAGATAATGATATAATTGGATTATTAAATATGTTGATTTTTATAATTAGAATTATCATGCGCAACTTGAATTCACTATAACATACCACAAAAATGTGTTAGCCCTGGGGCATCATGTATTGTCCATACAAGTATTGCATGGAATTGAAATTGTCTTTTTCCTATTGGTCTAGACACATCATACATAGTGACACCGTTCCATAACTCCACCAACTCGTCAATAAGAGGCTCAATATATACATTCATATCTTTAACTTGATATTTACCTACTTGAATGAACAGTAACATTACATAATTATTGTGACCATTTTACTGTAAGATTTGTAAGTACATGTAAATTAATAACTATCAAATGATAAAATACCTGGAACAATCATTGCCAACATAATGTGCTCCCTCTTTATTGACATCCACGGAGGAATGTTATTGTTGATAACAAAAACAGGCCACACCGAGCAAATAGATCTCATCTCTCCAAATGGATTGACACCATCCGCTACCAATGAAAGCCTGAGATTACGAGGTTCTTCTTTGAAGTGTTGCCACTTTTCCTCTGTGCATAAATGCCAAACCATCCGCAGGGATTCGAATAATGTCATCTCGACTTCTATTGCATGCATGGTAATCCATAAATTGTGCCAAGCTAGTACACCTGAATAATTGTCGCATCCGTGGAATAATGGGGATGTAACGAAGAACCTTGTGAGGCACCTTTTTTGTTATTCGATCTGTTTGATATCTACTCGTATGACATACAGGGCATTGTGTTGCAAATTCATGTTCTTTATAATATATAATATGATCATTGGGACAAGCATGTATTGCTTGATACTCCATTCCAATATCTTTCATAATAGTAGATAATTCTCGATATGAGCGAGGTAGAATATTTGATGCTGGTAACAAAAACTCGCCTATCAATCTACAGCAAAAAATATAAGTTGTTAATATAAACAATATTAGTGGTACATTATTCACCCTTTGTTAACTATAAAGACATATATGACATACCTTAACATACGTGACATTGTTATGTTGGATAAACCATTCATAACCTTCAAGTTCAACAACAACAATACAGCAGAGAGAAGAGTTGTTTGGGAGTCTTTGTATAGGGGCTCGTATGCCTTCTCAAGTAGAGGTACATCGAGGCTATCATCATCATCATGATCAGATCCGCTTGGACTAAATGTGTCATGGATCAATGTATTTATACCATCATCTTCAATTGTGTTTTCTGGCGCATGATCATCATCTTCCATGGGATCATTATCTTCACCTTGGATATTCGCACCCCCATGTTCCTCCATATCATGTACTTCCCTAGGGAGATCAACCTATATAAAATTGATTAACATAAATAAACCATGATATTCAACTCATCATCAAGTGATTTCATATGTATATAAATTGTTAAAATGATATAATGAACAACTTACCAGTGGATGATAGTCATGCCCCCCTTCAATGTGACCATTCTCCCTACAATGTCTCTTAACTGTTTTGATTAGCAGTCTTCTACGGTTTAAGCCCTTACAAATTTTGCAAGGACAATAACATTTTCTATCACCTTTTCTTTTCAAGTTAGACCACAATCTAGCGATTGTCTCCCTATTTTGTTCTTCACTTATATTATCTGACATGATCGTTCTTCGCAGGAAGCAAAAATTGGGCTATGAAAACTTCGGTCTACAACTTTCAGTGACTAAGCAAAATTGTCAAAAGTACACAAATCTTCTTAGACCTAGTTAAATCCTTTAATATTTTAAAAGTCTAGTTAAAATATACATTAGATTAAAAAATATACAATTTTCATGCCTGAGCGCGCGGCTACGACTAGTGCAATGGTCTTCTTGCTTAGCTCTAGAAGCTCTCTAGCAATCAAAACATATAAGCTACAAGGCCTAACAGCAATTTCAAAACATATAAGCTACAAGGCAAGACATATTACATGACATGGCAAAAGGATTAAAATATACATTAGATTAAAATATATACAATTTTCAAACCTGAGCGCGCGGCTATAACTCGTGCAATGGTCTTCTTGCTTAGCTCTAGAAGCTCTCCAGCAATCAAAACATATAAGCTATTAGAATTCATTAACTTTCTGTAATTGGAAAACTCTATTTGATATTAGACCGTAAACTACTACTATTCTCTCCATAAGAACTAAGTACAAAATTCTTTCAAGTTCACATCCATGATTCCCTTTAGATTAAAATATACAGCAAAAATAAGCTAAAAGTCTAGTTAAAATATTCATTAGATTAAAAAATATACAATTTTCAAACTTGAGCGCGTGGCTATAACTCATGCAATGGTCTTCTTGCTTAGCTTTAGAAGCTCTCCAACAATCAAAACATATAAGCTACAAGGCCTAATAGCAATTTCAAAACAAGGGTCATCAAAAGAACCAAAAACAATGTGTGCAAACAATACCTTGTGAAGTGGTATAGACAATTAGAAGATGCTACTATGTGCTAGGGAACTTCTTAGAACTGTTGGTATATTCTTACAACTTGTTACACCTGGGATATTCTTCTCTGTAGATGCTACTGTGTGCCATGGTCCAAACGGGCCCATAAATGTGGTTGAATAGCAATACATTCAAGTGGCAATTACACAAGGGACAGTCACTGTGAGATATCCTCATGTGTGACTGTCCTTGTCACAAATGAGGACATCTCACAGTGACTGTCCCTTGTGTAATTGCCACTTGAATGAGGTCAGTCACTGTAAAGACAACATGATAATGTACACATACAATGAGTGTACATTATCATGTTGTCTTTACAGTGGCTGCCCTCATGTTGTATATTCTTCTCTGTAGATGCTACTACATGCTAGGGAACTTCTTAGAACTGTTGGTATATTCTTACAACTTGTTACACCTGGGATATTCTTCTCTGTAGATGCTACTGTGTGTCGTGGTCCAAACGGGCCCATAAATGTGGTTGAATAGCAATACATTCAAGTGGAAATTACACAAGGGACAGTCACTGTGAGATGTCCTCATGTGTGACTGTCCTTGTCACAAATGAGGACATCTCACAGTGACTGTCCCTTGTGTAATTGCCACTTGAATGAGGAACAAGGAGGAAGTGATACAATAATAGGGGGGTGATCATTTTAAAATGTGTTGGACACAGATATGTCCTCATTTCTGGGTATTTTAGCTCTCTAACAGATGAATACCAGATTAAATAATAATGACAAAAGAAAAATAAACCCAACGTACTCAGAAATTGTAGCTGTGATTTTGCGGAGGGAATCTCTCTCGGCGCTGTTGAAAACACAAATGACAACCCACTTGATTTCAGGGAGGGAATCTCTCTCGATGCTGTTCAAAACACAAATGACAACCCGCTTTGTTCAAAACACAAATGATAACCCGCTTGATTTCGCGGAGGGAATCTCTCTCGGCGCTGTTGAAAATACAAATGACAACGTTCCTTTTTTTTTTTGCACTTATATCCCGACCAACATAAGGTCCATTTGTAATACAACATGATAATGTACACTTACAGTGAGTGTACATTATCATGTTGTCCTTAGAGTGACTATCCTCATTTGTTGAAGAAGAAAAGCATTAATGTGGCTCAATAGCAATACATTCAAGTGGCAATTACACAAGGGACAGTCACTATGAGATGTCCTCATTTGTGACTGTCCTTACAGTGAGTGTACATTATCATGGTGTCTTTAGAGTGACTGTCCTCATTTGTTGAAGAAGAAAAGCATTAATGTGGTTCAATAGCAATACATTCAAGTGGCAATTACACAAGGGACAATCACTGTGAGATGTCCTCATGTGTGACTGTCCTTGTCACAAATGAGGACATCTCACAATGACTGTCCCTTGTGTAATTCAAGTGGCAATTACACAAGGGACAGTCACTGTGAGATGTCCTCATTTGTGACTGTCCTTACAATGAGTGTACATTATCATGTTGTCTTTAGAGTGACTGTCCTCATTTGTTGAAGAAGAAAAGCATTAATGTGGTTCAATAGCAATACATTCAAGTGGCAATTACACAAGGGACAATGTCATGAGCCGTGACATATTGAACTTAGTATAATAATAAAATGATTAGATGATATATAATAATCTATTATTAACGGTATATAACAATAATATATAATTATTATCAAAAGATAATAATAATATATAGTTAGCATAATAAGTAATATGTTAATTAAATAATATTAAAATATTAATAAATAATATAATTATGATTATAATTATAATATAAATTAATAATAAATAATTATTAATAAATTATATATATTATATTATAATAATATATTAAGTAATAATATTAAATCAATTATTGATATAATAATTTTAATATATAAATAATATTAATAAACCTCTCAATATAAAACAATATGTTATCACTATAATAATATTTATTATAATATTATTAATATTACTAACATCATTAATTATAATATTTAATAATAACAATAACATTAATAATAATAATAATAATAATAACGTTTAAAGCAATATCGAATATCTGTAATCGATATACATCTACATTAAACATCTGCATTATCTATCACGATGAGGAATGAAGAAGTGATACAAAAATCACTAGTCATTACACATCGATACCATGAGAGGATGATTAATGAACCAAATACTATGAAGTCAAGATCAACATGATATGAATAAGGGATAGGTCGCTATGTGTTTCAGAAGATGTATTGATAAGCAAGAAGGATAACCATTCATATATTATAAATAATCATTAATTGCACAAGTTTAGACAATGACATATCCGATAAAGCAATATCAAACATGAAGACCCGCTAGAAAATATGCACCATCACTTCCTATGTTATCATGACAATAACATAAACTAGATTGAATTCTACTATCTATATCAATAGACACCACATAGGAGGATATCGACTAAAGGATTGAAAGATTATCGATTGTCTGAGATAAACCACATCTTGTAGAAACACAAAAGCATCAGTGATTATATCACAAGCTATTGATGAATGAGGCATCAGTCATGGATAATAAGTACAATGTATCCTTAAGTATTAACAGGAATGGAAGTCAATTTGAAGATCAAACTCCATTACCAGCAATCAACCAATAAATGGACAATTATCAGAAAATGATATCGACTTATATCAGAGTAGAAAGATTGGATATAATCATAACAATATGGGATAAGGCAAGAGTTAATATCGATTGACTAAATACTAATGATAGTTAGACCAAACTAATACAAACACAATGGATGTTAACTACTGGTTGCACTACCAATTAGGGAAGATTACCTTCATAAAAAGATTTGATATTGAGTCAATCTGGGAGTTATCTATGATCAGAAAATAATGAAATAATATTATGTGAACTGTCAGATTATGGAAAGGTGTGATTAACAAAGGGACATGGAGGAAGAAACAAGACACGTCTCATTCATAGCATCTCTTCATTTGTTAAAGACAATATAAGAATGCATTCTCGTCAGTCACTCAAGGCATCATTAGAACTTTATTTACTTATCCATATTTGGATATACTCAATAGAGCATCTGCCTTTGGCAGTTTGGTTTCAAGTTTATCATTGCAGATCAGAGACAACACCATGATTGCACAGATAGAAAGGATAGTCAGAAACAGCATCAATATTTGAAGTTGCAAGCATATAATTCAGAATTTGAAATAGCAACATATCACTCATAGCGATATTACACATTTGCATAATTACATCATCATATCAGACACAGCAAATACATTGCTGTAAGCAATACTTATTGATTGTATATCAATATTGTTTATATCAGACATAGCATCATTATACTATCACTATAAGTGATAGGAAACATCATATTCATAGCATATTTCATATCATTATATCCGACAGTGCTATTAAACATATTGGTATCAATATCATCTTGCACACATATTGTGATTGAATCTGAAATAGCGGTTGATATCTTAAGTAACCTCCATTACTTAGTTTAATTGTAAGTATCTGACAGAGTAAGTCTGAGAAGTGGAGTAATTGTTCCTGTTTTCCAAGTTAGCCAAAAAGGGGACATTACAGACAATCACTATGAGATGTCCTCATGTGTGACTGTCCTTGTCACAAATGAGGACATCTCACAATGACTGTCCCTTGTGTAATTCAAGCGGCAATTACACAAGGGACAGTCACTGTGAGATGTTCTCATTTGTGACTGTCCTTACAGTGAGTGTACATTATCATGTTGTCTTTAGAGTGACTGTCCTCATTTGTTGAAGAAGAAAAGCATTAATGTGGTTCAATAGCAATACATTCAAGTGACAATTACACAAGGGACAATCACTATGAGATGTCCTCATGTGTGACTATCCTTGTCACAAATGAGGACATCTCACAATGACTGTCCCTTATGTAATTCAAGCGGAAATTACACAAGGGACAGTCACTGTGAGATGTCCTCATTTGTGACTGTCCTTACAGTGAGTGTACATTATCATGTTGTCTTTAGAGTGACTGTCCTCATTTGTTGAAGAAGAAAAGCATTAATGTGGTTCAATAGCAATACATTCAAGTGGAAATTACACAAGGGACAATCACTGTGAGATGTCCTCATGTGTGACTGTCCTTGTCACAAATGAGGACATCTCACAATGACTGTCCCTTGTGTAATTCAAGTAGCAATTACACAAGGGACAGTCACTGTGAGATGTCCTCATTTGTGACTATCCTTACAGTGAGTGTACATTATCATGTTGTCTTTAGAGTGACTATCCTCATTTGTTGAAGAAGAAAAGCATTAATGTGGTTCAATAGCAATACATTCAAGCAGCAATTACACAAGGGACAGTCACTGTGAGATGTCCTCATTTGTGACTGTCCTTACAGTGAGTGTACATTATCATGTTGTCTTTAGAGTGACTGTCCTCATTTGTTGAAGAAGAAAAGCATTAATGTGGTTCAATAGCAATACATTCAAGTGGCAATTACACAAGGGACAATCACTGTGAGATGTCCTCATGTGTGACTATCCTTGTCACAAATGAGGACATCTCACAATGACTGTCCCTTGTGTAATTCAAGCAGCAATTACACAAGGGACAGTCACTGTGAGATGTCCTCATTTGTGACTATCCTTACAGTGAGTGTACATTATCATGTTGTCTTTAGAGTGACTATCCTCATTTGTTGAAGAAGAAAAGCATTAATGTGGTTCAATAGCAATACATTCAAGCGGCAATTACACAAGGGACAGTCACTGTGAGATGTCCTCATTTGTGACTGTCCTTACAGTGAGTGTACATTATCATGTTGTCTTTAGAGTGACTGTCCTCATTTGTTGAAGAAGAAAAGAATTAATGTGGTTCAATAGCAATACATTCAAGTGGAAATTACACAAGGGACAATCGATCACTGTGAGATGTCCTCATGTGTGACCTTTGTGAAGGCAAGTGCCAATTTGTACCCAAGTTACCAATATTGTGGCAAAAGTGGGAATGAAGCATTTAGGGGTCAAATTGGGCAAAGAAGTGTAGAAGTGGCCTATGTGAGGTCTAAATAGCCTAACTAAGTCATGGTTAGGGTCTTATGGTGTTTGAACAATAAGTTTTGAACCAAAATCCCAAAGGTTGTAACAAGTTGTCAATGTTGTCATTCACAACATTGACAACATTTGTGCAAGGGAGCATTTTCGAGTAAGATGGTTATGTAACTATATGAAACCATTGAATTAGGCATCAGATCAACTATAAGAGGCCTCCATCGATCTGTGAAAAAGGTTGGGGGGCAAAACATTTGGAATTAAGAAGATTTGTAGAGTAACACGGTTTTAGTGAATTCTTGAGTTTTTTTGTTTCTTTGTTTTCAGTTGATTAATGGATTAGATAGCTCCTAGTGTCTATTGGAAAAGTTAGTACAAGTTGTTTTTTAATTCTGTGTTGTGTTTTTTTTGAGTTTTGAAGCATTCCAACTAGTTTGTTAATTCTTTTGTTAAGTACCCTATCATTGGTTTGAACCAGGCAGGTTGAACAAATGGAGTCTTAGCTCATCATTCCATTGTCAATTTTGTATGGGCTCTTAGAATGGGTGAGGAGACTCCATGTACTATATGTTTGGAAGGAGGGGCCCTGGGAAGCTCATTTTCTATGTTTGCAATGATGTCCTAGGTGAGTCAATTGAGCACAGTTAGGGATGACAAATCATTACAAGAAGATTACAACAAGTTGAATGCATTGGTTGCTTCAACTAAAATCTCATGGAGAGGTAGACACACATCTAAAGAAGCCCCAAGTCAAATTAGAAGATTGGGTGAGTTTCTTTGGCTGCTAAGAAAACAAACTCTTAGTCAGACTGTCCAAGTTGTGTCAAAATACTTGTTTTCAAGCATGGCTGTAGCAGTTGGTGTACAAAAAATCTAGGAGGAGAAGACCTTAGATATCTTGGAGTTCTCAATAAAGGGCATCTGAATCCTAAGCCCTTTAGGTGGCTTAATATAAACAAAAAGGCTTGACAAAGGCCTAATTGCTAGCAGCCTATTTTTGGGTGCAATTGGCATGGTTTGATGAACCGGATTGAAGTACTGATGAAAAGTATAGGTGAAGGAGTAATATTGAAACCAATAGAGGTCCTAGTGGCCAGCCTCTCCATGGAGTAAAGTTCTAGTTGAATATGTTTCAATTTGTGAAGACAAGACTAGGAGTGTCCTAGTAGCTAGATTGGTATTGAGCAGAGTTCGTTGTATTTCTTGTTGGTGTGCACTAGTTGAAGGAGTGGGATCTTGGGTAGAGATACCTAAAGAGTGTAGGGATAGTTAAGTACCCTATCAAGTCAAAACATTGGCCTAAAGAGACCCTAGTGAAGGATAGGGAGTGAGCAAGACAAAGTGTTACATCAATTAACAAGATCATTTTTTGGTAATTGTGTACATTATCATGTTGTCTTTACAGTGACTGTCCTCATTTGTTGAAGAAGAAAAGCATTAATGTGGTTCAATAGCAATACATTCAAGTGGAAATTACACAAGGGAATATCACTATGAGATGTCCTAAGTGTGACTGTCCTTGTCACAAATGAGGACATCTCACAGTGACTGTCCCTTGTGTAATTGCCACTTGAATGAGGACAGTCACTGTAAAGACAACATGATAATGTACACAAGTTCCATGAAGGTAGTCACAAGTTAGGGCTGTTTCATTGCATACCTGAAACAATGAAGACATTACAGTCCACAAAACGTTTGTGCTTGAAAGATGAACAAATAAAATTAAACTTCTAAATAACCAAAGCCGCTAACAATAAATTCAACACAGATATGTCCTCATTTCTGGGTATTTTAGCTCTCTAACAGCTGAATACCAGATTACATAATAATGACAAAAGAAAAATAAACCCAACGTACTCAGAAATTGTAGCTGTGATTTCGCGGAGGGAATCTCTCTCGGCGTTGTTGAAAACACAAATGACAACGTTCTTTTTTTTTTGCCCTTATATCCCGATGTGATTTCGCAGAGGGTTACGGTGCTGTTGAAAAAACAAATGACAACGTTCCTTTTTTTTTTTGCCCTTATATCCCGACAACATCGCAATTGCAAGTTAGGGTTGTTTCACTGCATACCCGAAACAATGAAGACGTTACGGTCCACAAAACATTTGTGCTTGAAAGATGAACAAATAAAATTAAACTTCTAAATAACCAAATCCGCTAACAATAAATTCAACATAGATATGTCCTCATTTTTGGGTATTTTAGCTCTCTAACAGCTGAATACCAGATTACATAATAATGACAAAAGAAAAATAAACCCAACGTACTCAGAAATTGTAGCTGTGATTTCGCGGAGGGTTACGGTGCTGTTGAAAACACAAATGACAACGTTCTTGTTTTTTTTGCCCTTATATCCCGATGTGATTTCGCGGAGGGTTACAGCGCTGTTGAAAACACAAATGACAACGTTCTTGTTTTTTTTGCCCTTATATCCTGATGTGATTTCGCAGAGGGTTACGGCGCTGTTGAAAACACAAATGACAACGTTCCTTTTTTTTTTTGTCCTTATATCCCGACAACGTCGCAATGGCGACGTTGCCAAATGTATTGTCATCGCAAATTGCGACGGTGTCGGGCTATATTTGAAAAAAAAAAGCCAAAACCGCATGACATTTGCCTGTCGTCGCAAATTGCCGTCGCAATTTCACCCCAAATGTATTAGTGAGACTTAATCATTGTTGCCCTTCCAATTTTTGTGAGCCATTTACCTTTCCAATTTCCTTGTTTGGTTTGGATTTTGGAGATCACTTGTTCCCATAACTTTGTGTTGTGCACTCCCTTATCTAGGGGTATCCCTAGATATTTGCAAGGGAACTTGCCAAGTTTATAGCCCAGGGTATTGCAAATCTGTCTTACTCTAGTTGGGGGAGTGTTAATGAAAAAAACTTCAGATTTATTAGGATTGACTATCTACCCTGAAGCCTTCATATAAACATCCAAAACATCTTTGAATGCTTTAGCTTCCCTACATGTGGATGCTCCTAGAAGTATAGTATCATCGGTGAATCGCTAGTGTGTTATATTAGGGACATTTTTTGTAACTTTGATTCCTGAAGTTTTACCTTCTAAGTGAGCCTTTGTTGTACATCTACCTAAGGCTTCAGCCATGATTACATAAAGGAAAGGAGAGAGGGGATCGCCTTGTCTAATACCTCAAGATATTTCAAAGAAACCTTTGGGGGTACCATTAATAAGGAGTGAAATTTTGGGTGTAGATATACAACTAAAAATTAGGTTGATCCATTGTTTAGAGAACCCAAAAGCTGCTAAGCATTTGCATAGAAATCTCCAATCTACTTTATCGTATGCTTTTTGGATGTCAATTTTAATTAGCATACATGCTTCTTTGTTATATTGTGCTGAGTGGACTATTTCTTGTGCTATTATGATTCCGTCTAAGATTGAGCGATTAGGGACGAAGCTAGTTTGTTCTTCTGAGATAATCGAGGGCAGGAAGGTTTTAAGTCTATTTGCTAAGCATTTGGAGAGGATTTTGTAAATGGTGTTGCAAGGGGATATAGGACGGTAGTCCCCTGGTTCGGTACAATCATTCTTCTTAGGGATAAGAGTTAAGAAGGTATTATTAATTTTAGTTAAAAGTGTTCCAGAATTTCTGGTGGCTTCCACTGCTTGCCATAAATCTTCTCCTAAAAAGTGCCAGCATTTTTGGAAGAAAGCTGCCTGAAAACCATCTAGTCCTGGGACTTTTTCAGGGTGTAATTGGAATAATGCTTTTTTGACTTCTTCAATAGTAAATTTGATGTTCATCCATTTGTTATCTGCATCAGAAATCAGTTTGGGGATAGATGAGAGCATTTCATTCTGTGCTCTAAGATCAACAAATTCATTGTTGTTAAAAAGATTGTTATAGAAGTTTATGAATTGTTCAGATATGAGTTTGGGGTCATCTATAAGAATACCATTATTAACGCAGATTTTGGTTATTCTATTTATACTTCTTTTATTATTAGTGTTGTTATGAAAAAATTTTGTATTACAATCTCCTTCTTTCAACCAATTTTCTCTAGATTTTTGTTTCCAATATATTTCTTCTTTTAATAAGATCTCCACATGTTCCTCCATAAGCTCTTTTTCTCTTAAATAACTTATTTCAATCATCCCCTTTTCTATAACTAACTTGTTTAGACAATCTATTTCATATTCAATATTGTTTTTTTGTTCAAAAATATTATTAAACTTATGCTTGTTCTAATCTAATATCTTGTGCTTAATGATCTTTAATTTCACCACTAGACAATACATTTTTTATCCCATAATTTTTATCTGTTTCCACCATTGTTCGAGGAGTGGCATAAAGATGGTAAGAATGAATCCTTACCTAACCCTTCTTTAAGTACTTGAATTATGTAAATTTCTGTAGTTTAGGAACTTAGAATTAGTGTAGAATTAGATTTTGGAAGAGTTAAGTTCTGCGTAGTTAGATGTAGGTTTGTTATGTTACACTAATGCTATGGTTAAGTGCACAAAAAGAAATATTGTGTTTTGTGAGGTCGCAAGAAGATTTATGATTACAGGTTTACAGAAATAACTTTTTGGTATTTTAGCGGCAAAAGAATTTAATGCGATGTTAGATCGAGTAAATGTTAAGTGTTAAAAGATTGAAATCGAAGTTATTGTGACTATCAAGCGATTAGAAGTGATTTGGAGAGTGAAGG
Organism: Chamaecyparis obtusa; assembly: GCA_027943335.1. Classification (NCBI taxonomy): domain Eukaryota; kingdom Viridiplantae; phylum Streptophyta; class Pinopsida; order Cupressales; family Cupressaceae; genus Chamaecyparis; species Chamaecyparis obtusa. Next base: position 859,462 of record BSBK01007872.1, read on the forward strand.
AAGAAGTTTGGAAGTGATTTGTAGAAGTTTGAAGCGCCGATCAAGCGAAGCCCTAATTTTGCGAATCTGAGGTATTTATCTGATCAAGATCTTTAACCAGTATTTGAAATTAGTTGTAATCATGGATGTGTCATTGGTTCATAACATTAAGGATAAGAGCAGACCTAGAATTAAGAAAGATTCAGTTGAACCCTTTGAAAGTGATGCTAGTTTAGCTTTGTCATCCGTACCAGACGGAGTTCTTTATATTGAGAATGTTAAGAGTTATCTTGGATGCAAATATGAAACCGTAAGGGAAAGTGAATTTAATAAAGAATATCATATATTGTACAATAAAGATATGTCAGTAAAATAAGATTATGAGCACCTTGAAAACAATGAAATCATTAACTACTCTATGAAATATGAATTTAATGATGAGGAATATACAAAGATCATTTTGAGCAGAATTCATAATGGTAAATTTTGGCTAGAAGACTGAGTCATAGACATTATTTTAGGTCTTATTCATGATGTGACTGGATTATTAAAAGTTGGTGCAATTCCACTTAATGAGAAAAACATGAGAAAGATTGTGATTGACAACACCGGTTTAGTATATAATGGCAGAGGTATAGTCATTAGTAAAATCAAGCAACATGATGTAAGATATCTATGTAAGAAATTGACAACTAAATTCTATGGAAGTTCTAGAGAAGATGATATGGCAGCTAGTATGGTACACATTGCTTATTTGATGTGTGTAGAGAAGAAACCAGTAGACTTGTGTGAGATTTTGAGGATACAGTTGTTCGAGAACCTTGAGAAGATTAAGAAAGCTAAATATACTCATTTAAGATTTTCATCACTGATCACTTATATATTTTTCCACTTGTTAAGAAGATTTCCTTACACTATTGATTGGAATGATGGTAAGAATACTATGGAAAGAATCAATAAAGTTTACATGAAACATCTTTATGAGAAGGTTAATGACAGTGTGAAGCTTGTATTGAAAACTTTTTAGAACATTGTGGTAAACAAATCAAGAATCCCTCCATCCCTAGTTGAGAAATATAAGGAAGATATATGTTTTATGGTTGATACCGATTTCACCTATATTGAAGCAGTTGAACCTAGACATGAATTCATAGACCCTCTTGGCTATGAAATTTTTGAAGTTGAAATAGAAGGATATGTCAGCAGATTGTTGAAAAGCAAAGTAGATGCTCATGGCAGCAGATTTGGAACATTTGATGAAAACTTTGATTCAGCAAAGATTCTGAAGAATGAGAAACAGTCTAAGAAGAGAGTGGAGACTACAATTAAGAAAATTTTGAAAAATGTTGGAATAAGTGAGCAAGAATATGATATTGCTAAGAAAATTGCAGAGGCAATCAAACAAAGTGAAGTTCTATCAGTCCCACCTTTGGCATCTAGTACAGTCCCTATAGAACCAATTGGAGTTAAAGTTAAAGTTGAAGAACTTGAGAAGGAGCAAGAGAAACCTATCAAAAGGATGAAAGCAAGTGCTTCAGGGCCAGGCAAGAGACAGAAAGTAATTGTTCCACCAGTACCTAGAAAAGTAATAGAAACATTAGATGATGAAGTTACAGTAAAGAAGAAGTCTTGGAAACCAAGGATTGAAAGAGTTAATGAAGACATAATGCAGCATGGAGACTTTACCAAGATGAATAAATACTATGATTTATATGGATCTTATGATAGATTAAATCTAGAGAATGCAATGGTTACACATATGATTTTGGAAAATAAGAAATTCAATACCATTCATGGAAAGATACCAGAAGATTTGTACAACAGACTTGTAAATAGAAAGATGAGAGCACAAGATGAGGATCACAAAATGAGAGAAAATGTGATTAGGAAATTTTGTGTCATTAGAGATAATGATCATCTTAAACAGATCCTTAAGCCACTTGGAACTCTTTTGAGAACCAAAAGAAGGACAATACAAATCATGGGAGGTAAATATGAGCAAGTTAAAGCTGAAACTGAGCAAGCAGTAGTGAAAGTGCTAGCAGACTTGGTAGCAGGAAAAGATCAATTAGTAGCAGTAGAGGAATAGAGGACAGAACAAGATCAATCAGAGGCAGCAATAGAAGAAGTTATAGTTGAAGAAATACCCTTTTCTTCACCGATCAATATTGGCATAGAGTCAATGGATGTTGAAGGAACCAAAGTCGCCCTAGATTCAGATGATGCTGTAGAAACCTAAAAATCCTTTACAAAATAAAGTATTTTTATTTTTTGAAAAATCCCTGATGACATCATCATTTGTTAATTAATTAATTATTTAATTAATTTATTTATTTTTATGTCATTAAATCCCTTTATCTTAATTAAAAATATTTAATTAAGAAATCCCTCCCAAAAATGTTTAAATCTTATTTAAACATTATTTCCTTATTTATTAATTATTTTAATTAATAAATTGACCAAAAATCCCAAAATAAATTATTTATTTATTTTTTGCCCAAAACTTGGCCAATTTTCTTAAGACCACTAACCTCTTCCAGAATCTTCTAATCCTTCTTTAATTTCGATTAAAGGCTAATCCCATCATTTCCTAATCCTAATCACAACTCAAGAATATTTAATTAAGATTAAATATTAATCCTCAATTCCTAATTTACCTTAGGAAAACTCTAGACTCTTCTAGAACTTTCCTAATCCTTCCCTAAACCCATTTAGGGGAAATTACCTACTTTCCCTAAGCTAATCTAAGTCTCCTTTGACTCCTAGTCAAACCCTACCCCTAATGAGCCTCAAACTCATTAAAGCCTTTGAGATAAATAAAAATTTATTTATTTTTTAAATTCCATATTTATCCTTAAAAAGTCTAGACTTTTCTAGAAAGTCTTTATCCTCATCCAAAGCCTAGACTCTTCTAGAAAGTCTTCATCCTTATCCCTTTGACTCCTAATCAAACCCTACCCCTAATGAGCCTCAAACTCATTAAAGCCTTTGAGATAAATAAAACTTTATTTATTTCCTAAATTCCATATTTATCCTTAGAAAGCCTAGACTTTTCTAGAAAGTCTTTATCCTCATCCAAAGCCTAGACTCTTCTAGAAAGTCTTCATCCTTATCCCCTTGACTCCAACTCTAACCTTACCCCAAACTCTAACCTATCCTCTTAACCCAAACCTTTCCAAAAGCCTATAAATACTCTCATTTCTAAGAGCAAATGCATCCACTTTTATTTTCAAGTAATAGTAATCTTATAATGCCATTTTCATGTTAGATCATAGCTTAAAATCAACTAATTGTTAGATTTCTTTGTTTTCTTCAAGCTTTTTAGCACATCATAGCTTAGCAATAATGGATTAACATAGTTTCTTTCATTGTTTTGCATAGCATATAGCATCATCCTCACACTTCATTTGGGTTAAAATAAATCTTAGCATAATCATATTTGCATCAAATCTCCATTAAAGCATTCTTGAGTTATTGAGGCCTTAGGGGCAATTTTGGGTGTTCTACCCAATATTGTGCCATTTTTGGGATTTTCATGAATCTCAATCCATCTTAATATGCATTAGAATATGCTTCAAGTGCTTAGAGAGCACACCCACATCCCCTAAGCAAGAGCAAATCAAACAGTGCTTGGGTGCACCTATTTAGGCTCTATCTGAGGTGGCTTAGCTTAGAGTTTATTTGTTTTGGATTGATTTCATGCTAGATTAAAATCTAAATATTTGTTTGGTTTGAAACTTTCAAAACAGGTATCCTCAAAAGCCTTGTCTACATTCTGGCACACCTGGTGGGACCCACTTCATGGGTCTTTTGACAACATCTCATCCGTTTTGAAGTTTTTGCTAAATTTTCAAGCTTGAAGGTGGAGGCAGCTTGTGGAAATATTATTCCTCTTCTTAGTCTTATCATTCTTCCATTCTATCTACTCCTCCTTCTACTTCTTAAGAGATTTTGGTATATTCTCCTCTTTAAAATCCATAACGAGGCACTTCCACGAAAAATCTTGTAACTTTTGCATACGAACTCCATTTTTGGTGATTCAAAAAGTATTGGAAAGTTATTTCAGAGGTCTATAATAATATCTAGGAAAGAAAGCTCGGATCAGGGGTGACAACAAAATCATTTCAGTTTGGGGTAAAAATGAACAAAACAAAGGCATAAACATCTTATTTTAGTGCTTAAAATGAATCCCCAAATCATTCTGAAATGCATTAAAGATTAAAAATTTGCAAAAATCTTCTAAACACATGAAACTAAATCAATCCAATCATTTGCATCCTTGCAACATCAAGGTTTTAGATGCATTCATGCAAAGTTAGGAACACTTCATTTTTGGAAACTTAAAAAGAACTTCAAGTTTCCATTTCAAAAGGTTCAAAATCAACACTAAGTGCACACAAAATTCTAAATCAAACTCAAAGCATCAATCGGGGATAAAATGAACTTCATTTGCAAATATTTTAAAGTTCTTTTAAAATCTCATGCAAACTAAGAGTCCTAAATGGTTGCCAAAGCTATACTAAAAGCTTTGTTATTTGTTCCAAACAAATGTCTTGTTGCAAAATCTTGAATGTTTCCTAGGTTTTCCATGCATCAAAACAATCTAAGAATATCATTTTTGGGCTTAAAACATGAAAACTAGAACACAAAATCTTGAATGAAAACCAAAGTCCAAAGAGTCATTTTTACTTTGAGTCAAAAACAATCTTGAATGATCTAAATTGGAAAGAAAAGCATCCCTATTCCTTCCTCTTTGAATTTCAGTTCAAAAAAAACTCAATCTTGAATGATCTAAGGATAAAACAAAGCTCTTTTCAAAGTTTTAAATCAACACGCCAATCTCAATCTTGAATGCTCAAAGAAAGAACTTGCAATCACTCAAATGCTTACTTTTTGGAGAAAGAACAAATCAAATCTTAAACACTTATGTCTTCAAAATTTTCAATTCAATCACACTTAATCAATTTTGGAAAAAGAACAACTTGCTTGATGTGCATCTAGGAGCTTTATCTTTTTGCAAGTCGTTGTTAAAGTAAGCAATGTAGAACATTTGAACTTGGACAAGTTCACTTGTTTTACTTTTAGTGAGGTCTGTCCGAGGAGAAAAGTGCTTCCTCCTCGGAGAATGACCTCAAACCGGTATCCCCCCCAGCCAGTATATAAATAAAGTGAAGGAAAAAAGTACTCACTTATATCTCCTAATCCACGGGCATTTTGTGCCAAATGCAAATGTCTGGGGATAGGTAAATATTCCTCCCCTAGTGTTGTTGGCTAGGCTCATAAGCGAGTCACAGGCAGTCAGCATAACCGGGTATGGAGACTCCATGAAACTATTAAAAAACCTAATAAAATAGAGGCTACCCTATCTACATCCGAAAGTATCAAAATCCTTGTGTAAGGACCGATTCCAAGGGGTTTACTAGGTTGCCTCAAGATTACTCACCATTTGTATTCCCTTCTAGGGGGTACCAAGCTATGGGCAAGTGATTTTGATACTCACCTTTCTTAGATAGATCTGTTTGAAATGCTTGACAGTCAATACTCCATGAAAACATTGTTGGAACATACACTTTCAAAGCTTTATCAGAGTCAGTTATCTTGTTTGTATCCCACAGGGTTTCTTTGTCCCTTGTGGAGATTGCTTTTCCAAAAATCTTTGTTGAAATCTATCCTTTGCCATTGGAAAACATCAAACTGATCAACAAACATAGTTCAAGATACTCAAGACATTTTGCAGAGAAACCCTTGGAATCAGATATCCAAAGAACCTTTTGTCTCAAACCAAACTTATCAGAATTTCCCCGAGTTATGCCCAATTTGATCAAACATTCGAAAGCTAAGTTACCCAAATCCAAAGATTATCAAGAGAAGAAAGTTGTAGAAAGAAACCTTAAAAGCCATCAATCCTCTATCCAAGCAACCCAAGCAGAAGAAAAATATCAAGAAAGGCTTGATAATATTGTCTATAATGCAAGAGTCAAATAGTTTGCCTACCGATTCTGAGTGAACCATCGTTACGTCAACCTTGAAAGAGAAGATTAGCTGGATCCATTGCATGTCCCATTCTACCTTCAGATCTCAAAAACCTATCTTGGCAGTCCTTCATCCTAGTTTCATCCCGCATCATCACCAAACCTTAGTTGCATCCTAGAAACCTTCTTAGTTGCATACACCATCATCTTCCTAGTAGCATCATAGATCATCCATTCCAGTTGCATTTGCATCATCCTTTTAGAAAGAACATTGTTCCATCATCCTTCACCATCTTTCCATCAGCAATCCACAATCAGAATCCCAAATCCTTGATCCAAATCTAGCATCCATTATCCAAAATAGAATCCACCATCCTTTGCACCAAATCCAGAGATCCAAATCCACAAGCACTTAGTGTTCAAAACCTTTGAGTTGTTTCCATCCCTTATCCTAAATATCATCCCCTTTTTGACAGAGCACTATCTAAAGGAAATCCAACTTGTCCTTGCATAGCCTCATCATCTCAAGCAAGAGATTGGCTTGTATTGATAAGAATCCAGTTGACCAAAGATCATTAGTCTATCTTAGGTTGGCCAAATCCTACCACTGATCCTCCATCGGGAAAAACAACAGCTCATTGTTGACACTTAGTAATCTTCCACCAGCATCCCACCAATGCTCCACCCAATCTTGACCCAAATTAGAGCATCCCATCAAGCCTCCATTATCGCCAAGCTTTTTTTACCAATCTGTCACCATCTCCCATCAATCTTCCACCATCCTTAATCCAAATCCAAGCATTTCACCAATCCTTGCATTGCATTCTAGAAATTCATCATCCTTAGAAGTTCCTTAAGCTTGCATCCATCATCCTTTAGAGTTTTTTAAGAAACATCTTGCATCCATCTAAGAATCTGCATCTCCATGCCTGTCGAGACAAGATCTGGATCTAGAAAAAGAAGGAACATGAATCTTTATCCAATCACTAGTTCATCTGATCCCAACATTTTTACCAGCGCAATGATAGCCTATGATCCCCAAATACAAACTAGAAATACATGGGATGATCCCAATATCCCCTTAGCTCCTCTGGCAATAGAAACATTTGTGAATCATCCAAAGAGTCCATCACTAGTCAATACACTCATGGCCCAAAACCAGCAAAGCATGTTCACTAACTTTGCACAAGCACGGACTTCCATTCCACCATATCTCCACCCTCGCATTCCCATAAGCACTATCCAAATCCCAGCACAAGTATACTCTCCATTCATCCAACCATTCCTTGATCCAACCTTGCAAACATCTCAAGCAACCTCCACCATTCCTCTTCTTTTGCAAGGAAGCTTCACCAATCCCGTAACACAAGGTATAACACCATCTGCTCCATTCCCTATCACAGGTACTTCATCATCCACCATGGCTACTCAAGCTCTTGCACAAATCCAATGCTTGTCCCAGAATCAAATCCCACCTCTCACACAAACCTTTACACAAGCAGTTCCACCATCTTCCATAAGCCAAACAACACCTTTCACTCCGAGAGGGATGCAATCATCCTTCCCCTTCACTTCACAAGCTTCCACATCCACACCTTTTATGATAGGAGGGACACAATCATCTTTCCCTTTCACTCCACAAGCTTCCACATCCATACCATCTTTTCTAGGGTCAACGCAATCGTTTCCCTCTTTCTCCCAACAAGCCTCCACATCAGGGTCATCTATTCCGGGGGCAATGCAACGGCTCCCCTTTCATACCCAGCAAGCTTCCGCATCAACATCACCCTTTTCATGGGGAACACAAACATTCTCTTCATTTCCCCCCCAACAAACATCTACCCAGGCACAAGCCCAGCAAAATGCCTTCCGCACAGGAATGCCTTCCATGGGTTTTTCAAATCCACCATTCATGCCCCCAACTCCCATCACATCTACCTTCCTGGCATCTGTTGCAACACAAATCCCACCTCACACTGGTCCTCATTGGGGTCTCACTCAAGAAGACATGAAAGCCTTTGGAATACCAACTCACTCTCCTACATCCGTGTTTGCAAACCAACAAGCCACCTTCTCACAAGCAGCACAACAACAACCATCTCAGCCTCCACCAACTTCATCCTTCACAAGCTATCCATTCCCAACACCCAGTGCTTTTCAGCAAGTTCCTCCACCTCAGCAACAAAGTTCATCCCATTTCACAAGTTATTTTGCCTAGCCATCCTTTTCTTCAGGCTTCCCTACATCAGTTCCACCCTTAAGCAATATGGGAATGCACCCGACCTATATCGGTCAACCACAGAGCCAAGTTTAGCAAGGACCATCGTATCAACAAACTACACCATTTCATCAGTCATCCCCATAGCAACCATATTTTCAGTCATAGCAACAAACCCCCATCATCCCCCAATAGCAACAAGTTTCCTCCTATCAGTCACAGCAGCAAGTCCCAGTCATCCCACAACACCAGAAAGTAGTCTCATATCCATCACCGCAATATCCCCCTATGCCACATCAGCAGCATCCTCCCTAGCAAACATCACTCCAAAATCCACTCCAATCTACCTATCCCACTGGGCCATCTCCATATCCCACTCAACAATACTCACCTCAAATGGGAGTACCCGCTCAAACACCAATCAATGCTGAGTGGGAAGCCATGAAGAACGCTCTTAAAGAGCTTCAAACCGGTACCGATAGCAAAACCTACAAGTTTGAGGAGGTGTGTTCTTATCCATTTGACCGATCCATTGCCGCTATACCTTTCCCCAAGCACTTTGAGACACCTAAATTTGATAAATATCAAGGGAAAGGAGATCCAGTCAATCATATTAAATAATTCTATATGGCGTGCCAAGAAGTGGCTTATAGTGATAACTATCTCTTATGCCTATTCCCCAAAAGCTTGGGAGGAACCGCTATTGAGTGGTTCTACAAAATACCATGTGGGACTATCACAAACTTTGCTAAACTTTCTGAGAAGTTCATTGCCCACTATGCCCATAATGTTGAGAATGAGTTGACCTTGTTAGATCTCTGCAACTCAAAATAGAAAGAAGGAGAAAGCCTAGCAGAATACTTACAATGATGGAAAAACCTTATCACCAGGTTATCATACCAGCCACCTGAAAAACATTTGACCAAAATCTTTATTGATAATCTGCATCCTAAGCTATCCCATTTCATGAGGATGAATTGTCTCCAAACCTATCAAGATATCAAGAGCAAGGGGATAGGTATTGAAAAGGCCCTCCTAGATGAAGGCACAATCCGACACTTCAAAAATGATGCCCAAAAACCTAGCAATGATAAATCTCGTTACTGGAATCGTAACAAAAATGTTGTTACTGATGGAGCCACGGATACCAAGCATGTCCAATTTTTTGTGGCTAGTCCTCTGTCAACTCCTGCATACCAACAACAACAAGCGCCCATCCATTAGCAACCTCCTCAAGTCCATCAACAACCCACGCAACAATATCATTCTCAAAATAATTAGCAGAATTATCAGCAACCAGCCCATCAAGCTTATCAAGGTAATCCAAACAATCAAGTCAATGCCATCAATATTGCTCCCAAGCAGAACAAACCCAGAGCTCAAAATTATCCAAAGAAGACCTTCACACTACTGGGTGAACCTTTGGATGTTATATTTCATCAAATGGCCAAAGCCAACTTGATTACATATCCACCAATTCAGCCAGTTGATGATACCATTCCCAAGCCTGATTGGTAAAAAGATCACGAGTACTATGATTATCATTGTGTCAAACGACACACTACTTTGAAGTGTATGAGACTCAAAAACTATATCCAAGATCTCATTGATCAAAAAGAAATTCAAGTAGATGCACCTGCTCAAGCCTCGCCAAATGCCAATTTACAAATCTATCAGAATGTGTTCCCACAACATAATGCTGGGAAGAACCAAGCTAATACCAATCATCCCCAGAATCATGGTAAAGGAAAGCAAGAAGATCACACTACTACCTACATCAATTATGATAAATTTGTTGGGTGTATAACCCAAGTTGAGCCCACAGTCAATACCATCCATGTCAGAGGAGTGGATCGTCAATGTGATGTTACTACCCGCAGAGGTTGGATCACTATTACCGGTGCCCGTCCAAGGCCAGTACATAATGCACACAATGCACAGTATAACCTCATAGAACATCTTGGGAATACACCAGCCCAAATATCCATCTTGGACCTTCTCTACACTTCACCTCTCCATCAGGAGATCCTTGACCAAGCTCTCAAAGAAGGACATGTCCCCACAAACATTAACACAACCCAGTTTGTGACCCTTGTGGGACATTTATCTGTAGCCTATGCTTTATCCTTCAAAACATCTAACATGCCAAATGTTGCACCTAACCATACTCTCCCTCTCCACATTTCCATCATGGTCAGAGACTTTGCCATCAAACGGGTCTTAATAGATAATGGCTCAGCCCTAAACTTGTGTACTTTGAAATTCATTCAATAGATTGGGTTCACACAAGCTGATATAGCACATGAAGTAATCACTATCAAAGCCTATGACAACTTGGAGTGTACCTTTGAACATACTATTACTTTGCCTATTCATCTAGGCCCAACAACACAAGATACTATTTTCCATGTTGTTGATCTTGACCTACCATTCAATATCCTCCTAGGCCGACCATGGATTCATTCCATCAAGGCTGTACCATCTACATACCATCAGTGCATCAAATTTTTACATCAAGGCACTGAGGTTACCATCCATGCTGACCCCCAACCCTTCGCATACTATCATGCGACGGAAGCATCATTCCCTCACTCCACTCATTGTCCTAGAACTGACATTGGTACTTCTATTGCCAGCTCGTCCCGATCCCATTGCGATCCAAAAACCATTCTCACCTCCACCCTCTCTTCCCTCAAGATCAATAACTAGGGTTGTGGTGAATATAGCCTACATGATGCATTTTCCGTAGGGGCCCTCCCACTTGATCCACATACTCAAGGGCACCCGAGTGACCAAAGCAAGCCTATTGAAGAGCATCATGAAATCAAGAGAATGGGACCTATGACTTTTGAATCCCATGGCACATTAAACAGTCAAGAAATGGATCCTAACATTAATAGGTGGTTGTACAAACATCCCCCACCACCCGACACTCAAATCCTTGGCTACTTCAAAGATAAATACCCACAATCACACAAGTACACTACTGAGCAATGGAACTACCAAGGTGGTGGTATAGGACCACAAGAAGGTGGAAGCAAAGACCCAATTACAACATCCAAAAACCCACAACATCAGGGTCTTGGCTTTAATACCCCTCACCTGCATATACAAGGGCCCAATACCACAACTAGGGGCACCAACATGACTAGTGTTCCCCTCTTGAATAGCTAGGATGACCTCGTAGAGATCGAAGACATCCCTGAAGAGAAAGAAATCAGATCCTACGATGATATCTTTGATGATGATACCCTCCTGAGGACTTCTATACTCCAACATCTTGCCATCAATCTCATAGAACTTCCCCTCATTCACCCTCAAGTCATAGACTGGGACCAACCAAGCATTGCACACATCGATGAGTTCCAAAGCACAGAAGTGCTCCTAGAATTCATGGGGGCATTAGGCCCACACTTAGTTCAAGATTCAGAGTCAGCTCACATCTACAAGCTTGACCCAGAAGGATACTTTGGAGAGGAGGCAAGCTTTAGTTGCAAAAGAGAAATAGAAAGAGTAAAACATGAGTCCTTATGTGAAAACCCTTTCGGGGCACATTCTGATTCCAAAAAAGTAAAAATAAAGAGCGTATCTTCTAGTGAAAACTTGGCAATTCAAGCGCTAGAAGATGAAGACTTGCCTCTTCCTCCCATCCAGGATTACAGACCTGAGCAGTCACCTATCATCATAGAAGAAACCAAGCCAGTCAACTTAGGTACAGAGGAATGTCCGAGGATCACCTACATTGCAGCCAACATGACAGAAGGTGAAGAAATGGCTTTCACTGCGCTCCTTCAAGAAGCTACTACAAACTTTGCATGGTCATACGCACACATGCCTGGACTTGATCCTAAACTTGTTGTTCATCATCTAGCCATAGACCCCAATGTTAAGCTAGTAAAGCAGAAGCTATGCAAAATGCATCCCAAAGTAGCTCTATTGGTAAAATCGAAACTAGAAAAACTCCTGGATGCAAAGATTATCAGAGCTATAGATTACTTAGATTGGATCTCCAACATGGTACCTATCACAAAGCCTTCCGGCGACATCCAAATTTGTACATATTTTAGGGACCTAAACAAGGCATGTCCTAAAGATGATTTCCCACTACCTAACATAGACATGATCGTAGATCTTACAGTGGGCCATGAAATGTTGTCACTAATGGATGGTTTCTCTGGATACAATCAGATTCATATAGCAGCAGAAGACCAACACAAAATAGCATTCAGCACTCTATGGGGTACCTTTTGCTATAACATGATGCCCTTTGGTCTAAAGAATGTAGGAGCCACATATCAGAGAGCAATGACAGCAATCTTCCATGACATGATCCACAAGATCCTAGAGGACTATGTGGATGATATTCCTGCAAAATCAAAGACACGCCATGAACACCTTGACATCCTTGAGAGTGTGTTTGATCACCTGCAACACTATGGGTTACGGCTCAATCCAAAGAAATGTGTCTTTGGTGTTACATCTGGAAAGCTCCTAGGTTTCATAGTATCACAATGAGGCATAGAGATTAACCCTAAAAAGGTCAAAGCAATAATAGAAATGCCTCCCCCAAGAACACTTAGACAACTCAGAAGCCTACAAGGAAAGCTTCAATCAGTACGTCGGTTCATTTCTCAACTGGCAGACAAGTGCCAACCTTTCACGCATATTTTATGCAAAGACACAAGCTTCAAATGGGATCCCATATGTCAAAGAAGCTTTGATAAGCTCAAGGAGTATCTAGCCAATTCTCCAATCCTAGTACCACCAGTTCTAGGATGCCCTCTCATACTCTACATCTTAGCAACCACTACAGTACTAGGGGCACTCCTAGCTCAGCATGATGATGAAAACAAAGAGAGAGCCATCTACTACATTAGTCAAACTCTTGTCAGCTATGAGCTTAATTACTCACCCATGGAAAGAGCATGCCTTGCAATGGTCTTTGCCACTCAAAAGCTTAGACATTACATGCTCAGTCACACAATCAAGCTCATTTCAAAGGCGGACCCCCTCAAATATCTACTATCAAAGACAACTCTCACAGACCGTATGGAAAAATGGGTCATGATACTCAGTGAGTTTGACATCCAGTACATAGATCAAAAAATAATCAAAGGGCAAGTCATTGCTGATCAGTTAGTAGAAGCGCCACTGGTGGATGCTTATCCACTAATCATGGAATTCCCTAATGAACACTTATGTATGATCGAAGAGCAGCCCATGTGGAAACTATACTTTGATGGCTCCTACACATCACATGGATCAGGGGTAGGAATCCTATTCATCACACCTCAAGGTGACTACATCCCAAAGTCATTCAAATTTGGATTTTCATGTACCAACAACATTGCAGAATATGAGGCACTCATCTTAGGTCTCAAAACAGCCATTCAATGGAATATCATAGAACTGCAAGTGTTCGGCGATTCATAGTTGATTATCAAGCAAGTCCTAGATGAATATCAGACAAAGGACGACAAGCTACTACCTTACAAAGAACTTGTGGATAGATTGAAAGAGCATTTCTTGAATCTACAATTCACACAGATACCCAGACTTCAGAACAAAGTGGCAGATGCAATGGAAACTATTGGGTCCTTGTTAGAAATCCCATGTGATGCATCATAGTATGAATTCCTTGTCGAGCAGCTACATACACCAGCTTATGAGAACACTGATGCAAAAATGGTGTTTGTCTTGGTTGGTCCCCAGTCCCTATGGTACCACGACATCCATGCATATCTAAAGAATGGTATCATATCTCCCCATCTCACCAATAACCAATGCCAAAACCTTATTCATAGAGCTTCCCACTACACTCTTGTAGCCAACACCCTTTATCGTCGAGGGTATCACAATATCCTCTCTAGGTGTTTAGATTCAAATGGGGCCATCTTGGCTTTACAAGAGGTCCACGCTGGAATTTGCGGTGCCCAAACGAGTGGCATGGTTCTAGCTAAGCAGTTGCTTCGAGTTGGGTATTATTGGCCCACCATGGAACATGATGCTTGCGAGTTTGTTAGAAAATGTTTACCATGTTAGTAGCATGCCAATTTGATTCATGCACCAGCACAAGATTTGCAGCCCATTGCGCCACCTTGGCCATTTTCATGTTGGGGCTTTGACCTTGTCAGCTTAATCACTCCCCTTTCCTTGGATGGACACAAGTACATAATAACTGCCATAGAGTACTTCACCAAATGGGTTAAAGCGATTCCGCTCACCCTAACTACTAGTATCCAAATATCCAAGTTCATCCTTTACCACATCATTTGTCGCTTTGGCATACCATCTACCATCTTCACTGACCATGGCACACCTTTTGAAAATCAGCATGTGGATGATCTGTGTGCTAGATCCCACATCCATCACCATTTCTCCAGTCCATATTTCCCTCAAGGAAATGGCCAAGCTGAGGCAACCAATAAAACTATCTTGAAAATCCTCAAGAAGGTTGTTAATGATTCTGGTCATGACTGGCACCTCCAAATCAATCCCGCCCTTTGGGCCTATCATACTTCTTATCGCACTCCCACATGCACCACCCCATATTCCCTTGTATATGGTGCCGAAGCCATTCTGTCGATCGAGGTCAAGCTCCCATCATTGCGAGTCTCCATGAAAAACTACACCACTGATGAAGACTATCATGTGGCCCATCTCACACAGCTAGACTTGTTAGATGAAAAGAGACAACAAGCCTATGATCACCTGGTTGCATACCAGAATCGACACAAAAGGAATTATAACAAGAAGGTCCATCCCAGAAAATTTCAAGTTGGTGACATGGTCCTCAAAGAAAATCAAAAAGTCCAAGCAAACATAGAAAAGAAAGGCAAGTTTGAGCCTACTTGGTTGGGCCCCTATGTTGTCACAACATGCTTTGGCTCTGGTGCTTATCAATTATCTACACCAGAAGGTGAGCCTTTGAATGATCCAATCAACATCATACATTTGAAGAGGTTCTATGCCTGAACTAGATCTACATATTCAGAAAATCCATAAAAATTGGAAAAAGTAGAAAAATACAAAAAAAGTAAAAAAAGGAAAAAAAGGAAAAGAAAAACAATCGTCCAATGGTAAAAACTTGGCAATTCAAGCACCTTGGACAAGTATGTTGGTTAAAACCTAGCAAACAGGTGTCATACATAGTGGACCGAGTCATTATCTATCAAACTCCCATCCCCCCATCCCAATATCTCAATCCTTTTTCTACCATCCCCATCCCCATCCACCATCCCCCAGCATTCCTCTTTTTCATGATCCTCACGCAAATCCACAATCCAACTTGTACCATATCTTGTACCCTATCTTGCACATATCTTGTCCCATATCCTATATAGTGTGATCCTTCCTGTATATCCTATATAGTGAGATCTTCCTATCCCCAATCCTAAGCTTCTATACATATCCGTTGTATCTTTTTTCCCATCCATTGTACATATCCTCGTGTCTTGTTGTACATAGTCCTTGTCAGTCCTGCAGTAGCCTTTGATCAGAACACTTTGTCCTACCCAGCCTCGCACTTCAGCCACATCAATTGTTGACTATTCTTGATCACTATGATTATTCTTTGTCTGCATCATTTGCTAGCGAACAACAACACTCATTCTCCCATCAATCAGCAGGTCCTTGAGGATGTATCCTTCCTCTTGTCAGACTTAAACTTCCACCACTCACACCCAGTCCATGTCGATGTATCCTTCCACATGTTCAGACCAATCTTCCCACCATCAATTCAATCAATCACATCAAATCTCTCTCCTTGGCAAAGGATGTCTTTTTGGAGTTCTCATTTTGGTCTTGGATTTTGTCCTTTGGATCTTGTTAATCTTTTACGGCTTCTCGTTGTTCTCTACTCAAGGTCACCACGATCCTTTATATCATGGTGCGCTACGAATGAGGATAATCTAGGGCAAGGTCTTTTGATCTTTTGCTTCTGCCTGTGAGTCAGTCGTGTGTTTTTGGTTTCTTCAGCATCGTTTCCACCATGCCTCCTCCAGGATTCATGTGTGATGCTGGGGCAACCCTGCATGTCTTTTTAGTATCAGTCCTATGCAACACTGGTGATAGGCCTCGTGATCCCAGTATCCTTGGCAGGTCTCTAGCATTTCTATATCAAACTAGGTTGTGCTCTCCACATTTGCACTTGGAACTTCCCCCAATCCCCTGCTTCCTACATCATATAGATTAATCTTGCATCTTGCATCTCTCATGTCGCTGCATCCTGCATTTTGCATTCCATCTCATCTTGCACTCACCCATCTTTCCTCTTGGAAGCTTGGTTATTTATCTCCCCTTCTTCCTAGGTCCTTCCTTCTTTGTTTCCTTTCGAGAAAATTCCACAATGTTTACTCCTTGTGTTCTTTTCTCGAGGGGGCACAACCCCTTATTCCTCTAAATTCTAGCCTTGGGCATCTTATTTTCTTGTCTTTGACGCCATGCCACTTGCGGCATCGCATCAAAGAGGGGCAAAATGTAGACACCTAAAAATCCTTTGGAAAATAAAATATTTTTATTTTCTGAAAAATCCCTGATGATATCATCATTTGTTAATTATTTATTTATTTAATTAATTTATTTATTTTTATGTCATTAAATCCCTTTATCTTAATTAAAAATATTTAATTAAGAAATCCCTCCCAAAAATGTTTAAATCTTATTTAAACATTATTTCCTTATTTATTAATTATTTTAATTAATAAATTGACCAAAAATCCCAAAATAAATTATTTATTTATTTTTTGCCCAAAACTTGGCCAATTTTCTTAAGACCACTAACCTCTCCCAAAATCTTCTAATCCTTCTTTAATTTCTATTAAAGGCTAATCCCATCATTTCCTAATCCTAATCACAACTCAAGAATATTTAATTAAGATTAAATATTAATCCTCAATTCCTAATTTACCTTAGGAAAACTCTAGACTCTTCTAGAACTTTCCTAATCCTTCCCTAAACCCATTTAAGGGAAATTACCTACTTTCCCTAAGCTAATCTAAGTCTCCTTTGACTCCTAGTCAAACCCTACCCCTAATGAGCCTCAAACTCATTAAAGCCTTTGAGATAAATAAAACTTTATTTATTTCCTAAATTCCATATTTATCTTTAGAAAGCCTAGACTTTTCTAGAAAGTCTTTATCCTCATCCAAAGCCTAGACTCTTCTAGAAAGTCTTCATCCTTATCCCTTTGACTCCTAGTCAAACCCTACCCCTAATGAACCTCAAACTCATTAAAGCCTTTGAAATAAATAAAACTTTATTTATTTTCTAAATTCCATATTTATTCTTAGAAAGTCTTTATCCTCATCCAAAGCCTAGACTCTTCTAGAAAGTCTTCATCCTTATCCCCTTGACTCCAACTCTAACCTTACCCCAAACTCTAACCTATCCTCTTAACCCAAACCTTTCCAAAAGCCTATAAATACTCTCATTTCTAAGAGCAAATGCATCCACTTTTATTTTCAAGTAATAGTAATCTTATAATTTCATTTTCATGTTAGATCATAGCTTAAAATCAACTAATTGTTAGATTTCTTTGTTTTCTTCAAGCTTTTTAGCACATCATAGCTTAGCAATAATGGATTAACATAGTTTCTTTCATTGTTTTGCATAGCATATAGCATCATCCTCACACTTCATTTGGGTTAAAATAAATCTTACCATAATCATATTTGCATCAAATCTCCATTAAAGCATTCTTGAGTTATTGAGGCCTTAGGGGCAATTTTGGGTGTTCTACCCAATATTGTGCCATTTTTAGGGTCTTCATAAATCTCAATCCATCTTAATATGCATTAGAATATGCTCCAAGTGCTTAGAGAGCACACCCACATCCCCTAAGCAAGAGCAAATCAAACAGTGTTTGGGTGCACCTATTTAGGCTCTATCTGAGGTGGCTTAGTTTAGAGTTTATTTGTTTTGGATTGATTTCATGCTAGATTAAATTCTAAATATTTATTTGGTTTGAAGCTTTCAAAATAGGTATCCTCAAAATCCTTGTCTACAGATGCAGTATTCAATGATTTAGATAGAATTGTTGACAATTTGGCTTTGGGAGAGCAGGAAAAGATTATTGAAACAGAGACTACACAGGTAGAAGAGAAAATGAAAATGGAAACAGAGGCCCCTTCACCTAATGTACCACAAGAAGACATCAGTCTTACTCCTAAGACTGGAAAGGAGAAAGGTATAGGAACTTTGATTGAATATTTGAGCAAGGAAGTTGATGATGATGATCAATTAGAGTTGATCACCTCTTTAAACAAGATAATTGGCAAGAACAAAAAGGTTAAGAATCTGGAAGGTAGTTTGAAAGATTTAACTGAGAAACTACAAAGTGTAATATCTATGAAAGTATTTGATTCAGATCCACTTGTAAGAGAAAATATGGTAATAAACTCTTTTGATGATGAGTTTTCAACTTTGGCAGATGTAGCTAAGGTTAAGGCTCAGGCAACTTATGAAGCTGAGATGTTACAAAACATTAGTCAGAATATCAAGAATGACATTGGCAGCCTTGATATACATATTAAGAATTTGAGAAAACACCTTGAGACTGGAAAATGCTTGTACATTCAGTGTACAAAATCTGAGAATATATCAGTTGAGGAAGAAAAGAAGATTAAAGAGAAGCAAGATGCAATTAGTGTAGAGACAAATTCATTATCCAGCCCTAATGTAAAGATAAGTTTAATTGAAAAGACAATCAGAAGTCTGTATGATGAGATAAGGACTTTGAATGATGAAAAGAATAGGAAGATCATCAGAATGAACATCTTGAGAGAGCATGTCTCGATCAAGTTAGCTATTATTGAAGAGCAGCTAGAGGAATGTCTTACTGCTAAGACAACATTTCAGAAGTTTAATTTTGAATCTCTTCAAGCCTGTCAGATTGCAGCTTACGGATTGAGTACTTTACTCAATGTAGCATAATCAATTAAGAAGACTTGGGAGAAAGATTTTGAGGCTTGAAAATTTGATTTTGTAGATTGTGTTGCAAGCCTACTAGCTTTGCAATAAGATAGTAAGGTAAAAGTTTTGGCACAATTTTTGTATATCCCTTTCCGCCCTTTATTTTGTCATTGTTGTCAAAGGGGGAGAGATACTTAGTATAAATTGTCTATAATGAGGAAGGATACTCATAGGGGGACTTCTATGGAGTATTATGGAGTTGTATAGTATATTTTGAGATATTCTATGGCCACAATTTTCATATGCAATTTTTGTGAGATTTTGAGCTTGTACACTTAGCCAATTTTCCCATATGTTGCCACCAATGACGAAGGGGGAGATTGTTAGTAATTTGGCTGAGGTATGTACATAGATGTTGTCATTATGGAAACATATGTTCCCTATGAAGATTGCATAAGCTGGAAAGCAAAAATGGAAGATCACAGAAAGAAATTGTCTAAGTATGGATGTAGAGATCCTATTAGCGCACTAGAGAAAGATTTAGTTGGCGACGTTCACTGGAACAATATTTTTGTTTGCATAGTTAATTGAAGCTTCTATAGAGTCTAAGGATACTCCATCTCAGTGTGCAAAAGGTTTCAATTAGTACAGACAAAGTTATGAAGGTTTTACCGATGACAGTGTATAAGCTGACAAAGCAGTTTTGGAGACAGAACTTGTAAATGAATTAAGGGATTATTTTGCTTGTCAAAATAATGACTTAATATTATAGAGAGCTGATAGTTTGAGATTTTTACTCTTGGATTATGATGTGCAAGCTGACAGAAGAAAGATTTTATGTTTGTACCTTGTATATAGATGTGAAGTTGTAATGACCGAACATGATAATGAAGTACACACTTGAAATGTAATTTGTGATAGTTGTATATTGTGATAGCAGTGAAAGTTGTTGATGCAAAGTTGTAAGCAGTACTATATTGTAACCAGTAATCTATTACATTACTTGTTTGGGCAGTGGGCTCATCTGGTAATCAGGTTTTGTATCTACAACTCCTAATAGGGTTGAGGCTTCTAACAAGGCCTATAGTCCCTTAACCAAGACTAATACACTATATGATTGTAATTGGCTCCTAATAGGGTCAACATCCTTAACAGGATATCTTTTGATTAGTGGATCTTTGTGGGTACCATCCCCACCGGGGTTTTCCCTTGGCCAGGGTTTCCTTGAGAACATATCATGTGTTATGAGTTCTTTACATTTACTGCTATGTATGCTATTTAGTTTCTTATGCTTTGTATGCACTAAAGTAATCTGTTATATCCATAAGTGGGAAAAAATAAA
This sequence comes from Chamaecyparis obtusa, assembly GCA_027943335.1. Taxonomy (NCBI): domain Eukaryota; kingdom Viridiplantae; phylum Streptophyta; class Pinopsida; order Cupressales; family Cupressaceae; genus Chamaecyparis; species Chamaecyparis obtusa. The sequence goes on from BSBK01007872.1 coordinate 879,884, forward strand.
AGTTTGTGAAATACTGATTCACCCCCCCTCTCAGTATTTCCTATTTCTAACAGTCTGATATCTATTCCTTTGTGCTAATGTATTCCAACCTTATTTCCTTCTCTTCTATCTTATCTCTCAAGGAGTGATGCTCAATAGAAATATGCTTAGTTTTAGAGTGCATCACAAGATTCTTTGACATGTTTACTATACTGGTGTTATCACAATGGATAACAACTAGTTCAACAAACATTATTCCAATATCTTTCAGAATTTGTTTCATCCAAACAATTTGAGTGCAGTTAATATCAGCAACAACATACTCAGATTCGGTAGTAGATTGAGCTATAAAATGTTGCTTTTTTTTGGAAACTGTAATATAAACAATTGTTGTATTATCATTGATGTCAAACCTTAACTGGTAATATATTTTCTATCTAAGAAAGTACTATATCTATTGATTGATGAAAAGGATTAGGAAAAGGGAGATAACAAGAGAACCTAACGAAAGGTTGAGTTATTTGTCACTTCAATGGGTACTTGATTATTTGGCACATTGATAAGATAATGTATTGTTTATCCAAGTAAGAAGAAAGACTGAAGAAGTAGGCTTAACCAAGAAAAAGTGAATAAATTTAGTTTAAGACGAGTCATGTTAGTGTCAACCAAGCACCAATATATGTCGAGTTAATTTAGTGTTGACTGAACATTAGTTTATGTCAAGCGACAAGAAATTATCGAGCAAGACAATGTTAGCCAAGGAAGACAATTTGTAGAGATGATAGAGTTATGCAGTAATGATCGAGGAGATGAACATAGTATTGACCAAGTGTCAGTAATTTACATTTGGAGAAAGAATTCAGATTCCCAGCTGACATAGTTGAATTCTTGGGTTATGTAAATCATGTTGACTTTATTAATTGATTGTATGGAGAATTTAATGTATGATAAATAATTTTATTATAGATTCAATGAGAAGTTTGAAGATGTATCTAGAAGGAAGGATGAAGAACTTAAATGTTGGGAGGATTCGATGAATTTGACCTAAACCTAAGATCTACAAAGGAGATTAAGTAGAAAAAGATGGATCTGCCTGATTGTAGAGGTATAAAGGAAAACCTAATTATGAGGTTACAGAGTATGCTAAAGTTATTGATGTTATTGGATGATAAGTCTAAGTAGAAGGCTAAAGGTGAAGGAGTTGATCAGAGTTGAGATTTTTTGAAGTGAATTTTGAGTAGATCAATGATGGAGATGGAAATGGAACTCAGTTAGTAAATCAACATATATGTACAAATTAGATCTGTTATTTGCAAAGTGAGTTGTATCTTTTTTAGATCAGAAACTACAACTACTTTCGAATCATTGTATCTATCTAAATCTTTTAATCAAGACTGATATAAAAGTCATTGTTTAAATCCTTTAATCAAGGTGGCATTCTAATGGAATGTACTTAAATCCTTTGACTAGGTAGAGTGTTTAAATCCTTTAACAGGGTCACACCTAGCAGTGTATTTGTAAACCTTTATTAAGGTTAGCTTTTCACAGAGATCACTTCAAAAGAGTGAAAATATTAGTAACATGTTACAAAGTGGTTTTTACCAAGTTGGTTTTCCACTATAAATCCTGGTGTTATACTTGTGTGAATGTTTTGATGTGTTTGTTTCTATATTCTACAAGTTAATTACTTTTGGACAATGGACTGCATGTTATATGTTTCTAGTATATATACTTTAGAGACCAAGTTGTGTTGGTGATTAGATCAGATATTGTTGAAGTGTTTAAAAGTTCAAGTGGTACATATGGACCTGAGAACAACTGATTCTCCCCACCTCTCTATTATTCTAAATAATATTAAAAATTGGGATCAGAGTTATTGGTGCTTATAGAGAAAATTTTAAAGGTACTTTAAACTAATGATCAAGATGTATAAAAAGGAGGTACCGAAGTTGAGCAAGGAGAACTTCCCTGGATGGAAGATTATGATGAAACTACATCTAGCTGGTATTGATGATTTGGTGAAATACTATGTTGAACATGACTATGTTATACTTGTTGTACTTTTGACTATCAAGGAGATGAAAGCATAAAAGGAACATAATCAAGAAATGTTGGAGATTTTATCTTCCTTAAGCTATCCTAGATTTGAAGATATCAAAGATTGAACTACTGTAAAGAAAATATGGGATACTCTTGCAACTATATGTGGTGGAGATACAAATATACTAAGATAAAAAGATGAAATCTTGAGAGGTAAGTTTGATGAAATGAAAATGCAAGAAGGTGAAAATATTGCTCAGTATTGTGGTAAAATTAAGGAGATAGTGAATGATATTAGTGGAGCTAATGGAATCATTGATGATGAGACTATTATTGGTAAGGTATTGAGAGCTTTTCTTCTTATCTATTCTATCATAATTTTTGCAATTCAAGAATCAAGATGTAACCCTGGTAATGTTCTAACTCTGGAAAGTCTTGTTGGTAAGCTTATTTCTTTTGAGCTATCCAACTATGATATCTACAATGTTCCTAATGTTGAATCTGCATTCAAGTCACACATAGTTTTGCATAAATCTAAGAGAGAAAAAGAAAAATGTGTAAAAAGTAAAAGTTGTAAGAGATTTTCCAACAAGCCAATGTTGACTGTATGTTTGTCATTGATGACAACATATGATAAGAAGTGTGTGTTGAAGTCTTATGTACAGAGCCTTGAGTATATGTTTCTTAGATATGTTATTAGTATAATATCATAGATGCAGAGGTTGATTCGGAGTGAAGACAGTTGTGTAGTTGTTTGTATCAGTAATATTCCTAACAGTGGTATAGGTAGAGTTTGGTATATGATTCTTAATATGGTTATGATGGAGCCTTGCATGTTTATATTTGTGTTGTAGACATATTTTTGGATCTATATTTATAGACGTAGAGTTATTTGTATAGTTCAAGTTGAGTTACAATGTTTCTATTTGCTAGTTACATTTTCTTGAGATTGTCTGATGGAGCTAACATTGTTTATATTGTTTCAGCAGTTGCACCTATCATTTTGATATACGTGTTTGGTTTCATGTTTGGTGATGAGTTAAGAATGTTTGGTTAAGAGCGCACAATGTATTTCAGCTTGTAAGTAAAGTTTTAGTTAATTTGGTGGATCCAATAGTGTGAAGCGACGTGTCTACTCATATTGAATTGTGCGGTCCTATTTGTGTTGCGTTCTTGGTTTATCCATTGGAGATGTTATTGAAGAGTTATATTGTTTCTTTGTTATGATTTCAAGAAGGTTCTAACAGATGAACTTGATTATATCATTTGGATAAAGATACTTATAGCCAGTCACTTGTGATTGCTAAGTGTGATTGAGAGAGCAGAGTAGAAGATGTGAATGTACTGAGATAGTCAATCATCAGTTGAAGATCAATGTGAAGAATTAGAGTGTATATGCTATTTATTGAAACTAATCAAGACAACAGGTCTACTTTCCAGTTCACCAAGATCCAGATATAGTGTGTATCTATTGTGCAGAAGGTTGCAACCATCACCATTGGTACAGTGTGCTCCCAGACAGTGTGTCCTCACCTCTAACAAGGTTATTTGTAAAAGGCTCCTAATAGGGTCTAAACTTTGACCAGGTCACTATAATTCATGCATTGTAAAGATCAACTCCTAAAAGGGTTGTAAGATCTTTTAATAGGGATCATTATACTCTAGTGTAGTTTATAGTGGGTGCTAATTCCCACCAGGGTTTTTACCTATTTAGATTTCCCCATAATCAAAATTATGGTGTTGTGTTAAGTGTTATATTATTGTGTATTTGCTTAATGTTATTATGTACTTAATTGGATAAAGAATTTAATCTTGTAGATAATTGATTCACCCCCCCTCTCAGTTATCTCTTGGGACTATTTCTAACAAAACTAATAGTGAAAGTGATAGTGACACTTCTGATGAGGAACTAGATGATCTTGAGGCATTCATGGCTAGAAGATTAAAAAGAGGAAAAAGAAAATATAAAGGTAAACTTCCTATAATCTATTTTTCATGTAACAAAGTTGGTCATATTGCAGCAAGATGTCCTGATAGGAATGATAAGGATGAGGAAAGAGAAAGAAAGTACAAGATAAGAGAGTTCATAGAGATCACAGAAGGTACAGAGACTGCAAGGACAAAGGTAAGAAATCTTGTTATATTGTTGAAGAAGACACTGATAGTGACAGTGATGATTTTTATATTAAAGTAGTTTATGTTGCTATGAAAGATAATTCTGATGAAGATGAGAAAATTGTACTTATTTCTTATGTGAGTAAAGGTAATAAATGGATTATTGATAGTGGCTGCTCACATCACATCACTGATGATAAAAGTAAATTTGAAAATCTAGATCATTACAAAGGTAGAAGTGTTAAGTTTGGTAATGGTGCACCATATTCTGTGAGAGGTAAAGGATCAATTCAGCTAACTGATAAGATCACATGTGAAAATTCCTATTAGATTAAAGGTATTAACTACAATTTGCTGAGTGTTTCATAGCTAAATAGAATGGGTTGCCAAGTGGAGTTACATCAGATAAAGGCTAAAATATTTGATGCTATTGGTCAACTAATTGGAAGTGGAGAACAAACTAGAGGTAACTTGTTCTATCTAGATCTATTTGAAGAGACATGTTTTTTTGCACAATTTGATGATGTATGGTTATGACATAAGAGGCTATGTCATGTAAACTTTGATAATATGGTAAATATTAGTAAAAAGAATAAAGTTAGAGGTTTTCTGAGATTGAAGAAACCTAATAATGTGATGTGTAAATGGTATCAGTTGGGTAAAATGACAAAGTATAGTTTCAAGAGCAAGACATTTACTTCTAAAAATATTTTGGATTTGGTTCATACTAACATTTGTGGACCTATGGGTGTACAAAGTTATTGTGGTACTAAATACTTTATTCTATTTGTTGATGACTACACTAAGATGATGACTATAATGTTTTATGAAAGAAAAAACTGATGCATTTCAGTTGTTTCAGTGGTACTTGGAAAAACTTGAAAAAGAAACATGTAAGAGCTTGAAATATCTGAGATCTGACCAAGGTGCATAGTTTATATCAAATGAGTTCAATATATTCTTCAATGATAGAGGAATCAAGAGACAGATGTCTACACTTAGAACACCTCCACAGAATGGTATAGATGAGAGGAGAAACATGTCAATTATGGATTGTGTAAGAACACTAATGATTGAGAAGAATGTTGCACAAAAATACTGGAGAGAATCTATGAGTACAGATGTTTATACCTTAAACCGAGTACAAATCAAGAAAGGTAAAAATTCTACACCTTACGAATTATGGCATTGATATGCACCTAATGTGAAATACTTTATAATCTTTGGGAGTAAATGCTATATACTGAAAGATAATAGAAATGGGAAGTTTGATACAAAAAGTGATGAAGTCATATTCCTAGGTTATCCCACTAAGAGAAAAGCTTATAAGAGTTTGAATTCTATAAGTAAAAAAGTTGTGGAAAGTGCAAAAGTGAGAGTAGATAAATATGTAGAGAAGAAAGAACAAGAAGGTAAACAAGAACCTAAAGATTATAAATCTTTTGTCTATATGGAAGAAGGAGAGGCAAGTAACACACTTACACTAGATGCAGAATCATAGGTAAGCAATGTCGAGCATTAGGCGAATACTATCAAGCATCAAGAGGATGTTGCCAAGAAATATGAAGATGAAACTAAAAATTTTCATGATGAACTTGAAGATCAAGGAGAAAAGAAATCTAAACCTGCATTGGCACAATATGTGAGTGTTGGAGATTTTCCATCAAGCTAGTGCTGACTGTATGTTTGTCATTGATGACAACATATGGTAGGAAGTGTGTGTGGATGCCTGATGGAGAGAGCCTTGAGTATATGTTTCCTAGATAGGTTATCAGTAGGATATCATAGATGCAGAGGTTGATCCCGAGTGAAGATAGTAATATAGTTGTTTGTATTAGTAAGTGTTCCTAACAGGTCCTAGGAAGAGTTTTGTATGTGATTTGTAGTATGGTTGTAATGGAGGCTTGCACATTTATATTTATTTTGTAGACATGTGTATGATGCTATGTTCATGGATGCATAGTTAGTTGTGTAGTACAGGTTGAGTTATGATGTTTCTAGTTAACAGTTACAGTTTCTTGAGTTTATCTGATGGAGCCAACATTGTTTATATTATTGTATTAGTTGCACCTATCATTTTGATATGCATGCTTGGATTAGTGTTTAGAGAAGATTTAAGAATATTTGGTTAAGATCAAATAACATAATTTATCATGAGAAGAAAGTATAAGTTAATATAGTGGATTCGACAGTGTGAAGTGACTCTTCTACTCATATGGAGTTGCGTGGTCCCAATTAGTGTTGCATGCTTAGTATAGCTATTGGATATATTGTTGAAGAATTATATTGTTTCTCTAATATGATTTCAAGGAAGTTCTAACCTGCCAACTTGATTATATCATTTGGAGAAAGATACTTATAGCTGGTCAAGTTGTGATCGCTAAGTATGGTAGATAGTTGAAAGATAAGAGCAGAGCAGAAGGTGCAAAGTTATGATCCATTAGTAGAAGGTCTACATGGAAAAGAAGAGAGTGTATTCTATTTAGTGGAAATGATCTCGACAATAGTTCTAACTCATAGTTCACCAAGATCCATATATAGTGTGTATCTATAAAATAGAAGGTTGTAGCCTTCACTCCTTTGAGCAGTGTACTCCCAAACAGTGTGTCCTCAACCCTAATAGGGTCTGACCTTTGACCAAGTCACTCTACTTAATGTATTGTAAAGATCAACTTCTAACATGGATCATTATACACTAGTGCAGTTTATAGTGGGTGCTAATTCCCACCATATTTTTTACCTATTTGGGTTTCCCCATAACCCAAATTATGGTGTTGTGTTAAGTTTTCTTATATTTTTTTAATGCTTAATTTTCTTCTATACTTAATTGGATAAAGAATTAAATCTTGTAGATAATTGATTCACCCCCCCCCCCCCCCCCCTCTCAGTTATCTCTTGGGATTATTCCTAACAATTGGTATTAGATCCAAGTTTGTCGGAGAGAAATTTTAACAGCTTCAGGTTGATCAAATGGAATTCTTTAGAAAACAAAGTCCTAAGTTTGACAAAGAGAACTATCTAGACTAGAAGAACAAAATGATGACACATTTGCAATGCATTTCCTTTGAGATTTTTGAAGTAGCTACTAAAGAAGTTAGGATTCCCTCTTTATCATATCTTGCAAAGGAAGATGAAAATCTTAAGTAGAAGGAGATGTTCACTCAAAATGCTATTTCCAAAGAAGCCCTTATCAACGCTTTATCTAATAGTGAGTTTTCAGAGATCAAGAAAGTAGATAAAGCCTACAAGACATTGAAGTATCTAGAAGACATGTTTTAAGGAGATGTCCAAGCCAAGAATGCACACAGAATGACATGGAAGAAAAAGTACAATACATTGGAGATGCTAACTGAAGAGAACATCAGAGCCTACAATCAAAAGATTAATGAAGTTGTTGCAAGAATTAGTAACAATGGTGGAGAAATTTTGGAAGAAGATATAATGGATAAGTTGATGACTACATTGACACCAGAATATGCAAGCAAGATAAACATCCTATATGGGACTATGCAATTTTCAAAAGAGATACCTTAATAAGCAAGATCTTAGCATTTGAGATATCAAGTTTGAAGATAGAGCCTAAAAGTAAGAAAGCCTTCAAAGCCTTAGTCCATGGTAATAAATCCTTGAACACTTCTGGTAATTTTGATGATGATGATGAAGAGAAAGCACTATATGATCTCATTGCTATGATTGCTAAGAAAGAAAGGAAAGGAAAAGGAAAATATGAAGGTCAGTTACCATTTAAATTCTTTTCATGTAACAAGATTGGTCACTTTACATCTAAGTGTCCTACAAGAGTCAAGAAGTTCAAAACTAATTACAAGCCTAAGTATACAAAAGAATGTTAATATGCTGGAGATGGAGTATCAGATGAGGATTCAACAGAAGATGAAATTGGATTCATTTATCTTGAAGATATGGATAAAATATTTTATGAAATGGACCTTGAATATGAAAAGAAAGCACAAGAGTTAGCATTGATTTCACAAGCAGACATCAGAACATATTGGATCATTGACATCAGTTGTTCACATCACATGACATGAGACAAAGATAGATTTGTACATCTAGATAAGTACAAAGGCGGTATGGTTAGATTTGGAGACAACACTCCTAAACCTATCATAGGTAGAGGAGCTATAACCTTGGATGGAAAGAACAACACTGATGATGTTCTATATGTTGATGGTTTACAACATAACCTACCAAGTGTTAGACAGTTGCTTGACAAAGGATATCAGTTGGAATTCAAAGACAATAAATGCATCATTAATAACAAGGAAGGAGTAATGATTGCATCAAGTTTGAAGACAAAAGGTAATGTTTTTCAGCTTAATTCAGAAGCAAGTTGTTTTGTTGCTAAAGTAGATGATAGTTGGTTATGGCACAAAAGACAATGTCACATCAATTTTGACAACATAACGATGATAATAAATGTAAAAGAAGTAAGAGACCTTCCTAGCATTGCAAAACTAGTTGATACAATATGCAGGGAATGTGTGATGGGAAAGCATGTGAGGAATAAATTCAGAAGCAAGTATAATTCAACAAAGAACAAATTGGATCTAGTGCATATAGACCTATGTGGACCAACTCAAACAAGATCATACTATGGTGAAAGGTACTTTATTTTATTTGTTGATGATTATTCTAGAATGATGTGGGTTGTGTAATACCCCAAAAATGGGCTATAAGTTCATTAATCTCCTATATCAACAATTCGAACGAAATCGACATCAAAGTCCTAATCTAAGGCACATCTAAACATCATCGAATCATAATTGATTATCTTAAATTCTGCATCGAGGAGTATTCCTAGCAATATTCCTAATTATCTTAATTATCTTTAATTTAATGATTATTTGGCGATAAATCACATTTATCCTAAGTTTGATTAATTGAATATTTTCATATTTAATTAATTAGATTTAATATCTTGCCACTTAATTGTGTAATTAAATTTAATTCTATCTATTATTAATTGTATTATTTAATTTTGACAATAAATCCAATATCCTATGAATAATTGATTAAATTCTTATTTAATTAATTAAAGCAAGTTGTCATTATTTAATAATATAATTTTTAATAAAAGTTTGATAAAATAGTTAATTAACCCATAAATTAATTATTTTATTTCAAAAATCAGTTAAGTGGAGAATAAATCACTTTATTTATTTATTAAATCATAATTATCCATGTGCACATTCAAGGACCAGTTAAACTCAAATTGGAAAATCAATGCAAGTTGTTAGCTTTTTGAAACTCAACATCTTTTTGAGTTTTAAAGTTGATCTAAACTTCTAATTCGAGTTGAACTGTGCTTTTGCATGATTTTTGTGACTTAATTATCTGTTATTTAAAAATAACTCAAAAATCAACCTGAGTTATTTGAGTGATTTATGGCTTTTTCTCATGCACCTCCAAAGCCCTGGATTTCTATAAAAACAAGGCTTAGCTCTTCATAATTCATCTCTCAAATTTGCATCCACAGAATCTCATATTTTTGCACAATCACATTGGAGAATTGAAATTTGGAGAATCAAAGCTTATTGCGAATCAAGGCTATTGTGAGATCAATTTGTTTTGGTTTTTACATTTTTGGAAAACTCTCTATTTTTTGAAAAACTCTCTATTTTTGGAAATGTGTGTGTGAAAATTGTACCTGATCTGTAGACACAACACTTCAGTAAAACATTAGAGGTTAGCTATAATCAAAATCATGCAAAATTGAAATCTAATTTAACCAAGTGATTTACTGCCTTCTAGTAGGTGCGAGATTAATGTTCTCAGATTGTAATCGAGATCAGTGACCTAGATGACACCTAAACAAAGGATTTGAATGCAATTGATCTAGATATGAATTGAATGCAATTAATCTATATTTTTGATATTTTCTATGCAATGATATGGATCTATGCTATAGAGAGTTTTATAGCTAGACACAACACTATGCAATGATCTATGCAATGATATTTTTGATTCAGAGAACCTTCATCCGACACAAGCCTATGATTCTTCAAAATTGATTCTATAAATATAGATCCAAAAATATGTCTACAACACAAATATAAACGTGCAAGGCTCCATCACAACCATATTAAGAATCATATACCAAACTCTACCTATACCACTCTCACGAATATTACTGATACAAACAACTACACAATTGTCTACACTCTGAATCAACCTTTGCATCTATGATATTATACTAATAACATATCTAAGAAACATATACTCAAGGCTCTGTACATAAGACTTCAACACACACTTCTTATCATATGTTGTCATCAATGACAAACATACAGTCAACACTGGCTTGCTGGAAAATCTCCTACAACTTTTACTTTTTACACATTTTTCTTTTTCTCTCTTAGATTTATGCAAAACTATGTGTGACTTGAATGCAGATTCAACATTAGGAACAGTGTAGATATCATAGTTGGATAGCTCAAAAGAAATAAGCTTACCAACAAGACTTTCCAGAGTTAGAACATTACCAGGGTTACATCTTGATTCTTGAATTGCAAAAATTATGATAGAATAGATAAGAAGAAAAGCTCTCAATACCTTACCAATAACAGTCTCATCATCAATGATTCCATTAGCTCCACTAATATCATTCACTATCTCCTTAATTTTACCACAATACTAAGCAATATTTTCACCTTCTTGCATTTTCATTTCATCAAACTTACCTCTCAAGATTTCATCTTTTTATCTCAGTATATTTGTATCTCCACCACAGATAGTTGCAAGAGTATCCCATATTTTCTTTATAGTAGTGCAATCTTTGATATCTTCAAATCTAGGATAGCTTAAGGAAGATGAAATCTCCAACATTTCTTGATTATGTTCCTTTTATGCTTTCATCTCCTTGATAGTCAAAGGTACAACAGGTATAACATAGTCATGTTCAACATAGTATTTCACCATAGTCATGTTCAACATAGTATTTCACAGAACTTTAATCTGACACAAACCTTGATACTTTTCATGTGATTCCCTATAGTTATCCTCCAGAGCTACCTCTTAAAGAAACTCAAGCTAACCTTCACTTGGCTACAAATACTTTCAATAATGATAAACCTAAAGAGCCTAAGCCTTCATATGCTATAATGCCTACTTCAGCTAGTCCTTCACCATCTCTTCCAAAGTCTTCCATACCATTCCAACATGTTTCCTTGTCCTTAGAAGTGGCTCCATGTCAAGAGGACTCTAAAAATGATAAAGAAAAGAACATAAAGAAAGATCAAGATCAAGAACCCTCCATGTCATCCACTCCTTTTCCTTATGTCTCTTATCCGCTTCATGGTTCTTTTGATCCTGTACACCCTTTTTCATGCATTCCATCATGTCTTAAGTCTTCTCTTAAGCAAGATCAAGCTACTACTTACACTGTTGAGCTTATTGACAATCAAAATAACCTTACTACACTTGCACTTTCCAAAGATGATACTTTCATTAAGGTTGTTAAAAATGGTGTTGTCACTTCCAATGTTAAGCCTATTGAAAATCAAAAGAAAAATTATGCGCTTGTGCTATCCAAAGATCCTTGTCAAGATCAAAGTCTTCCATCTTCTTGTTCTACCACTCCATGTTCACTTCCACTTTCTACTCTTCCTAAGTCTTTGCAAGCTTTGAACAATCCTATCAAAGAAGGTGCTCATATTCAAGATGTCCACAATTCTATTGAAAATTCTAATGCTCACTCTAAAGATGTTGATATCCTTGGTTGTCATATAGATGCTGATGAACTTATTGATTATCCTTTTACGTCTTCCACTTCCATCCTTGGACCTCTTCCACCACTACTAAGAGCTTCACGTCTACCTTCCATCTTGGGTCCTTATGTCCCTTCACTTTCCCTTCCTAACTCTCCTAATTCACCATCCATCTTGGGTCCCTACATCCCTCCATCTCCTATCTTTCCTCAAGATCAACATAGATGCATACCCTTGAATCCTTTTCATCCACCCACCCATCTAAACCAGTCATATCCTCCTTCTTCCACAAGTCCCAAGTTCTTTGGAAGTAACTTGAATGTTCAATACAAGAAAAAGAAGCAATACAAGAATCCATCAAAAAAAGATCACCATGTCTCCTCTAATAGACATGGAAGCATAAAGTCCAAAGAGATATCCAAGAAAAAAACTACAAGACAAATTGATCTCACAATAGCCATAAGAAAAAGCCATAAATCACTCAAATAACTCGGGTTGATTTTTGAAAAAGTCTCTATTTTTTAGAAAACTCTCTATAGCATAGATCCATATCAAACTCTCTATAGACACAACACTATAAATGGATCTATGCAATGATATTTTTGATATTTTATAGAAATCCAGGGCTTTGGAGGTGCATGAGAAAAAGCCATAAATCACTCAAATAACTCAAGTTGATTTTTGAGTTATTTTTAAATAATAGATAATTAAGTCACAAAAATCATGCAAAAGCACAGTTCAACTCGAATTAGAAGTTTAGATCAACTTTAAAACTCAAAAAGATGTTGAGTTTCAAAAAGCTAACAACTTGCATTGATTTTCCAATTTGAGTTTAACTGGTCCTTGAATGTGCACATGGATAATTATAATTTAATAAATAAATAAAGTGATTTATTCTCCACTTAACTGATTTTTGAAATAAAATAATTAATTTATGGGTTAATTAACTATTTTATCAAACTTTTATTAAAAATTATATTATTAAATAATGACAACTTGCTTTAATTAATTAAATAAGAATTTAATCAATTATTCATAGGATATTGGATTTATTGTCAAAATTAAATAATACAATTAATAATAGATAGAATTAAATTTAATTACACAATTAAGTGGCAAGATATTAAATCTAATTAATTAAATATGAAAATATTCAATTAATCAAACTTAGGATAAATGTGATTTATCGCCAAATAATCATTAAATTAAAGATAATTAAGATAATTAAGAATATTGCTAGGAATATTCCCTGATGCGAAATTTAAGATAATCAATTATGATTCGATGATGTTTAGATGTGCTTTAGATTAGGACTTTGATGTCGATTTCATTCGAATTGTTGATATAGGAGATTAATGAACTTATAGCCCATTTTTGGGGTATTACATTTTGCCCCTCTTTGAATTACTATGCGAAGCGCAGTGGTTCAAAGATAGTCTGTGTTTGATAAAGATATGAAACTGATGTTTGAAATTGATAATTGATATGAGACAGAAGTTGATTGATATTGATTTGATATGGAGATAATAGGTCCTGAATGACCAAAGATAATGTTCACTATAACAGCAAATGAACCTATGATTGCGAAAAAGTGTCAAAATCCCTGATTCCAAACCTTAGGATTGCAAAGAAGTGAGTGACTGGTTCTAGACTCGATTGTCTTAGCAGAACTAGCAGGTATCACATTCGAATCCTTCAGTTGCCGAAGAACCAAGGAAAGAACACTATGATCTGATGGTTGCAAAAACTGATACAGTTTACAAGATTAGGATAATACTAGATCGATATGGATCTTGATGAATCTGATATGGCCCAAGTGATGATAGATTTGCCCCGAGCGATGAGGACTTTTGATGAATCAGCAACTAGATGTGGTTGTTGTCTTGATCACTGATGAAAGATAACAGATTCCAGATAAAATTAGATTTACAGACTTTGAATGATATGCAATACCATGCCCCCTTCGGGATTAAAATTGAAATCTGACCAGAAAAGTCAGCGTTGATAGTTTAGAAACATGTAAATTGATTTGAGAAGTGGTTAAACATGTCCGAAAATACATTTTGCATCGTTGGAAGGTCCCAAAGGACCAAGTTTGACTAGGTTAAATCATGAGTTGACCATAGTTGACCAAGTTGAAATTTTGATAGTTTGATGTAAGATAATTAGTTAAGTTAAATTATAGATTTCTGTGATGATCGAAGGTCCAATATGCAAGTAGTTAATAATATAAACAATCTCAGATTTTGATTTTGATCCCGAAAAAGGATTCTACTTGCTGTTTCATTGGAGGAACCTTCGTGTAAGATTCAGCTCTTGTTAGATTTGAAGATGTAATTTGAAGAATCATTTAAGCATTGAAGTTCGTTTAGCCATTGTGAGATCATGCAAACATGCAAAATGCAAAGAGACATGCAAAAAACCTAAGACCTAGGACCTAGTCACTGATCATATGTCGATTTGTTATCATCATTGAACTTTTAGGTAATCAGATAAATCAATACAATGCCCACTAGCTATGAAACCATAGACATATGAATATCGATTTGTATGCGCAAGAATCAATACAACACCCACTAGCTAGGCAACCATGGACATATGAATATTGATTTTGTTTTCAGAATGTCAGATTAGATATAAGCACGAAGGCACAAACGCCAAGATGACCTAAATATCATGTCCATTTTGATATAGCAATTTGTATAAGCATCAAAACATAAACATCGTGATGACCTGAATACATCTTGTATTACAAACACATCAAACAACTAAGAGATTATTCTAAATCCAATGTGAATTACCCGTAGTGACCCTTTATCATTCACAGCCTTAGGTAAGATTGTGTTTCATAGTAGGAGAAAGAACTCACTCAAAAAGACAATAGTTAGATCAAACTTCCTTGAATTTTTTGGATATCAATGGTCGTGGTACGCATGGCCATCCAATTCAAGATAGAGGCTCTTACAATCAAACACCATTTCAATCCAGAATTTCCAAAGTTGTTAGATTTTCACATACAAGCAGAAGATAGAAAAGATTATGCCCCTAGTCATCACTCTCTAAATCCTATAAAGTACATCATCGAAGAGCTCGAAGGGACACAATATGAAAAAATATCAATGCTAATTAGTAAGCATACAAGGAGATAAAAGCATGTAAGAAGCATAGATTGGTTTTAGTTTGATGTTTGATTGTGTTGTTGTAGATGCAAAATCTTTTCTGGAGACAAGACTGACTTGATTGACTCAAATGAAGCTTCAAAGGACTCTGACTGGATATGAGATGTCTAAGATATACTGGAGGCCATTGGATATGACATTGATTTCCCCCAAGTGTTAAGCATTGATAGGATACAGATGCTTGAGCTAAGTGGTGGACAAACCGACTTATTGAAAACTGGAAATGCAAAAACAAACTGGGAGATATGTACAATCTAAAGCAAGACTAAAAGCTGGGAAAGACCAAGATTGCACTGATAGATGGAGCATTTTGAAACAAGTGGCACCCTTTTGCTGGGTTTTCACCATCTTGGCAAAGATTCTATTTTTGCTACCAAGGCACCTGTTTCCAGGTTTTCACCAAGGCACTTTTTATTTTTTCTTTTTCTTTTTTTCAATTTTTTTTTTTTCAATTTTTTTGTACTTTTGATATTTTTTTGATTTTTTTGTGAATCATCAAGGTGCCTATTGCTAGGTTTTCACCAAGATGTTCATTTTTTCAGGACTTTTTCTTATTTTTATAATTTTTTCAAGATATTTTACCATAAACTGAATGCCTTAGGCGTAGAATTTCTTCAGATGGAGAACGTTGATTAGTTCTCAGAGCTATTCTCCTTCAGTCATTGAGAGTTGATAGGCACCAGAGCCAAAAGTAGCAGTGATTACAAAGGGACCCAACCAATTGGGTTTGAACTTCCCCTTGCATTCTCGATGGGATTGATTTTTAGGATTTTCTCTCAAGACTAGATCGCCAACCTGAAATTCTCTGTGTCTGACTTTTTTGTTGTAGCCTCTAGACATTCTCTTCTGATATACTCTGAGATGATCATACACTACTTGTCTGTGCTCATCTAGTAGTTCAAGTTCTTGTAACCTAGACACTCTATAGTCATCATCAGTTACTAGATCATGCATTCTAATTCAGAGTGATGGGATTTCAACCTTAATAGGCAGTACCGCTTCAGACCCATAAACTAAAGTGAAAGGTGTAGCCCCAGTAGGTGTTCTGATACTTGTTTTGACACTGGTTCTGATACTAGTTCTGATACTGGTTTTGATACTTGTTCTGATACTTGTTCTGATATTCATTCTGATACTTGTTCTGATACTTGTTATGATACTTGGTTCTGATACTAGTTCTGATACTTGTTCTATTTGATAGCATCTTTTTCCATTGCAAACTCCCAAGCAAGATCATATCGTGCAGTCCCAATGTCTAGCAAGGTGGAGAACAAGAGGGATTGGCAAGCTTGTGGAAGAGATGGAAGACAAGAGAATGAAGGAGAATGAAGGGAAGCAATCCTCAAGGGAAAACTCCTCAAGAATACCCAAGCTAGGGAAAAATTATCATGTAAAGCACATTGGGACAAGCAATGAAAGGCTAGGATAGGATAAGTCACAAAAGCGTAATGCCAAAGAAGGAAAAGATGTAGTCCAAAGGAGTAGACATGTCAAGAGGCTTCATAGCACCGTGTTTTACTCTTTCTTTTTTTCTTTTTTTATTAGATCAAGACCAAAGGGGAAATGGATGGTGAAAGGCTAGAATGAATGGAGGAAAATGGATATGAAGGCTAAAAAGGAAGGGAATGAAAGCAAGATCATCGTAAGATAGCTCACAAAATAGTCAAATATTCATGTATAGATCAACATTGTCAAGATCAAAGAGAGAAGATGGAATGGATGAAATATGTAGAAGAACTACGCGTGATGCCTGATTGCTAGGTTTTCATCATGGTACTTATCCAAGGTGCCACAAGGAAGTGGTTTTCACCATAGGATGAATTTATTTCTCTTTACTTTTGCTACCAAGGTGCCTGTTTCCAGGTTTTCACCAAGGCACATTTTCAATTTTTATATTTTTCTTTTATTTTGGAAGAAGGCAAGCTTTTTAGATAATGCTCCTTGAAAGGATAAACCATGATATGCCAAGGATTCAAAATGATACACTCAAAGATGCTGATAGGGAAAGGGAGATGGAAGAGAAAAATGGAGGATAAGGTTTTATGTAAAGCAAGTGAGGTTGGAAGATAGGAGGAATAAGCAAGTGAGAAAAAAGGATAGAAGGTAGAAGGATAATAAATGGAAGGATTGTAAAAGGGTAGGTGGAAAGGAAGGCAAGATCAATGTCAACACATACCTTGAAGGGTGGTGAGAGGATGGAGGACTCATGAATGAAAGAATACGTGAAGGAATATGACGAATGGATAGCAGAGGTTGTGGTTTAGGCGCATGGAATGGAGGAATGCTTTTGGAAGAAGATGAAGTGGAAGTCTTTGGAAGCTTGAATGCCAACTTCACTTGTTGCTCAACACCAGACTCTTTCAAGAGAGACTTTGGAATCCATATAGTCGTAGGCTTTTCATTTTTTTTTGGTAATTGGGAGATAATATCTTCAATTATGGATTTTGGAACCCATACTTGTCTTGTAGTTTTTTTCTTAGATATCTCTTTGGACTTTATGCTTCCATGTCTATTAGAGGAGACATGGTGATCTTTTTTTGATGGATTCTTGTATTGCTTCTTTTTCTTGTATTGAACATTCAAGTTACTTCCAAAGAACTTGGGACTTGTGGAAGAAGAAGGAGGATATGACTGGTTTACATGGGTGGGTGGATGAAAAGGATTCAGGGGTATGCATCTATGTTGATCTTGAGGAAAGATAGGAGATGGAGGGACGTAGGGACCCAAGATGGATGGTGAATTAGGAGAGTTAGGAGGGGAAAGTGAAGGGACATAAGGACCCAAGATGGAAGGTAGACATGAAGCTCTTAGTAGTGGTGGAAGAGGTCCAAGGATAAAAGTGGAAGACGCAAGAGGATAATCAATAAGTTCATCAGCATCTATATGACAACCAAGGATATCAGCATCTTTAGAGTGAGCATTAGAATTTTCAATAGAATCATGGACATCTTGAATATGAGCACATTCTTTGATAGGATTGTTCAAAGCTTGCAAAGACTTAGGAAGAGTAGAAAGTGGAAGTGAACATGGAGTGGTAGAACAAGAAGATGAAAGACTTTGATCTTGACAAGGATCTTTGGATAGCACAAGCACATAATTTTTCTTTTGATTTTCAATAGGCTTAACATTGGAAGTAACAACACCATTTTTAACAACCTTAATGGAAGTATCATCTTTGGAAAGCGCAAGTGTGGTAAGGTTATTTTGATTGTCAATAAGCTCAACAGTGTAAGTAGTAGCTTGATCTTGCTTAGGAGAAGACTTAAGACATGATGGAATGCATGAAAAAGGGTGTACAGGATCAAAAGAACCATGAAGCGGATAAGAGACATAAGGAAAAGGAGTGGATGACATGGAGGGTTCTTGATCTTGATCTTTTTTTATGTTCTTTTCTTTATCATTTTTAGAGTCTCCTTGACATGGAGCCACTTCTAAGGACAAGGAAGCATGTTGGAATGGTATGGAAAACTTTGGAAGAGATGGTGAAGGACTAGCTGAAGTAGGCATTATAGCATATGAAGGCTTAGGCTCTTTAGGTTTATCATTATTGAAAGTATTTGCAGCCAAGTGAAGGTTATCTTGAGTTTCTTTAAGAGGTAGCCTTGGAGGATAACTATAGGGAATCTCATGAAAAGTATCAGGGCTTGTGTTAGATGAAGGTTCTGTGAAAGATTTGAAAGACTCGGAAGCTTTAGGAAATGTACGGGTATTGGAGGAAGTAGGGGATGGAAGGGAACCATCACAAGACAAAGGTCCAACATTAACATGATCTTGCTTGAGAGTGTAATCTTTATTTTCAGCCTGAGAGTTCTTAGAGGAGAGATCCTTATATTATTGATGCTTCAAGCTAGCACGATGCATTTTATAGTCCTCAGCAGTAGTAGATGGATCATAATCAAGGTATTGTCCACAAAATCTATCAAAGTCTCTTTCAAAATTAGAATCATATCGATCACCATCACGATCTATCCAATGTGACGGCCCATTTGTAGTAAGTAGGAACACATGCCGAGGAGGACTCTTAGGAACAGAGGTGTCATAGGTATCATTACATTGTCTATCATCATAGTCATCATAGTCTCCAAAGATTGATGTGTCACTCTTTGTGGAAGAGGTATCATAAAGGTTGTCACATTGCTCACATTTTGTCTAAGGGCATGGTGACATGTACAAGTCTTTATCAAATAGAAAAGAGCATAGAGTTTCCATGGAGAACTCTTTAGGTTCCTTTTCTTTCTCAAGTTTGTCAAGCTGGACTTGCATAGCTTGCAGCTGCTTCATCATAGCGGTGATTAGAGCTTCTTCCTCTTGTGTACTAATTCTTTGAGACATGTGTACTAATTCTCAATGGCTACTGCTCTATTCCTGACATAGTGATTTGTTCGACAGATTCTAGAAATAGGCTATAAAAGCTGAAGTATTTGGCAATTCTGAACATTTCTGACAACTTTCAAAAATTGCCCAAATAACTTTCTGCAAACTCGTATGACAGTTGGTAGGCAATGAAATGATAGTTGAAAAAATCGTACGATAGTTGCAAGTAGGATTTTGACTTTTAGAATTTTTTGGCATCAAAACTCGTACGACACTGGGTGGGTTATCATACAATAGTTGGGTAGCAATGAAACGACAATTGAAAATCTCATACGACAGTTGGGTAGCAATGAAACGACAGTTGAAAATCTCATATGATAGTTGCAAGATTTTGACTTTGAGAATTTGCTGGCATGGAAACTTGTACGACACTGGGTACTCAATCATACGACAGATGGGTTGTAATGAAATGACACTTGGAAATTTCATACAACAGTTGCAAGATTTTGACTTTGAGAATTTGCTTGCATGGAAACTCATACGACATTGGGTACTCAATCATATGACAAATGGGTTGTAATGAAATGACACTTGGAAATCTCACATGACTTTTGACTCCCTGAAATAATTTTTGACTCCAGAAAGGATTTTACTTCAGATTTTGCAAATTTTAAGTTTTCAGATTTGAATTGTTTGCAAATTTCAATGTCCAGATTTGAGGATTGTAACAGATTTGTCCATTTTCAATAACCAGATAGATAAACAAGCACGCAAAACAACAAGCAAGTGATTTCAAGCATGTCTGAAAATAATGAGCAAGGGCAAAAGCAACCTTGCGCATGAACAATCAAGTGACTTATTTGTTCTAATCCTCAGAAGCGCTAATTGTGTATGTTCCAAAAATGTTTTGCAATAATGCACATATACCCTATAAAATGAAAATTTGACCTCGCTAGGGTTTTTAGTAATGGTTTGACTCTGCAACTTTTATGATCCAAAGGGGTGAACTCCAATCTCAGCGCACCAGGGTTTTGACACAGTCTAAGAACTTAATCTTTAGGAGCTGCTAGGGAGATTTGACAACCCAACAATGAACCATACCCATGGAGATTTCTTCCACAAGGACATTTATATAGGGACTGTCACTACCACGGTGAAAATGGCTATTACCGCTTGAGGTTCCATCAACGTAGTTTTCCCTGTAAAGGGATTGTCCACTATGGTTAACCCTCTCTAAAGATGACTCATAGTAGATACCACAAGGGGACTTGGCTCCAGATCCAAGGTTTTGATGCCTCTTCACTTTTAACCCAAACAAAGCAAGCAGATTAATCTGACACGCTAAGACAAAGTTTTGCTTCACCAAGGTCTATGATGTCAACTCCACGTGATCTATCAACCTCTTCGGGGAGAGAATGTATCAATCAATAAGATAAGGTACACTAACCAATTTTTATTCACCAAAGCTCGTGAGGTCAACCCCACATGATCTATCAACCTCTCCTGGGAGAGAATGTATCGATCAATAAGAGAAGATGCACTAACCGAGTTGAATGTGAAATGCACTAAGTATCCTCAATACCTACAAGGATTCTATCATCAAGAAGGATTTCACTGGGAATCCAATCTCTCAAGAATCATGAATAGTTTTCATAGGGCCTAATTACTATGTGAGCATGTTTCTGGAAGTAAATCTACTGAAAGTACCCAAAAGTAGAAAGAGGAACACTTAACGCTTAAAGTGAATATGAGATGAGTCCACAAGGTGGAACACTTAACACCTCACACAAGCTAAAAATGAGTCCCCAACTTAGAAAACAAGTGAGTTCTAAAAAGCACAAAAGGGTTGCTTGGTGGAACAATTAACGCTTCTCTCCTGTAGACCCCTCCCCTTTATGGCGCTGAAATTGCAACCACGTGGCGAAATGAGGGGCCGGAAGATTAGCGAGTCCAATAACCCAAGATAGCAATCAAGATCAATCACAAGTAATCTAAGACTGCTAATAAATACTTAAGGTGTCACAACCTAGTATCAATTATGCAAGTGTGTAAAACAAAAGTATGAAAAGAATCACCCAAGCTAGACACACGAGAGATTTATTTTAAGCCCAAATTGAAATGTTATTAGATGAAGGAGAATACCTAGGATCCTCACAATGTGCTTAGTAGATTTTACCTGATTTTTAGCAATTCTTGTTGAGCTTTTCTATGCAAGCAAGTGACGAACTCTCCAACAAGCAAACAAGCAAACAAGATATGTAACATATATTCAACTTATGAAAACCATAGGGTTAGCTCTAAAAATCAATTATTATTAGCAATAATAACCAGCAATTAACCCAAATGACTTCCATATCATTCATTGAATCATGTAAAAAAAATAAGTGCATACCCATCACAAAACTTTATTTTTTTTTGCTGCATTTGACCTAGTCAACAAGATTTGATTTTTTTTTTTTATGATTTTGGCCACAAAAATAGAAATTCAAAATAGAGACCCCTACTAAAAAATAGAGAATTTTCCAAAAATGTAAAAATTTTAGAAAAATCTATTCATTTGTGTCCTAGAGACCCATTTTATCAAAACAGACCAATTTTTGTAAATTGACTATTTGAGCTATTATATTGTATCCAAATTTAAAATAAAAAGAATGGACCCCCTGTAGAATTTAAAGAACTTTTCAAAAATATAAAAATTTCTAAAAAATATGCTGATTTGCGTCAGATATTAATTTTTTCCAGAATTTCAAGAAAAAATTATTAAAAATTCAAAACATCTCAGAAAATTCTAAATTTTTTATTGTAGCTTCTCTGATATATGTCCAACTTGCAAAACAAATTTTAGAGCAAAAATCCAAGCCGTTTGAGAGATAAAATTAAATCTTTGAAACTTTAGGGCTTTAGCTCCCCAAAAAATCAAAACTAGCATGTAAAGGTGGGTTGCCCCACGGTGGGAGCCAGAAATAGGTGTGTGAAAATTGTACTTGATTTGTAGACACAACACTTCGGTAAAATATTAGAGGTTAGCAAAAATTAAAATCGTGCAAAATTGAAATCTACTCTAACCAAGTGATTTACTACCTTCTAGTAGGTGTGAGATTAATGTTCTCAAATTGTTATTGAGATCAGTGACCTAGACGACACCTAAATGAAGGATTTGAATGCAATTAAGCTATTTTTTTTGGATTTTAGATGCAATAAGAATGATAAACTGATATAAAATCTATGATATGTAAAAATTGATATGCTATGATATGCTAAATGATCTAACAATGATATGAAAAAGAATCTAAATGAATGGAAAAACTAAAAACAAATTGATCTCACAATAGCCTTGATTCGCAATAAGCTTTGATTCTCCAAATTCCAATTCTCCAACGTGATTGTGCAAAAATATGAGATTCTGTGGATGCAAATTTGAGAGATGAATTATGAAGAGCTAAGCCTTGTTTTTATAGAAATCCAGGGCTTTGGAGGTGCATGAGAAAAAGCCATAAATCACTCAAATAACTCAGGTTGATTTTTGAGTTATTTTTAAATAATAGATAATTAAGTCACAAAAATCAGGCAAAAGCACAATTCAACTCGAATTAGAAGTTTAGATCAACTTTAAAACTCAAAAAGATGTTGAGTTTCAAAAAGCTAACAACTTGCATTGATTTCCCAATTTGAGTTTAACTGGTCCTTGAATGTGCACATGGATAATTATGATTTAATAAATAAATAAAGTGATTTATTCTCCACTTAACTGATTTTTGAAATAAAATAATTAATTTATGGGTTAATTAACTATTTTATCAAACTTTTATTAAAAACTATATTATTAAATAATGACAACTTACTTTAATTAATTAAATAAGAATTTAATCAATTATTCATAGGATATTAGATTTATTGTCAAAATTAAATAATACAATTAATAATAGATAGAATTAAATTTAATTACACAATTAAGTGACAAGATATTAAATCTAATTAGTTAAATATGAAAATATTCAATTAATCAAACTTAGGATAAATGTGATTTATCACCAA
The DNA here is from genome assembly GCA_027943335.1 of Chamaecyparis obtusa. Taxonomy (NCBI): domain Eukaryota; kingdom Viridiplantae; phylum Streptophyta; class Pinopsida; order Cupressales; family Cupressaceae; genus Chamaecyparis; species Chamaecyparis obtusa. The sequence continues at coordinate 903,273 of BSBK01007872.1, forward strand.
ATAATCATTAAATTAAAGATAATTAAGATAATTAGGAATATTGCTAGGAATATTCCCTGATGCGGAATTTAAGATAATCAATTATGATTCGATGATGTTTAAATGTGCCTTAGATTAGGACTTTGATGTCGATTTCGTTCGAATTGTTGATATAGGATATTAATGAACTTATAGCCCATTTTTGGGGTATTACAAGTTGCATTCTAAAAAGACAAATCAGAAGCATTTGAGAAGTTCAAAATATTCAAAGCTAAAGTTGAAAATAAGTTTGGATTGATGATTAAATGTCTAAGATCAGATAGAGGAGGAAAATTCACCTCTGATAGATTTATAAGTATTGCGAAGAACATGGAATAAAGAGATAGCTAAGTGCACCTAGAACCCCTCAGCATAATGGAATTGTAGAAAGAAGGAATAGGATCATACTAGACACAACGTGCACTATCATGATTCAAGGAAAGGTTGCACACACCTATTGGAGAGATGCGGTCAATACTGCAGTCTATACAATCAATAGAATTCAATTAAGGCTAGGCACATATAAGACACCTTATGGGCTATGGTTTGGGAATGTACCTACAATAAAATACTTTAGAATCTTTGGAACCAAGTGATACATCAAGAGAGATGAAGCTATTGGCAAGTTTGATGCAAGAAGTGATGAAGGTATTTTTCTTGGTTACTCTACTAAAAGCAAAGCTTATAGCTATTATAAATTAAGATTGAAGAATATTATTGAAAGTGCATGTGTAAAGATTGATTAGAAGTTTATGATTCAAGAAAGATATCATGATTATGCACCTATGATTGAAGAAGAATCTAGTCCTATGAATAGAGAAATAATTGTTGATGAAATGTTTGACAAAATTAATGTATTATTGAATGACCCTGAAACAAGTGAAGAGGAATCACAAAAGACAGATGAGAGAGTCACACCTAATGTTCCTAAATTCACATCTAGATACCACTCAAAGGAAGATATCATTGGAGATCAGAATAGAAAAGTCATGACAAGATCAAAAGCAAAAAAATTTAAAAGATAATGAAGACGTATGTTTACTTTCACAGATTGAACCCTTAAGTATTGAAGATGCATGTGATGATTTATATTGGCATGAAACAATGAAAGAAGAGCCAGATCAAATAATTTAGAATGATACATGGGAAATGGTCCCTAGACCTAGTGATAAGAATGTGATTGGAACCAAGTGGATATTTAGGAAAAAGATGAATAAAGATGGTACAGTAGTAAGAAACAAAGCAAGACTAGTATGTGTGAGCAAGGCTATCTGTATCTATTTTGAAAGGCTCAAATCAATCAAACATTAAGTTCTAATCTAACATGAAATCAATCCAAAACAATAACTTTCTAAGCTAAGCCACTTCAGATAGAGCTTAAACAGGTGCACCCAAGCACTGTTTGATTTGCTCTTGCTTAAGGGGATGTGGGTGTGCTCTCTAAGTGCATGGAGCATGTTCCTTATGCATTTTAGGATGGATTGAGATCCATGAAAACCCCATAAATGACACAAAATAGGTATAGAACACCTGATTTTCCCCTAAGGTCTCAAGGATTCAAATGATGCTGAAATGAAGATTAAGTTACATGATGTTTATGCTAAGATTGATTTTAGACCAAATAGAGATGTGATATGATGTTATATGCTATGCAAAACAAATGAAATAAACTAGATTAATCCATTATTGCTAAGCTATGATGTGAGTTAAGAAAGCTTGAAAATCTATCAATTAGGGATGATTATGCTAAAGCTAGAGCTAATTTAACATGATAACAATGCTATTAAATGAAAGTGAATTGGTATTTTGCTCTTAGAAATGAGGAGTATTTATAGGATTTTTGAAAGGGTTGGGTTAGGTGGTTGAGTTAGGGTTTGGGGTAAGGTTAGGGTCAAAGATAAAGATTGACTTCTTCTAGAAGAGTCTAGGCTTTGGATGAGGATGAAGACTTTCTAGAAGAGTCTAGGCTTTGGATGAGGATGAAGACTTTCTAGGATAAATAAGATTTTAGGAAATAAATAAAGGTTTATTTATTTAAAAAGTTTTAGGTTTTTTGAGGATATTTATTAAAATAAATTTAATAAACATGAGGGTTTAATATTTAATCTTAATTAAATATTTTTGAGTTGGGATTAGGTTTAGGAAATGATGGGATTAGCCTTTAATCAAAATTAAAGAGGGATTAGAAGATTCTAGAAGAGGTTAGTGGTCTTTAGGATATTTCTAAGGTTTTGGGAAAAAATAAATAAATTATTTATTTTTTGAATTTTTGGTCAATTTATTAATTAAATAATTAATAAATAGGGAAAGGGTGTTTAAATAAGATTTAAACATTTTTGGGAGGGATTTCTTAATTAAATATTTTTAATTAAGATAAAGGGATTTAATGACATAAAAATAAATTAATTAAATAATTAATTAATTAATTAATAAATGATGATGTCATCAGGGGTTTTTCAAAAAATAAAAATACTTTATTTTCTAAAGGATTTTTAGGTGTCTACATTTTGCCCTTCTTTGATGCGATGCCACAAGTGGCGTGGCATGAAAGATAAGAAAATAAGATGCCCCAAGCTAGAATTTAGAGGAATAAAGGGTTAATGCCCCTCGAGAAAATAATGCAAAGAAGAAACTTTGTGGAATTTTCTCAAAAGGAAACATAAGGAAAGAAGAAAGGAAGAAGGGAGGATAAACAACCAAGCGTCCAAGAGCTAAGATGGGTGAATGCAAGATGAGATGGAATGCAAAATGCAGGATGCAGCTATATGAGGATGCAAGATGCAAGATTAATCTATATGATGCAAGATGCAAGGGATTTTGAGAGTTCTAGGTGCAAATGTGGAGAGCACAACCTAGTTTAATATAGCAATGCTAGAGACCTGCCAAGGATACTGGGATCGCAAGGCCTTGTTACTAGCGTTGCATAGGACTGACACTAAAAAGACACGCAGGGTTGCCCAAGAATCACACATGAAACCCAGAGGAGGCATGGTGGAAATGATGCTGGAACAACCACAAACACATGACTGACTCACAAACAGAAGAAAAAGATCAAAAGACCTTGCCCCAAATTGTCCTCATTCACAGCACACCATGATATAGAGGATCGTGGCAACTTTGAGCAGAGGAACAATGAGAGGCCATAAAAAGATTAACAAGACCCAAAGGACAAAATCCAAGGTCACAATGATAACTCCAAAAGACAACCTTTGCCAAGGAGAGAGATTTGATTTGATTGATTGATTGATGGTGGGAAGATTGGTCTGAATGTGTGGAAGGATGCACTGACACAGACCTGGTGTGATTGGTGGAAGATTAAGTTTGACAGGAGGAAGGATACATCCTCAAGGACCCGCTAATTTATAAGAGAATGAGTGTTGTTGTTCGCTAGCAAATGATGAAGTTCAAGAATAATCACGATGATCAAGGATAGTCAACAATTGATATTGCTAAAGTGCAAGGCTAGGTAGGACAAGATTTCTGATCAAATACTTTTGATGCGGGACTGACAAGGATATGTACAACAAGACGACAAGGGATGACTAACACAAAGGATGGGACCTAAAGACACATATGTACAAATGAGCTGAGGTGGAGACATGACTGACGCTATGGTACAAAACTCAGGATTAGGATGTACAAAGAACCTGGGGATGAAGCTGAAGCTCCAAAGATATGCAAGATGATGCCCCAATTGGGCTGGAAAGCCAAGATGGATTGGTGATGGATGATGTGTCCTGAAATGACACGGATTTGGGAAGGACATATCCCAATGATGATGATTGGATTGAGATCAAGGCTTGCTACAAGACTAAGGATGTGATTTGATCAGTTGGCTTGATCTTGGATGTTGGATAGCTAGAGGATGTGGAGAGGATTGGAAGATTGCTAGAAGACTGCTAGGAATGTTTGGATAGGGATGAATAGAATTGGATTGCAATGAGGTTAGCCTATAGCTAGATACCAATGACAAGGGAAGATACTAGGTGATGGAAAGATGGAGGAAATGCTTAGGATGAGGATGATGGAACTACTAGGAGATTTGGATGGAGGAAGATTTGGATTTGGATGAAAGAATGCTTGAGGATTGGATAGAGGAAGATTTGGGGAGATTGGATGGTGGATTTGCTTGAGGATTGGAAGATGGAATGCTGGAGGAACCACTAAGGGATCTGGATAGAGGAATGCTTGGGGAGATTGGATGGTGGATTTGCTTGAGGATTTGGGAGATGGAAGATTTTGGATGAAAGATAGTCTCTAAGGAATATGTTACCAAGGAATAAGATGCCCCCTGCTTAGGATAGTTCATTCATTCAGAGGTAGTAGGATGGGGTATGATTGGATAGAAGATATGCCAACAAGAGGATGAGGAAGGTAGATGAAAGCTAGGATGAATGGATTGGATAGAGGATATGTAGCTGAAAGGTGTGATGGATGCCAAGAAGGTTCCCAAAAGCATGTATACTTGGTAGACTTTGTTTTGTCATCAAGATCCAAAGGAGGATGAAGGAGGTCAAAAAAAAATGGGATGGAGGAGATATTGGATAAGAGGTGATAGAAGGGAATGGCCCCCAACTGTAGAAAGGAATTGGGTGGAGGCCTACGCATGATGCCTGTTTGCTAGGTTTTCATCATGGTACTTGTCCAAGGCACTTGAATTGCCAAGTTTTCACCATAGGATGAATGTTTTCTCTTTTCTTTTCTTTTTTGATATTTTTCTCTTGATTTTTCCAATTTTTATGGATTTTTCTGATTTTTTGCTAACTTTGTGCTGACCTTCTAATATTTGTGATGTGTTGTTGTCTTTCTTCACTGATCTTCTGATTGGTTTTCTGACATTTTCTGATTTGTTGTTGCCTTTCTGATTTGTTGCTACCTTTCTAATTTGTTACTTCCTTTCTGATTTCTCTGGATGTTGGTACAACTTTATTGGGATGGAGGGATTATGCAATGTCATGGATGAGATGGGGTAGATGGGAGATATGGTGGTAGAAAGTGTTTGGATGGAAAGATGAAAAGTGATCATGATAAGGGGATGTTGTCAAGATCAACATTGGCACATGTTGCGAAGAAGGTGGCTGAAGTTGATGGGATGCAGAAGACAGATGTGGAAATGATGGAGGATTTGTGCTAGGAGATCTTGTAACATAGGGATCCAAGATGGATTTAGGAGATGGAGGAGGAAACTAAGTAGCTAGTGGATTAGCAATTTTGGATGCCATCATAGATGTTTCTTTTAGATGCATTACATGTTTTTGCTTTGGGATCCACATCATTTTGTTTTAGCTTTGGTGGGCCTTTGTAGCCATTGGTATGCATCAGGTTTTGGTTTTGCTTTGCTAAGCCTTAGTGGCCATGTAGTAGATTTTTCTTGTGCTTTGCTAGGCCTTTGTGGCCATTGAGACACATTGGATTTCTTGATTGGATTTGGCTTTATTTGAGCATGTCGTTTAGACTGGACATGGAAATCTTTGGATTTTTGGGGATATTTTCCTTTATGCATATTTGATATGGCATCCAAATTGTAAGGATCATTGGAATGAATATGAGGAGATGTGTGGGATGGCGAAAATGTGGATGGAGAGATGAATGGAGATTGGTAGATAGGAGATATGGGCATGTGCCTTTGTTGATCCTGACTAGGGATGTTTGGATTTTGGATGAGGGATTGAGTAGGATAAGATGGGGGATGATATTTGGGGATGTAAGGCCCCAAAATAGACTTGGTATGTAGAGGATATGTGCTGGAAGAGTTTGGGACATAGGGACCCAAAATGGATTTAGAGGATGAAGGAGGAATGTGATAGATTGTCCTGGGCCGTAATGATGGAGGAGGAATAGCATTGTATGCCTTGGAAGATGTGATGGTGGGTTTGGAAGGATGCTTTAATTTAGCTTTAGTTGTACCAACATTTTTGGAGGAAGTGCCTTCTTCTGATGTGTGACCAATACCACATGATTTTGGATGTTTCTTGTCTTGAATGGGCTCCAGATTTCCTTGTTCATGAGAGCCTAGGCCTTTACCTTGATGATTCCATTTCTTGAGCATTTTATCCAAACAAGGATATTTTTGACTTGGGGAATATGATAAACATCTAATTTCTGGTTCCCCAATGGAAGATATGAAACTGATTTCTTCTGCTTCAAGTGGACTACCTTTGACAAATGTAAGTGGTCCAAGTGGATAGAGTGATGGTAGTGGGATAGTTTGGATTGGAAGATCCTCAAGAGGAGAGGATAGGATGGTGGGATTTTGAATGGAATTGGGGGATAGTAATGGATCTTTAGATGGAGAAACTGGGATGATAGGATCTTGGATTGGAGGAATTGGGATTGTAGGATTTTGGATTGGGGGTGATGGAAGCAATAGAACATGTGATGGGGGAAGTGAAGGGATTGGATCTTGATTTTCTTCTGCGAGTATTTCAACATGCTTTTGGACAAGATCTTGACATGGTAGGTTTTGTGTGGATAGAGTGATGGGGGATGTATGGATGGATTCTTTAGAGGGGGTGGATAGAAGGATGGGAGATTCTATAGTTGTGATGTCTGGAAGAAGGAAGAACACTTCGGATGGTATGGATGAAAGTATGGAAGATTCTATAGCTGTGATGGCAGGAAGAGGGGTGAACTCATGAGGCTCATTAGATATGCTTTGGATGATGCTAGGAGGAGGTGATATTAGTGGGGATTGGATGGAGACTTCAGATGGAAGGGACTCAATGATGCTAGGAGATGGAAGAGGATCAATGAGTGGGATGCATGGAAGATTGATAATAGATGGGAGTGATGGATCGGCCTCATCAATGATGGCTTCACATGAAGGTTTGAGATGGCTTGGATCTTCAACTTTAGGAGTGGGATTTGTTATTGGCTTCCTTGTGAAACTCCTTGGAGGATTTTGTGGTGAAGAAGGATTGGAATGTGGAGGAGATGAAGAGCTAGGATAGTCCTCATATGAAGATGGGGTGGATGAAGGGGAACCTGCTTGAGGGGATGATGGTACAAATGAGGAGCTGGAGGATGGTGGGGTTGGATAGTTCATATAAGTAGGTTTAGAGGAAGCTTGTGAACTTGATGGACTATTTAGTGAGGTAGGAATGATGGATTGAGGTACGGGATATGAAGCGGATTGAAGGATGCATTCTGCTTGTGGGAAGGGATTTTTGGAAATGTGGTTTGGAATAGAAGATGGTGGATTGAGATAGGATGGTGGATTGGGAAAAAGGATTGGAAGACTTGGTTTTTGGTTTTGAAAGGGTTTTGAAGGATAAGTAGATGGAGGGTTCGGATAAATGATGGGAAGACTAGGAATTTGGATTTGAGAATGATTTGGAGGATGAGTGGATGGATTTTTTAGATAAGGGAAGTAGCGTGAAGTATTTCTATGGGATGGTGGTGTTTGGGATATGACCATAGTAGGAGATGGAGGTATGAAAGATGCATATGGAGGATGTGTAGGTTTAAGACAGGGATAAGTTGTGGATGGATAAGATAATGGATTTTCCTTGCCGAGGACATGAAAGGGAGTGCTAGTGGATAAGCATGAAGGCATGGTAGGATAGTTTGGAGGAATGATTGGATAGTGAAAGATGTTTGGGGCAAGCTTGCTAGGATTTTCAAAGTATTTATCATGATCTACAAGGCTTTTATCATCATTGGGATAGGATGGAGTGGGAGAAGATACATAATAACCAAACTCATCATAATAGTTTTGAGACATGCTGACTAGCAGAAGAGTTGGATAAGGATGAAGTACAAACATGGATTGGAAGACTAAGACTTAGAATGGGATGACTGACAGGATCAGACTAAGATTGGATTTGGCTCAAGTTTGGAAGAAAACTAACTATAGAGGAAGACAAACAAGGGGATGGGGGATGACCAAGATGACTCTGCTAACCTAAGATAGGAGGAAAGGATGACAAGACTAGATTGAATATGACTAGAAGACCATGATTTGAGATTTTGAAAACTTTGGACATTTTTTGGATTTTGGGAGGATTTGGACTGACATGGCTATTTTGAGCATCTTGAACCAGTTTATAGATTAGTTTGATGTTTTCCAATGGAAAAGGATAGATTTCAACAAAGATTTTTAGAAAAGCAATCTCCACAAGGGACAAAGCAACCTTGTGGGATACAAGCAAGATAACTGACCTTTAATCTAAAAAAGCTCTAAAAAGTGTATGTTCCAACAATGTTTTCACAGAGTTTTTGACTGTCAAGCACTTCAAGTAGGTCTACCTAAGGAAGGTGAGTATCAAAATCACTTGCCCACAGCTTGGTACCCCCTAAAAGGGAATACAAATGGTGAGTAATCTTGAGGTGATCCGCTAAACCCCTTGGATCGGTCCTTGCACAAGGATTTTGATACCTTCGGATGTAGATAGGGTAGCCTCTATTTTATCAAGTTTGTAATGGTTCCATGGAGTCTCCATACCTGGTTATGCTGACCGCCCGTGACTCACTTAAGAGCCTAGCCAACAGCACTAGGGGAGGAATATTTACCATCCCCAGTCATTGTATTTGGCACGAATGCTCGTGCATTAGGAGATATAAGTGAGTGCTTTTTGCCTTCACTTTATTTATATACCGGCCGGGGGGGATACTAGTTTGAGGTCGTTCTCTAGAGAGGAAGCACTTTTATCCCCGGACAAGCCTCACTAAAAGTAAAACAAGTGAACTTGTCCAAGTTCAAATGTTTTACGTTGCTTATTTTAACAAGGATTTACATAAAATGTAAAGCTCCTAGATGCACATTAAGAAAGTTGTTCTTTTTTCCAAATTGAATTAAGTGTGATTTTGAATTTGAATAACTGAAGACACAAGTGTTTAGGTTTTGATTTGTTCTTTCTCCAAAAGACTCTCAAGCGTTTGCAGTTGCTTTGACTTGGGCATTCAAGATTGAATTATCATGTTGGCTTTAGGAACTTTGAAAAGAACTTTGGTTTTTATCTCCAAGGCATTCAAGATTGTATTTGTGCTTTGCTTGAATTGAAAAGGAGGGAATAGAGATGTTTTTCTTTCCAATTTAGATCATTCATGATTGTTTTTTACTCAAAGTAAAATGACTCTTTGGACTTTGGTTTTCATTCAAGATTTTGTGTTCTAGTTTGCATGTTTTAAGCCCAAAAATTATATTCCTAGATTGTTTTGATGCATGAAAAACCTAGGAAACATTCAAGATTTTGCAACAAGACATTTGTTTGGAACAAATAACAAAGCTTTTAGGACATTTTTGGCAACCATTTAGGACTCTTAGTTTGCATGAGATTTTAAAAGAACTTTAAAATATTTGCAAATGAAGTTCATTTTACCTAATTGATGCTTTGAGTTTGATTTAGAATTTTGTGTGCACTTAGTGTTGATTTTGAACCTTTTGAAATGGAAACTTGAAGTTCTTTTTAAGTTTCCAAAAATGAAGTGTTCCTAACTTTGCATGAATGCATCTAAAACTTTGATGTTGCAAGGATGCAAATGATTGGATCTATTTAGTTTCATTTGTTAGAAGATTTTTTGCAAATTTTTATTCTTTAATGCATTTAAGAATGATTTGGGGGTTCATTTTAAGCACTAAAACAAGATGTGTATAACTTTATTTTGTTCATTTTTACCCCAAACTGAAATGATTTTGTTGTCACCCCTGATCCAAGCTTTCTTTCCCAGATATTATTATAGACCTCTGAAACAAATTTCCAATGCTTTTTGAATCACCAAAAATGGAGTTCGTATGCAAAAGTTACAAGGTTTTTCGTGGAAGTGCCTCGTTATGGATTTTAAAGAGGAGAATGTGCCAAAATCTCTTAAGAAGTAGAAGGAGTAGATAGAATAGAAGAATGATAAGACTAAGAAGAGGAAGAATATTTCCACAAGCTCCCTCCACCTTCAAGCTTCAAAATTTAGCAAAAACTCCAAAATCGATGAGATGTTGTCAAAAGACCCATGAAGTGGGTCCTATCGAGCGTGCCAGAATGTGAGCAAGGCTATCTGTATCTATTTTGAAAGGCTCAAATCAGTCAAACCTTAAGTTCTAATCTAACATGAAATCAATCCAAAACAATAACTTTCTAAGCTAAGCCACTTCAGGTAGAGTGTAAACAGGTGCACCCAAGCACTGTTTGATTTGCTCTTGCTTAAGGGGACGTGGGTGTGCTCTCTAAACCCATGGAGCATGTTCCTTATGCATTTTAGGATGGATTGAGATCCATGAAAACCCCATAAATGGCAAAAAATAGGTATAGAACACCCCATTTTCCCCTAAGGCCTCAAGGATCCAAATGATGCTGAAATGAAGATTAAGCTCCATGATGTTTATGCTAAGATTGATTTTAGACCAAATAGAGATGTGATATGATGTTATATGCTATGCAAAACAAATGAAATAAACTATATTAATCCATTATTGCTAAGCTATGATGTGAGTTAAGAAAGCTTGAAAATCTATCAATTAGGGATGATTATGCTAAAGCTAGAGCTAATTTAACATGATAACAATGCTATTAAATGAAAGTGAATTGGTATTTTGCTCTTAGAAATGAGGAGTATTTATAGGATTTTTGAAAGGGTTGGGTTAGGTGGTTGAGTTAGGGTTTGGGGTAAGGTTAGGGTCAAAGATAAGGATTGACTTCTTCTAGAAGAGTCTAGGCTTTGGATGTGGATGAAGACTTTCTAGAAGAGTCTAGGACTTTCTAGGATAAATAGGATTTTAGGAAATAAATAAAGGTTTATTTATTACAAAGGTTTTAGGTTTTTTGAGGATATTTATTAAAATAAATTTAATAAACATGAGGGTTTAATATTTAATCTTAATTAATTATTTTTGAGTTGGGATTAGGCTTAGGAAATGATGGGATTAGCCTTTAATCAAAATTAAAGAGGGATTAGAAGATTCTAGAAGAGGTTAGTGTTCTTTAGGATATTTCTAAGGTTTTGGGAAAAAATAAATAAATAATTTATTTTTTGGATTTTTGGTCAATTTATTAATTAAATAATTAATAAATAGGGAAAGGGTGTTTAAATAAGATTTAAACATTTTTGGGAGGGATTTCTTAATTAAATATTTTTAATTAAGATAAAGGGATTTAATGACATAAAAATAAATTAATTAAATAAATAATTAATTAATAAATAAATGATGATGTCATCAGGGGTTTTTCAGAAAATAAAAATACTTTATTTTCTAAAAGATTTTTAGGTGTCTACAGTATGTAAATGATATGCACAAAGATAATGAATTGATTATTAAGATACATTTTCCCCTATAAGAAGGTTGGAAGCAATAAAGTTATTTCTATCCTATGCTACATTCAAAGAATTTAAAGTATATCAGATGGATGTCAAGTCAGGATTCCTTAATGGAGAGTTGAAGGAAGAAGTTTACATAGAGCAGCCTAAAGGATTTACTTTATCAGATAGACCTGATATGGTATGCAAACTAAAGAAATCCCTTTGTGGACTTAAGAAAGCCCCTAAAATAGGGTATGAAAGACTTGATGGATACTTGACAAAGATTGGATTCAAGAAAGGAGTAGTAGATTGTAATTTATTCATAAGAGAAACACCTGATGGACTATTGTTAGTTACTATATTTGTTGATGACATTATCTATGGTGGTAGTGATAAGCTTAGTGATGAATTTTCTAAAGAGATGAAAAGTGAATTTGAAATGAGCATGATTGGACCTATCTTTTGGGACTGAATGTGAAGCAAACAAAGAAAGGTATTTTCATTAATCAGTCTAATTATGTGAAAGAGATATTGAAGAAGCTCAAGATGGATGATTGCAAGCCAGTAAGTACCCCTATGATAACAGGATGCAAGCTTTCAAAAGAATATGATTCAGCAGTAGTAGACATAACCTTGTATAAGTCTATGATTGGTAAACTAATAGTAAGGGGGAGTATATAGTCATGAAAAATAAAATAGTTGTAGAAAGGGGAAGTGAATATTTAGCAATAAGAAACAAAATAGTAAGGGGGAGTATATAGTAAGGAGATATAGCAGATGATATTCAGAGCATTTAATAGTAGATGGAGGATCCATCCTTGGGGGATTTTTGTTGAGGAAATGGTGAATGTTATAAAAGAATTGTACATTTGGATTGGTGGTGTTTTTCATTCCATATGTTGCCATCAATGCCAAAGGGGGAGATTGTTGGAGATTTGCTAGCAAGAAAATGTTGATTGTATGTTTGTCATTGATGATAACATATGGTAAGTAACATGTGTGGAAGTCTGATAGAGAGATCCTTGAGTATATGTTTCCTAGATATGTTATCAGCATGATATCATAGATGTAGAGGTTGATTCTCAGTGAAGATAGTAATACAATTGTTTGTATCAGTAAGTATTCCTAACAAGTCCCAGGAAGAGTTCTGTATGTGATTTGCAGTATGGTTGTAATGGAGCCTTGCACGTTTATATTTATGTCAGAGACATGTATATGATGCTATGTTCATGGACACAGAGTCAGTTGTGTAGTACAAGTTGAGTTATGATGTTTTTAGTTAATAGTTATAGTTTCCTAAGTTTATCTGATCGAGCTAACATTATTTATATTATTGTAGTAGTTGCGCCTATCATTTTGATATGTGTTCTTGGATTAGTGTTTAGAGAAGAGTTAGTAATATTTGGTTAAGAGTGCATAAGCTAATTCAACATGAGAAGAAAGTATCAGTTAATTTACTGGAGCCGACAGTGTAAGTGATGTATCTACTCATATGGAGTTGTGCGGTCCTAATTAGTGTTGTGTGCTTAGTATAGCCATTAGAGATGTTGTTGAAGAGTTATATTGTTTCTCTAATATTATTTCAAGGAAGTTATAATAGGCTAACTTGATTATATCATTTGGAGAAAGATACGTATAGCTGGTCAAGTTGTGATCGCTAAGTATGGCAGATAGTCAAAAGATAAGAGCAAAGCAGAGGGTGTGAAGTTATGACCCATCAATAGAAGGTCTATGTGAAAAAGAAGAGAGTGTATGGTATTCATTTGAATTGATCCAGATAGTAGGTCTAACTCACAGCTCACCAAGATCCAAATATAGTGTGTATTTGTTAAACAGAAGGTTGCAGCCTTCACCCCTTTGAGAAGTGTGCTCTTGGACAGTGTGTCCTCACCCCTAACAGGCTTAATTATAAAAGAATCCTAATAGGGTCTAACCTTTGACTAGGTCATTGTACTTAATGCATTGTAAAGATCAACTCCTAATAGGTTTGTAAGATATTCTAACAAGGATCATTATACACTAGTGCAGTTTATAGTGGGTGCTAATTCCCACTAGGATTTTTAATTATTTGGGTTTCCCCATAACCAAAATTATGGTGTTTTGTTAAGTGTTTTTATATTGTGTTTATGATTAATGTTCTTCTATACTTAATTGGATAAAGAATTAGATCTTGTAGATAACTGATTCACCCCCCCTCTCAGTTATCTCTTGGGACTATTCCTAACAGTGAGAAGACATCATAAGCCTAAGAAACTCATTGGATATAAGGAATTTGGAGGCTTGAATAGAAGTAAGTTGAAAGACCATACATGTTTATTATGTGAATTTGAGCCTATGACAGTAAAAGATTCTTTAGAGAATGAAGACTGGATTCAAGCTATGAATGAAGAAATAGATCAAATAGAAAAGAATAATACCTAGACTCTGGTGTCGAGACCAAAAAACAAGAATGTTATTGGAATAAAATGGGTATTCAGAAAAAAGCTTAATGAACATGGAAAAGTCACAAGGAACAAGGCAATATTGGTATGCAAAGGTTATGCATAAGAAGAAGGAATAGACTACAGGGAAACATTTTCCCCTATAGCGAGATTAGGAGTGAGAACTCTACTTACATATGATGCATACAAAAACTTCAAAGTATATCAGATAGATGTCAAATCTACATTTCTGAATGGTATATTAGAAGAAAAATACATTGAACAACCTGAATGATTTGATGATCCAAACAAGAAAAATATGGTTTACATACTAAACAAGGCATTGTATGGATTAAAGTAAGCCCCTAAAGCATGGTATGAGAGGCTGCACAATTATTTGATAAAGATTGGATTTACAAGGACAAATGAAAACAAAAATCTGTACATGAAAGCTGAAGAAGGTAAAGGGATTTTGTTAGCTGAAATGTTTATGGATGATATCATATTTGGAGGACAAGATGGCCTATTTCAAAAAATTTCAAATGAGATACAAACTGAGTTTGAGATGTCTATGTTTGGTGAGATAAAATTATTTTTTGGTTTGCAAGTCTATCAGATGGAGAAAGGTATCTTTATCATACAATATAAATATGTCAAAGAGATACTAAAATTTTTTGGTATGGAAGATTCTAGACCAGTAAGTACTCCTATGGCTACTAGCTAGAAACTATCTAAAACTGATGATATTGCTGAAGTGAATCAAACCCTGTATAGATCCATGATTGGAAAGCTACAATATGTTGTCTACAACATACCAGATATAGCCCTAGTAGTTGGAATTGTGGCAATATTCTCTGTCAAACCTAAGGAAAATCATATGATAGTTGTGAAGAGAATACAAAGATATCTAAAAGGGATGAAGATTATGGATTATACTAAAAGAAGAATGAGAAATTTGAACTAAGAGTCTACATTGATGTAGATTGGGCAAGAAATGTTGATGACAGGAAAATAACAAGTGGTGGAGCATTCTTTCTAGGAAAGAGATTAGTCTCCTGGACAAGCAAGAAACAAAACTGCATTTCCCAATCTACAGAAGAAGCTGAGTATGTAGCAGTTGTAGTTAATTGTTCAAATATGGTATGGATCAAGAAATTGTTGAAAGGGATGAAAGAGGAAATCACTGAGCCAGTTGTTATATTTTGTGATAACACAAGTGATATCAAGATATCAAATAATCCAATGATGCACACAAAGACTAAACATATTGCTATCAAGTATCATTACTTGAGGGAATTGGCATAAGATAAAGAAGTGAGAATGGAATATGTGAATACAAAGGAACAACTAGTAGAAATATTCAAAAAAGCTTTACCTAAGAATGATCATAAATATCTTAGAGGTAAATTAGGGGTACTTCCCCTAACTAAGGCTGCCTAGTTAACTAGGAGCACTACATCAAATGTGCTACACAAAATATCTGACAAATTGATGCATGAAAGGTCACACTTTAGGAGCTTCCTAGAGTTATGAATGGTACAAAAAAGCTAATAATCAGTCATAAGCAAGATGACAAAGGGATAAATACTGAAACTGAACTGACAAGATGATATTTACATATGAAAGATGTAAGTGCTAGATTCTACTTTGGAATTATCATCAAAGAGGGAGAGATTTAGATGAAAACAAAAAAATAAAGAACACTAAGTTATATGTTCCAAGATTCAGAGATTCATAGATTCAGAGAATCGAAGGGAGAAAGATATAGAAAATATTCAGAGGGAGTAACTATGTGAACGGTCAAGCAAGGCTAAGTTGTTGTGAATCATAATGAAGCTAAGGATATTATAAATTTATCTGATGAACTGATATTTCTTTTTAGATTGGTTGGTAAATCATCTGTTATTCATGTGGTGTTGCCATCAATGCCAAAGAGGGAGATTGTTGGAAACTACAATTGAAACAATTGTTGTATTGTCATTGATGTCAAACCTTAACTAGTAAGACAGTTTCTATCTAACAAAGTACTATATCTATTGATTGATGAAAATGATTAGGGCAAGGGAGATAACAAGAGAACCTGAGGAAAGGTTGAGTTATTTGATACTTCAATGGGTACTTGATTATTTGGAACATTGATAAGATAAGGTATTGTTTATTTAAGTAAGAAGAAAGACAAAAGAAGTAGGCTTAACTGAGAAAAAGTGAAGAAATCTAGTTTAAGTCGAGTGATGTTAGTATCAATCGAGCACCAGTATACGCTGAGTAAATTTAGTGTTGACCAAACATCAGTTTATGCCGAGCAACAGGGAATTACTGTGCAAGACAGTGTTAGCTGAGCAAGACAATTTGTAGAGATCATCGAGTTATGTAGTGATGACCAAGGAGATGAACACAACATTGACTGAGTGTCAGTAATTTACATTTGGAGAAAGAATTTAGAATCCCAGCCGATACAGTTGAATCCTTGGGTTATGTAAATCATGTTGACTTTATTAATTGATTATATGGAGAATTTAATGTATGGTAAATCATTTTATTATAGATTCAATGAGAAGTTTGAAAATGTATCTAGAAGGAAGGATGAAGAACTTAGATTTTGGAAGGATTCAATGAATCTAACCTAAACATAAGATCTACAAAGGAGATTAAGAGGAAAAAGATGGATCTACCTGATTGAAGAGGTATAAAGGAAAACCTAATTTGAGGTTACAGAGTATGTTGAAGTTGTTGATGTTATTGGCTGACAAGTCTAAGCAAAAGGCTAAAGGTGAAGGAGTTGATCAGAGTTGTGATTGCTTGAAGTGAATTTTGAGCAGATCAGTGATGGAGATGGAAATGGAACTCAGTTAGTAAATCAGCATATATGTGCAAACTAGATCTATTATTTGCAAAGTGAGTTGTATGTTTTTTAGATCAGAAACTACAGCTACTTTCTAATCATTGTATTAGTCTAAATCCTTTAATCAAGGTTGACCTACCATTCATTATTTAAATCCTTTAATCAAGGTGGCATTCTAATGTCATGTACTTAAATCCTTTAACTAGGTCACTTTTGACAGAGTGTTTAAATCCTTTAACAGGGTCACACCTAGCAGTGTATTTGTAAACCTTTAACAAGGTTGGTTTTTCACAGAGCTCACTTCAGAAGAGTGAAAATATTAGTAACATGCTACAAAGTGGTTTTTACCAAGTTGGGTTCCCACTATAAATCTTGGTGTTATACTTGTGTGAATGTTTTGATATGTTTGTTTCTATATTATGTAAGTTAATTACTTTTGGACAATGGACTGCATGTTATATATTTTTGGTATATATACTTTAGAGACTAAGTTGTGTTAGGGATTAGATCAGAGATTGTTGAAGTGTTTAATAGTTCAATTGGTACATCTAGACCTAAGAATAACTGGTTCACCCCCCTTCTCCATTTTTCTAAATAATATTAATAACTTTCTACTTAGCCATGAAACCAAATTTTTCCCATGGAAAAATGTACTGCCACTAGTACTCTTCATTTCATATATATTGTTAGGAATGGGAATACTAGGGGGGGGGAGTGAAACAATGTTCACTGTATTAAATCTTTTTGCTTTGCTTCTTTAAACTTAACTTGAATGCTTAAGAACTAAAATTAATATTAACTTAAACAAGATAGATGAACACAACACATAACACCAATATGGTTATAGGGAAACACAAATAGGTAAAAACCCCAATGGGAATTGACACCCACTAATATTTTGTACTCTTTTTTTACGATCCTCGCTAGAAGATCCTTAACCTTGTTAGGAGTTTCTTTACAATGTATTTAGTATAGTGACCTTGTCAAGGGTCGGACCCTGTTAGGAGTCTTTTACAATAACCCTATAAGGGGTGTGGACACATTGTCCTAGAGCTCACTGCTCAAGTGGTGAAGACTACAACTTTTTGATCTCAGATACACACTATATCTGTTGGATGAACTGGCACTGTGACACTGCTTGTCTGATTAGTTCCTTTGTTGCATTGATGCTTTGACCTTTTTCAAATCTATAATACATCTTATGAAATTTTTGCATACTTTTTCTCTGCTTCTCTTGAATCTATATCAACTATCATAATTAATGACAATGACACATCTAATATTTATATGTGCATACAAAATATTTAACTAGGTTAGCCCTTTAACTAATTATATACAACACTTCCAATTGAATTGGCTCAAGCGTGTTTACAAAAAAACATAATTATATGTCTACAACCTAATTACAATAGATGCATAGCCTTTACAACATAATAATATAACCACTAACCAAAATACCAACAGTCGACTGCTTACTCTGATCTTCTCTGGCATTCACTGTCTGTATCTTCCTCATACTGAATCTTCTCATCATATGCTCTTAGATGTAGCATGAATATGGTCTGATCAGCTTAAATTCTAGGGCGCATACCATAATTTTGTCATATGCACGTGCGCTGACACTCTAACCTTTAGGTACTCTGTATATTGTCCAGTTTTCAACACTTAGCCAATTTCTAATCTTCTTATCATAAGTGCTGACTCCAAAACATCATATGACTTTGTTGCCATAATGAAAACACTATATTAAATCATAAACACCAGTATAGTCAACTTGCCAACAATCTCCCCCTTTGTCATTGATGGCAAAAAAGGAATATGGAAAAGTTACTAACTGTCCCTTAATACAAAAAATACTTAATCATATTCTATCTTATATCTTCTTACTATATAGCTATAGCTCCATATTCTATACATACTCCCCCTTTGACATTAATGACAAAGATGTTACAAAACTGAATCTGTACAAGCACTTACACTGAAAGTACATCCAGGTATGCAATCTATAAATTCTAGATCTCTTGTTTCCAAAATGCAATCAATGCATTGACTATTTGGAGATGGGTGCATAAGGCATATTGTAGTTTCTCCATCTTCTCCAAATTTGAACTAGGACCTTGATCATATGTCACCATGGTGGTATCGATCTCCTTGGTATTTTGATTTAACACATCTAGGGAGGGTGCAAGAGCATTTCTAAGCTGAGTCTACCTAGCCCTTATCATTGACATCTCCTTTTCTGCCTTCTCAATTTTGTCAATCTGTCCCTGATATACATTGTTACACATGTTTATATTAGTAGAGGGATCTATTGGTACTCTCAAATTTGGCACAAATTTGGAGTGACCAATTGGAAATTTTCTATAAGGCAAAATGGGTACTCCTAGAAAAATTTGTGAGAAGGCCTAATTGAAAGTGTTTGTAAAAGATATCCTGATGATTTTCATGAGGTACGGCTAGGGAAATAGGTTCAAAACCTTTCATTTGACATATACAGTAGGTTCCAACTCCTAAATTTCAAATCTGACATATTTAGAGAGTAGCCATTTTGAGGTGTTCACTTAAAACTGTATTTTTGCCTAAGTGTCAAATTATTGTACCAAGCCCTGTTTGCCTTTGAGTATCTTGTATCTTGTTAGGTTTCATGGCTCACCACTTTGGGAGTGTTTAACATGTATATCAAAGAGCTTATGTTTCAAAGCTCAAGCCATTTCAAGTCTGTTTGATAAGTTTTTGGATCCCCCAAAGTTGGCTTTCTAGATTTGTCTTATTTCTTTGTTCTGCCCAGTTTTTTGAGTGGCCTTGTTTGACCAATTATAATTTTTGACCATTTGACCCAATTGAGAAATTTCCTTTTTCCCTGTATTCTAGTGGTCAAATACTCCTTGTATTTTAGTTTTCAGGCCATGATGAATCTGTTTACCCAACTTGCCAATCTGATTTCATTTGCAGTTTCTAACATTTTGATGGACAGTTGCATACTTTAGTCGGAGGCCCTATTCGGATGTTTGGGTAAAAGTACAAAGCTATGTCACACTTTTATAAAGGAAAAGGTCAACAACACAAATTTTTTAACTTTAACGACATAAAAATGGCATTTATGTTTAAAATTTGGAGATGATGTAAACTAACGAAATGTGTAAAAGTGGATGAAGTTTATGCCTATAATTGTTTTAATTTTTTTTGAACAAGAATTCACATAGTTTTTAAATTTTTTAAGTCCATTTTTTACTTACTGAAAAATGCTGAAAAATGAGGGTCTTGTTCGCAACAAAAAAGTATATGCAAATAATCATTTTTTCCTTTGATTTCAAAATATGTCATAGATAAAATGTATTGCTAGTGCAAAAAAGAAGAAAAATTAATTTTCAATGTGTATTTTCTCTAATATAACTACTCAAAGTTGAACATACCTGAAATCGACAGTTTTCATCTCGCACCAAATTTCCCCTATCAAATCTACACCATTCAGAAAATAAATTACACACTCTTGAAGATAGCTCTCTCCTCTAGTGTTAAATATAAATTTTCAATTTTTTTGATAAGCTTGACTATTTTTTTCTATTTTTGAAGCATCTTGTTCTCGAATGTTAAAATACCTACTTGCAGTATTTTGAAATTATAATATATTAAATCTAATTAAAATATTATAAAAATTATATGATGATAATCTTGATTCTGTGCTCTAAAAAAGGGTATTTTTATATTTGTAAAAAAATATCATTAAAAAGAGTAAGAGTTATTGAAACATCGCTTTTCTGAAATAATTTTATTTCTTTAGTAATTGTTATAAAACATGCATTTAATAGATATTTCCAATTGGAAAAGGTGAAGAACTTATCTAACTTGGCTAGAATGAATCTAGCTAGACCATATGTTTGACAAAAAATAATATTAGTTAGAAATACTCAAATTCAACTATGCTGATAAGTTGTCCTGAAACGTGACACAGCTTTGTGCTTTTACCCATTTGTATCTTTTTCCCAAAAATTGATCATAATGTGCCAGTTGTGGCATCATGGTGTAGGCATAAGAATGAGCCATCTTGCTAATTTTTAGGCCCCCATGTGTCCGTCTAGTCACTTTTCCAGAGCCATTTCATTTGCAGATTATTAAAGATTCACTAAATATGTTGAATCCAGAATTAAATGACCTACTTTGAGGCCTTGTAATTTGTGCCCTGTCCACGATCCAACATAATTGAAAATTTTACTATATTTTAAACCTAGAAGACTACTTACCTGTGGATTTGGGGGTCCCTGCCAATCCATCTAATCACTTTCCCAGCTCGGTTCCAAATCCATTTTTTGCATATTTCACTATTTTTAATCTTCAATATTATTGACAAGCTGACTTTGGTGTTTTATTGCATTTCACCATGAGATCTTTTGGGTGAGCTAATTATAGAATCGTGTACCTTGTATGGAGGCTAATTAGTGCCCAAGTTTTTGGATCTTGAATGTTTCAATGGGTGAGTTTTTTAAGCCGCTTTCTGGAGGCCAGCTGATGTCATTTAATTAGTCTTGCAAAGATTATGAAATATATGTGAAGTCTCCAACAAGGCTCCTCACTAGAGGGGATGGCTTCTAGTCAGAGAGTATGTAGACTCATGGTCTATTTTTTATGGTGACATTAGTGTTTTTCATGAGGATTTCAAACTACATAATCTTCTGGTTAATGCCATTGTTCCCAATCAACAAGCTTATGAAGATTATTAAGGTTCTTGGGACTCCAACTTGTGTCGAGATTCAATGCATGAAATCAAGTTTATAAGTCTTGAATTTTCACATATGAGCTTATTTATGGCGCAAAGTTTTCCACAAGGATAAATTAGAGGCTGCTCTTTGTGTGAAACCATGAAGAGAAGCTACTAGTGCACAAACAAATGGGAGCTTGCTATGCACGTATGAAATAGAGGGTAGCATGTAGAGGGAAGGCTGCTCACACATTAGCAAGAAAAAAGACCCAGCACAATGTTGTTTGGAATGGGAGTCCACACAATGGATTTTTGCAAACATGGATTTGCAGAAGATAGAAAAATAGTCATATTGCGGGGGGCATAAATTTTTATTCAACAGTTGGATGGGGCTCATTTACGGATATGTTATTGAAAATCTAGTTCTCTAGATTCTCACTGGAGCCATTTTAAAAATTCATCATGGTTTGCAAGATAAAGTTGCCTGAGTGCAACACTGTAAAAACTGCCCATAAAACCTTCATGAAAATTATCCCACATTCACTGGGATTGGGGAGTTTTTAGCATTTAAGTACATGGTTGCCCAGTGTAAAGGTAAAGTGAAGTGGAAAGAGAGGCTTTGTGTTAGCCTCTTCCTTGTGGGGCTACATTGGTTTAATGCCAGCTGGCGCCACATACAAAATTTTTGAAAAGGGTCTTTAAAACCTCTAAACTATATATCCCACATTGATGCCGAAATGGGTCTTTGTGGTGAATATAAGAAAATGTACTCACATAATGAAATAAGATAAAGAGCTGGAGACTATGCTCATGTGACCCTCCATTCTGGCACCTCAATTTTCATGTCACCAAGCCTAGATAGACTATATTTTGTAGACTAGCGATGATGATAGTGAGGACAAAAATGACACATGGCAGCAAGTCGTTGAGTCTCGGGACCAAACCACTACCCAACCAAAGATCTAGAGACCTGGAGATAACCACTAGTCACTGTTGGAAATTTAGCTGAGTTGATTGCATAGATGTTGTCATTATGGAAACATATGATCCACATGAAGATCGCATAGGTCACAGAGAAAGTATGACAGAGCGCATTACAAATTTGTCTAAGTGTGAGACAGTATTTTCACCAGTGCACCCGAACATAGTTTTTGTCTATGATGTTGACTGGAGTAATTTTAGTGCTTGCACACTTGAACATAGACTCTATGATGTCTATTGGACACCCATCTCAGAGTGAAAGTCAGTATGGCATGTACGGAAGAAGTTATGACAGTTTTACCGAAGATAGTGTCAAGCTGACATGATAGAATATGGAGACAGAATTAGTAAAGAGTTAAGGGTTTATTTTGTTTATCAAAATAATGAATTAACAATATAAAGGGATGACATCCTAGATGTTTACTCTTGGATAAAGCTCTTTGTATAAATGTATTTGTAATTGTAAGAAAAGATATAGTTGACAATAGATGTAATGAAGCAATGATATGATGCGAAATATATGATGCATATGTAATAGCGATAGTGAAAGAATAGCGAAGAGATATTGATGCAAGCAGTATAAGGTTATGTACCTTAACCTATTTTTGTAATCAGTGTATATTGTACATTACTTTTTTGGGTAGTGGGCTCATCTGGTAATCACATTTTTTACTACCAAGTCCTAACAGGGTTGAGACTTCTAACAAGGCCTATAGTCCCTTAATCAGGACTGATACACTATATGCTTGTAATAGAATCCTAACAGGGTTAACATCCTTAACAAGATACTTTTGATTAGTGGATCTTTGTGGGTACCATCCCCACCAGGGTTTTCCCTTGGCTAGGGTTTCCTCGAGAACAAATAATGTGTTTTGAGTTCTTTAGTCTTATTGCTATGCATGTTGTTTAGCTTCTTATGTTATGCATGTGTAAAGATAATCTATTATATCCATAATTGGGAAAAAGATAAAGTTTTCAGAATACTGATTCACCCCCCCTCTCAGTATTCCCTATTTCTAACAATTGGTATCAGAGCTTAGTTACTCAGAAAAGAATCATTCAAGGAAAGCCTAGCAGCTTGAGTAAGATCTCTATGGATATGGATCAACTACAGAAGAATCTTGAAGAAGCTCTTGAACAGATTGATATGCTTACTGATGAAAGAGACACTCTGAAAGGGAAATATGATGATGCAAAGAACCTCATTGAGAAACTGAAAAACAAGTTGGAAGATCTGAAATCTGAAAAGGAATTTGAAGTTCTTATTGAAGATTGTGATGACAATTTAGAAAAAGAAAATGAGATCCTTAAGCATGAACTCAAGATAGTAAATCTAAAGCTAAGCCTGAAAGATGGAAATAGCAAGAATGAAGAAAATCTAAAATCTAAGAATGAAAAGTTGAAGATTGAAAATGAAGGACTAAAATCTAAACTTGGCAAAGTAACATCTGAATTTGAGAAAGTCAATTTGCAGTATTCTGAACTTGAGAAATATAATACAATTGTGAAAGGTGAACTGACTCAATCCAAGCAACAACTTGAAAGGCTATATTCAACTAGTGAGAAGATTGATGAACAAATATCTTATCAGAAACCATTCTATGATAAGACTGGTCTTCAATTGAACACTTTTAAAGAAAATGATGAAAGCAAGGAACCAGATCTAAAAATATGTGAAAGCATAGATGAGAAGAAGTCTAATGAGATCAACAAATCTAAAGATACACCTAATGGAGAAGAATCACCGAAGCAAGAGGAATCACACAAAGGTATGCAAAGAGAATTAAAAGGTAGATGTTTTACTTGTAATACTATTGGTCATATGAAGAGAGATTGCACAGGTAAGCAATTTAAACCTCTTAATGGTTATTGTTATAATTGACATGGTTTTGGACATAGAGCTATTGAATGTAGGAAACCTAAATTTGTTGAGAATAACAATAATAGTAGAATGTTTAGGAATACTAACAATGCAGATAAAAAACCTATTGAAGATATGAATAGAAGAAATGGAGTAATATGTTATAGATGCAACAAGGTTGGACACATTGCTAGAAACTGCAGATCGTAGATTAATCCACCTGGACCAAGATATGGAAATAATGGAATTGTTTGTCAGCTATGAAACAATATTGGACATATAGCAAGGGTTTGTAGAATGAACAATGGAGTTTTTCATCCTAATCCTAACCCTAGAAATCATGCAAAAAGAAATGAAGATGCAAGTAATAGACATAAAGAATGTTGTAGTAATTCAAATGAAGTGAAGTTTGTTAAAAGCACAGATCAAGGAGACATATTCAACATTGAAGGTAATTAGAAAGGTGAAGTACCAAGTGGTAAGAATGAATCCTTACCTAACCTATCTCAAAGTACTTAATTTATGAAAATTACAGTAGATTAGGAACTTAGATAAGTGTAGAAGTAGATATATGATGAATTGAGTCTTGTGTAGTTAATGCAAGGTAGTTTATGATGTTCTAATGCTATGGTTAAGAGTGCAAAGAAAAATATTATGTTTTGCGAGATCGCAAGAAGTTTTAAGTTTTGCAGGTTAGTAGAAACATCTTTTTGGAAAGAAGTGGCAAAAGAATTGAATGCGATGTCAGATCTACATGAGATTGAATTAATAAAAGGTTATGATTGGTATTATTTGATCATCAAAGAAAATTCAAGTGTTAAGGAGATCAAAGAGCCGTTATTGGAAGCATTTTGCAATGATTTGGTGAAGGATTTGAGTGTCGAATCTATGCAAGCCCTAAAATCATGAAATCAAGGTATTTTACTTGACAGATCTTTAATCAGTGAAGGAATTAGAAGAAATCATGGATGTTTCTTTAATACATAATGTCAGAGATAAGAATAGACCTAGAATGACGAGGAACCAGTAGAACCCCTGGAAGATGATCCTAGGTTAGCTTTATCTTCTGTACCAGATGAAGTTTTGCACCTAGAGAATGTCAGAAGTTATCTTGGATGCAAACTACAGACAGTCAATGGTAGTGATTTCACAAATTAGTATTAGAAGATTTACAATCAGGATATGACACTGAAACAAGGTTTTGAATATTTGAAAAACAATGAGATCATTAAGTATGCATTACAGTATGAATTTGATAATGAAGAATGTACTAAGATTATCTTGAGAAGAATTCATAATGGAAAGTTTTGGTTAGAAGATAGAGTGATAGATATTACAGTTGATTTGATTCATGAAGTCACTAGATTATCTAAAACTGGAGCTATTCCTTTAAATGAGAAAAACATGAGGAAAATAGTCATTGATAACACAAATTCATCCTATAATGGTAGAGGAATTGTGATTAGTAAGATTCAACAAGATGATGTGAGATACTTATGCAAGATCCTAACCACTAAGTTTTGTGCAAACTCAAGAGAGGATGACATGGTAGTTGGAATGGTACATATTGCTTATTTGATGTGTGTTGACAGAGTGCAAGTTGATATGTGTGAAATTCTGAGAATTCAACTATTTGAAAACTTTGAGAAGATTAAGAAGACAAAGTATGCACAATTTAGATTTTCATCTTTGATCATTTACATGTTTTTCCATCTATTGAGGAGATTTCCTTACACCATTGCAAATGACTGGAATGATGGACTAACTACAATGGAAAGGATTAATAAAGTGTATATGAGACATGTTATTGATAAAGTGAATGAGAGTGCAATGTTGGTAATAAAGACATTTCAAAACTTGGTAACTAACAGATCAAGGATCCCACAGTCTTTTGTGGAGAAGTATAAAGATGACATATGTTTCATGGTTGATACTGACTTTACCTATATTGAAGTAGTTGAACCTAGAACAAAGTTCATAGAACCTCTTGGCTATGAGATATCTGAGGTAGAGATAGAAGATTTTTTTAGTAGGATACTTAAGTGTAAATTGGACACTCAGTGTAACAAGTTTGGAACCTTTGAGGAGAACTTCAACTCCACAAAGACCTTAATTGAAGAGAAGTAGTCTAAGAAGAGAGTTGAGATCACTATAAAGAAAATCCTAAAAGATACAGGGATGTAAGAGCATGAATTTTTAGTAGCAAAACAAACAGCAACAACAATCAGAGAGAGTGGATAGAAAGAAGTTTTAACTATTCCACCTTTATCATCAATTACAGTACAGCAGGAAAAACCACAAGTGAAGGTGAAAGTGGAAGATATTGAGAAGGATCAAGAAGAAAAGATATCCACTAAATCCACTTCCTCCACACCTAGCAAAAGAGTAAAGGAAATTGCTACTAGACCAGGAAAGAGACAGAAGACTTTAGTGCAACCAATTCTAAGAAAAATTGCAGAAATAAAAGATGATGTCACTTCTATTAAGAAGAAAGCTTGGAAACCTAAAATTGAGAAGCTTAATGAGAAAATCATTGAGGATGGAGACTTTACCAGAATGAACAAGTACTATAATCTTTATGATTATACAGACAGACTTAATTTGGAGAATGCAATTGTAAAGCACATGATTTTGGCTAATAAGAAGTTTGATTCAATTTAGGGTTAGATACCTGATGATTTGTACAATAAACTTGTAAATAGGAAGTAGAGAGCATTTGAGGAAGACAAAACTATCAGAGAAAATCTTGTGAGGAATCTTGGTGAGATAAGAGATGATGGACACCTTAAGCAGATCTTGAAGGCCTTAAGCACCCATCTGAGAACCAAAAGGAGAACCATTCTGATTATGGGAGGCAGATATGAAGAAGTTAATTCTGATACAGAGCAAGCAATTATCAAGGTTATGGCAAAAATTGTTGGAGAACCATCAGTTGTAGCAGAGCAAGTAGGTGAAGCAGAACAAGAGGACATTCCCTCTCCTCCAACCATTAACATTGAAGATGAAACCATGAATGTAGAAGGAACAAAGATCACCTTGGATATTGATGATAATGTATTCAAGAATTTGGAGAACATTGTTTACAATTCGGCTCTTGATGAACTAGATACATCTAAAGAAACAGAGCAGACCCAAATCATTTTTGAAGAACCCAAAGTAACAGAGACACAAGTACCCATTCCCACCAAAGAAGACATTAGTCTTACTCTTGAGACTGGAAAGCAAAATAAGGTTGGATCTATGATTGAGAATCTGGGAAAGGAAGTAGGTGATGATGATCAGTTGGAATTGATCACATCCTTGAATAAAATCATTGGCAAGAACAAGAAAGTGAAAAGTCTTGAAGGATGTCTGAAGGAACTAACTGAGAAGTTACAAAGCATTGTAACTACACAAATTGTAGAAGAAGACCCTTTGGGGAAAGCAAAGAAGGTAATGAGCACTTTTGACAATGAATTCACAAACTTATCTGATATTGCAAAAGTGAGGGCACAAGCATCCTATGAGGCTAGAATGCTTTTGAACATCAGCCAGAATATCAAGAATGATACCAACAATCTTGATATTTGTATCAAGGACTTGAGGAAGAATTTGGAAACAAGAAAATCTTTGTACATACAATGTACAAAATTAGAATGAATCTAACCTTCTTTCTAGCCCCAATGTGAAGGTATGTGATGTTGAAAAGAAAGTTCGGAAGCTATATGATGAAATTAGAGTTTTTCAAGATGAGAGAGATAGGAAAATGAAAAGACTCACTCTTTTGAGAGAACATACTTCTATGAAGTTAAGCATTATTGAAGAGTAGTTGGAAGAATGTCTTTCAGCTAAGACATCTTTTCAGAAGTTTAACTTTGAGAATCTCCAAGCATGTCAAATAGCATCTTATGGACTGAGCGCACTACTCAATGTGGCTGATTCCATTAAAAAATCATGGGAGAAGGAGATAGAAGCTATGAAGATTGATTTTGTAGATTGTGTTGCAAGCCTACTGGCTTTACAATAATGAATTAAGGTATAATCTTTTTGAGATACAATTTTGTAACCCTCCTTACCTTTATTTTTTCAATGTTGTCAAAGGGGGAGAGATATATAGCAGAAAATTGATATTATATGAAAAGGATTGATAATATTAGGTGGAGTATTGTATTAGAGATAATATTTTTGAGGAGTTATAATGATAGTATATATATTTTATACTATGGCCACAATTTTGAGATTTTGAAGTTGCACACTTAGCCAATTTTCTCATATGTTGCCACCAATGACAAAGGGGAAGATTGTTGGCAATTTGGCTGAGTTGATTACATAGATGTTGTCATTATGGAAACATATGATCCACATGAAGATTGCATAGGTTAGAGAGCAAGTATGACAGAGCACATTGCAAATTTGTCTAAGTGAGACAGTATTTTCACCAGTGCACTTAGACATAATTTTTGTTTGCGATGTTGACTGGAGTAAGTTTAGTGCTTGCACACTTGAACATAGACTCTATGATGTCTATTGGACACCCATCTTAGAGCGTAAGTTAGTATGGCATGTACAGAAGAAGTTATGATAGTTTTACCAAAGACAGTGTCAAGCCGACAGGATAGAATATGGAGATAGAATTAGTAAAGAGTTAAGGGATTATTTTGTTTATCAAAATAATGACTTAACAATATAAAGGGATGACATCCTAGATGTTTACTCTTGGATAAAGATATTTGTATAAATGTAATTGTAATTGTAAGAAAAGATATAGTTGACAATAGATGTAATGAAGCAGTGATATGATGCGAAATATATGATGCATATGTAATAGCGATAGTGAAAGAGCAACGAAGAGATATTGATGCAAGCAGTATAAGGTTATGTACCTTAACCTATTTTTGTAATTAGTGTATATTGTACATTACTTGTTTGGGCAGTGGGCTCATCTGGTAATCACAGTTTTTACTACCAAGTCCTAACAAGGTTGAGGCTTCTAACAAGGCCTATAGTCCCTTAATCAGGACTGATACACTATATGCTTGTAATAGACTCCTAACAGGGTCAACATCCTTAATAGGATACTTTTGATTAGTGGATCTTTGTGGGTACCATCCCCACCAGGTTTTTCCCTTGGCTAGGGTTTCCTCAAGAACAAATAATGTGTTATGAGTTCTTTAGTCTTATTGCTATGCATGTTGTTTAGCTTCTTATGTTATGCATGTGTAAAGATAATCTATTATATCCATAATTGGGCAAAAGAAAAAGTTTGTAGAATACTGATTCACCCCCCCCCCCTCTTAGTATTCCCTATTTCTAATAGTCATGAGGTTGGGAGATTTTAGCAGTTAAAGGCCGATCGTTCAAAGATCTAGAGACTACACAGTCGCCCAGTCTCATGAGGTCTAGCAGTTAGCATGAAACATTTGGAGACCTGGAGATAACCGCCAGTCGCCAGATCTCCCAATGCTGATAGTTAGAGGTGAAGGATTCAGAGATCATGAGACTGCCTAGTTGCTAGGTCACCAAAAGAGATATTCAGAGATCTAGAGACTTGGAGATTCAAAGACTACATCCTAATCGCTAGAGGATCTAGAGACTTGGAGACTAAGGCTTGTTGCAAGGTCTCCCAATGTAACCACAGTTAAGAAAATCATTCAGAGATTAAGAGACTAAGGAGATTCTTCAAGTCTCTAAAAGAAACCATGGTTAAGAGATGGCTTCAGAGATTATGAGAATAAATGTAGTCTCCAAATCTCCAGATGAGTAGGGTTTAAGCTGAGTTTGTCCGAGCATTCAATCAGAGTGTGACACTTGGTGAAATCTGGTGAAGTCTGAGAGAAAAGCCAGAAATAAAAGATTTAAAAATCATAAAGTTCAACATTAGGAATAAATTTGAAATTTCTCATGCTAGGAGCTTGCTTAGAGTTTTAATTGTTGCAGATTCATTTTTTGCCCAAACATAGCAGTATAATATATTTTCGGAAATGGCAGAAGACGACGGATGTAATGGCGGTGGATAAAATTAGATTAGATCAAGTTGACAAGAGCAGTAAAGGACTTCTCATCCATGATCATATTCTGGGAGATATTTTAATGCAGATCCAACAAAGGGGAATTTCTTGTCTTTTGTAGAGGATTAAAGGATAAAATTAAATTTGAAGGAGAAGATCAGAGAATAAAGGACAAAATGAATCAGATTTCTAGTAGATGATCAGATATTAGCAGGGAAAGATGAAATCATATTTTGGAGGTGCTTGAGAAGATCAGATATTTAGAGGAGAGAGAGGACAAATGAGATTAGAGTGCAGAAATGAGATTAGAGTGCAGAATGGACAACTATTGATCAAGCGGAGTTTTTAGGGCTTCTCCTTCTGCTATTTATTATCTTCTTTTCTCTATTTTAGAGGTTCCTGTTCTGGTTCTCTACTAGGTTTTGGGGGGTTTCAGACTATGTCTGCCTCTTTTCTTGAAGTTCAGAACATGATTCCATGTGAACTGTTGTAATATTTTCCTTTCTTTGCATGCTTAGTGTTCAAATTTCCTCTTATTCTCAGAGAAGAACATCATTGTAAAAGGTAATTTTTTGCTTGTTTATGAATGAATTGCAGCACTTGTTGTTCTAATATCAAGTTGTCTCCATTTATGTCTTTGAATCATATAGAATGAGGCATTAAGGATGTTTTATTCTTTTTTGTTGTTAGTCATTTAAGGAATGATCAGCAATAGAGTTGTTCAAGGGATAACTATGGTTTAAGATTTGTATTCAAATGTGTATGAGATTGAATATCAAGGGTATGTTAATCTTATCTTACCAATGGATGCTAGTTATGTATTGTCTATTCTAAGGTCTCTTCCAAGGGGAGGGTTAAATTCTTTGAGTAGGGAGTTGCATGTTTGAAATACACAGGTGGATTCATAAGAAGAACTTGATTGGTGAGGTCTGTTTTATGTAAGGCATGAAAACATTTCAAACTGTGTTGATGTTCCTTTGTTCATAATCTATTTGCAATGTCATGTTTGACTCTGATGCCCAATGAATCAGGCACTGGTCTATGCAAGGTTTGGGATGTTATTAAAATCCTTTTCATCAAAACAACATTGAAAAACCATTTCCATTTCATGTTATTAGGAGTTAGGATTGCTCTAGTTTTCAGATTTACTTTATGTAAGCAGGATATTGTATAAGATTTTAGGAAATATTGACGTAGTTGTTACCCAAAGAGTCTGAAAACTACTCCACAAATTATATCTTCAAGTTTGTATTTGTTCCAATGGATTCATGAGTGTGTAGATAAGGCAATACCCACTTGAGTGATGTGGAGCTCAAAGATGAAGGGGGATCTTATCCAATCCTCAGTAATTAGGCATTTATTTTGTCTGAATCAATATTAGGAGGCATAGTGTTCAAGTAGTTTTTCAAGCATTGTGATTCATACAAGAAAAATCCCTAATAGGATCTTCTACTGACTGCCTCACCTTTTCAATCATGGCCTCTACTTCTTGAACCTTCTTGTATTGATCGGTTGTCAACTTATCTTGATTCATACAGTCAATAATAATTTTCCTTTCTTTTGTAGCAAACTCTTTCAAAGTTGCTTGTCCAACTTTGACTGAACTAAGGTCTAGTGAGAAGTTACTAACCAACTCATTTAGTCTTTTCTTCATATATTTCTCCTCTACAACTAATGATGTTGATTTTTCCAAGTTAGAAAAATTACTGTTGAACTATGAAAGAATTGCGCTTACATCATCAACAAAGTGTAGCTTGGACACTTTCTTATGTGTTGGTAACAAGTTGTTCAGGATATTTACTGATTCTACAAGGAGGGGATTCCTCATTACCTATTTCTCCTTGGCCTTCTCCATAACTAAGACACTAAACTTGATCAGGTCTTCTTCTCCCCATGAATCCAAACTAGTTGTGTTACAAGTCAAACTTGACAACAATGTTGTTGAGGGTAGTGGAATGATGGTAGTTCTATCCACTACTTTCTTTACTTTTATTAACATTTCAACTGATGGTTCATCTATTGGTTCATTTTATTTTTCCTCTTCTTCTCCTTTTTCTATTTGTGTTTCTTTTCCTTCTTCTTTTTCTATCTCTTTTTCTTTTTCTACCACAGGTGAGTTACCACAACATAGTGTTTCAGTCTCTTGTGTGCTTACAAAGGCTTCTTTGAACTTTTCTAAGTCCTTATCTGTGGCCTCTATTACAATCTCAACATTGTCAATAATGATGATGCTATCCTTTAGTGACTCTATCATGGGCGTAGATTTATCTGCCTCTGTAGGAGCTACAACTGCAAGCGTTGAGTCTTGAGGACCTGTCACTAGTGCACTAGTGGGATCTACCATCTTAACTTCCTTGGAGGGCACTTGAGCTATGGGCATAGTGGGTGGGTACATGTACCTTTTCACAAAAACCTTTTCAAATGCTTTCTTTGTTTCCTCAGCCACCAGTTCATAGATCTTGTCCATTATATGTAAAGTCCTTGACTTGGTTCTAAGATGTGGCTTCTCCAGATCTAACAATAAAGTCTTCTCTTCTAGGGAGCATATTGGGAGGGTTTCATCTAAGGTTTTTCCCCTTATCCTTAGATCCTCTTTAGGAATTCTAGGATGTTCCACACATTATCTAGAATCATAGTCTTTAGTTATAGGACTATCTTTTTGAACTTCAGCATATGTTTGCCAATCATTCCATGAATTTTTTATTTTTCAATTTCACTATACTTCTCATAGAACTTCTCTACTTGATCTATCCTTCCTTCATCAATAATCCTTGAACTCAACACACTAAGACTGGGTTTGAAACTTACTTCTGGAGGTGCTTGTTTGTTTTTCTTGTTTCTTTTTACTCACAAGGATGGATGACTGGTGCTAATCTCTTTCTTCCTCTTAGGCATTGCCTTATACTCAGGAGGAGCATTAAGGTCAATGGTTTCTATGGGTGTAGGAGGGGTATCATCTATTTTATCCTTTGGATCATCAGACTTCTCCACTTTTACCTTCTTCAATTTTGGGTCATTAGTCTTTGCCTCTATTGTAGATGCACTCTTTATTTCCAAAGTGATCTTCACTTGCCTTGCTTTGTCTAAGTCTTCCTAAGATACTCCATGAATTTTCAAAATCTCTGAAGTAACTTTGGCAACTTTTGTTTTTGTTGATGTGCTATTCAATAAAGTATCTACTTCTCTTGTTTTCTCTCCATAAGTCCCCCATCTAGGTTCATTGGGGTCCTTAGGTGCTGACAACAAAGCTTGAGCATAAGCCTCTAGAATAGGCTCTTCAACTTCATAAACCATTGGATGAATCCACTTTGTTCTTAGTTCAACAGCCTCCATGCATGTTGTATTAGTCTCAACCATGAAACAAATACTAGCCTTGTATTTTTCAACTATCTTTTTAGGTATGCTATATCTCATCTGCATTTTCACTCTGAATGTTTTCAACTCCAATTCCATGTAGTCCTTAAGGGTAATTTATGTGGATGCCTTAAGGGATATATGTGGCATAGTGGGAATAGATTTGTCTAGATACAAATCAAACACTTTTCCAAGAATATGGAAGTACATATAGATTATTAAGGACCCAAACCTGAATATCTTAGTCTTGTCATGTTTGATGGCTCTTATGTTGTCTATTAGTTGTGCATGCGGGATTTCACACAGATTAAACTCTCCATTCTCTCTTACCAACCTTATTGTTGCTAGAATGGTGGTCGCTGACACACTGTTTACTCTGTTGGTGTGCTAGAACCTATATCCTAGTATCATGGACATCAATTTGATGTATTTCTTCTCTATAGGCTCTATTGTCATTATGTGCCTATCACTTCTTGATTTGCAAGCCTATTCTACAAGTTTCCTGACATCCTTTCTCATTGGAAGAATGGCACCTGTCCTTGATAGTCATGTCATCTCATGAATTAAATCTCTTGTTATCCAAACTAGTACTTCACCTATCCAAAATAGGTCATCAAGGATCCTCTTGAGTAAGATCTTGATCCATTCT
Organism: Chamaecyparis obtusa; assembly: GCA_027943335.1. NCBI lineage: Eukaryota > Viridiplantae > Streptophyta > Pinopsida > Cupressales > Cupressaceae > Chamaecyparis > Chamaecyparis obtusa. The sequence continues at coordinate 937,310 of BSBK01007872.1, forward strand.
GACTCATAGAACTCATATGTCATAGCATATTCCACTATAGGATGATTATCCAACTGCGCATACTCATCCATGAAGGTTTTATCAGGTTTCATCATTGTTTCCATGTGCAATATTATTCTATCCAAACCTACTGGTTCCTTTTTGCAATATATGTATGCCATAATGTCTTCCACATGCATAACACCCATGGGACTACAAGAGAATGCACCTTCTAGGTTGTCTAGTGTGGACTTGAATGGATGCCTCTTAAGTACGTATCTCTTCTTCTCCACCACATCAAATACAATTGGAGTAGCCATTACTTACTTGTATATCACTTTCCAAATGATCTCAAGGACTTCTGAATCAACAAAACAAATTAGGGCTTCCCTAACTGATCAAATGCACTGCAAATTACTGGTGAATCAATCAGCAATCCTTCACAATCAAATGCCAGGGCTCTTCTTTTCTCCAATCCCTCTAAATTTGAATGCAATGAGAGATCTAAAATATTTTGTGTAATTTAAAGTAAAAATTCTACCATTAATGCTTGCCACGTAAACCAAGCTGTTAGTGATACTTTCCAATTTTCATTCTGTAATCAATCAGCTAGTGCACTCTTGCACATAGGTTATGCTAGTCTCCAAAAGGTTAAGTCCAAAGGTGCATACTCTGATGGTGAGTATACCGGTCACGTAGGGGTTTAGAGCTAAATTAGCTCCCCCTATGACCCTAAAGGCCATTCAACCAGATGTAGAGGGTACATCCATTGTGGATACATCCAATAAATGCTCATCAACCTTATCCTTCTTTACCTCTGACCAAATCATGCTCGCATCTTCTGAAGCTTTCACAAACTTGGCTTCTCCTTTGGTATCTAGTCATGATTCTTCTAGCTTTTTAGGGCTTTCTTGACTTTGTGTCCTTGATCTATAGAACTTTGAGATGTGTCCATCTTTGTTACATGAGTGATAAATAACTAGAGGCCTTATATTCCTCGGTGCATTGACATGGGTTACCATTTTACACTGTCTAGCTGAGTGACCATTATAGTTACATATCTGACATGTAACATTCTGAGAGCTTCTTACATTTGGCTGATTCTGATTTCTCTGATTATGTTGGTCTTGTTCTTCTAACTTATTTTACAATTCATAGCTCCATGACCAAATTTATTGCATGAATAACATTAACCATTGAAAGGTCTTACCTCTGTACAGTTCCTTGCTATATGTCCATGCTTGTTACATGCATAAAAAATTTGATCTACTGGCTTGTGCTCATCCTTGGATGGTTTAACATGATCTTTAGTCTGACTTCTAGTCTCCTTAGCATCTAAGGTACCTTCTTGTGCTTTCATTCCTGCTCGCATATTGTCAATATGATTTTGTGCTTCATTGAATCCAATGCCGCTAGTGATGTAGTCAAGTATGGAGAATCCAATGAAGGACTATCCAAACTTGTAGCCAACCCTAGCACAGTGGAATTACACAACAACAACAACAAATCTGAAAAGAACAACAATCTTTATTCATGAATTCACCAATTACATACAATGTGTCAGGTTGTAAGGCCTTCCCTATTACGGCCAAATACAAGCAAGTAATAGTCTACAAGATCTCATAAGATCCAAATCTTTTCCACAACATCAACACTTAGCTAGCCTAGATCTACAACAAGACAGGATACTGGTAGGACCCCAAGAAAGATATAAACTTGTACTCACAACTTCCAAGAAATCTTCCTGTTCCTAAGCTCGCAAGCTACTAACTCTCCTATCAACTCTCAACTACCTAAAAAACTACCCAAGCATCAAATTAAATACTAAATCCCAACCACAAGTCGGCTCTATAGGGATATACAAATATTAAATGCCAAAACATCAATCTACTCTCAAATAGCCTTACAATAAATAAAATCATCCATGTTGGCCTTCAAACGGTCATCAGATCCACATAAAAGAATGAAACATGCCAGATCTAGGTCCCCACACATCCAACAGTCAATCCATAACTCGAGGAACGCAACCTAAATTAAATTCACCAGTCGGCCAAGCCGATTTATCTAAACAAACAAGTTAGTAAGCAAGAACACTAAGAAACAAAGGAAATAACTGAGTGCCAATCAACCAACCATGCCAAGCATGACTGAGAAACATAGTTATTACCGAGCGCCAGTGAACTAACACATTCAATTACCGACCATTCTTCAAAGATTGAGCACCCTAGTAACCACTGAAACTGAGCAACCAGTCTCCCAAACCAAGCAGAAACTCCACTAGGCCAAGATCAAAACTATCAATCTATCTTCAATTTTTCTCTGACCTCTAGAGTATTTTCTATCTCTAGCTTGAAACCCTAGGTCTTATTTTAAATTTCTAGCCATTGGAAGGTTAAGCCCTAATTTGTCTTGGCTTTGTTCTATTTCTTCATTACCTTTTCGAGCCACTTAAGAGCCTTTTAAAGCATGTGCGCATTTCATTCTTGGTTAGTCACTCAATCTCCCAATAATGACAGCATATTCCCTTTTATTTGGCAATTCACCGATTCCTTTAGTCGTGCAATCTCTCAATGTTTAGAGAATATTCCATATCCTGTTGAAACTTAGTGGTCAAGTTGTTACATTTATCATTCAACGACTTCGCAATTGTGTGGTCGCTAGATCTCTAGGTTCCTGGCGGTTACATCTTTCTATTTAGAGATTAGGAAATTGCTTTAGTTGCACAATCTCTTGTTCTTGGTAGTTAAGGGCTAGACCTTCAGTGATTTCATGACGCGGTTTGTCTTCAAGTCACTGAATCAAACGGTTAAGGAAAAAATGTTCTCGTGACTTGATATGAACTATAGGATGGAGGAAGAAAGAGGATCGAGGACAATCGCATAATCTCAGGAAGAAATTTGAAAAGTCAAAAGGTTGCAGTGATTAAGAGACTTCCTTTGGTCACTAGATGTCCAGGTCACGTGATCTCCAAGTCGAGTAGTCACTGAATGAAGTCTAGGGGTTAAATGATGGTTAGCATTTCCTTCAGTCATGAGGTCTCTTGATCTAACTACAGTTAACAAATCTATTGTGCAACTTTGAGTTTCATTACTCACGTAATCACCAAATAAAGTCCAAGGTTCAAGATGAGTTAGACTTCGAAGGGACAGTTGGCAGTTGTTAGTGTGACCAAGCAGGTGCATGAAAATGAATTGATGACAGGTGGCACTAGGCAGGCCCATATGTGGGGCTTAGTCTCCAGGTCTCATAATCAGGAAGGAATATTCTAAAAGATCAAGCAATCATGAGACTTGCTTCAGTCGCTGAGTCTCCAAATGAAATAGAATATTCTCTCTGGGTCATGAGACTTAGCTACCGTCGTTCGATTAAAGTGACATCAACGCTAGTCACGTGATCTCCAGATTATATCATGGTTAAGAAAAGGGTTATGAGATCATGAGATTATGTAGTTACTGAATCTCCAAATGGTAACTCAGGGTTAAAAGTGTTATTTGGCAATCTCGCGACTAAGGGAAAAATGTAAACCAAGATTCCTATAGAGTTAAGCTGAGAAACCTAGGAAAAGGAAAGAGATCTGACAATGATGATATAAAGTAGACCCAAGTTTGAACACTGACCATCAATTTTCTGTCTCACGCCATGATATAGCTATTTCCTCCAGATTTGAATATTTTAAGGGTTCTCAGCAACAAAAGGACTGGAATTGAATACTTGAGCAACTGGACCTGGTAGTTTTGATTTTGTCAACTGTCACGGTGAGGTCTAGAGGGTTTGATGATTGACTACAGAGGGACTGTACCATGAAGGAATGGGTAAGAGTTTCTCGAGGCATGTTGCAGGTGAGGTGATCAGATTGATAAACATGGTGAATTCATGATCTTTGGTACATTGCCCTAAATTTTCTCATAAATGAAGATCACTCTTGGATCTGATCACTTGGTTTTCCTCCAATGTAATGAATTTTGATTGAATTTGGTTGGTTTGGTGGGTGGAAACCCTAACCCTTACCCTAATCATCTGTAGCTTGTTGCATCCTAATTTTTGGGATCCCAAGATGATTAGTGGTATATGTAGTTGTAGTTTTGGTTTTCGTAGGGGTTCCAAGTCTTTTGGACCCAAGGTTGTTGATGGTGTTATATTGATAGTCAATGTAAAATATTGAACAAGGAGAGCTTGGATTTAGGGTTTGTTTCATAGCATTTTGTTGTCTTGCAATATATTGATTCTGATAATTTTAATGAGAATACACTTGGATTCCAATCTCATATTTGTGTATGTCTTCCTATTTTGATCCTGGGTTCATATATATTAATGTCACAAAGTGAGCTAGTGTATGGTATACAAAGTATATTGTGGGATTATCTTTGAGTTCTTGACAAAGTTAGGATTAAAGTCTTTAAGGTAGTTTTAGTGAATTCATGGTTAAATAGGAATTTGATGTCCAAGTATGTGAGGGAGAGGGATAATAGGCAAAGCACTTATCTTGAATTTAAGGGTATTTGAGTTTGGGTTTTTAGTTGATATGTGTTGTTGGTGACTCCATGCCCTAGGTTAAGGCACTGATCTATTCTCTGGAAGTAGTACATCATCATCAATCACAAAAATTAAATGATGAAATCTTTAAATCAGTTAGTAAAGGATATAGTTGTATAATATTTAGTGATTCCTTTAAAGAAGTGAATCAAGGGTACACCCACCTGAGCATCTAGGCTCAAAGTGTAGGAGGATCCTTTTTTATCCTTGTTAATTGGCCCTTTTCCTTGTAGACTTTGGAGTGGTGATAGAGTCAGCGACATTAAGTTGTCAATCATAGTGTAAACCTACAAGTAGAAAGAGAAGGAGAACCAACACCTAGTATGCCTTATCACATGTTAAGACCCCTAGGAAGTCCCCAAGACCCCAATGGACACATTGGAATGCTCAAATGTTTCTTAATGGATCCTACGACCCCTTAGGACACACTTGAGCATTCAAATGTATCAAAATGGGTCATGGGGACTTCCTAGGGGTCCTAGTACTCATTATCACATGTTAGGAGCCCTAGGAAGTCCCCATGACCCCTATGGACACATTGGAATGTTCAAGTATGTCTTAAGGGGTCTTACAACCCATTCGGACACACTTGTGCATTCAAATGTGTCAAAAGGGATCATGAGGACTTCCTAGGGGTCCTAGTATGCCTTATCATGCGTTAGGACCCTTAGGAAGTCCCGATGACCACTATGGACACATTGGAATGATCAAGTATGTCTTAAGGGGTCATACAACTCCTTCAGACACACTTGAGCAATCAAATGTGTGAAAAAGGGTCATGGGGACTTCCTAGGGGTCCTAGTATGCCCTATCATGCGTTAGGACCCCTAGGAAGTCCGTATGACCCCTATGGACACATTGGAACCCTCAAGTGTGTCTTAAGGGGTCCCACGACCCCTTCAAACACACTTGAGCATTCCAATGTGTCAAAAGGGGTCCTGAGGACTTCCTAAGGGTCCTAGTATGCCTTATCATGCGTTAGGACCCCTTGAATACCCCATGACCTGTTTGGACACATTGGAAACCTCAAGTGTGTCCTAAGGGGTCCTAAGAACCCTTAAGACACAATTGAGGGTTCCAATGTGTCCATAGGAGTCATGGGGACTTTCTAGGGGTCCTAACACATGATACAGTGTATTAGGACCCCTAGGAAGTCCCCATCACCCCTTTTCACACATTCAAATTCACAAGTGTGTTTGAAGGGGTTGTAGGACCTGTTAAGACACACTTGAGCATTTTGATGTGTCCATAGGGGTCATGGGAACTTCCTAAGGGTCCTAGTCTACCTTATCACGTGTTAGGACACCTAGGAAGTCCCCATGACCCCTATGGACACATTGGAATGGTCAAGTGTGTCTTAAAGGGTCCTACGACCCCTTCGAACACACTTGAGTATTCAAATGTGTGAAAAGGGTTCATGAGGACTTCCTAGGGGTCCTAGTATGCCTTATCATGCATTAGGACCCCTAAGAAGTTTTTATGACTAATATGGCCATATTGGAATGCTCAAGTGTGTCTTAAGGGGTCCTATGACCTCTTCGGACACACTTGAGCATTTGATTTTGTCAAAAGGGGTCATGGGGACTTTGTAGGGGTCCTAGTATGCCTTATCACATGTAAATATCCCTAGGAAGTCCCCATGAACCCTATGGACACATTGGAATGTTCAAGTGTGTCTTAAAGGGTCCTACAACCCCTACGGACACACTTGAGCACTCAAATGTGTCAAAAGGGGCCGTGGGGACTTCTAAGGATCCCAGTATACCTTATCATGCATTAGGACCCCTCAAAAGTCCCCATGACCCCTATGGACATATTGGAATTCTCTAGTGTGTCTTAAGGGGTTGTATGACCCCTTCGGACACACTTGAGTGTTTGAATGTGTGGAAAGGGTTCATGGGGACTTCCAAGGGGTCCTAGTATGCTTTATCACATGTTAGGACCCCTAGGAAGTCCCCATGACCATTATGGACACATTGGAACCCTCAAGTGTTTTTTAAGGGGTCCTTTAACACCTTCTGACACACTTGATCATTCAAATGTCTCAAAAGGGGTCATGAATACTTCTTAGGGGTCCTAGTATGCCTTATCACGCATTAGGATCCCTAGGAAGTACCCATGACTCCTATGGACACATTGGAACCCTTAAGTGTGTCCTAAGGGGTCCTACAACCCCTTCAGACAAACTTGAGCATTCAAATGTGTCAAAAGGGGTCATGGGGACTTCCTAGGGCTCCTAATATGCATTATCACGCATTAAGACCCCTAGGAAGTCCCCATGACCCCTATGGACACATTGGAATGCTCAAGTGTGTCTTAAGGGGTCTTACAACCCCTTTGAACATACTTGAGTATTCTAATGTGTTAAAAGGGGTGATGGGGACTTCCTAGGCATCCTAGTATGCCTTATCATGAATTAGGACCCCTAGCTAGTCCCCATGACCCCTATGGACACATTGGAACTCTCAAGCGTGTCTTAAGAGATCCTAAAACCCCTTTAGACACACTTGAGCATTCAAATGTGTCAAAGGGGGTCATGAGGACTTCGTAGGGATGCTAGTATGCCTTATCACATGTTAGGACCCCTAGGAAGTCCCCATGACCCCTATGGACACATTGGAACCCTCAAGTGTTTCCTAAGGGGTCCTATGACCACTTTGAACACACTTGAGCATTTTAATGTGTCAAAAGGGGTCATGGGAACTTTCAAGGAGTCCTATAATGCCTTATCATGTGTTCGGACCCCTAGGAAGTCCCCATGACCCCTATGGACACATTGGAACCCTCAAGTGTGTCTTAAGAGGTTGTACGACCCCTTCGGACACACTTGAGTGTTCAAATATGTGAAAATAGGTCATGGGGACTTCCTAGGGGTCCTAGTATGCCTTATCACATGTTAGGACTCCTAGGAAGTCCCCATGACCCCTATGGAAACATTGAAACCCTCAAGTGTGTCTTAAAGGGTCCTACGACCCCTTCAGACACACCTGTGCATTCAAATGTTTCAAAATGGGTCATGGAGAGTTCCTAGGGGTCCTAGTATGCCTTATCATGTGTTAGGACCCCTAAAAAGTCCCCATGACCCCTATGGACACATTGGAATGCTCAAGTGTGTCTTAAGGGGTCCTACGACCCCTTCAGACACACTTGAGCATTTGAAAGTGTGAAAAGGGGTCATGGAGATTTCTTAGGGGTCCTAGTACACCTTGTCACACATTAGGAACCCTAGGAAGTCCCCATGACCCCTATGGACACATTGAAATGCTCAAGTGTGTCTTAAGGGGTCCTATGACCCATTCAGATACACTTGAGCTTTAAAATGTGTCAAAAGGGGTCATGGGGACTTCCTAGGGGTCCTAATATGCCTTATCTTACATTAGGACCACTAGGAAGTTCCCATGACCCTGATGAACACATTGGAATGTTCAAGTGTGTCTTAAGGGGTCGTACGACCCCTTCAAACACACTTGAGCATTAAAATGTGTCAAAAGAGGTCATGGGGACTTCCTATGGGTCCTAGTAAAGCTTATCATGCATGAGGACCCCTAGGAAGTCACCATGACCAATATAGACACATTGGAATGCTCAAGTGTGTCTTAAGGGGTCCTACGACTCCTTTCAAATACACTCAGGCATTTGAATGTTTGAAAAGGGGCCATGGGGACTTCCTAGGGGTCCTAGTATGCCTTATCATGTGTTAGGACCCCTACAAACTCACCATAACCCCTATAGACACATTGGAACCCTCAAATTTTTCTCAAGGGGTCCTACGACCCCTTCAGACTTACTTGAGTATTCAAATGTGTCAAAAGGGGTCATGAGGAGTTCCTAGGGGTCCTAGTATGCCTTATCATGCGTTAGGACCCCTAGGAAGTCCCCATTACCCCTATGGACACATTGGAACCCTCAAGTGTGTCTTAAAGGGTCCTATGATCCCTTAGGACACACTTAAGCATTCAAATGTATCAAAAGGGGTCATGAGGAATTCCTAGGGGTCCTAGTAGGCTTTATCATGCTTTAGGAATCCTAGGAAGTCCCTATGACCCGTATGGACACATTGGAACCCTTAAGTGGTTCTTAAGGGGCTACAACCCCTTAAGACACACTTGAGGGTTCCAATGTGTCCATACATGTCATGGGGACTTCCTAGGCATCCTAACGCGTGATAAGGCATACTAGGACACCTAGGAAGTTCCATAACCTCTTTTCACACATTTGAATGCTCAAGTGTGTCTGAAGGGGTCGTAGGACACCTTAAGACACACTTGAGCATTCCAATGTGTCCATAGGGGTCTTGGGGACTTCCTAAGGGTCCTAGTATGCCTCATTACGTGTTAGGACCCCTAGGAACTCCCCATGACCCCTCTGGGCACATTTGAATGCTCAAGTATGTCTTAAGGGGTCCTACAACCCCTTCAGACACACTTGAGCATTTAAATGTGTGAAAATGAGTCATGGAGGCTTCTTAGGGGTCTTAGTATACCTTATCACATGTTACGACCCCTAGGAAGTCCCCATGACTCCTATGAACACATTGGAAGCCTAAAGTGTCTCTTAAGGGGTCCTACAACCCCTTTAGACACACTTGAGCATTAAAATGTGTCAAAAGGGGTCATGAGGACTTCCTAGGGATCATAGTATGCCTTATCACATGTTAGGACCCCTAGGAAGTCCCCATGACCCCTATGGACACATTGGAACCCTCAAGTGTGTCCTAAGGGGTCCTATGACCCCTTCAGACACACTTGAGCATTTTAATGTGTCAAAAGGGGTCATGGGGACTTCCTAAGGGTCCTGGTACACCTTATCATGTGTTAGGACCCCTAGGAAGTCCCAATGACCCATATAGACACATTGGAATTCTCAAGTGTGTCTCAAGGGGTCCTACGACCCCTTCGGACACACTTGAGCATTTGAATGTGTCAAAAGGGGCCATGGGGACTTCTTAGGGGTCCTAGTACACCTTATCACGCATTAAGACCCCTAGGAATTTCCCATGACTCTTATAGACACATTGGAACCCTAAAGTGTATCGTAAGGTGTCCTATGATTCCTTCGAACACACTTGAGCATTCAAATGTGTCAAAAAGGGTCATGAGGACTTCCTAGGGATCCTAGTATGTCTTATCACATGTTAGGATCCCTAGGAAGTCCCCATAACTCCTATGGACACATTGGAACCCTTAAGTGTGTCCGAAGGGGTCCTACAACCCCTTCAAACACACTTGAGCATTCGAATGTGTCAAAAGTGGTCATGCAGACTTCCTAGGGGTCCTAGTATGCCTTATTACATGTTAAGACCCCTAGGAAGTCCCCATGACCTCTATGGACACATTGGAACCCTCAAGTGTGTATTAAGGGGTCTTACAACCCCTTCGAACACACTTGACCATTCAAATGTGTGAAAATGGGTCATGGGGACTTCCTAGGGGTCCTAGTATGCTATATCATGCATTAGGACCCCTAGGAAGTCCCCATGACCCCTATGGATACATTGGAACCCTCGAGTGTGTCTTAAGGGGTCCTATGACCCCTTCAGACACACTTGAGTGTTCAAATGTTTGAAAAGGGGTCATGGGGACTTCCTAGGGATCGTGGGGACTTTGTAGGGGAAGTCTATTGACATCTACTTATTCAATATTGTTAGACCACTGACATTACAAGGATTCTATAGAAAAATCCTATTCTAGATAGTTTCAAGAGGACTTCAGCTGAAACTATCTGTCATCAAATCAACTGTGGAGGTAGTTTTTTGAATACATTATATATATATATATATATATATATATATATATATATATATATATATATATTAGTATATATAATATACATTATATATATATATATATTATATACCTTATTTTACTTATAAAAGTTCAATTTTTTCATTTGCTCCCGCCCTTTTTTTTGGCTCCTGGAAATAAAATCGGGTACCCGATTGTTGACTAGTCATATTTGACCAAAATATTCCCTGTCCCCATAAACCAGAGAGGCACAGGATTTTAGACTTTTTTCACGGGTTGCAGGAAAAAAAACATGATTTGGGGCTCATTTTTTGTTTTTTGTCAACTTGTGGTCTCACAATGGGAAGCAGTAGTCATTAAAAGGCTAAACGGAAGAGGAAGGTGATGAATGAAGAAATTCAAGCATATAGGGAAAAAGATAGGGAAAATCACCGAAGGAGAGAAAGTATGTTAAACATTAATAAAGGTGATCCCGTAAATGTATTTGTAAGTGAAGAGGATGTTGAATTTTAAAATAATATGGAAATTAATTTTGTGAATAACAATGTATGGAGTGAAGATGAAAATGTAGAGATGTAGAATGAAAATGTAGACTTGGTGAATGTATTGTGTGTTTTATGGTCTGCAAGTGACGTGCTTTCTGAGTTTGCATGGGAGAGTAAAAGGGTTAATTTTTTCTTTACTAAAAATGGTGTGGACTATAAGTTGGTGGTTCACTTTCATGACATTGTAACTACTAGTGACAACCCAGTTCCACCCATGGAGTCACTGGAATGCTCACCACCACGCTCAACCAAAGTGACCCCAAGGTGCACTAAGCATGATTACATAGAGATATTTCAAGGCTCGTATCTGAAACCTCATGAGAGGTATCAAAAAACCATCAGGGGCTATGAGATTGTGTTTCTAAGGTCTACAATAACCTCTCTCAGTTTTGGGTGATTCGACTTCATTTACATTTGGTAAGGCAATCTCAGTCGATGCCAAAACTTGCAGTGAGGGTTAGTTGAAAGTAGCTCAGTAGCGTATCTTTCAAACCATCTGCCTTGACATCGAACTGTTTATTCCATTAGCTCTCATTAGCTAGCTAAATGCCAATGACAACCTCATTCTTCCCACGGAGTCACTGGAACACTCGCGACCATGCTTGATCCAAGTGTCCCCAAGGTGCACTAAGCATGATTGGGAAGTGATCTTTCAAGGCTTGTATCTCAGACCTCATGAGAGGTATCAAAAAAATTTTAGGAGCTACAAGATCATGTTTCTAAGGTCTACAATAACCTATCTCAGTTTTGGGCGATTCGACTTCATTTTCATTTGGCAAGGAGATCTCAGTCGATGCCAAAATTTGTAGTGAGGGTCAGTTGAAAGTAGCTCAGCAGTGTATCTTTCAAACCATCTAACCTAGCATCAAATAGTCTACTCCATTGGCTCTGGTTGGCTGGGTAAATGCCACTGACAACCCCATTCCACCCATGGAGTCACTGGAACACTCGCGACTACGCTCGACCCAAGTGACCCCAAGGTGCACTAAGCATGAATGGGCAGCGATCTTCTGAGGCTCATATCTCAAACCTCGTGAGAGGTATTGACAAAATGTTAGGGGCTATGGGATTGTGTTTCCACAGTCTAAATTAACCTCTCTCGATTTTGGGTGATTTGACTTTGTTTGCATTTGGCAAGGTGATCTCAAATGATGACAAAACTTGCAGTGAGGGTGAGTTGAAAGTAGCTCAATAGGGCATCTTTCAAACCATCCAACTTGGCATCAAACCATCTACTCCATTGGCCTTGGTTCACTGAGTAATCACTAGTGACAACCCCATTCCGCCCATGAAGTCACTGGAACGCTTGCGACCACGCTCGACCCAACTAACCCCAAGGTGGACTAAGCACAGTTGGGAAATGATCTTTTGAGGCTCATATCTCAGACCTTATGAGAGGTACTAAAAAACCATTAGGGGCTATGGGATTGTGTTTCCAAGGTCTACAATAACCTCTCTCAGTTTTGGGCGATTCGACTTCATTTGCATTTGGCAAGGTGATCTCAGTCGATGCCAAAACTTGGAGTGAGGGTCAGTTGAAAGTAGCTCAGCAGCGTATCTTTCAAACTGTCTAACCTAGCATCGAGCTATCTGCTCCATCAAATTTTCTTGGCTGGTTAAATGCCAGTGACAACCATGTTTCTCCCACAAAGTCATCGGAACGCTTGCAACCACGCTCGACCCAAGTGACCCAAGGTGCACTAAGCACAATTGGTCAATGATCTTCTAAGGCTACTATCTTGGACCTTGTGAGAGGTATCCACAAACTATTAGGTTTTACAGGATCATGTTTCCCTCATCTACAATAACCTCTCTTTATTTTGGGTGATTCGACTTCATTTGCATTTGGCAAGGCAATCTCAGTAGATGCCAAAACTTGCAGTGAGGGTCAGTTGAAAGTAGCTCTGCAACATATCTTTCAAACTGACCTGGCATTGAACTTTCTATTCCATCAACTCTAGTTGGCTAGGTAAATGCCATTGAAAACCCTGTTCTACCCTCAGAGTCATTGGAATGCATGAGACCACACTTGACCCAAGTGACCCCAAGGTGCACTAAGCACAATTGGGCAGCAATCTTCCAAGGATGGTATCTTGGACCTCATGAGAGGTATCAACAAACTATTAGGGCCTACATGATCATGTTTCCTAGGTCTACAATAACCTCTCTTAGTTTTGGGCGATTCGACTTCATTTGCATTTGGCAAGGTGATCTCAGTGGATACCAAAACTTGCAATGAGGGTCAGTTGAAAGTAGCTCAACAGCATATCTTTCAAACCATCCATCTTGGCATAGAACCATCTACTCCATTGACTTTAGTTGGCTGGGTAAATGCTAGCAACAACCCTGTTCCACCCACAAAGTCACTGGAACGCTCGCGACCACGCTTGACCCAAGTGACCCCAATGTGCACTAAGCATGATTGGGCAGTGATTTTTGAGTCTCATATCTTGAACCTCGTGAGAGGTATCGATAAAACATTAAGGGCTACAAGATACTATTTCTGAGGTCTACAATAACCTCTCTTAGTTTTGGGTGATTTGACTTCATTTTCATTTGGCAAGGCGATCTTAGTCGATGCCAAAACTTGGAGTGGGGGTCGGTTGAAAGTAGCTTAGCAATGTATCTTTCAAACCGTCTATCTTGGCATCAAACCATCTGCTCCATTAGGTTTGGTTGGCTGGGTAAATGCCACTGACAACCCCATTCCACCCATAGAGTCATTGGAATGCTCACACGCTCGACACAAGTGACCCCAAGGTGCACTAAGCATGATTGCACAGTGATCTTCAAGGCTCATATCTCAGACCTTGTGAGAGGTATCAACAAATTTTTAGGGGCTACATGATCATGTTTTCGAGGTCTAAAATAACCTGTCTTTATTTTGGGTGATTTGACTTCATTTGCATTTGGCAAGGCGATCTCAATCGATGCCAAAACTTGCAGTGAGGGTCAGTTGAAAGTAGCTCAGCAGCGTATCTTTCAAACTGTATGACTTGGCATCAAACCGTCTACTCCATTGGCTCCAATTGGCTGGGTAAACTCTAGTGACAACCCTATTCTACCCACAGAGTCACTGGAACAGTCGCGACCATGCTCGACCCAAGTGACCCCAAGGTGCACTAAGCACGATTGGGCAAAGATCTTCCGTGGCTCGTAACTTGGACCTCATGAGAGGTATCAACAAACTATTAGGGGCTATGAGATCATGTTTTTTAGGTCTACAATAACCTCTCTTGGTTTTGGGAAATTCAACTTTTTTTGCATTTGGTAAGGCGATCTCAGTCGATGCCAAAACTTGCAATGAGGGTCAGTTGAAAGTAGCTCTGTAGCGTATATTTCAAACTATCTATCCTGGCATTGAACCATCTACTCCATCGACTCTGGTTGGTTGGATAAATGCCACTGACAACCCCGTTCCACCCATGGAGTCACTAGAATGCTCGCTACCACACTCAACCCAAGTGCTACATTTCTTTGTGGATTTAGTAAACCCCAATATGATGAGTTATATACACAATGATTATATACATAGTATTGAAACAATGTAGTACTAAGTGGCTCAAGTGATTATATATAATGGTATTGAACATAAGAACATAGGAAATCTATAGAAGTTAAACCTCAAACATAATAAGGTCCATGAACAGGGTATTCCATAGTAAAGAAAAACAAATGTAACTTCAACAAGATATAATTTAAATCATAATGATAGTCATAGTCAAGATATTACTTCACCATTCAATTCTATAAACATGAATAATAAATATGTATACAAAAGATGACACAAATATAACATAAAAATGAACATGTTCTATATATAGAAAGTATCAAATGTATCAAAAGTATATCCATATACAAATATGGCACATGTCATTTCAAAATGTCTACAAAATCAATGTTTCAAGGTGTACAATGTGGCATATATGCCATCTCGAAATGTGCCAAGTGACATCTCTAAATGACCACAAAAGTAAAAATACATCCTATGTCATAGGGGGATCATCAAAATGTAGCCTCTTTGAAGAAGTGTTTGGCTCTGATTGATCCTGCATCAAAAATGAGTTCAAACCCAAGTTAGATTGCTTAGTTTATATGATTTGTACATATATATATATATATATATATATATATATATATATATATATATATATATATATATATATATATATATATATATCTGTGTGTATGTGTGTGTGTGTATAATTCATAATTCAAACACTAATTTAATTAAAATTATAAATGAATAAAAATATATGTACCTGGCCTCTCGGTTGCCTACCACGATCAGGTGTCCTAGCGTAAGTCTTTGGTAGCAAAGGGACCATGCCAACAATACCAAATCTGACCTATAAATATATATTTTCAATAATGATATTAGTAGAGTGGTGCAACATAGAGTAATACATCTACAAAATAGGATGATAGCATAATAAAATTACAAATTGATTGAACTAAAATTAAAACTTACATCTGCCGATCCCTCCTCTGGAATAGAGGGTTGGGTCAAAAAAGATACGAAAGATTCTTGTGGGCCCTTCCTCACACTAGGAGTAACCTATGAGAGTAAAAAGATTGTCAATTATATATAAATATACTTCATCATAACAACCCTGGTTACAAAATACAGATAACAATATGTAAAAGTCTACGTACAATCAAGCTATCACTCTAAATCGAGATGCTTGTCAGCCTAGGCTCCCGAACCCATGTCGGGACATCATCAAGAGCCACACCCTATACAATAAAGTGTAATTAAAATATTTATTACTCCACACAAGTGGCATACATGTGCATGCATAATTAATCTTAAACAATTAATTACCTTTCCTTTGTCGACACCTGATGAAGGAACCCCCTCGTTGCCCCCACTGACATCAGCTGTAGCCTGCAAGAGTACAATAAGATGACAATATATTAGTAAATATATGAATTTTATTGCTCTAATATATAGAGATTTAAGCATGTACACCAAATGATATAAAAAAACTAATGGGTACATAATTTATAATATACCATATAGGCATCAATGCCAAATGAAATGGCCGGAAGTGTGGAGTCATCCATCTGTCTCAACTCCTCTATCATCGACTGAACATAAATGGAAAAAATATATATACATAAGTGCATGCAATCATTAAAACTAATCTAAATAAATAAATTATTTTTAAATTAAATAAGTCATGTGATAAATTTATTTATAATGTTTACTCTAACCATATCAACAGGATTCCATGGCTCTATGTACACCTCTTGAGCACTCTCATGAGATGTAGATACTCCATGAGGTGTTGCAGCCTTTGTAGTTGCATCTCCTATATCCTCCTCATTAATAACATATTGATATGTATTAGTGATGTAGGAGCATCTTGGGTCCTTGGCAATCTTGTGTCACCAAAATATGTTTGAAGTTTTATGTGTTTCTCGGTTTATCCTTTGATCGAGTTGGTTGGTAGTTCACTGGTTTCCTTTGGTTACCATGTATGGTCGGTCATCTCCTGGGTGGTCGGTTGTTTCACTGGCACTCAGTGTTGCTGGTATGTTGCTCGGTCATCCTTATTTTCCGAGTAGTTTATTTTGAGTTCTTTTTGGGTCGACTTGTACATTTATTATGGGTCACAGATTTAATGTTGGAATCCTTCATTGGGAGGAGTGTGGTCCTAGATCTGATCGTTCCTTCTATTGATTATGGATCTAAAGGCCAACTTAGTTCGGTAGACTCTTGTATAAATGTGGTTGTTTGGTTGTAGTTTTGGGAGGTAGTTTAGATAGAGGATAGTAGACATTAGAATTGAGGAACTATAATAGATCCTCACATGTTTGAGGACTTGGAATTTCATTGTAATATCAGGTCATAACTGGGAAGGCCTTATAGCCCGGCATGTATGGTTCTATTTGATCAAAATATATGAAAGATCTAGCATTCTCTCTCTCACTGTTGTGTTTGTTAGCTTCCATGTGTGTTGATAAGACTTGGATCATCAGGGCATACTATCCTTTGGCCCCTCTTGACCCCTACCTTGCGTCAGGTGGTATCAAGCGAGGTTAGATCTTTATCTAGGTCTACGGATTTAGGTTTGCTAGTTCCTCTTGAAGCCCTAGTTGATTATTTTTGGGTAGCAGATTGCGATCTGACGTATAATTGTAGAGGGTTGTCAAGATGGTTCATGGGAGGTGAGATGCAAATCTAGGATTGGCAGATATGCTAAGATAGATTGCTGCTCAATTGGAAGCAGTGGGGATAGCCCAAAGAAGAGGCAGACATCTTGAAGATGTTAGTGATGATGAAGTTGAAGAAGAATAGGTGAATGCAAAACCTGTACCTATTATGGATCAAGGTGAAGAAAGATTTTTTAAGTCCTTGACAAGTTTGAAGTCTACACCACATTTCAATCCTCCTGAATATGGTGGAAAATTGATTCTGATGAATTGGTGGACTGGATCACCAAAATGGAAAAGTATTTTGAATATGAGAATATTCCTGAAGACAAGAAGGTGAAGATTGCAAGCACTAAGTTGAAAATTCATGCATCCCTATGGTGGGAACATCTGCAATTGGATCAGAAAAGGAAGGGAAAAGACAAAATCAAGGTATGGAATAAGATGGTAAATAAATTGAGAGGAAAATTCTTACCCTATGATTATCAGATTAACCTAGTTCGGTGAATGCAAAGCTTGAAGTAGAAAGATAGCTCAGTAAAAGAGTATACTGAGGAATTCTATAGATTGGATATCAGATTTGGACATGATCAAGATGATGTGGAAAGAATTGGTAGATACCTGAATGGTTTGAGAGTTTCCATCCAAGAGGAGATCATCTTGGTTAAGTTGGAGAGAATTGAAGAGGGTTATCAATTTGTTTTGAAAGCTGAGGAGAAATTGAACAAGAGACATGAACAAAGATAGAGAGGTCAAGGTGGTAGATTCCCTAGAGGAAGAGGTAGATCTAATGGTGAAACTAGTAGATCTAAACCTGAAAAGACAAATATGGACAAAGGAAAGACTGAGTGGAAAGGTGAAAGTTCATCCAGAGGTAGAAGCAGTAGCTATCAAGGTGCTTATAGGATAGGAAGTTTCTGAGGAACTTTTTATAACTATGGATAAGAAGGACATAGATCATTTGAATGTACACAAGTAACTAAGAAGGCTGGTAATAGTAGAAATGTATTGGTGCAAGAAGAGCCACTAAATGAACCTGAGAAGGAAAGTAACCTAATGGTAAGGAGAGCACTATGGAATGAAATAAAAAAGGAAGACCCGGTAAGGAAAAGTTTGTTCAAAAGTAGATATAGAGTTTCTGATAAAGTTTGGAAGGTAATCATTGACAGTGGTAGCTCAGAGAATCTAGCATCTGAAGAGATGGTCACCAAACTGTAGTTGAAAAGAATGGAACATCTGAAACCCTATCAGATTTCATGGATCAAAGATGAGCATACACTCCTGGCAAGTGAACAATGTTATGTGAATTTGAAGATTTGAAAATACTATGATAAGGTGTTGTATGATATCATGCCTATGGATTGTTGTCATATTTTGTTGGGTAGACCTTGGCAATATGATAGACATGCTATATATGATGGCAGATTGCATAAGTATACTATTGTGGCTGATGATAAGAAACAAATCTTGTTACCATTGATGGAAGAACTTGTCAGTAATGTTTGTACATCTATGAAATTTTACATGATGGAAGGAAGAAAGTTTGTGAAAGATTTGAAAAGGAATGATGTATATTTTTCTGTAATTCCTAATAAGCTGAGTAAGAAAACAAAAGATAGTGTCCCTGAGGAGATTGACAAGTTACTCACTAAGTATAGTGAAATCATTTCTAATAATGTACCTGATGGTTTTCCACCGAAAAGAATTATTGATCATTGTATGTATCTAATCCCTGGAGCTAGTTTACCGAATAAGGAACCTCATCAGTTAACACCTACCGAGAATTAGGAATTGAATCGACAGATTCAAGAGTTGTTGGAGAAAGGTTTGATCAGAGAAAGTTTGATTCCTTGTGTAGTACCTGTTGTATTAGCACTGAAGAAGAATGGGGGAATGGAGAATGTGCACTGATTCTAGAGAAATCAACAAGATAACAGTGAAGTATAGGTATCGTATACTGAGAATGGATGACATAATGGACAATTTGAATGGAGCAAAGTATTTCACCAAGATTGATTTGAAAAGTGGATATCATCAGATCAGAATTAGAGAAGGTGATGAATGGAAGACTTCTTTCAAGACAAAAGAAGGTTTGTATGAGTGGTTGGTTATGCCTTTTGGTTTAACTAATGTACAAAGTATTTTTATGAGGCTAATGAATGAAGTTTTGAAGAAATTCTTGGGTAAGTTTGTGATTGTATATCTTGATGACATTTTGATATTTAGTAAGACCAGAGAAGAACATTTCTTGCATGTTAGACAAGTTTTGTAGAGATTGAAAGAGGAAAAGTTGTTGTAAATCTAAAAAAGTGTTCATTTATGAAAGAAGAGACTGTGTATTTGGGATTTGTTATTTCTATTGATGGATTGAAGATGTATCATGAAAAGGTTGAAGCTATTCTGAATTGGCCTACACCTAAAAATGGTAGTGAGGTAAGATCATTTCATGGACTAGCAAGTTTTTACAGGAAGTTCATTAGAAATTTTAGTGCAATTTGTAATGTTATTACTGAGACTATGAGAGGAGACAAAAGAGTATTCAAGTGGATACATGGAGCTGATAAAAGTTTTGAGACTCTGAAGAAGAAAGTTGTTGAATTACCTATTTTGGCATTACCTAATTTTAGTAAAGTATTTCAAGTAGAATGTGATGCAAGTGGAAGTGCAATTGGAGCTGTGTTGAGTCAAGAAGGTAAACCTATTTCTTTACTTAGTGAAAAGTTGAATGATGCTAGAAGGAAATATTATGTGTATGATAAAGAGTTCTATTCTACTGTTCAAGCACTGAAGAAATGGAGACATTATTTGATACTGAGTGAATTTGTGTTGTATACTGATCATAAGGCTTTATAGTATTTGGGTAGTCAGAATAAGTTGAATAAGAGACATATGAAATGGGTTGAGTATCTACAGAGTTATACATTTGTGATAAAACATAAGAGTGGAGTCACTAACCAAGTTGCTGATGCATTAAGTAGAAGGAGATCTTTGATGACCAAGATGAAAATTCAAGTTCTTGGTTTTGATGAGATGAAGGATTCTTATGAGGATGATCCTAATTTTTTTGAGCCATGGAGAAAGTGCAGAGCACCTATACAAGATCAACATGATACTAAATGGGATGAATATTTTATTTAGGAAGGTATGTTGTTCAAAGGTATTCAGTTGTGTATACCGAGAGAAGTAATGAGAACTAATTTGATAAAAGAAAAACATAGAAGTGGTTTGGCTAGACATTTTGGCAATGACAAAACATGGAATTTGTTGAAGGAAAAGTACTTTTGGCCGTAGTTGTATAAAGATGTTCATAAATTTGTGAAAAGTTATGGAATTTGTCAAGTTGCAAAAGGAGTAAGTCAAAATACTAGTTTGTATGTACCGATTGTTGTACCTAAGAAACCTTGGATTGACATCAGTATGGATTTTGTTCTTGGCTTACCGAAGATAGTAAGATGTAATGATTCTATATTTGTTGTTGTGGATAGATTTTCTAAGATGGCACATTTTATACCATGTACAAAGACATCAGATGCAGTATATATAGCAGATATTTTCTTCAAAGAAATTGTGAGATTGCATGGGTTACCGAGGAGTATTATCTCTTACCAAGACAGTAAATTTGTTGGATACTTTTGGAAGACCCTTTGGAAAACATTTGGCACTGAATTGAAATATAGTTCTACATTTCACCCACAAACTGATGGACAGATAGAGGTTGTAAACAAAAGTTTGGGTAATCTTTTGAGATGCTTAGTTGGCGACACACTGAGTAGTTGGGATTCTGTGTTAGCACAAGAAGAATTTGCATACAATAATTTAGTGAATAGATGTACTGGGAAAACACCATTTGAGATTGTGAATGGCACACAACCAAGAGGTATATCTGATTTGAGAGACATTGATGATGAGAATAAAAGAAGTGTTGAAGGAGTGAAATTTTCTAAATACATGAAGACATTGCATGAAGATGTGAAACTAAAGCTGGAAGAGAGTAATCAAAAATACAAAGATAGAGCTGATAGATCAAGAAGACATAAGACTTTTGATGTTGGTGATGAAGTGATGGTTCATTTGAAGAAAGGCCAATTTCCTGTTGGCACATATGGAAAGCTGAAGATGAAGAAATTTGGACCTAGCAAGATTTTGAAGAAATTTGATAGTGGAAATGCATATGAGATTGAATTACCTGATGATATGGACATATCACCTATTTTCAATATTTCTATTTGTATGAGTATCATGAATCTGATGAAGAGATGACAGTACCGATAGAGTATCCTAAGAAGCAAAATGAAGAAGTGGAGCAAATTTTGAAAGAAAGAGTTGGCAAGAGCACAAGAGGAAAATGGTATATGGAATATCTGGTAAAGTGGAAGAATAGACCATTGGAAGACAGTTCATGGATTTCATAGTCTGAGTTGGATGTAGCTCAGAGTATACCTGTTAAATGATTCTGAGAATCATTTCAAAATAACACCAGGTGTCTGATGTAGGAGCATCTTGGGTCCTTGGCAATCCTGTGTCACCAAAATATGTTTGAAGTTTTCTGTGTTGCTCGGTTTCTTCTTTGACTAAGTTGGTTGGTATTTGGTCAGTTTCCTTTGGTTACCAAGTATGGTCGGTCATCTACTGGGTAGTCAGTTGTTTCACTGGCACTCGGTGTTGCTGGTCAGTTGGTCGGTCATCTTTGTTTGCTACGTAGTTTATTTTGAGTTCTTGTTGGGCTGACTTGTACATTTATTATGGGTCATAGATTTAATGTTGGAATCCTTCATTGGGAGGTGTGTGGTCCTAGATTTGACCATTCCTTCTGTTGATTATGGATATGAAGGCTGACTTAGTTTGGTAGACTCTTGTATAAATGTAGTTGTGTGGTTGTAGTTTTGGGAGGTAGCTTAGATAGAGGATAGTAGACATTAGAACTGAGGAATTGTAATAGATCCTCACATGTTTAAGGACTTGGAATTTCATTATAATATCAAGCTATAACTGAGAAGGCCTTACAACCCGAAATGTATGGTTCTATTTGATCAAAATATATGAAAGATCTAGCATTCTCTCTCTCACTGTTGTGTTTGTTAGCTTTTGCATGTGTTGAGTAGGCTTGGATCATTAGGGCGTGCTATCCTTTGGCCCCTCTTGACCCTTGCCTTGCATCAATCAGCATTAGTAAGCAATTTGAGGCACATATTCTTGCATATAATGTAGATATGGGGCTCACACACATGTGAACTCTGGCGAGATATCGATGCACCAGCACCATCCACACCAAGAGGCAACACTGACCTGGTCTCTATGATCAACTAATCACTCAACAAATGAATGGCCCTAATAGTCTATGAGGCAGCCTCTGCAATGATATCTGGATGCTGCACTGGAGGAGGGGTGTGACATTAGTTGGGGGCATGAAGGTAGTGGTCTTTTTGCACTAGGAAAATGGCCTAATCTGAAGAGCTCCTCCACCTACGCCCATGTTGGGCCTCATGCTAAAATAATTAACATTGTGACCAAGCACAAACTCAACATACAATTTTTTTATGAAATAGAAAGGGAGCTCCAAATTACTATGGGGTGGTTTATCAAAAACCATCCACCAGTGATCCCAAAAGTGTGTGCACATTGGTTCATTTATGTACCATTTTATTGATAATTTGGGCTTTTTGGGGTCAACTTGTAATCCAGTTTTAGGATTCACAAAAAGGGAAGCTATATCTTCCTTGGTTATATTAAGGGCCACAATCCCATCATGGTCAAGCCCGTCATCATATTGGGCATGCATATCATCACACCAATGAAGAGCAGCATTATGTTGTCATGTGAGTGTGTCAATGTTTTCAATAATAGTATTTAAGGTGGAAAGCATGGGACCTAATGTAGGTATATTTTGATATGTGTTTTGGAAACCTCGTATTGTGTTCAAATTATCTTGTATCAAATCTTCTAAAGATCGAGGGTTTTGAGATGGGGGATTGTTTTAGGGATCGTTATTTAGTGTAGGAGGGTTATTTTCTTCATTTTTGTTAGCCATGCCTGATTAAAAAAATAAAAAATATAAATTTCAATTTGATTTCATATATTATTACAAAAATAAATACAAAACCCCATTTCAACCAAAAAACTACATTTAGCATCAAAATGAAATAAAATAATCAAAATATACAAAGAATTTACTTACTGTATATACTACAGAGTTGAATTTATTGTTGTGGAAATTAGATACCTGAAAAAATCAAGTATTGGATATATAGAGCCATTTTACAAACCAAAAACAATGAGAGAAATGAGAAACATAGCCCATGGGTTTTGATTTATGCCATAGGTTTCAAGTACCCAATTTGGCTTGTGCTTTGGTGTCAGGTTTGCCCAGGTGTACTGACACCCAGGCCTACTAAAAACTCAACAAGAATTTTCATGCGCTTTTGGATGAGTGAAAAGTGAATATTTTTCACATTGCCACTTTTTGGATCCTCATGATCTTGCACATACCCAGTCTGAGAAATAAAAATCCCATTCTTGCTCTGATTTATTCGCAGTCCTAGAAAGAATTTCATTTCTTGTATCATGGACATCTCAAATTCATTTTCCATCTCTTTAGAAAATTTCTTACACATTTCATCATTCCCTCCAAAGATAATATCATCAACAAAAACTTTTATTATCGGAATTCCATCTTGACTAGTTCTTAAATACAAGTTACTCTCAACATTACCTTTTCATAACCCAAGGAAAAGTAAGTATTTGTCTAACCTTTCATACCATGCCCTTGGTGCTTTCTTTAGTCCATACGGTTCCTTCTTCAACTTGCATACCATATCTTCATCTTCGGATAGAGGAAATCCATCAAGTTGTTCTATATAAACTTCTTCTTCAAGCTCCCCATTCAAAAATGCAGATTTTACATCCATTTGATATACCTTGAACTCCTTATGTGCAACATAAGACAAAAATAATCTCACGGCTTCTATCCTAGCAATAGGAGCAAATGTCTCTTCAAAATCTATGTCTTCTTTTTGTCAATAACCTTTGCATACTAATCTTACTTTGTTTCTTACAACAATTCCTTCTTCATTTATTTTGTTTCTGAAAATCCACTTAGATCTTATTACATTTTTGTCTTTAGGTCTAGGAACCAATTCCCAAGTGTTATTTTTTCTTTATCTGATCTAACTCTTCCTTCATAGCTTTGATCCAAGATTCATCTCTACAAGCTTCATCAATAGTCTTTGGTCCAGCTTGAGAAATTAAAAAAAATTTCTTCCCTTATCTTTGATATAGTCATTGCTCCTTGACTTGTATTGCCAATAATTTGATTTTTAGGATGATTTTCCTTAACATACTTTGGTGTCTTAGGAATCACAGTAGCCTCACTTGTATCATCATCACAAGTCTCATTTTCTCATATAGTCTCAACAAGTTCTTCTTCTATAGTATCAGCCTCCTTGATCTTTGTATTCTGATTACAATCATACATTTTCTCTTGTATCTGAAACTTTTCATCTATATTCACATTGTTACTTTCAATCATCTTCTTTAATCTCAGGTTAAAACATTTGTAAGCCTTTCTTTTAGTAGAATAACCAAGGAAAATTCCTTCATCACTTCTAGCTTCAAATTTTCCTACCTCGTCATCTCTTTTGATGTAGCATTTACTACAAAATATTATAAAATATTTTACAATAGGAGAATGATTAAACCATAATTCATAAGGAGTCTTACTTGTACCTTCTCTAATTTGAATTCTATTTAATGTTTAGATTGCTATCACAACTTGTCTCCAATGCACATGGGATATATTTCCTTCAAGTAACATTATCATAGCAGCATCCAATATTGTTATGTTTCTTTTCTTTGCTATCCCATTCTGTTGTGGAGTCCTAGGATTAGATGTCTGCCTTTGTATTCCATGCTATTTGCAATATGAATTGAATAGATCTGAAGTAAATTATCCACCTCTGTCTGATCTCAAACATTTTATCTTTAGACCTAATTCATTCTCTACTTTTGATTTGAATATCTTGAATTTGTCAAAGGCTTCTGATTTCTCTTTCAAGTAAGTGATCCACATCATTCTAGAAAAGTCATCAACAAAAATTATAAAATACCTTTCACCAAAGTATGATATTGTCCTTGTAGGTCCACATAGGTCTGTATGTAGCAAATCCAACTTTCCTTTTGTTGTATATAATTTACTTTTATAGCTACTTCTAGTTTGTTTTCCCATAACATATTATCTACATATGGTGTTAGATGGTTTCACAATCTTTAGTAGGTCTCTTACTGCATTAGTCAAGTTTTCCTTCACAATATTATCAAAATTAACATGACAAAATCTTTTGTGCCATAGCCAACTGCCATTTATTTTTGTAACAAAGCAAGAAGCTTCAAATGCATTTAACTCAAATACATTACCTCTAGATTTAGTACCAGTTGCAATCAAGTTTCCTATCTTACCTCTGATAAAACTATTGGAGATTTGCCAGCAGGCCAGTACTGACTGTATGTTTTTCATTGATGACAACATATGGAAAGTAGCATGCGTGGAAGTATTATGTAGTAAGCCTTATGTATATGTTTCATGGACATGATATCAGCATGATATCATGGGCGCAAAGGTTGAATGTGAGTACAGACAATTATACAACAGCTTGTGTCAGTAGTGTTCCTAACAAAGTTACAGGCAGTGTTCTGTGTATAGTTGTCCATACAGTTGTCCTATGGGCATGGGCCCTTGGATATATGTTGTAGACATGTTACTGATGTTAATTTCATGGATGCATGGTTTGATGATGAATGCAAGTGAAGTTATGTAGTCGCTATTCACAAGTAGCAGTTTCCTGTGTTTGTTTAGCAGAGCCGACAGAGATTTTATTGGTTCATGAGTTGCACCTATCTTTATGGTATGTGCCCTTGGATTTAAGCTTAGAGATGAGTTGTTGATGTTTGGTTAAGAGCGCATGAGTTAATTCAGCTTGTAGAGTAAGTTCTAGTTGTTTTGGTAGAGCCAACAATGTGTAGGGTGTGTCTACAATTATCTTATTTAGATAGGTCCCAGATTATGTTGCATGCATAATAGAGCCAATGAATGTTTGTTGGAGTTTATTATGGTTTATCTATTATGATTTCAAGTTGGTTCTAATAGGCTGACCTAATCATATCATTTAGAGGAAAGATATTTATAGGCAGTCATTTGTGATTGTTGAAGTGTGGTTCATGGTTGATTAAGCAGAGCAAAGCAGAGTGTGTGAAGTGTTGAGCCATCAGAATGTAAGGAAACTCAGGTGCGGAAACAACTCCCTACGCTAATCTCTATAGGAAAGTATTGTGCAAATTCTTTTAAATCCTTACAATTTCAGATTCGTTAACTACTTTAACAAAGATATTGCAACCACATACCATGCATACAGAAAAATAGAGAATGACACAATGATATACCCTGGGGAAACCTTTTGGTAAAAACCCCAGCACTTCAAAACCTACACAATGTATTGATCAAAACTATTGCAACTTACAATACACTTGCAATGCAAGTTCTTTCAGAAGATTTCAAAACCTTGAAGACAAATCACGGTAGCATAAAATGTTCCAACAATACACTCGCATCACTTCTCTTCACAACCCTAAAAAATGCTTATATCATGCGCTTCACTTTTTAGGGCTACTCCCAAAGATAACTGTATTAGGGTTTCACCATTCTCCAAGAAAATAGGAATCCCAAAAAAAATTTCGGGCCAATGCCCTGAACCCCACGATTGGGGAAGAGTGTACAGTACTCAAATTTATTAGTTGCCACATGTCTTCACCTATCATTGAATCTTCCTGACATAGCTCTTACATGTCATAGGAATCCGTCATAACCGTTTTAGCCATGATCTCCTTACACACAATTGAAGATGCTAACACATCAACATTATTTGCAAGAAATACATTTTACAAAACAAATAATAAGAATATGAATTATCCAAGGTTGAGACACCTTATTCCTAACATTCTCCCACTATTGAACACCTTGTAAGAGCAATAGGAACATAACAGGAACTAACTGCTATAGGCCAAAAAGGCCCATAGACTTTGAACACCATCTAAACTTCTCGGTGCCCACTGGTTTCATTAATGCATCTACAACATTCTTCACAATATCTACCTTCTCCAAACTTACCTTTCCATCTTCCACCATATCTCTCACAAAGTGAAACTGCACATCAATGTTCTTCGTTCTGGCATGGAAAGTTGGATTCTTCGCAAGGCAAATAGTGCTGTAACTGTCACACCAAATAGTAATCTTTTTTGCATCAACACCAACATCAGAACACAATCTTCTAAGCCAAATGGCTTCCTTACAAGCATGAGTAGAAGCCATGTACTCAGCTTCTATAGTGGACAAAGCAACCACAGGTTGTCACTTACTCATCCAACTGATGGCACCACCAAACATAGTGAACACATAAGCACTGGTGGATCTCCTGCTGTCAATGTCACCTACCCAATCTGAATCCACAAACCCACAAATACAAACTAAATGTGGAGATCCAAAAGAGTTACCATGATAACATATGTAGTAATTTGATGTACCCCTTAAATATCTAAATACTCACTTATCTGCATCCCAATGTACCCATCCAGGATTAGCCATAAACCGACTCAGGACTCCCACTCCTTGGGCAATGTCTGGTCTAGTACAAATCATAGCATACATAAGACTGCCAACTACACTAGCATAAGGTACTCTACTCATGTCCTCCACCTCACTAGGAGATTTTGGACAATCATCTACAGATAACTTTGTTCCCACAGAAATAGGAACACATAGTGGTCTACAGTCTGCCATGTTGAACCTGTCCAACACAGACTTCACATACTTACTCTGACTCAACCAAAGTTTTCTGTTAGACTTGTCTCTATTGATTTCCATACCCAAGATGTACCTTGCTGCCCCAAGATCTTTCATCTCAAACTGTGTTGACAACTGAGATTTAAAATCAGAAATCATACCCTTACCCTTCCCAAACAACAACATATCATCAACATATAATGCAACAATAAGAAGGCGATCATTTTCAACTCTGAAATAAACACAATGATCTAATTTTGATCTTACAAATCCAATTGACAACACAAAGGCATAAAACTTAAGGTACCACATCCTAGGTGATTGCTTCAAACCATATAGAGATTTCTTTAATCTACAAACTAAGGATTCTTTACCTTTAACAATGTAGTGCCTAGGCTGTGACATATAAATCTCTTCCTCCAAATTACCATGAAGGAAAGTTATCTTCACATCCATCTGTTCTATCTCCAAATCATATGATGCAGCAAGAGATAATAGAAATCTAATGCATGTCAACTTTGCAACATGAGAGAATATTTCACCATAATCTATTCCCTCTACCTGTGAATACCCCTTTGCAACCAATCTAGCTTTGTACCTTTCAACACTGCCATCTCCATAGAATTTCTTCTTGAACACCCATTTATAGCCAACAGATTTTCTCCCTTTAGGCAAAGGTACAACATCCCAAGTTTTTTTTTTCTCCAATGAAGCCATCTCATCATCCGTAGCCTCAATCCAGGAACCTACATCTTTCATGCCCAAAGCCTCTTTCACAGATCTAGGCTCATCAGTGTTAGTAATCAAAGCAAAGGCATAGCTGGAATCTAACAGAGAATAACCAAACCTTTCTGGTTGCTTTCTTTCTCTTATGGATCTTCTCAAGGGTTGTGGTTGAGGTTGTTCTTCCTCTTCTTCTCAACTATCAGAGCTGCTAGAGCTCTCCTCATCATTAGGCCCAACATGGTCTCTCTGTTCAGTCTTCTCAGGGGTAGGAGGCAACTAAACAACATCTTTTTCCTTTTCTTTTTCATTTGGTTGTAGCACAATAGGAGAAGATGTTAGCTCTCTAAAAATAACATTTCTACTATACAACACCTTACTAGTCATAGGATCCCAAAGTTTGTATCCTTTCACACCAGCACTGTATCCGATGAAAATACATTTAATAGCTTTGTTTTCCAACTTAGATCTTTTCTCCTTTGGAACAAGTGCATAAGCTTCACAACCAAAAACACAAAGATGTCTAATTGAAGGCTTCTTTCCAGAACACACCTCCATGGGTGTCTTACCAACAAGGGGTGATGTAGGAGATCTGTTAACCAGATAGCAAGCAGTGGCCACAGCTTCGGCCCAAAACCTTTGTTGTAATCCAGCTCCACTAAGCATACTCCTAGCCTTCTCCATCAGTGTCTTGTTCATTCTCTCTGCAACTCCATTTTGTTGTGGGGTATAAGGATTTGTCTTATGCCTCTTGATACCATGTTCTTTATAGAACTATTCAAATTCTACTGAGAAAAACTCACCACTATTGTCAATTCTCACACACTTAATCTTCTTACTAGTCTGATTCTCTACAAGAGCTTTAAATTCCTTGAACCGACTAAAGACTTGTGCCTTACTTTTAAGGAAATAAATCCAAGTCCTTCTACTGTAATCATTTATGAAAGATACAAAAAATATAGACTTGGAGATTGAAGGAACTTTTATAGGACCAAATACATTAGAATGAATAAGATCCAAAACATTAGAAGATTTGTGAGAACTAGAGTAAAATTGAACATGATTTTGTTTACCATAGACACAGTGTTCATAGAAGTCAAACTCAAGATTGCAATTATTTAACCCCTCAATGGATTTTTATTTTTTAGGGTTCTGAGACCCTTTTCACCAATGTGGCAAAATCTCATATGCCACAACATTGTCTTTTTTACAGGAAGCTTACCTTCCAAAGTGTTTGCACTACCATCGAAACCAATAAACATAGACTTCTTCACTGCTTGTTCAGATGGTGAGGATGAAGAACTATTACATAGAGGAATACATGCATCTAGCTAAAATAAGGTACCTCTCCTAGTACCCCTCGCAAGCACTATCGATCCTCTCATCATCTTGCATCCTTCTTTCAAAAAAATAACCTACACACCTACATCATTCAGCATACTTACAGATAATAGGTTTCGTGCCAAACCAAGAATGTGCATAACTCTGTTAATTCCCTTTACTCATCCATCAGGAAATCTGATAGTGACCCTTCTGCATCCAACTATCTTTAGGTGAGAATCATCATCCAAGTATACCTTTCCACCATCGAAGTCTTCATATTTTGAGAACCAGTTTCGATGAGAGGTCATGTGAAAAGATGCACCCAATTCAACCAACCACACATCATCAGATGCATGGGCTTCCAAAGCTATGAAGAATGCATCACCATCTTCTTGAGATCTTTTTGAAGCTAAATCTGAACCTTTCTTCTTCTTCTTCAGCTCTTTGCAGTCTTTATGGAAGTGCCCATATTTATCATAGTTCCAAAAATTTTCCTTGGACTTATTGGAATTCTTTGACTTCCCACCGGATTTGGATCTACCCTTATTGTCAGATTTATTATCATTTTTCTTCCCTCTTTTAGTGGATCTCCCACGGACAGCAAGGGCTTCTTTTTCTGAAATGGAAAACTTTCTCCGCATCTCCTCTGATAGCAACAAAGACACCACATCATCCATTTTGAAGGTGACTAACGTCCTTCCAAGAGCCATCACAAGATGGTCCCATGAATCCAGTAAAGAACACAAAAGTGTGTAGCAACGATCCTCCTCCTCTAACTTGACACCAATTGATGTAAACTGTGTAGCCAGTAGATTAAATGCATTTAAATGATCTGTTAAGGATCCACCTTCCTCCATTCATAGAGAGTACAACTTCTTCCTCAGGAACAAATTGTTCACCAGAGATTTGGCCTGATACACGGCCGCAAGTCTTTCCCACAAACTATTTGCAATTTTCTCATCTAGAACATTTAGAAGAACTGCATCGGTTAAATAGAGTCTTATGAGACCCTTAGCTTTATGGTCTTTGATATCCCAATCTACTTGAGCAATAGTTGTTGGTCTTGTAGTGCTTGAAGTCACTTCCCATAGGTCACAATCTTTCAACATGTCTTCCATCTTGAGTTTCCACAACTTGAAATTAGTGCCATTAAATTTCTCCACCTCCATTCTTCCATATGATGAACTTGCCATCTCAATCTACAAATAAGATTCAGAATGTTGTGCAAAAAACTCCCACTCAAACTTGAGATCAGCTCAAAAAAACCCTACACAACAACTAGGATCAAAAGTTGATCAAGCTCTGATACCACTTGTAAGGAAACTCAGGTGCAGAAATAGCTTCCTACGCTAATCTCTATAGGAAAGTATTGTGCAAATTCTTTTAAATCCTTACAATTTCAGATTTGTTAACTACTTTAACAAAGATATTGCAACCACATACCATGCATACAGAAAAATAGAGAATGACACAATGATATACCCTGGGGAAACCTTTTGGTAAAAACCCCAGCACTCCAAAACCTGCACAATGTATTGATCAAAACTATTGTAGCTTACAATACACTTGCAATGCAAGTTCTTTCAAAAGATTTCAAAACCTTGAAGACAAATCATGGTAGCATAAAATGTTCCAACAATACACTCGCATCACTTCTCTTTGCAACCCTAAAAAATGCTTATATCATGTGCTTCACTTTTTAGGGCTACTCCCAAAGATAACTGTATTAGGGTTTTACCATTCTCTAAGAAAATAGGAACCCCGAAAAAAAATTTGGGCTGATGCCCCGAACCCCATGATTGGGGAAGAGTGTACAGTACTCAAATTTATCAATTGCCACATGTCTTCACCTATCATTGAATCTTCCTGACATAGCTCTTACGTGTCATAGGAATCCGTCATAACCGTTTTAGCCATGATCTCCTTACACACAATTCAAGATGCCGACACATCAACATTATTTGCAAGAAATACATTTTACAAAACAAATAATAAGAATAGGAATTATCCAAGGTTGAGACACCTTATTCCTAACACAGAAGAAGGTCAATGTGACCAAGTAGAATATGTGTGCTATTCATTGGAACTGATCCAGATAGCAGGTCAAAGCGCAGTTCACCAAGATCCAGATATAGTGTGTATCTATTACTTAGAAGGTTGTAGCCTTCACCCCTTTGAGTAGTGAGCTCTCAGATAGTGCATCCTCTCCCCTAACAAGGACAATTATAAAAGACTCCTAATAAGGTGTGACCCTTAACTAGGTCTACCGTACTTCATATATTGTAAAGCTACTCCTAATAAAGGATCTTCTAACAAGGATCATTATACACTAGTACAGAATATTAGTGGGTATCAAGTCCCACCAGGGTTTTTACCTATTTGGGTTTCCCCATAACCAAAATATTGGTGTTGTGTTCATGTGTTCTTTCATTTTTTTTATGCTTCATGTTTAAGTATACTTAATTGGATAAAGAATTGAAACTTGTAGATAACTGATTCACCACCCCCCCCCCCCCCCCTCTGAGTTATCTCTTGGGACTATTCCTAACAATTGGTATCAGAGCCAAGTGCCTCGGAGAGAAGTTTAATAACTTGAGGTTGATCAGATGGCATACTTTAGGAAAGAGAGTCCTAATTTTGATGGAGAGAATTATCTTGTTTGGAAGAACAAGATGGTGACCCATTTGTAGTGCATTGCTTATGATGTTTTTTATGTAACTATCAAAGAAGCCAAGATTCCTACTTTAGAAGACCTTGCAAAGGATGATGCTACTGAAAGACAAAAGGAATTGTTTCATTAGAATGCTATTGCCAAAGAAGCCCTTATCAACGCACTATCAGATAGTGAGTTCTCAGAGTTAAAGAAGGTAGACACCGCAAACAAGATATGGAAGCACCTTGAAGACATGTTTGAAGGAGATAAGAAAGAAAAGGATGTGTGCAAAAAAACTTGGAAGAAAAGATTCAATGCATTAGAGATGCTACCAGAAGAAAACATCAGATATTATAATTAAAGGATCAATGAAGCAGTTGCTAGAATCAGGAACAATGGTGGAGAGATCTCAGAAGAAGATATTATGGATAAGTTGATGACTACTCTCACTCCATAATATGAAAGCAAGATCAATATCCTTGATGAGACCATGCATCTTACATCTAATTTCAAGAGAGAGACCTTGATCAGCAAAATCTCAGCTTTTGAGATTTCAAGATTGAAGACAAAACCTAAAAGTGAGACAACCTTCAAAGCAACAGTTCATGCTAAGAAATCTACAAACACTTCTGGTAATTTTGATGATGATGATGAAGAAAGAACTTTAGATGTTTTTATTTCTATGATTGCTAAAAGAGAAAAGAAAGGAAAAGGAAAATATGAAGGTCAATTGCCTTCCAAGTGCTTTTCATGTAATAAGATAGGTCACTTTGCATCTAAGTGTCCCACTAGAGCTAGAAAGTTCAAAAAGGATTACAAGCCTAAGTACTCTAAGGAATGTTACTTTGCTGGAGATGGAGTCTCAGATGATGAATTAGGTGAAGAAGAAATTGGATTCATTGTTATTGTAGACAAAATGAATGACAAGTCAGTTCCTAAAGATGAGAAAGTAAATCAAGAATTAGCATTGATTTCCCAAGTAGACATAAGGACAGATTGGATTATAGATAGTGGTTGTTCACATCACATGACAGGTGATAAAGGAAGATTTGTTCATTTGGACAAATACAATGGTGGTATGGTTAGATTTGGAGATAACACTCCTAAACCAATAGTTGGTAGAGAAGCCATCACTCTGGATGGAAAGAACAGTACTGATGATGTTCTGTATGTTGATGGTTTGAAACATAACCTTCTTAGTGTTGGATAGTTACTTGGAAAAGGATATCACTTGGAATTCAAAGATGAAAAATGCATCATTAACAACAAGGATGGTGTTATGATTGGATCAGGATCAAAGACAAGAGGTAATGTTTTTCAACTCAATTTAGAAGCAAGTTGTTTTGTTGCTAAAGTTGATGACAATTGGCTGTGGTATAAAAGGCTATGTCATATCAATTTTGATAACATAGTGAAGATAAGCAATGTTAAGGCAGTAAGAGATCTACCTAGCATAGCAAAGCCAATTGATACTATATGCAGGGAATGTGTGATCGGAAAGCATGTGAGGAATTCATTCAAGAGAAAGCACAATTTAGTAGAAAACAAGTTGGATCTGATCCATACAGACCTATGTGCACCAACTCAAACAAGATCATACTATGGTGAAAGGTATTTCATTTTATTTGTTGATGATTATACCAGGATGATGTAGGTTGCATTCTTGAAAGATAAGTTAGAAGCATTTGATAAGTTCAAAATATTCAAAGCTAAGG
Source organism: Chamaecyparis obtusa (assembly GCA_027943335.1). NCBI lineage: Eukaryota > Viridiplantae > Streptophyta > Pinopsida > Cupressales > Cupressaceae > Chamaecyparis > Chamaecyparis obtusa. The sequence continues at coordinate 971,512 of BSBK01007872.1, forward strand.
TTAAGAATGAATCTAGATTAAAGATAAAATGTTTGAGATCGGATAGAGGAGGAGAATTCACCTCTGACAGATTTTATGAGTACTACGAAGAAACATGGCATAAAGAGATAGTTAAGTGCACCTAGAACACCTTAGCAGAATGGAATTTTAGAAAGAAGGAATAGGATCATTCTTTATATAGGGCGCACCATTATGATAGAAGGAAAGGTTGCCCACACCTATTAGAGAGATGCGGTCAATATAGCAATCTACACAATCAATAGAATTCAGCTAAGGCTAGGCGCTGGCAAAACACCTCATGAGATATGGTTTGGTAATGTTCCCATAGTAAAATACTTCAGAATCTTTGGAAGCAAGTGCTACATCAAGAGGGATGAATCAATAAGCAAGTTTGATGCAAGAAGTGATGAAGGTATTTTCCTTGGTTACTCTACTAAAAGTAAAGCTTATAGATGTTTCAATTTAAGATTGAAAAAGATAATTGAAAGTGCTCATGTTAAGATTGATGAAAAGTTTATGGTTCAAGAAAGATATCATGATTACTCACCCATGATTGAAGAAGATCCTAGACCCTCTTCCAGTGAGACAATTATTGAAGAAATGTTTGACAACATTGATGTGTTGTTCAATGACCTTGAGACAAGTGAGGAAGAGACTCCTAAGGCTGATGAGTCAGAAATAGCTAAGGTTCCAAAGATTACATCTAGAAATCATTCCAAGTAGGACATCATTGGAGATCAGAATGCAAAAGTCTTGACAAGATCACAAGCAAAGAACTTAGCTAGCAATGATGTGGTATGTTTATTATCTTAGATTGAACCCCTGAGTGTTGAAGATGCATGTAAAGATTCAGATTGGCATGATGCTATGAAAGAAGAACTTGATCAGATCATTAATAATGACACTTGGGAACTGGTCCCAAGACCTAGTGATAAGAATGTGATTGAAACTAATTGGTATTCAAAAATAAGATGAATGAAGATGGTATAGTAGTAAGGAACAAAGCAAGATTAGTATGTAAAGGTTATGCGCAAAGAGAAGGCATTGATTATTCAGACACTTTTGCACCTGTGAGTAGATTAGAAGCTATTAAGTTGTTTCTAGCTTATGCTACAATCAAAAAATTTAAAGTGTATCAAATGGATGTCAAGTCAGCATTCTTGAATGGAGATCTGAAAGAAGAAGTATACATTGAGCAGCTCGAAGGATTCGCCTTATCAAAAAGACCTGATATGGTATGCAGATTGAAGAAGGCCCTATATGGACTTAACAATGAACTACAACTGATTTGGAACCTGAAGGAGTTGATGTTTAGATAATGCAAGATGATTAAATCAGTTTGATGTTGTCATTGATGTCAACTAGCTTGACAATACTTATCTTGTAAGTTACTATACCGACACATCTGAAGAAAGGTGGAAAAGATGAAGAACGGAGAAATATACATGAGGAAGATGTACATGTTAGATGAGGATAAAGAACACATTGAGTGACTTGTTGATGAGTCTATGACTTGATGGAATTGACTTCATTATGTTGTATTCATCTATAATGAAGAATAGAGTTGAAAAACATAAAGCAGTGTTCTCGGTAAACTAAAGCATTTTAGTATACACTAACAGAGTGCAGTGTATACTGAGCACATTATTAACTGAGTGTGTGTTCACCGACACATTTCTTTGTTAACCGACAAGAACAGAATGGATTAAATGATCAGTTTAGCTGATAAGAGTGATGAGCTATAAAGTACCTCGTAATCAATGATAACGGATAAGGTTTATTATGGAGATTGACAGCTAACATAATTGAAGGAAGATCTAATGGAACAGATTGAAATGTGTTATTGACACATCAGCCGAGGAAGCCTAAAGTGGAAAAATCTATGAATATGATTAAGCGGCAAAATCTGATGGAGGAAAAGAAAACAATTTACTCGTCTATATAAGAGACTAGAGTTTCATTGTGAAACATGCCAGAAGAAGAAGAAACTATAGAATTATCGTGTGAAGTAGGTTTCATGCATTATAATCATACTGTGTATTGAGAACTAAGCTACAGAACAGTTATCAAGCTACAAAGAGCAATTACCGATGGACAGTAAGTTAACATAGTATTTAATCTGAAGTGATATATTGATCAGGAGGATTTGTATGAGCAAAATATCAATCTATAATCTGCAATTAAAGTTTTATTAAGGTAGATCAACTACTGTTACATATTTCACCATTGTACATAGTCAAATCTCTTAACCAAGTGAACTTAGAAAGTCTTTTGATGTATCATTCATTAGAGTGAACATTGTTATCCTGTCAACCCCAGAGTGACTGTTGGTTGGACGATAACTTCTAGTCTAAAATCCTCTATCAAGGTCACACCTAACAATCTGTTTGTAACCTTTAATAGGGTTGGGTCTTCACTGACCTCACTTTAGAAGAGTGAACAATTTTTGGGTTGCCGGTCCCAAGTAGTTTTTCCCTTCATAGGGTTTCCACGTTAAATCTCTTTTGTTATGTGTTGATTGTGATATTTGTTTGTTATCATACTTTGCATATTACATGTTAGATTTGATTGGTAACTACTATAAGTTTAGAATTGGGAATCGGTAAAAGCATAGATAGTGAAAGTATTTTTGTTTACCGAGTAGTAGGAATTGAAGTATTTGTTTTGAATTATACATTTTGATTTGGGATAGTGTTTAACTTATTCACCCCCCTCTCAATTATTCCAACAATTGGTATCAGAGCTTCGGTTGCTTAGAACAGAGTTTTAAGGACTTCAGCACAAAGGTCTCAAGATGTATAAGAGGGAAGTGCCTAGACTGAACAAAGAGAACTTCACAGTATGGCAAAGCCGAATGTTGTTGCACATATCTAGAATTGGAAACTCAGCTATAGACCTGATGAAGAATGGCTACATGGCTCCACCCACTGGTCCTTTAACACTTGATCAACTAAGAGACAAGCATGAACATAATGTCACTATGATGGAACTTGTTGCTGCTTGTATCGACGCTGAATTTGAAGACATTAAGGGATGCACTACTGCCAAAGCCATGTGGAATAAGCTAAATTTGATATACAGTGGAGATTTGAATGTTAAGAAAGCCATAGCAGAAAGTCTAAGAGGTCATTTTGATGATATGAGAATGAAAGAAGGTGAGAACGTAGTGCAGTATTCAAACTGATTGAAAGAAGTAGTACATGCTATTAGAGTATCTGATGGAGTTATTGATGATGAAATAGTTATAAGCAAGATTCTCAGAACTTTGTTGCCAGTTTATGCGACTAGGATCTCTGCAATTCATGAAACAAGGGCTACATCCAATCTTACCCTTGACACATTGATCGGTAATCTTACTACCTTTGAATTAAATAAATTTGACAATAGTATTGTTCCTTCTGTTGAATCCTCTTTCATGTCTTCTTTGAAGATTAGTAAGTCTAGCAAGAAAATTAAGAATGATGACAGTGATAGCAATACCGATGATGAAATTGATGAGCTTGAAGCTCTTATGGCCAGAAGATTACCCAAAGGAAAAGGAAGATATAGAGGTAAGCTACCTTTGGCATGCTTTAATTGTAAAGAGGTTGGCCACATTGCTGTTAGATGTCTATAGAAGAAAGATGATGATAGAACCAAAGACTGATCGGAAGGAAGCTATGGGAGAAGAGTCAACAAAGGCTACTGATACAACAAAAGAGATGACCGAGACAACTATGACAAAGGAAAGAAGGTATGTTACATTGCCGAAGATATTGAATTTGAATCTGACACTAATGATGATGATGATATAGAAGTAGTATTTGTTTCTATGAAAGATGATTTAGATGAGGAAGAGAAACATGAAGAGAGAACACTAATCTCTAGAGTAGACAAAAATGATACATGGATCATAGACAGTGGCTGCACAAATCATATGACTGGTGATGTACAAAAATTTGATCAACTTGTTGAATATAATGGAGGATCTATGAGAATGGGAAATGATGCACCTTGTATGGTAAGAGGTAAAGGTTCATTGATGATTAATGATAGAATAAGATGTGAAAATGCATATTGGGTAGATGGACTGAACTATAACTTGTTAAGTGTGGCACAGTTGAACAATTCAGGCCACCAACTTTCTTTTGAGAATAAAAAGGTGAAAATCTATGATGATGGAGGAAGACTTGTCGGAATTGGTACACAATCCAGAGGTAACCTATTTTATCTTGATATGGATCAGTCTTCTTATTTATTAATGAAGGATGAAGATGCATGGTTGTGGCACAAAATATTATGTCACGTGAATTTTGATAACATGATCAAGATTAGTAAAAAGAGAAGAGTTAGAGGATTTCCTAAATTGTCAAAACCAGATCATGCTATGTGCCATGAATGTCAGAAAGGTAAGATGACTAAATCTAGTTTCAAAAGCAAGGACTACTCAACAAAGAAGATACTTGAGTTGGTTCATACCGACTTATGTGGTCCTATGAGAACTCAGAGTTGTTCTGGTGATACATACTTTATTCTTTTTGTTGATAAATATATTAGACTGATGACTGTTATGTTTTTGAAGGAGAAATTTGAAGCTTTTAAAATGTTTAAATGGTATAAAGCCAAGGTAGAAAAAGAGACTAGAAAAGAAATTAAATGCTTAAGATCTGATAGAGGAGGTGAATTTATCTCTGATGAATTTGCTAATTTCTATAATGAGCATGGAATTAAAAGATAGGTCTCTGCACCGAGGACACCTCAACAAAATGGCATTGCTGAAAGAAGAAATAGATCAATAATTGATTGTGCTAGGACACTGATGATACAGAAGAATGTTTCTCAGACATATTGGAGAGAAGCTGTCAGTACAGTGTATATGTTCTTAACCGAGTACAACTAAAAAAGGACACCAACCGAACACCTTATGAGCTATGGTTTGGACACAAACCTACTATAAGTCATTTCAAAATTTTTGGAAGCAAATTCTTTATCTTGAAAGATGAGAGAAATAGAAAATTTGATTCTAAAGGAGATGAAGGAATATTCTTAGGATATTCTACCAAGAGAAAAGCATACAAATGTCTAAATAAGGTTACAAATAAGATTATTGAAAGTACTAATGTTTGTGTTGATGAGTTTGATGACAAGAACATAGAGGATATTTGAAAGGAACTGAAAGACTACACTAGATTCACATACATTGAACATCCAGAGTATCAACTGAAACCGCAACCTGTGATAACCGGTCCGTAGACAAACAATGTTGAACAATAGGAAGAGGAAATTGATGAACAAAATGGAGCTGTCGAGCAAGCTGATGATCCATAGAACAACCAGAAGGATTTGTTGATCCAGACAATAGAGACATGGTATGTAGATTACACAAAGCTTTATATGGATTGAAGCAAGCATCAAGAGCATGGTATGAAAGACTGCATACTTACTTGCTAAGTAGTGGATTTGTTAGAACAAGTGAAAACAACAATCTGTATATGAAAGGTAACACTGATGACACTATTCTTATTACTAAAATATTTGTGGATGATATTATTTTTGGAGGACAAGATCATATATGCAAAGCCTTTGCTGATAAAATGCAAAAATAATTTGAAATGTCTATGTTCGGAGAGATTAAATTATTTCTAGGACTACAAGTGATTCAACAAACTAATGGGATATTCATCACATAATCTAAGTACATAAAGGAAGTATTGAAGACATTTGGCATGGAAGATGCTAAACTTGTGGGAACATCGATGGCTACAAGATGAAAACTGACAAAGGAGGATGAAACTACTGAGGTAAACCAGACACTTTACCAATCCATCATTGGTAAACTAATGTATGTAGTTCACAGTAGACTAGACATAGCACATGTTGTGGGGATTGTTGCTAGGTTTTCTGCTAACCCTAGAGAGTCACATATGATAGCTACTAAAAGAATCTTAAGATATTTGAAAAAGATAGAAGATTATGGCATTTAGTATCCGGAGGAAGGAAAGTTTGAACTATGGTATATACTGATGCTAATTGGGCTGAAAATGTAGATGACAGAAAAAGCAACTGGAGGAGCATTTTTCTTTGGTGAAAGACTTGTAACTAATGAACTACAACTGATTTGGAACCTGAATGAAGAATCGGTAATTCAAGATTACTAAGAAGTTGATGTTTAGATAATGCAAGATGATTAAATCAGTTTTATGTTGTCATTGATGTCAACTAGCTTGATAGTACTTATCTTGTAAGTTACTATACCGACACATCTGAAGAAATGTGGATGAGATAAAGAATAGAGAAATCTACATGAAGAAGATGTACATGTCAGATGAGGATAAAGAATGCACTGAGTAACTTGTTGATGATTCTATGACTTGATGGAATTGACTTCATTATGTTGCATTCATCTATAATGAAGAATAGAGCTGAAAGCTACAAAGCAGTGTTGTCGGTACACTAAAGCATTTCAGTATACACCGACAAAGTGTAGTGTATACCGAGCATAGTGTTAATCGAGCTTGTGTTCACTGACACATTTCTTTGTTAACTGACGAGAACAGAATGAAATAAATGATTAGTTTAGCCGATAAGATTGATGAGCTGGCAAGTATATGATTCCGAGGTAACAAATAAAGTTTGTTATTAAGATCGATGGCTAACATAAATCAAAAGGATCTGACAGAGCAGATTGAAATGAGTTATTGACACATTAGCCAAGGAAGCTTGAAGCGGAAAAATCTAATGGATAGAAAGGAAATTATTTACTCGTCTATATAAGAGACTAGGGTTTCATTATGAAACACCTACCGGAAGAAGTAGATGCTACAGAAATTTCACATGAAGAAAGTTTCATGCATTCTAATCATACTGGTTAGTAAGAACCAAGCTATAGAATAGTTACCGAGCTACAAAGAACTATTACTGATGGATAGTAAGTTTACACAGTATCAAATTTGAAGTGAAATATTGATCAAAAGGATTTGTATGAGCATAATATTGATCTGTAATCTGCAATTGAAGTTGTAAAATGGCAGATCAACTACTGTTACATATTTAACCATTGTACACTGTCAAATCTCTTAACCAAGTGGACTTAGAAAGTCTTATGATGTATCATTCATTAGAGTGAACATTGTTATCCTGTCAACCCCATAGTGAATGTTGGTTGGATGATAACTTCTAGTCTAAAATCCTCTAACAAGGTCACACCTGATAGTATGTTTGTAACCTTTAACAGGGTTGGGTCTTCACCGACCTCACTTCAGAAGAGTGAACAATTTTGGGTTGCCGGTCCCAGGTGGTTTTTCCCTTTACAAGGTTTCCACATTAAATCTCTTGTGTTATGTGTTGATTACAATATTTGTTTTTTCATATTACATGTTAGATTTGATCAGTAATAGTTATAAGTTTAGAATTGACAATCGATAAATGCACAGATAGTGAGAGTATTTATGTTTACCAAGCAGTAGGATTTGAAGATTTTGTTTTGGTTTATACATTTTGTTTTGGGACACTGGATAACTGATTCCCCCCGCCTCTCAGTTATTCTAACAATTGGTATCAGAGCTTTGGTTGCTTAGAACAGAGTTTTAAGGACTTCAGCACAAAAGTCTCAAGATGTATAAGAGGGAAGTACCAAAACTAAACAAAGAGAATTTCGTAGTATGGCAAAGCTGAATGTTGTTGCACGTATCTAGAATTGGAAACTCAGCTATGGATCTGATGAAGAATGGCTATATACAACCACCCACTGGTCCCCTAACTCTTGATCAATTGAAAGACAAGCATGAACACAATATCACTATGATGGAACTTTCTACTGCCTGTACCGACGCTAAATTTGAAGACATTAAGGGATGCACTACTACCAAATAGATGTGGGACAAGCTAAATTTGACTAATGAAAGTGCATAAAGGGAAATCTTAAGAGGTAGTAAAGTTAATTTAATCAATGTAATTAAATTAATTCCTTACTCTAACAGGGATAGCCTCTTGAATTTCATCCTGATCCAAAGGAGCTAACATAGGATATTTAAAAAGGAGAGATGCAAAATAGTTAAGCATTTCCTTTTTAATATCCTCCTCCTTAACCACCTTGTTCCCACTACAAGAGAGGATATTAATTATGTTCATAGCCTTGTGTTTCATAGAGGTCATATGTAAGAATCTTGTATTTATATCCCCTGCCTTCAGCCATAAAGACCTTGATCTTTGATGCCAGAAGTTTTCCTCCTTAGATATAATATTATGATAATTTGCCAACAAAGTGTTTTTTGTATTTCTTAGCTCCTTAGAAAGGCCTTCCTCCTGAATTTGATCATGAACCTCTTTAATATCAAGTTGCACATGGGTTTTAGATAAGAAAATATCTCCAAAGACTTCTTTGTTCCAAATTTTAATCTTTATTTTTATAGAGTACAGTTTCTTAGTAACTTTGTACATAGCTCCCCCTTCCACAGTACAATTCCACCAGTCCTTAATGATATCTTTCAGATTGGGATGGGCTATCCACATTTTTTCAAACTTGAAAGGAGTATTACTTTTTCCACTCAAAGGATTAGCAGTAAAAGATATAGGGAAATGATCTGACCCTATTCACAGCATAGAGGAAAGGGAACAAGAGTACCTCGAGATCTAGTCCAAAGAGATGAGAGTTCTATCTAGCTTCACCTAGATAAGCTCTTCACCTAATCTTCTATTAGACCAGGTAAATGGAATACCCTCTAGCTCTGCATCCAAAAATGCATCATGATTGATATTGTCCATTAAATCTGATCTACTATCAATGTGTGAGGGGTTTCCACTTCTTCTTTTTTTAATCTTTCAGGGGAGTATTGAAAAATCCCATTACCATCTAGCTAGTTTCTTGAAATTTATTACGCAAATCTTTCAGATTGTGCCAAAAAATTTGTCTCCCTAATCTAGTATTAGGTGTAAAGATATTCATAAGATTCTAAGAGAAATTATCTATTGTATGGGTAGCTTTCACCATGATGATTTTCTTGTCAACCTTATCAATAGAAGAGTCGATAAAATTTTTGTTCCAAAAGATCACCACTCCTCCCGAAGCTCTTTTGGAATTACTACCAATTCTTCCTCCATTCTTCATAGGGTGAATTTTTTCAACTTTTTCCCTGAGCATTTTAGTTTCTTGAATAAACAAAATATTTGGATTACAGTCTCTAAAAATATTGCGAAGAACTAATGAACTACAACTGATTCATTATCTTGAGGGAAAGTTTGACAATGGATTGGATATTTGAAAGACAGTGATTGATGATCATCGAGCTACTAATGTGTATGTAAGATATTAAATCAGTTAATGTATTTTCATTGATGTCAACTAGTTTTGATTGTACTTATCATGATGGTTACAAACATCTTAAGAAGGCAAACTGATGAAGAAATGAGATATCTACATGAAGATGAGATGGATGAGAAAGTTATGGATATGGTATTCAGTGGATAACTTATTGATGAGTCTATGACATTATGTTAGTTATTTGATTGTATTACATGAATCCATAATGGATTGAAGATCAAGAATGAACAACTTTATGTGGTTGGTAAATGAAGAATTTGGTATACACCAAGCAAGTGTAGTGTATACCGAGTACATTTTTAATCGAGCTAGTTATCACCGACGCATTATGGTATTGATCAAGTGAAAGAAATAAATGGAACTTATGACTATCGACTAAAGATGATGAGCTGGACAATTGTTTATGATTCTGAGGTAAATGATAATGTTTGTTATGATGATCAAATGATTGACAAAATTCAAGGATGATCAAATGAAGGAGAATGAAACGTGTTATTGACACAACTGCCGAGGAAGGTTAAAGCAGCAAAATCAACGGTTAAGATTAAGAGGAAAAATCTATGGATGGAAATAAAATGGTTTATGATGTCTATATAAAGAGACAAGAGATTTATTATTGAGTATGTTGTAGGATAATTCGCATAAAAATATTGATTTCACGCAACACTGATCAAATTGGAAGATAGAACTGAGAAAATCTCTAGAGAACACCAAGCGACAGAGAAACCAATTACCAAGCAGAATATAGTTGGAGGAAACAAAGATATTGAATTGATTATTGATCAAAGGTATTTTTGGGCTTACCATAGATTTGAAAATTTGCATATCAAGTTGTATTTGAATCATATTATTATTGTATTAGTTTAACCATTGCTAAAGATAAATCTCTTAACTGAGTGGGACTTAACAATCTTTATATTTCAATATGGCATTCGATGAATGTTGATTTTTTTCTTGTTGAACCCATACTCAATGTTTGGTCAAGGGAGAACTGTTAGTGATAAATCCTCTAACCAAGTCACACCTTACAATGTGTTTTGTAACCTTTAACATGGTTGACTCCTAACTGAGCTCACTTCAGAAGAGTGAATTATTTTGGGTAATGATACTTCTTATCCTATGAGAGGTAAAGGTTCTATAATTATGTTGGATAATGCACAATGTGATGATGTCTATTAGGTTGAAGGACTAAAGTATAATCTGTTGAGTGTGGCACAGTTGAACACAGGTCACCAACTGGAATTTTAGAATGGAAAGGTAAAAGTATTTGATCAGAATGGAGGTCTAATTGCCACTGGTGAATAGTCAAAAGGTAACCTATTCTACCTTGATACTACTACAAAGAGTTTCTTATTTGCTAAAGTTGAGGATGTATGGTTATGGCATAAGAGATTTTGTCCTGTGAATTTTGATAGCTTAATTAAGATGAGAAAAAATAATAGAGTAAAAGGTCTACCAAGACTAGATAAACCTGAAAATGTCATGTGCAAAGGATGTCAAGTTGGTAAGATGACAAAGTCAAGTTTTACAAGAAAATCTTACACTACACAAGGAATTTTGGAGTTAGTGCACATTGATCTATGTATGCCTATGAGAACACAAAGTTATTATGATGATAAATATTTCATTTTATTTGTTGATAATTATTCAAGAATGATGTTTGTCATATTTTTTAAGGATAAATCTAATGCTTTTCAAATGTTTAAGTGGTACAAGGAAAGAGTTGAAAAGAAGACTAGAAGACAATTTAAGTGTCTAAGATCTAATAGAGGAGCTGAGTTTACATCAAATGAGTTTACACTTTTTTGCAATGAACATGGAATAAAGAAACAAATGTCTACATTGAGGATGCCACGAAAAAATGGTATAGTGGAGAGAAGACACAGATATTGATTATGCAAGGACATTGATGATTGAGAAGGGTGTATCTCAAACATTTTGGAGAGAAGAAGTCAACAGTGCAGCTTATACACTAAACCAAGTACAACTGAAGAAAGGCACAAACAAGACTCCATATGAAATTTGGTATGGTCACAAACTGAATGTAAGTTATTTCAAAGTATTTGGGATTAAATGTTACATTCTAAAGGATGCTAGTAATGGAAAGTTTGATCATAAAGGTGATGAAGTAATATTCTTAGGATATTCTACAAAGAGAAAGACTTACAAATTCTTAAACAAGTCTACTAACAAAATTGTAGAAAGTGCAAGTGTAACGATTGATGAATTTACAGAGAAAAATGATGAAGACAGTAAAAGGGAACTCGAGGACTATCAAAGATTTGTATATATTCAACATGAAGTTCCCGATACCTTTCCTGCAATATAAATTAAGGAGGAAGTTGAACAGAGAGAGCCACCACCAAATGTAGAAAATGAAGAAGTATGTGAGAAGACACCATTCACTAAGGAAGATTATTGGAGACAAGAATGTTGGAGTTATGAAAAGAAGTAAGTTAAGAGATAATACATGTTTAATCTTTGAATTTGAGCCAAGAATAGTAAAAGATACTTTGGATAATGAAGATTGGGTGAAAGCTATGAAGGAAGAGATAGATCAAATTGAAAAGAACAACACATAGACTTTGGTACCGAGACCTAAAGATAAAAATGTTATTGGTACTAAGTGGATTTTTAGAAACAAATTGAATGAACATGGAAATGTAATTAGAAACAAAGCTAGATTGGTTTGCAAAGGGTATGCACAACAAGAAGGTATTTATTATGGTGAGACTTTTGCACATTTTGCTAGATTGGAAGGAGTTAGAATTCAACTAGCATATGCAGCTTATAAAATATTTAAATTTTATCAAATGGATGTTAAGTTTGCATTTCTTAATGTTATTCTTGAAGAATAAGTCTATGTTGAACATCCTGGAAGATTTGTTGAGAATACTAACAAAGACATGTTATGTAAACTGCACAAGGCATTGTATGGTTTGAAACAAGCACCCCAAGCATGGTATGAAAGGTTACATTCATGTTTAATAAAGATTAGATTTCAAAGAACAAGTGACAACAATAAATTGTATCTGAAATGTGATAGTAATGATAGGATTTTGATTGCTGTAATATTTGTTGATGACATTAGTTTTGGAGGAAATAACACATTATACAAATCTTTTGCTAATGAGATGAGAAAGGAATTTGAGAGGCCCATGATAGGACAAATAAAATTCTTTATTAGACTTCATATTCAACAAGTCAAATATGGTATCTACATCACACAGTCAAAGTACATCAAGGAGATCCTTAAGACATTTGGTATGGAAGATTCAAGACTGGTCTGAACACCAATGGCTACTGGTTGTAAATTGTCAAAACAAGATGAGTCAAAGGAATTGAATGAGACACTCTACCAATCAATGATTGGTAATCTACAGTATGTTGTACATAGCAGACCTAATATTACCCATGCAGTAGGTATTGTTGCAAGATTTTCTACCAATCCAAAGGAAACACACATGTCTACAGTCAAAAGAATATTTTGATATCTAAAGGGTACTGAAGACTTCAGTCTACTATACAAGAAAGGAGGAGATTTTTAGCTGAAGGTTTACGCTGATGTTGCTTGGGCTAGAAACTTTGATGATAGGAAAAATACAAGTGGAGGAGCTTTCTTTTTAGGAGAAATATTAGTGACATGGTTGAGTCAGAAACAGAGGTGTATTTCATAATCTACAGTTGAGGTAGAGTATGTAGCAGCACCTATGAATTGTGCAAACATTGTATGGATCAAACAACTACTTGAAGGTATCCAAGAGGATATTACCAATCCAATTACTATTTATTATGATAATACAAGTACTATCAACATATCAAAGAGCTTGGTGATGTATTCCAAGACCAAGCACATTTCTATCAAGTATCATTACTTGAGAGAACAAGTTCAAGACAAGCATGTGATATTGGAGTATGTGAATTCAAAAGAGCAGATAGAAGATATATTCACCAAGCCACTACTGAGGGATGCTTTTGATTATCTCGGAGGTTAATTAGGGATTCTTCCCCTATCCAACATTCACTAAGGCAAGATGCATGTTGCATCAATTCAAAGATTCATTAGATCATCTATTTTGTGAGTTGATGCTAGTGTTCAATCTTTAGGTGATGCCTAAAGTTGTTCAAAATGATTATATATGCAATGAGATATCAAGACATGATAGGTATGACACTGCTTGAACAAAGTTTTCAAGACTATGTACCTTCCAAATTGTTGTGAAAGATGGAGAATAAGCTATAGAGAAATGAGAAAGAGGGAGAATAAGCTATTCCTCATAAACACAGAGAAGAAGATGGAGAAATAAAGAAAGATGAAAAGTAAGTCAAGCACATATGATAAAGTTTAGAGGTAGCAAAGGATATAACACAGTGACTGAGAAGACTGAAACATAGAGAGATATAATTGACAATGTTGTCATCATCAATTAGCAGTGTTTCCATCAATGCCAAAGAGGGAGATTGTCAACCCCAACAGATGGTGATGATGATGAAGACCGAGATCAGAGGTATACAAGATTGTAGAAGGATTAGATTAGTTGTTATTTTATCATTGATGTCAAGCAATTAATTTCTACTTTATGTTGAGTTTCCATATCATTCAAAGTGTGATATAAGTTGAGTGAGTTAAGGAAAAAGAAGAAGTTGGTGAAGATGAAGAACTTAATTGGGCAACTTATACAGATCAGACAATAATAAGGTAATAATGGTTGAGTTGTTTTCTACTTTACATTTGATGATATCAAGTTGGTAAAGGAGATTGAACAAGTGAGCAAGGTTAGAAATTTGACAAGGCAAAGAAATAGTTTAGTTATCGAGAAGGAAGAAGTTATTCGGTAAAAGGAAATAAATTTCTGGTAAAGAGAAAGAAAGCCAAGACATCAAGTACAAGGATTTAGTACTTACCGAGCAGAGCGAACAGAATTTTGGTTGAAGGAAAAGGAGTTAGCCACCAAGCAAGGAACATAAATTAAGTACAAGGATCAGAACGACATTTAATGAAGAGCCACAGTGATCTGGAAGATTCTAAGGATGAAGAAGAGTTAGTTTAACAGATCTATGATCAGGAAAATTCAAGGTGGTGATCTATGGTAAAGATTTAAGTGGAAAAATGTGAAGGTGCAAGTTCCAATAAAATTTTGAGTTCTAAGGTGATGATAAAATGTTTTACTGAGTGCCATGTTCATTTAATCAGTTCAAGAGGATGATTTGACCATTGAGAATAAACAAAGTAAAACCTAATCAAGGATATTAAGAGGCAAAATAGAGTTTATCTAAAGGATGAAATTGAATGGAAAGTGAGTTGGCGAGTTGAAGTGTGGATGTGTAACCGAATGATGTAGTGAAGAAGTAAAAGGTTAAAATCTAAGTCTGCAAGCAAAGATTGTTGAAGTCTTGAGGCTAGTGAGTAGTGAAGGAATGAAGTGAAGACAAAGAGCGCACAAGCGATCTGCCTAAGCAAGACATAGTTCCATATTTACAAATCAAATTTTTATACTGTTGCTTATTAACATTTGTAGCAGAAAAACTCTTAACCAAGTGGACTTAACAGTCCTATTGTAAATCCTTGAGAGAGGTGACATTCTAGAAGAGTGTCTAAAGACCTTTAACCAGACCACACCTAACAAGGTGAAGATTCTAACAGATCTAAGATGAATCCCCTAATAGGGTCACATTTAACAATTTACATTGTAATCTTTAACAGGATTCACTCTTAATCGAGTATAGTTCAGATGAGTATTTTGATTGGTGGGTGACAATTCCCACAATGATTTTTCCCATATTGGGTTTCCATGTTAAATACTAGTGTCAAATGTGTTGAGTTTTTATTGTGCATGTTATTTGTTGATTACTTAAAATATTGTTGTTATCAATTACTACTCAAATTTATTTTACCGAGTTGAATCAGAGTTAAAGTTTTTAAGGTAATAAAGAATCACTAATTACTGATTTACCGCCCTCTTAGTAATCCAACTATCATATATTGCACGACAATCAAATTTCCACGGTCTCCTTAACAACATATGACAAACATCCATAGGCATAATATCACACAATACCTCATCATGATAGTTTCAAATTTTAAACTATACTAGACATTGTTCATTGACCAAAAACTTGTGATGCTTCTCCAACCAAGCAATCTTGTAGGGATTTAGATACCTCCCTCTTCAATTTATTAACCATTTCCTCTTAAACAAAGTTATCATTACTACCACCATTAATAATGACATTGCATACTTTACCCTTACATTTACATCTTATGCGAAATAGATTCTTCATTTGCTCAGTTCTTTCTCATCATTTAGTAAGGCTCTTCCTTTAACAAGGACCTCTCCTCTTTCAACATCTTTAGAATGTGACGACTCAAAAACTTCATCTACATGTGTAACTCATGCATTTTCATCTAGTCTTCTATTTGTCCTCTCTTGACGTTGGGGACACTCATAAGTTCTATGTCCTTCTCTACACTAGAAATGCGCCCCACGAGAACCTTCTCTTCCTAGTCCTTATCCTCTTCATCTTCCTCTTTGATCTATGTTATTTTGATCACGAGGATGATATGAATTATTTCTCCTATGACTTTGACTACTACTAAAGTCAGCATTTTTCTTCTGATCTTCATTTCGACCTCCATAAGACTGTCCACTAGGCTTGACACCACAACCTCTTCTAGTTTGTCATCTCTCAAACTTCTTCTTCATTTTTTCTTCTACCTTCAAAGAAAATTGATATGCATGTTCAATGGTAAACATTCTTACCATTATCAACTCATCTTGAACACTCGGCCTCAACCCATTTATGTAACGAACAACCTTCTCCTTGTTAGCTTTGGAATGACTCATTTCGATAAGGACTCAATAGACCTCTTTTGTATACTCTTGGAAAATAATTCCTGCTCACTTCAACCCTTGCAATGTTTCCAACAAATCAAGTTGATAGTCAACAAGAATGAATTGACTCTTCAGTTTGTCGACTATCTGATCACACCCTATTATCTTCTCCTTCCCTATTCTATTTCTATCCAACTGGACCTCTTCCCACCAAATTTTAGCATGACCTTTCAACTTGGCCTTTGCAAACCTAACCCTCTCAAGATCTTTTATTTCCTCAAACCCAAAGTACTCCTCCATATCATTGATCCAATAGATCAAGTCTTCTAGATTAAAAGATTTTCAGAAAATGTAGAAACTTTAATTTTTGATCTCTTCCTAATCTTGAAAATGGCCCTCAAAACCTAGCTTCATAAGAATCTATAGTTGTTTCTTCCTCTTCTTCAAATTGTCCTTCAAATTCATCCTCACTTGCATCTCTTGTCCTAATATTGATTCCTCTATTGAACTCCTCTTGCAGTGCTTGCACTTGCCTCTACAGGGCTCTAAAACTCTCTTCTATCACACCCGCAACTCTTCTACCATAGTTCCTTTGTGGATACATTTTCTATATTTATCTCTTAGATTCACAACCACAATCCTTGTGTAAACTGCCTCACATTGGTACTTGGTCAAAATTTAGGGTCAAATTTACTAGTGTGATCTGTCTACACACTTAAGAACTTTTGCTTGATAAAACTTGATGAAGGGTACTCCCCTTATTCAACCGAACACAACACAACAAGGAAATAAATAGAAAATTTCAAGAATAGAACAATGGAAAGAACATAAACACTTTCTTTCTATTATCTTCAATTAAATGATATTACAATATTCAAAAACATAACATGCTACAACCACATGGGCATTTTCATTACAATAATCTCCAAGACAGAACCATAATCTACACTTTTGGAACTAAACCCTAAGACCCCCTTCATCCCTATATAAGTAGCACAATTAACTGCCTTAGAATATTCTAGGTGGAATTTTCACATTTTGGCTCCCAGTGATTCAATTTCCCACCTTAAGTAATTTTTCTTTCTTCTGTTTCTATTAAAAATTAAGTCTTGATAATTCAACTTTTGAAAGCAATAACTTGTGAACCATTGAGTTGATTGACTATTAGAACCCCATTTTGGAAACCTTTCGAAGTGCTCTACAACCCTTAGATTGTAAAGTGCCAACCGATTAAAGTTTCACCCCCTTTCGAAGCCTCTCAAACCTTCAAAACTGAGTTCAAAGTTTTTATACCATCCCGCCAAGAAAGAAAATTCAATAACTTCAAAACCAAACTTGATCTTGTCGTGAAACTTTATCGAAAGGCTTATATATCCAAAATGAACCTCCAAGGAAGCAATTGGAACAAGTCACGTTCAAATGAACAACCTACTCAAAATAGTAAATTTGACAAAATAATAACCCCACCCAAAGATAGCCCTTATTGAAAAATTAGGCAATATTTCTAGGCGATGCAAAATTACTCTTACGATTCGATGCTCCTACATCAAAAAATAATATAGCTACCATTGTCCAATTTCTTAAAAATAAACACAATGATTAGAATGACATATGCTATGATCTTGTTCAACCATAAATCTATCAAATTTCAAATACAATTGTCAAGGTGCTTCTTTCAACCCATACAAGCTCTTCTTCAACTTGTAAACTAAATTATCCTTATCTTTGAGCTCATATCCTTGTGGTTGTTGCATATAAATCTCTTCTCTCAAATCTTCTTGAAGAAAAATGGTCTTAACATTTAATTGTTCTAGATACAAGTGTCTGGAAGGCACAAAACTTAGAATAATTAGAATATAGGACATTTTAACAACAGAATAAAATATTTCATCAAAAGCGATACCTTTTCCTACACAAAACCTTTGACCACAAGTCTAGCCTTGTATCTTTTCTTGCCTCCATGTTCTTCCTATAACTTGTATACCTATTTGTTAGGCAATGTTCTTTTACCTTAAGGTAATTCAACTAACTCCTAGGTTTGATTTTGTATGAAGGAATCGATCTCCTCTTTCATTCTCTTGCAAACATTTTTGGGGTAGCACAGCAAAAAGAGATAAAGATATGTCGCAATTCAACTTTGGGATTTGTCATTCAAGCAATGACATATCCCTATTCCTTTCATGTGCTTTCTTTTACAAACGTATAATTTTCCTTTCATGTTGTATTAAATTAATTACTCCCACGACTTGTGTTGAACATTATACTTTTGAAATTATGAATAAAAAAAGCAATTTAAAATTGCAAAGTTACATAATTCTTCTTTCTTGTAAAAGCATTTGCATTAAATCTAAATTTCATTTGATAGCATTTATTTTCTTATAAAGAACACTTAGAAGAATCAAATGTCTACCCTTCATTTTTAGTTGTAAATACTTTTCAACTCCAACTAATTGAGCTAAAAGCAAAATTAGGTAACAAGACTAAATAACTAGACTTTAGAGTAGCCCAACAAGCAAATGGAATAATATATATCGCGTACTAATGACCCTTGTATAGCAAAATTAATTATTACATTTGCACTAGAAAACCCTCTTCTAATCCAAGAAGTGTGCATTCTTTAATAATGATCTTGCATGCCCTTAACACATGAGTTATTCAACATAAATAAAATTTGTTTAATACCATTAATTAGAAGGAAATACTGATGTTTTATAGACAAACATATTATTCATAATAAAAATACTCATTATTGTTTTGATGTGTCTTTTGCATTTTGATATATGATGTTGTATTTTGCCTTCTCTTGATCATTATGAAATGTTCAAGCTACTATTGATGAATTTCCTTAAAACACTAATGACAAACACGTATGCTTTCCTCCATGTTTTTTTAAATATTAGTGAGGTCGAAATAGACCATGCACCTTGGGTCTCCAAGCGTAGATTTATACTATAATTTAAGTGTCAGATAATGGGTTTTACACAAGACAAATTTAACAAGATAATGGGTTTTACACAAGACTAAATTAACAATATGTTAAAAACATTATTCCCTCAAAAAGAGAGTTCAATAAACTGATATAACGACCATGGTCCGTAGATGAAATTGATTGCAATATAATGAAAAACAAATCCCTTGGCCCAACGCATGTATCACACAAACCATTATAAAAGAAGAGGAAGTCCCAAAAGTCAATCCAAGTGATCCTATACTAGTGCTGATATGATGTAAATTAAGTATCCTCAATCTTGCATTGATGTTAAGCATTCAAAGGTTTGATGCAAATCAATTTCAATGTTGGAACTGATATTATCCCATTAACTTGAATATATGCTTATTACACATAAGCAAAAACTCTCTAAAATTAGAAGCAATGGTGTCAAATCCATTTCAATAGTTGTCTCCACTTTCCCTGCTTTTGATTGATTTTTCTGACTGCAACATTAGTTTCCATTATCACGTTACAGCACATTAGAATTTATCCCCATCGATTCAATAGTGTATAAGTCCATATATTTTTTCTCTTTAATTCATAAAAACAAGCTGAGGCAGTATAATTCACTCCTAAGAATCCAATCAATTATATTACATATTTTTTCGTTTTAGTTAGGACTTATAATACATATTTACATATCAATTACAGTTCTATACTTATTCAAGTGATGCTACTAGCTTTTACATATTTCTTTTAACAAATCTCCACACCCTGTACCATTATACTAATTAGTCGGCCAAAAAAATTCTCAGGTTTCAGACTGCAAAGAAGACCCCACGAAACCCAAAAATTCCCATGGAACATTAGTAGGTTAAAAAACCACGAGACTCGAGAACACAACAAACACAGAAAATACAGGTATACCTCAACATGCATGACATAATGTGAATGCACCACGCTATAGTGATTTCATGTTCTGAGATACTTGTTGAAGAGCTCCATTGCATTCTTTCAACTGCAGAAACCGTAAACAGAAAAACAAAAAGGAAATTGGCAAGAAGGCCCATAAGTTACGTCCTATAAAAGCATATTAAGACAGTGAAAAAGTATGTGCCTTGGAAAATGCACTACTGGCATTGGGTAGATCATCTCCTGACTTCCGCGATGCTTTTAAAATCATTTCATCCTTTTCATTTTGTTCCTGCACCTGGAGCATCCCAAATACTCTATCTAAGTGGGGCAAAATTACATTTGGAGGAAAATAAAGCAGTAAAAACTTATGACTTGGAACTTTCATTTGAAGAAATACAACAAATTCTTTAGCGTTGTTAGAACCAATTACCTTCTCTAACATATTTTTCAAGTAACGTATCTCGCTGAGTTTTCTTTTGGCAATCTCTTGTTTCACAGCATTAACCGAAGCACTGTATTCCACAGCAACAAATATTTGATCAACAGTCCCATTGTAAAAAGGATACAAGTGCCTTGATAGCTAATAACTTTCAGTTGAAGATATTAAACTTTTAATGACAGATTTGAAAACTCATTAGAGAACCTTTCAAGATTGATCTTCTCTTGCCTAGAATTGTGGGAATGAATAAAACCCAGATGAAGCAATTTGTATCCATAAAACTAAAATCCGATTTTCCACTTCTATACGCTTCGCATACCTCCTAATGCTTATCATCATGAACCATCCCTTTCTTTGTAAGCTATATACTTGACATGCATGGAACAAGAGACGCGTCGAGGCATAATTCCAAGAGTAATTACAAGAACAAATATATTCTTGAAAGGTGAACAAGAAAGCATGATAAAGACATACTTATCTTCACGTACAACATCAAACTTTTTGTTTTCAATCAGCTGCTCGATAGTTCCTAGTGCAGCCATTACCTACATGTTAACAAGTAAAACTGATGAGAAATCCATGATAGTTTCTATCAAACCATACGTTTTAAGAAATAATGAACAAAAATGTTTATTATAAATTTTGAAGGGTCGCATAAGCAGCAATCTAAACATCTAAATGACATCATTAGTTCATGCCCCATAGTCGCCATACATCTTAAATGATATACGTCTCAAGCATTGCATGATTCTAGTCTTCAATGGGACAACCTTACAGAGTGAGATTGGCAGTTACATTATTTCATCATCAAAAAGGTTGTACGTGTATACAAGACCTTATATGAAGACCAAAATACATTATCTGGTGATCTGGAGCAATAGCAATGATAAGATCAAGTAAAGGTGCATTGATGTGTCTGAGACTCTTAAATTATAGACTAAAAATGACTCTAAAACCTGAATAAAACAATAACTATAATAATAAGATAAAAACAAAAGGCGAGCAAATACAGGCTGACAAAAAGGTCACTTGTTTTCAAATAATATGGAGAAAGCAGCATTATATTTTTTTAAAGGAAGTTCGTAAGCAGATTTTTTCGTTCTCTTTTTTTTCTAACAAAACAAAATAGTTCATCCACCTGTTTTTCCGTGTCACGGACTTCCATTGATCTTTTATTTACCAGGGCGAACTGTATGAACTTGAAGAAGTGGAGTTAAGACTGATATATGGATTGAAAGAGAATGTTATCATGTTGGTGCTTTTTTTAGTTTATTTAAGAATAATCTAACTTAGGTAGGTTGTACTTGCATCATGTGTCTTGTACTTTCCCTATTTAGTGGAGATGTTATGCATACCTGACTTCATCTTGTTTATGCAACATTGGCTGTCCATTCACATCTCTTTGTGCTGTATCCTACCCACCTTTTGCTGCCATTTAAGCATCTCTTGTAATCTATTTGTATTGTATCATTTACGGTTTATTCTATCATATTGATCTTCCTAGTTCTTTGTGCTTTCTTTTAAGCTTTCTTGATCTTGGGTAGGAGTCTTGGTTTTAAGAAGATCTTTATGAACAAGAATAACAAATGCTCGTAGTTTGTCAACAGAATAATTTCAATATTTTCAGGAGGACCCACTATAGTGATCAGCTGATTCAATTTTATATACATCTTCTAAAAGTAGAAAGACCCATCCTGCATAAAGGCTGAACTGTTCAGTCCTGGCTGAGCATTGATGGAAAATGGTTATTCAGAAAACTAGACTGTTTGAGAATGAGTGTAGTGGTGCAGAAAAGAAATCTGTTTACTGCCGAAGGGACTAATTTATTTACAGAGTAAACAATGTACCAGAACATATCATACAAGAATACCAAAATAAAGCAATACTCACAAGAACATGGTAGAAAGATATGAACTTTATTTCCAAATGCAATGCATAAAATCCAAAGAATGGTACCTTCCGATAGGAAGTAATTATATACAGAGTGTCAAGCGGTTGGTTAAGAACAATAGTCGGCAACTTCCCAAAACCTAACTTGCCGATTCGGATGCAGATACAGATGCAGGTGCTAGAATCGGGTGTGCGGACGTGCGAATTTTTTTAGGGGTTTTGGATTTATATATATATGCAAAGAAATGCAAGAAATATACAAATTAAAATATTTGATACTATGATACTTCATCATTGACCAAGATATATATTAAATGTCAATTGATAGTTCACAAATATTCAAGTAAGATTAGGGTCGTTTTAGGGTTTAGAGACAATAAAAAATAAAAAGGCAAATGGCACATGTTTTAAGTGTTTTTTTCTTGGTTTTAACGTCAGATATGACGTTTTTCTGCTTGTTGGGCCGTGGATGCTCTTTGGAGGCGCAGGGATGCCTCTGGATGCATCCAAGAAGCGAAATCCAAGGGAAATGGATGCCCTGTAGATGCGTCCACAGCACATCCACTGCCCTTGAATGCGCTTCCTGGACGCATCCTGAGAGCATCCGCCTCCATGAGCATCCAGCCTTCCAAGGAGCACATTGGCTACTAAGCCCAAAACTAATCAGAAGTAAAATAACATTACATTGCCAATTGATTATTCCATCACAAGTTTATTTCAAAACATTGGCAAACTCCTCGTGGTAGCCTTCCTTTTCCTTCAATGTTATAACTTTTTGTTAGCTCACTATTTCCATATGAATTTGTTACCCCTTGTATTTTTCCTAAAGCAACCAAAAAAAAACACATTGGTAAAATTGGGGCCAAATCCAACTTCAATTTCAAATGACAAATATATAACTCCAACTCCCTACCAGGAATCAATATTTTTCCTCCATTTTTACATGGAAATTGATACTTGTGGTCTGTACAATATTAAATTGCGCATTTGCTTCTCAAAAAATCCCACTTCAAATCATCTATTAATTACACTAAAAAAAGACAAGTTTAGTAGTGAAGCATGTTTCTGGAGCAAGGAAAGCTTGAATAGTATTGTGAAAGTATTGCAAAAGTCCCACATTGATCTTGAAGACTCAATCGAAGCAATTGGCTTGATATTCTTGCATGATGATAGTGGAGATGAGGAGGCATAATTCCAATCTTTTAGAGGTATACCACATTAAGTTTCTTCTTGGCAAATTCTTGTGTTGATTCAATCTTTCCATGGTTGGGTTAATCTTTTACTTGATTAATAATTTAATTCTATGCAACTATTTCACAAAGTACTAACAAGCATTACAGCTTAGACAAACAATTAATTGCAAGCATAATTCTTGTAAACAACAGCGAGTAGAGGTGTAATCAGTCATGTCTAACTTAACAGACCAGCATGCTTCTTTCTTACACCATAGAATTTGTAGAAGGAAAAGACGCACGTGTTAAGAAGCAGAATAAAAGGTGTGAGCAATTGAATTTCCAGCATTATGGACATGCATTCAAGAATGCACACATTACAAATACAATTATAGATGTAGATGGCTGCCGAAAGATATATCAAACATAAAATTTTCGACCTTATGTATTGGTTTCATTAGTATAATGCATCAGATCAGAACATAAATATATTAGTATTCCTCTTGAAGAATTGCACATTAAGATATCCAAGTATATATGAATTGCAATCCTTCTCCAGAGATATCAAGGCCAAACAGTTGAATATAATTAACCAATGTCACCCCACCCTAAACTTTTGTTCAACTTTTCAAGTTGAGATGCGATTCCCAAAAGATTGGTTATTGACACAAAAGAAACAAAACATGGGGGTACATCAAGAAATTTTATAAATATAGGTTACAATATGAACAAATTAAATCTCTTTTATGAAACGTAGGCCAAGAACAATGACATTACACAAATTGAACGTGAATCAACTTGACAACTTGTGAAAGCTAGTAGCATCAAACCTGAGTCTCTTGGCAGATAGATTCAAATTCATCCTGCATTTCAGAAATTTGTAAACTATTACTATTAAGAATTACACAATTCAAATTTATGATCTTCAAATATTTCTAAATGCATTGATGATCACACATAACCATTACTTTATACAAGAGACTCCAAACTAGAATAGTGTGTACTAGAAGGTTATCTGATCATGACATTCCAATTATTGCAACAAGAAAATAGCATCAATTCTGATATGTTATGAGTCAAAATTATACCTCTAGAAATTGCATAAGCTTAGTTGCAACAAAAAAGAATCTATAGCAAATGGTACTTGAATAACAATCGCAATATTGGATATTTTTGGTATCAGTTTTCCATGGATATGATATTAAACTAGGAAAGAACTTACAATATTTAAGATCATACACAATCAAACTGGTAGATTTTCCCCACAAATTTTATAAACGCAGAGGGAACCCATTAGTTGTATAGGAATCTTTGGAGATGAAATGGTTATTTCTTAACATTATCTTTACAATTTTTTTGTCAAAGGTTGGGAAGGACCCACGAGAACCTGGTTGCCTAGATGATACCCTGGGCATACCCACAGCCTGGGACACCCAAAAACTTTCTTTTTTAAACAGAACATAAGCAATTCTGCATTCCTACATGCCTTGTAATGTTCACTTTTTAGGTAAGTCAGGAAATAGGCACAATTATCTAGCAATCCAAACCACAAGGAACTTCTTTCCTTAAAACCTGTTAGTTAAGTAACCCGTTTAGGATGAAATCTGTCAATAGAAGTTGGGATTTGTCATAATGATCATATCCCTCTGCATGAAGGTGCAGCTCCCTCTAAAATAGTTTTCCATTAGCTCTTCAATAACTAAATCGAGAAAACTAAATGAATAATACTTTTGACCCTAAAGTATCAAAGGCTACGGCATTCATTCATAACTTTGATATAAATCTTATAAGTGTAATTTAGAATAAAATCGAATAGACCGAGCCAACAGACTAATCTATACGATTGTGAAGAGAAGAATTATTGAAAGTTTACTTCAATCACATCCACAATTCAAAGTAACACAAAATCATATTGCAATCACAAATGAACCCCCACTAAAGTTACATTCATGCACTCAAAATGAACGCATTAAAAGCTGTGATATAGATTCAGATTAATCACCTGACTAAAACATACTTTAAACCATGAAGTTTTTCAAGATTTCTGAAAATAACAAGTATCTTGCTAAGTGCTGGAAAATCAAAATTTGGCCGACCCTTACTGAGTCATAATAAGCCCTTAAAATAGCCCGTAGGCATAACTGTTTTTCAGACGAGTTTTAACTAAAAGTGCTTAAAAGAGACCATTATCCAAGAGTTTAGTAAAAACAGAGCTCTTAACCAATGAGCAAACAACAGAAAAACCATGTATGTTCAAACACAAGATGGAATTTCGGATCACATTCAGGCCGGAGGCAAGGTGGAGGGTGGCATGGTACTATTGGCATTTGTTGAGACGCCACGTGTCTTGTGCTATTCCAGGTGCGCGATAGAGAAACTTACCACAGTCTGATGGTTTGGGACTCCTAAATGGGCAATCCTTTCTTTCCAAACTTTCTTCTCTTTCCGAACTTGAGTGATTTTGTTCTTATTAGTGTCAAGGTGATCCAAGAAAATAATAAGGATAGATTCAATTTTAGCTATCTTGGAAAAGTCTCCAACTATTAGAGTCTTGGCTTCTTTGGTCAGTCTCATTCTTTCTTCAAAGGATCTAACCATTTCCTCCGAATTATGCACAGTTTGCCCGTCTTTTTGAATAACTGGATATCGATACATCTGAGATCATCACTCATCATCCTGGTTAATGCATTCAATTCTTTTGAAAGTTTTGTGCTTTCTTCTATGGCCTGTTTGATTATCGAAGTCCTCCATTCTAAGTGTTCTTTTGATACATATAGCATTTCATCGTCAAGGTCCGGAACAAGTTTCTCTGTTAAAAATTTGATTATGCCATATTTCTGAACGTTATCACCTGGGCAATCACAGCAAACCATTGAAGTCTTTCTTTGTCCCATGAGCTTATTTTTGCTTCAAGGCTGGACTTAGCAACTATTGCCTCTTCATAGATTCTACTCAAATTTGTGATGTACCCTGTTCTTTCTCCGATAACAGAATCCAGCCAATCCGCATAAGCTTCCACAATCATCCTGTTGCGTTGAATTTAATCTTTCATAGTTTGATTGTCGGGTAACTTAGGATCGAAAGTCAAGGAAAGCTGAGAGGTAGGTGCTATGTCCGGATTCCGGATGGAGTAGATGTAATCCGCCATTTGCCTTAAGGCCATCTTCATTTCTCTTTTCTCTTTCTCATCTTTCCAAGTCCTTGAAATTATCTTCTTCGTAGAAGATTCCAAATTCTTAACATTCGTTGCTCGAGTGGTTGCTCCCAAATCTACCCTTTCAATTTTAAAATCATCTGTTGTAACTTCTTCAGTATTTTTATCAGTGGTAGGGATGGCGACCTCTGCAAACTAGTGCCCTATTTTATCATCTGTGTCGATTATCGCCTCCATCCTTGGCTTTTTAGCCTTTATCTCCCGCCCCAAACATTTGTTGACCATATCATTGTCTGGCAATGATATTGGCACAATCTTCATTTTTTTGTTTATTGAAGCTTCCAGCCACTTGGGCGCACTTGGCAGCTCTTTAACTGAGGGTGTCTGCAACAAAGTTGATTCAACTGCTAAAGTGTTTTCAACAGACCGAACCTCTGTAGAATTATCGCCTTCAGCTTCCAAATCATCTTCATCTAAAACAATATGCGTTTGGCCTTCCATGGTTGCCAGCAATTCTTTAGTTGAATCCAATTTTGCAAATTCTTTATTCCCTGTAGCCTTCTTCAATCTTTTGCTTATGGACCTGGTAGTTCTGACGGGAGAGGAAACCATGATTGCGGTTTTAGTTTTCCTAGGTGGATTCTTTTTGGGCTTTGTGCTACATGCACTATCAAGATCAATAATAACATTAGAAGGAGGATTCTGGGTTCTTCAAAGATTTTTGCTTCTTCTACATGTAGTTTTTCTAACATGTGCCCTCTTAACCATTTCTTCGTTCTTCTTATCACATTAAAGGTCCAAGCTTGTAAATTTTCTTCTCCCTTTGCGCTCCAATCAATTTCAGGTATAGGCTATGCCTGTACTTCATTGAGAAAATTAGGATCTAATACCTCCTCCCCCTCTTCTTCTTCAACACCTTTAATATTGATAGGTAATCTCATATGAACAATTTGTCTCAAAATGAAACGAGACCACAACCTTCTTACTTCAAATTTATCTTCACAATTTTCCTAGTAGTCTTCTAGCTGGGGAATATGTGTGAATCCCTCCATGTTCAAATAAGACTTTGCCAAACATTTTGTTGTCAAACTTAGATCTGGCAATATAAGTTTTAAGATTCAACTTTTTAATCTTTGTCTCCAAGTTCAAAGCATCAAAAATAAACTTACTGGAATAATGACCTAGCTCAATAGGAAAGGTTACATCAGAGGGACCTTTACACTTCAAACGCTTGTCAATATGCGCCAGCTGCTTACATACTTCAGAGAGGACTAAATTATCCAATACATACCTTGGCAACTTCAATGGTTTACCCTCAAAGCCTCCACCTCTTATGTATGTGAATCTTGTAAACTAGATTAAATAGCTGCAATACATATTGATTAATTGAACTGCCTCCTTTGATAACCTTTTATTCAGTTTCCCCTAACGTTCAAAAATCAAACGAGCAAAAAATATATCATTCACTCTGTTGAAATTCTTAGAACTTTTTTGCAAAGGAGTGGGTCATATTCATAGATTTTCATCTCTGGGACTAAGGGTTCATGTGGCAACCCTACCCATTCTCTAGTGCAGGCTAACAAGTAGAAAAGGAAAGAGGACATGTAGAAACCTCTCATTCCAACGAAATTCGCTAACCCTTCATGCAACTTTTCTGCAATAAGCTCACCCCAATCTAGGAATCTCTCCTTTTAGCAATATTTGAATATAGAAAAACATTCAGTCCTCCCAGTGAAATGTATGTTGGTTGCCCTTTACCCTGTTCAGCAAAATTACCAAATCCTTGACCTCGAGTATAAAATGTTCATGAGTCAGAGGAATAGGAAGTCGTGAGCCACCTTTCTGCATTTTGCATAGCCAGTGATGCGCAATGGTACTCCGATACTGCTTCTTCTTTGAGAAAAAGGAGTAAAACTTACTTATTGTCCAAGCTTCATAAGGCTCTTTGTCAAGAATTCCCATAGCAGCCACAATAGTCCCCCTATCTATTCTTACCAACTCTTCACCATAAACCTTACAAATGCACCTTTTGTTTCTGTCATATCGGTTCATGCATTCCAATACTAATTCAAGAAAATGGACTACGATGGGGAAAGTTGCCGCTTTTAATAGTCCGCTTCTATTGACCATGTCTGCAACTAAACCTTCTTTTGGGTCTTTAAATCTCTCTAAAATTTCTTCTATGGTTACATGCAAAAGAGACGTATCTCCCATCTCCAAGATTGAACTAACCAGACTAGAGGTGCGCCCTAACTTAGGTAAGGATGGTTTATTGTAGGTCATCTTTACTTTATAATGAAATTATCAGAAAGCAAAACGGGAAATTATTTGAACAGGGAATTTCCAAAAGCTTCAACAAATGGCAGAATTCCGCAAGGTCAGGGTTTCAATAAAACTCACCAGAATTCATTCAAATTGTCAGTTCTGAGCACAACTGCAATTTCCTTCAACATCCTATTTCTCCAAGCTTAAAATAACTTAACGGCTAAGGGAAAGAAAAACTAACCTTTTTAAACAAGAGTGACAATTTTGCCTAAATCTTCAACAAGCTCGAGCATTAACAAAACCCGTGCAAATTAATGATGAAAAGACATTGCGACTGACATCACATTAATTTACGGTCATTTCAAACCACTCAAGCTCGACTTCTCATGATTACTTTTCCCAAAAAAAAATTAAATTTTGAAATGCCTAGAATATTCTTCCTCCGTACGCCTTTATTTCCATTTCTAGCTATAGAGAATTCGAATCCGCCACACACCTTTCCTGTTTTTTTACATTTTGAACTTTGAACCAAGAGAAAATAAGAAGTTCAAACTTCAAATTCAAATTTGAATGGACTAGACTCTCAACACATAGACGTGACGACTTCTTCGATTGATTTAGACCAAAAGACTTCCGCTTGATCTTTTTAAATTTTGAACTTCAAAATTTGAACCAAACCGAAAAAGGTTCAAAGTTCAAATTCAAACTTTTGAAAGACTTCCTTGGGATGACTTAGCCAACTTGAAGCCGCAAAAGCAACGACGCACAAATGGAAATTGAACTCGAGGTTTTGAACTAAGACTTGGTTCAAAGATAAGGTTCAAAAAGAATAAAACCACTGCTCGGCAAAGAAAATGGAAGACAAATTACTTAATGCTAGCAAAAATTGGTGAGGTAACAAAACCCTTATTTACTGCTATAGACTATGGCTTATGAATGTGAAAATGGTGCAATTGATAATTTGGAAATGATATCATTATAATTCCAATATCAATCTATAAATAGAGATCATTGCTTCATCTGATTAATATTGACGATTGTGCCAATAGATCTTATTTCTAAACCAATAATATTAGCCTTATCTGATATAACAATGGAGAATGCGCCTATCGCCTGATTTTATAATCGCTTATAGCGATCAGGTTGTTGTTTCAGATATGTTCCTTAATTATAAGCAATGACTGGTAAGGCAATATCGCCTATGCGATCCAATTACTATTTTTGACCTGATCTTTATAATATATGCAATGATGACTAATATGTTTCTTATAGCAACAATATTGTTGTCTCAGATATGGAATTTAGATGCTTGCAATGGCTGATGTCAATATCACTTAACAGCAATATAGTTGCTGTCTCAAATGTGGATGTATAACCTTGCAACAATGGTGTAAAACCTACCAAGATCTAAAAAGATAAAAAGAAGCACAATAACAAATGAGAACAAGAGTGACTCAAAAATTTATATGTTTAAGAGTACATGTATAAACAAAGAGCCTTGCATATATAGGCAAGGCTGAGAAGGTTGGAAGGTTGGATAGAACCATGACAACCCCTCCATAAGAGGAACACTTGTCATCTCAAATGACAAGTGTAACTCAAGCTTGTAACTGACATACTAAGGTGTCTCAACACTCGTCATCGCCACATGAGGTGAGACAAAGTCTAAACTAACCTAAGTAAGCTTAAGAAGATAAGTGTGAATAAGTCTAACTAGTAAGAGATAAATTCAAACTAGATAGATAATAAACAGGTATTTACACTAATGCCCCCCCTTAAGTGCAACTTAGGGAGTAATGTATGCAATGATCATGATAATGATGGTTCCTAGCTGCTACAAGGCCATATTACATATCCATGTACAATGCAAATATCTCAAAAGAAAGGAGAAACGAGGAAAACCAAGTGGGAACAAAAACTCCCTCCAAATAGAGATAAGATGCAATGACATGTACAAGTGAAGAAGAAGAAGAGAGATATATGGAGGACTCGTGATAACCCCCAAGGGCTACTTCAGAATTCTTCTATTACAAAGAACAATATGTTCTCCCCATAGGAGAGAAAGTAGAGAAGATCATATGACCCCCATAGAAGATATGAAATGATGAGCTCCATGTAGTGCTAGTAGATGCTTGACACTAGATGCTAAAGATGATCAATGAACGTTGAACAACATTCCTCCCCTTGGGAAGAAACAACACCATAAATGTGTGCAAGATTACTTCTCATTCCGGATAGGAATATGTACGAAGCAACATGAATGTCTTTGAATGTTGCACATAACCGAAAGACTAGCATAATGTCACTGATGCCTTTGAAAGATGCTCAAAGATATCAAGCCAATGCTAATGTGTGACGGATCATGTACCAAGAAAGATTCTGGAAATAGGGACCATGGTTGTATGGTGATGTTCGGACTTATGTGAATTTGATACTGTGTTGATGTGTGATGGATCATGTACCAAGAAAGATTCTAGAACAAGGACCATGGATATATGGTGATGTCAGGACTGATTGGAATCTGATACTCTTCAAGACGAAGATAACTAAGTTGCATATTGCAACTCATGAATGTCTGCACAATCTATTACAATAATAGCTGATGTAGGCAAGGTAAGAGCAATGTCTAAAGATGGCAATGGTGATGCAACTTCATGAAAGTCATCACAAAATAGAAGACGAATGCCTTCAACATTGTCATCCAAATCTACAAGATGCAATTCTACAAACATAGATGCTATGTCTATAGAAAATACCAAATGCAAAGAATTTGTGCAACTCATGGATGAGTGAACAACAAATTTAGATGTAGCAACAAGTGATGGTGTCCCACTAGATGGCAAAGTGAGAAGGGATGGTGTTTCTGTATGAGCTGGAAATCATGTAAGGCAATACCATGATTGAGAAGAATTTCTTGCATTTCCTCAATTTGACGAAACCAACATTCTTCTACTATATGCCCATACTTTCCACAATATCCACATTTGATTTTCCATTTATTGGGAGGATTCTACAGAATACTTGAATGGAATGGATTTTTTGTGAGAGACATATTCAAAACCCTTGGTTGAATATAACCTATTGGCTTCAAAAACTCTCTATCTGCTCTGATACCATGCAAAATCTACCAAGATCTAAAGAGATAAAAAGAAGCATAATAACAAATGAGAACAAGAGTGACTCAAAAATTGATATGTTTAAGATTACATGTAAATAGAAAGAGCCTTGCATATATAGAGAAGGATGAGAAGGTTGGAAGGATGAATACAACATGTGACAACCTCTCCATAAGAGGAACACTTGTCATCTCAAATGACAAGTGTAACTCAAGCTCGTAACTAACATGCTAAGGTGTCTCAACACTTGTCTCCACCACATGGGGTGAGACAAAGTCTAAGCTAATCTAAGTAAGCTTAAGAAGATAAGTGGGAATAAGTCTAACTAGTAAGAAATAAATTCAAACTAGATAGATAATAAACCTATTTACACTAACAAATGGTCTAATGTTGTATCTGATATTTATATGCACTTATTCTTTGCAATCAATGGTGTTGTGTCTGATGTGGATCTGTGTGTTTGCAACCGCTTTGTGCCTGAGAAGGCAGAAGCTCAATAAGAGCAAATCCAATTGGACTGAATAAAAGATGTAATCAAATTGATGCTTGATGAAGTGACTTATGACCTTTCATTATCAATGCACTTCTCCATTAGCATAATGATTATTGAATTAATCACGTCCTTTTATTATGCTTAACCAAACCACTCTTTAATGATTTCCAACCGCCGCATATAGTCTCCATCTGAATTAACAATTATATTTCTTTATTGTGAACGGCGACTATTACTTATGATTATCTTTACTAATCGGTGCCAAAACATTATCGATAGCTGCTTGTGCGCCTCCTTACAACCAAATTGTGATCGCTGGCATTATTACGTCCTTTCTAATCCCGTTAACCAATGGCTGATATTAATATCTTCATGTATACTTCTATTATCTAATTTTCTTCATTCCGGCTGAGTATATATATATATATATCACTGTTTGTAACCACAATTTGTAATCATACATTAATATAGTTCCATAAGTATATTCACTTCTGTTTATGGCAGTGTTATCGCGCGTCTACCAATTTGTATTATTCGCTGAATGTCTTATTCCTTCGTTACCTTCAAACGCTTATCATTGACTAGTAAAGTTAACTTGATTCAATCATTCATTCGTAATTGACATGTTGTGATCTTATACAATCATTCACCGACTCTTCTAGTCGTTTGTCTTTGAGCCATAATCGATAATGATATAACTTCTTACGATATCGATTACAATGTTCTCGATGCTTACATGATCATTATAATGACTGACCAAGACATCTTTAATCATTGATTAGGCTATTGAAATGCTGAGGTGTAAACACCAGGTGGTATTCACATTGTAATCGATTGCTTAATGCTCCTGATGTCTCAAATGTTATTGCACCTGATATCCTTTGCTGATGTGTCACATGATCTATCTTTCTTTGCCTGACTCCCCTATTATGATTAGCCATCGTATCAACATAGACTAAGTAATAGTTATCTAATAATATAATCAATAAACGATATAAGTAATCACAATAAGCTTCAAGTAATATCAATAAGTTAAACAAATATATTCATTAATGTAATAAAAATTAATAATAACATATTTATTAATTAAAACTATATATAATAAACAAAACATTTATGAATTGAAACAAATAACAATACATTTGTTGTAAAACAAAAAATTGAGGAGAAGTGCAGCGCATGGGAACATCAAAACGCGTCCATCTCGGAGAGGAGAGGAAGTGTCAATGGTGCAACGTGGCTAGTAAAGAGCTGAGCTCCGACGCCTACAGCCAACGTGGCCAGCTACAAACAGAAAAAAATCTGATTCAAGGACATCCACAGAAGCTTTGGAGGAAGGAACCGCCTATGTTAGCCGACTGAAATGCCTTTATAAGGGGACGCACGAGTATAGGAAAGAAGTCGTTTTTTTTTGCAGGAGAGCAAACCACGCTAAGCTTCTGGTTTTGGTTCTTACTAATTACCCAAAAATTTCAGGTATGCTCTCTTTGTTTCACCAAAGAAATCCTTATCTCCATTCTTCATTTTGAAAACCATGTTTTAATCTTCTGAAAAATATATGTATTGAAAACTCTGTTGTAACTTAAAAAATTTGCTAGCACCTCACTTTCAAGCTGTAGATATTTTCGAAATGGGTGAGAACATAACTAATGTCATGTGGGATAAATTTGGCAGAGTTTCTTTTTACAATACATCTTACCAGTGAATAGATTAGTAGATCCTACGGTTTGTGTAATGTCTCCAATTAGAGACAAGGAAATAAATCCACTAAAGTGCAATATTTTTAACAATTGAATAAGAATGTAATGCTGATCTATATAAAAATCTGATTAATGCTCCTGAATAACGCCCTCTTAAAACCATGCACAAACTTGGAATCCCTATACAAGAGCCTCCTACACTCGATTGAAATCCCTATAATTATGGCACTCTGCTATGAAGTTTCCCTGATTTATATATTTGAAATATATGTTTCTAAATTAAAGACTTATGCTGTTTGATTAAGCCCTTTAGATTAAGGTAATAGTAAAATAAGGTCTTCACATTTCCTGTTCGATGACGATCCCCTATTTGATGCCATTAATATTATTATCTCTTATTGGATGCCCTGGCAATAAATCTCGATCTACTGTGGGGCCTTATTTATGATCCAATTCTTGTTATTTTCTTTGGAGGGGGTGGCATTCAACCAAATGTGGTATTTCATCTAAATGGTTTAATTTAGATATATGTATTTAGGCATCTGTAATGCATCATTTCATGACTATTTGACTTGTTATAGCATCACGTTTCGTTAAGATAAAGTTGATATGCCCTTGACTTATATTAATCGCTGTCATTGGTGCTACCCAATCTTAAATTAATTTACTAAATACCAACTCGATTACCACCTAATCAGAGTTGCTGATGTGTATCAATCAGTATGTGTCCTTGGTTGGATTATTCACTGTTTCGTAGATACTCCAAGAATGAAGATAGGGACAGTTCGTCACCAGTTGTATGAGCATGATTAGTATGTCACTTTGCTATCTCCATTATTGCTATCTCACTGTCCTCAATCCATCTGATAATTGCTGGTAAAATACAGATATCCAAAGACTGATCATCTCAGAACGTGAACTGTATAGTTATTGTAACTTCAACATATAATCATCGTTTCCTATGATTGCAGATTATTCGACTGTAATTTAGATAGTATGAACGACTTCCTAGAAGAATTTCACACTCCCTAAATCCTTATATCAAATTATGTTTGATACTGATATTCTTAAATCTCATTGCCATTAAAAATCAACGAACTTTATTGGATGATCTTCGATAGTATTTTGTTCTTATGCCACGTGAGAGAATATATAGTGGATCATTTTGTATTCGATCTAACGTCATATGCATTCCTGACTTCCGATGTGGCGTTCCTTATTAGAAGATATGAGTCAGCCCTTCCAATCGTTGTATATTTTATTTCTCCATACATACCCCTTGCTTCTAAAGTCGTAACCCTTAGGTAGATTTTGAATTATTTTAATAATATAAGTTATATTAACTATATATTATATTAATAATAAATAATATATCATCTATTTAAATTATAATATAATTAATCAATTAATTAATTGACAAATTTATTTCTCTATTATATTATATTAACATATTATATGATTGTAAAGATAATAGATTACTTTATATTATTAATAATAGATCATATTTTTATCTATTTATTTATTTTAATTTGATTGTTCTATATCTAATTTAATTATTATTATTTATCTTATAATCATAATTTTATTATTATATATTTATTTAGAAAATTCTTATTATTTATTATTAAATCCTATGTTACCACATTCTCTCGCACACCCCAAATTCTAAAGTCGGTTCACATTCCAAATACTTCTTTGCAAAACTAAATACTTCCATTGGACTTTGTTCACATTCCACACGGTCTCTAATCAAATTAATTTGAATTTGTAGTTTGAATTTGAATGGTCAAATTTTTGCTCTGACGGAATGGAATAAATCAATGCGAATCGGATTTTTAATTGAATGGTTACATATTTGCGCCCCGATAAAAGGATTGGGTCCCAACTGAATGTGATATGATGTATATGGAAACTATTATATCTTCTTTTTAACGTTGAAAATTAAATATTTATCTTTTGATTTAATGTTTTATTTGATTATATTTTGTTGCTTTCTATATTACTTGGTGAGTTGGTATATTTTATGTAATAATTAATTAAAAAAATACATTTTCATATTTTATATATGGTTATTCATTATTTTAGTATAAAAATTTAATTCGATTATTTTTATAATTGAAATTTTGAACACATCCTAAGATCATATTAAAAGCGCTTTTTATTATCTTTGATCTCAATTTATAGTCCTTGAAATAGTTTATCAAGGGATTGGATCGAAGAGAATATTACCCTTACAATTCAATACATTAACCAAAGGGCTTTTTAAACATTGCCACCTTATTATACTTCAAGCTTCAAAGTCCTGATCAAACAAATTGCAAGTTCAATTTCACCTTGTAGAGATCCAAATTTGACTATGTTTTTCTTGTTGTCTTCATCAACTTTTATCTATCCTTGTATTGATAAACATTATTGTTTTCGAATCGAAACATTGATATGGTGGTGTATTTTAACATTGTGTTATGTCATTTGTACTAAAAATGTAATATATGTGGTGGTGTATTTTGCCATGTTGCTTTAATATTAGCATAGTAGTGTATGAACTTATTTGTTGTTAGAGAGAGAGAGAGAGATTTTTAAAAATTGTATGGACGAACCCAAAAAGAATCC
This sequence comes from Chamaecyparis obtusa, assembly GCA_027943335.1. NCBI lineage: Eukaryota > Viridiplantae > Streptophyta > Pinopsida > Cupressales > Cupressaceae > Chamaecyparis > Chamaecyparis obtusa. The sequence goes on from BSBK01007872.1 coordinate 1,008,329, forward strand.
AAACAAGTAACTCAAAACAAATTTGGACGAATTTAGAACACTAATCTCAAACCCGCATTCGTAAATCCATACCATAATCTGAACCAACAACTTCGATTAAATCCTATTCTAGAAAGGGGTCATCGCAGTTTGATTTGTATTGCTCTGTAATTTTCCCTTGCTATGATTGTAAGATTTTGTTTTCAATTGGTTGGGTTGTGGGATTGGTAAGTTTCCATTCATTTGAGAATAATAAGACAAGCATTCAAAGAAAAATAAATACAAACAAATTTGTGACTTTGTATTTTCAAATGATAAAAAGCATTATACTCACACAAAATCTTATATGAAAGGAGTATTATTGTTCTATATACAGTTTATACTGATACGAATAAGCTGTTAGTATATTTCAGATTTTACCTAGGAATGAACAAACTATAGAAGACTTCCAAATACTAAGCACAAAATAAACTTTAGGCAAGGAAGAGATAGTAACCGGATAATAACTCAAGAAGTCTGTCCAAGAAGTCTTTAGATCTGATCCTTCATATATGGCTTGAGTTGACTCTCCTAGGGCTTTTCATAGATTAAATCTGTGATGTATATTAACTGCACCTAATCTGCACTTGAATCTGCACCTTATTTAGTATCATAAGCCTTAAGGTTGTACTGATCTAAGCCCTTGATGTACTGTTGTTAGGGCAGAGAGATTTTTGCACTTTAACCAGAAGTTCGCTGCAGATGCCCTAGATTAAATTGCAGCTACCCTGCTGTAAGTCGTAGCTACCCTATTGTAAGTCACAGCTACCCTGTTGTCTTCTGTGGATATCCTGTTGTGTCCTCAAGGAAATTCGCAGCAGACTTTGTATATGCTCTGCCGATTCTTGGATAGATGGAGCACGTTATGTCTTGTGTGTCCATTAACCAAGAATTGACCTTCTACTTATAGGAACCTGAGGGAGATTGCCAAGAGGGCTGACTTGAATGATTAATTCAAGAAGGCCGACTTCAAGGGCCCAAACAAACAAATAATTCAAATGCCAAAAATTGAATATAAATAAACAATAGATATTAAATAAATATATTTAATATCATTATTTATATATCGACATTAAGCTCTTCAACAATTATCGACATTAAGCTCTTCAACAATTAAATTATATTGTATGGTACCTTAGATATTTGCCATCAAGGCCATAATCTTAACACTCCCTCTTGGACTTGAGGCAAAGATCAACTCAATGATCTCCCTCTATCATCCCTTAAAGATGCCAAAGACATAATCAACATGGATTCCATATCCAATAGAGTTAATAGATCTCTTATCTATGATAGTAGATCTTTATCTACAAGACATAATGAGAACACAACTGTTCTTCATAAACCATGAGAAACATCATATCATGTGATGTGGATCTCTTAGATTCTTTGGTCTCTTAGACCCAAGAATATCAGTCCATGATATTAAATATCCAATCCATTTGTGAATTTCCTAAATCCACTAGTCTCCTTGACTATTTTGAATATCATGTCCATGATTTTCAAGGTTGTATCAAGTCCATGATACAAGTTATCATTAAATCCAATTTGAGAATAACTTAGATCCTCGAGTACTCTTGACTCAACCAATAGAATACCAAATCCATGATATTCATGGTATGATGTATACCGTTCAATTTGTGGATAACTAAATCCACGAGTCACCAAGACTCAAGAGATGTCAAAGCCATGACATCATACCAACATCAAGTCTGTGAAGAACCTTGGTAGCTCTTAATATTGCAATATTGATCTTTCTAAAGAAATCTGAAAATTCTTCACTTGTATTCCTTTGAAAGATAAAAATCCCTCTAAACTTTGAACTTTAATATTGATCATCAATATTAAAAAGTATTTTTATTAAAATGAATTCTGTCACAAAGTAAAACATCCACACATTCAGATTTTTATCATTTGCATTAGTCAAATTAAATTTGATTTGCACCTTATTTGTTACGCTGGCTGCCAACAATGGAACCTTCAGAATGATGGCTCACGCAAGTCCTTTCATCACTCACGGCTGCTGTTGAAGATGTCTTCCTTAAAATCTAATTCCTCTAAGCCAAAACGTGAGACTCCCTCAACAAATAACGTAAGTTCTTCAGATAGCACACTGCCTGTGTGCATACAGCTGATATGAAAATCTGTACAGCCCTGAATTAATGTACAGCTGCATTAAGGAATTTCGGGCAGAATTCCCTGCCTTCCAACACCCAAATCTGAGCACACGTGTGTTGCCAGAAAAACCCTTGACACCAGAGACACAACCGCTACTGTCTAAAACGCTAATGAATGAAAATGTTTTAACCGTAACCAATTCCCTACTGCAATCTCATGCAAATTGGCATGTGCACAGCCAAGCTGGTATTGTACGACTTCCCTGTAAGCTATACGGCTCTGCTAAATATGAACTGCAAATTACAACCTTCATCTGGTATCAACGACACAATTCATTAGTAATAAAACCAATTCAAAATGCAGCTCTCAAAAGACTGTGACATTTCTCAAAATCATACATCTCTCATGTAACCCTTCAGCAAATTAAATTGAATAAAGAACAATCTCAGTATGAATGACAAATCAAACCCCAGGAGAATAAATTGATTTGTCTGTAGAATAAACTTCACATAAATCCAGTATACATCAGCACTGGATTTAATTCAAAATCAGCATGAGCTCTCTCCTGTAAGAAGACCAAGCTCAATAATCTCAGAAGAACTTTCTCCAAGAATGAAGACCAAGCTCCAGAAACCCTAGCTTTTCCAAGCCAAGCGAAATTCTCACATAAGCAATTTATCAAATCAACAATGGTTAAAATGAAAGTGCTTTTTCGAGTTGTACTTATAGCTTTTTTATAAAAAGCACAATTTCACTTTTTTAATATAAAAGGCTTTAAAATGATAATTTCACTTTATAACAATAAAGTTATAAAGTACTTACGTTATTAAATTAAAATACTTTAATTTAATAACGACAACTTTAAAAACAAAGCCACTGAATTCTGCTAATTGAAACAGACTCATTTTAGACACCAGAGCCCAAAAGCCAACTGCCCTACCGGAAATAACCCACTGCCAAAAATAGTCAGCTGCTAAAAATAGACTTACTATAAATAGTAAGTTTCTCAAATTGGAGATTCCCTGAAGCTTGATCCTGAAACCTCTGACACTCCTTGCAGACACCTTGTTAATCTCAACCAAACTAAAAATACCACTTACTAAAAATAGTAAGTCGACCGAATTGACCCATGAAGGGGAGAGGTGATCATGAAGGGGATATAGGAGGTAAAGTAGGAGGTAGTTGAGAATGAAGTTGTAGGGAGTAGTAGCATCATCAACACCAATGGTTATTCCAATTCTTTGAGTTTAGGAGATATGGATGTGGAGGTGGGCATACTAGGGACACCTAAAGGAGATGGCTATGAGTAGAGATAGGGATAGGTACCACCATCAACGCTACCGCCATTAGGAAGAGGAGATGAGGAGGGGATATCATAGAGATATTGGATTAGGAATTGAACATGATTGATGTTGTAAAATATTAGATAGATAACATGAAGATGCAATTAGAATGACAACCCAATGAGAGAGATAGCCTAAGTAGAGAGAAATATTGAGTGTTGGGAGAGAGATATTATGAGTATTGAGTGATACAATATATGCCAAGCTTGTGATGCTTATGATTTAAAGAAGAGGAACTTGGCAATAGAGACAAATAGGCCAAGGTAAGAGTGTCAACTAGGAGTGTTGGTGGGGGATAAGAAATGGTGGAGTTTCCTAGAGACTAGGAAAGAGATACAAGCGAGGCAACCTATTATAGGAGTCTATATGAGTAGATGATTCTAGTAGAGTGGTGGGAACCAATTTACTCCACCAAGAGTAGTGGTAGGAACGAAGAGCAGACCTGATAAACTGAATCCCCAAAATGGAATCCCAACACTGGCTCTGACATCTAACCACCTCTGATCACCTGATTAGCTTGCGAGGGTCGCCAAACCAAGCTAATCCCAAAAGCTTGAAAAATAGGGACATTACAAAGTCCATGATGTTTTACTATCCAGATGTGGATTTTTCAGATCCATAAGTCCCATGACTTAAGAATATCAACTCTATGATATACATAGTATCATCAAGTCCATGATGTTACCAGATACTCAATTGTGGATCCCTGATCCATGAGTCTTCAAGACTCAAAGCATATCAACTCCATGATATCCAGAGCATCGGTCTCACGAATATCAAGTCCATGATATTCACCAAGTGCTTGGAGCAATGGTCTTTTGTCATCAAATCCATGATGTCTCACCAATTACTTGGAGTAATGGACTTTTGACATCAAATCCATGATGTCCACCAATTACTGGGTGTAATGGACTTTTGACATCAAATCCATGATGTCTCACCAATTACTAGGTGTAATGGACTTTTGACATCATATCCATGATGTCTCACCAATTACTTAATAATGGATTCTTGATGCATGAGTCCCCTAGACTCAAAGAACATCAAATGATATTCTTCAATTCATAAGAATAACTCAGCCAAATACCAATATGATGAAAAGTTCACACATAGAACCACATGTATATAGTAAATGAAAGAAAGTATGATCCATTCATACATAATATTAAAGTATGCTTTTCAAGCTATACAATGTATGTATGCTCCATACAACCAGCATAACTTATCCAGTATCTAAGCATAAGAATAATCACATAAGTCTTCTTCACCTAAAGATTATCAACATCTAACCTGATGTAATGTGAACACAGCAAGATGCAATATAGTTTTCTATATGAATGTTCTTATGTAGATAACAACATTAACTCTAACATATGCCAGTGTAAGAATGTTCCAACCAATAATGTATGCACCTATGAATAAGGAACACAGTAACTAGCAACTATGATTTCCCATAAATGAGTCAAAGAAGATATACAAATCAATGCTAACATATTCCAATGCTAGCATAAACCAAGATATGTATTTACTCATACAATTTCCTAATATGTTCACATATGAACAGCATAAACAGGGTAATGTGAAAAACATAGTATATGCCAGTCAGAATATAATGTATGTTCCTATACATAAAATAGACCAAGTATCCCAATAGTTATGAATGTTGCCATCCATACATCAAATAATAGAAATATGACAAAGCTGCAGCATAAAGTATAAACAAGGATGCAAATGAAAGCAACCAGCAGAAGGAGTTTATAACTTAGATGATTTCACAAGCGAGCCCATTTAAACTCCCTCTCAAATTGCAACTCCCTCTCAAAGTGCAAAGTGCTCTGATCCTAGTACATTTATCTCCGCAAAGGATGCTTGATGGTTGTTTCTCTCAGGACAATTTACAGTAATATGACCAAACTTCTCACATTTAAAACATTTAGTTTTAGAGAAGTCCTTCTTGAAAGGTTTCCTTTTCTTAAAGTGCTTCTTTCCCCCTTTGTCCTTTGAACTTCCTTCATTTTCGTTCTCTTGATATTCCCTCTTCCTTTTGAATTTTCCTGCCCCCCCCCCCCCCCCCCCCCTTAGAGTTTTGGGATAAAAGAACTTGAATGTCTTCCTTGAAGATTAAGCCTCTTGATATTAATCTTGCTTCTTCTTGAAGACAATCGGTCTTTAGTCTATCAAGAGTAGGTGATCTAGAACGAGCACTAATCCCTTGAATGAATGCTTCCCAAGTAAGAGGCAATCCGTTGAGAGCTGTTACAACAAGCTTTTTATTATCATAATTGAACCCAATTGATGATAGTTGATTCCTTAAATCATTGATCCTCATGAAGTATGAAGTGATGGACTCCCCTTGATTCATTTTTACTCGGGAGAGATTATTTTTAAGGGCTAGGACCCTATTTGTATTGTTGATTTGAAACATGCCAAATAATGAGGTGAACATCTCATATGCATTTTTTCTAGATTTGCAATAGTTGGCACAAGGTGGTCTTTAACACTATCAACCATTATTCTCATTGCTTTATTGTTGTTTTTGTTCCATTCCTTCTTTTCATCATCATCCATTTTTCTTTAGGAGGACCTTCAATGACTGAAATAATTTCTAATTTTCTTAGAATGATTAATAACCTCATTTTCCAAGATGTGAAGTTAACATCTCCCTCTAGCCTATCTTCAGGTCTAATTATGGAAGAAATGATTACTAGCTTAGTTGAAAGAATTAGTTTGAATTCCTAAATTTGAAATGGATCTTTTCTCTACTGTAGCTTTGATACCATGTTGGGCAGATAACACGTTTTTGCTTGCTTAGGGGAAAGTCTCAACGTTTTGAAAAAAAAAAAACTTTAACCAGTGCTTGAGTCGTGCAGAGCATGAATGAGAAAAATAGTATCGGTCTTCAATAGAAAACAAGCTCTCAGATTATTTGGTTGAATCGTCCTTGTCACGTGTGGAGTCCTGGTTAAAAGAGATAGAGCTGTATGAGAAAATAGTATCGGGCTTCAATAGAAAATGAGCTCTCAGTTTATTTTGAATATGTGTTTCAATTGAGGTGTTAAAATATGAAAAACTGAGAAGTTTTGTAGTGACTCGGTTGCATAAAGATGTCCAGGGAAATATATGAGGAAACGACAAGCAGAGAGGACTAAAAAGGGGCCAGTAGCAAAAATACACTGTTTCATATCTTGAAGGTGGCATAAGTCTTTCGAGAGCATCAGATTTTGTATATATGGGAGACAATGTTGTGGGGGAGTTGCTTTGATAGGAAGCTCAAGGAGCAATAAAGAGCTTTGTGCTTTTGTCATGCTTTGTCTCAACTCCAAAGTCTTTTCATATTTTGTAAAGACATAGATCCTAATTCTGGTTTTGATTTTGTTAAAAAGTTCTTTAGAAAAGGTTGTAGCCTTTTGAAGCAAGTTGGAGCCTGAAAAGTTGTAGCTCTATTTGTAAAGGGGTTGAAGCCTATTGAATTAGTGAAGTCATGGTTTTTTACCCACCTTGGGTTTTCCACGTGAGAAAAACATTTGTGTCCTGTCTTCTTCATTGAGTGTGCTTGTCTGATTTATTTCTCGGGTTATAGTTTTTAAAATACTAATTCACCCCCTCCCCCTCTCAGCATTTTTTGTTTTTCAATTTCTCATTGTTTCAATGAATTAAATGAATATCTATGAATGTATAAAATTGAAAATTGAACTCTCGTTTGATTCATTTGATGCTCTATCCTATGTCCCTATTCTATGATAATTCGATTGGATTCATTTGATGCTATGCTCTCTGCTGATTTCATATTTGATGAATGACATTGATCATTGATAATTATTCAATAATTTTAGATTAATAAATGTTATTATGTTGCTATGATGAATGTTACAATGTTATATAATTCATAAATATATTTGAAATTTCAGATTTCCATGTGTGTATACATATATATACTCGTCCCCTGCTCCGGGAAAAAAAACATCCCAAAAACTCGAGTTAAAATAAGTTTAAAAACTAGAATAAGTTTACTAATATTAAATACTTTAAACTTCTAATCCCTTGTGAATATATAATTATATATAATAGATATTAATATACTATTTATAATATATGGAATTAATGAAGGATGCTGACAATATTTCAAGATAAAACATAGTATCAATTTTCAAAAATAGAAAAAAAAAACTAATAATTAATATTTTATATTTGGCATGCTTTGTAAATAAAAAAATATAAAGGTCAAAAATGTGATATATGTTGTTGTCCACATGATTTCACATAGTAATGTCTAGTTATTATAAAGGTTAATTTGTTCAAAAATTAACATGGAAATAAACTTGTCTCCCACCCCCTAAGACGCGTTTCGAAGACGAAGATGTGTCTCAGATACTACATACGTCTCTAGAAACTTCGTGAAGCACAACATTCTTTTGGTTGTTGTATCCTGCCATATCCAATGTCTTCCAACCATAAATTGATGTCTTCCACCATAAAACTAAGCGAAAAACATGTTAAAAGGAAAGAAAAGTAAGGCAAATAAATAAAATAGGCCTTTATACTGTTTAACGCTGATATTTTGGATGATACAAAAATACATTCAAAGTTATAGTGATCATGACAATGTAGACCTTTTTAGAGGAACATAGACAATTGTATGGCTGATTTCCAGTCATTGTAATGGTAGAAAGAGAAATTTCCATCAATATTATGACTAGTTTACTATTCCTGTTTTCAAAAGTTTTATTTCATGATGTTTTAGAGAAATTATTAAATTATATTAAAAAAAATGACGTTCCCACCCCCATCTCCTATTTTTTTAGAATTAACCATACTAGTACCAGCACTAATCTACAGCACCTCCAAGTACCCCAATCTCCTAGTGACTATGAAAATAAAAGAATAGATAAATAGTATATTCATTAATAGCTGATGTCATCTCATCTTGTCATTCAGTGTAGGGTGAAGCAAAATTTGTAATAATAACTCAAACCATATATCCAATAGTAATCTACAAAGTCAATTTTTATAAAAATAAATGGTTAACATATTTGCTTGTTTTACATTGACAAGATTTAATATTGATATTGACTGGATAAAGTATTGTATTTCATTGGTTAGAAGTTAAAATCAATTATAATTTTATAACTAGTAAGAGAAAAAGTAAAAATTCATCACTATAGTATCCTACCAAGGCAGAGACTAATAAAAAAGTAAAAGATTTGAAATTTTGAATTAATATGCATAAAGTAAAACAAAATCCCCAAATGGTAGGTCTCATAGATATTGGCATGCTATGCTAGTAGCTAAAAGGATTCCTTCACCTTAGCTATAAGTGTAAAAGAAACCCTATAGAATTATCATTTAGCAGAAAGCAACCAAAAGCAATTGACATAATATATTTTATCATGAGATTCAGCCCATCGCGTTAAGATAAATTCAATGCATATGTATATAAATTGATCTTAACAAAACAAACAATTAATTACTGTATATAGAAGCTAAGGACCTCCTTGGAACAGGCTTTTAAGAGTAAATGTGTTGCAAATGTATATGATTGCCTTAGTCTTGAAACTCTTAAACTTGGAATTTGTTGTTTGTCATCTTCCATGATGCTGTGGCTGAATCCTTAAATGCTGACAAGAGGATACACCCTATCTGCAGCATTACTTCTGATATTAGTGCAGAGGAAAAAAATATTGATGGAGAAGAAATTCCAGGCCAAAATCAATTACGTCACAAAAAGAAATACTGCAAAAATACTTTTTAGTCAATGTCAACATTACATCAAAAACTAATATCAGGATTCTACCTAAAACCTCCAAGCAGCAGATAATTATTGATGTGGATTCTAGAGTAACAAATAGAAAACAGCATTCCAGCAAGACACTAGTTAGAAAAGGATAAGCTAAAGAAACACGGGTACACAGATTGTTAAGGCAATAACAATATCCATTAGACAACTACAGAGAAATGAGTGGGGTGATAAAGACCTACAATACTAGAAAAAATCCTTCTCTAGAATAATCAACAGTCAAAAAGATCAAGATTTTTCAATTAAATGGAAAAAACAAATTAGGTAAGAGTTTGGATTAGAGAAAATCAGAAATGCATATTTTAACCAGTAAAAAAGACTGAATAAAAAAATATCGCATAGCAGTTAAGTGTCAATTATTACAAAAATCACAATTTTTACCAATTTCTACAACTGGGATCTACTATAATGTGTAACTCTGTGAGAGCGAAATGCATATGAAAACACTTTCCTACTATATTTACTAACTACAACTATGAGAGTAATTTCACTGCACAAGATTCTTCTAGTTCAATGATTGTTTTGCTCTAACCAACACAGCTACCTGAAACCACTTGGGGTTGGAGATAGAAAAACTTAAGTTGTTAGACAGAAATCCATAATTTGTTAGAATGACACTGTCACTCGCTGCATTTCTTGGTCCCATGATCAGTCTTAAACAAAACCGTTTGATAAAGGTAGAAAATTGTGTTGGATGGCTCCTAATGGAGATAGCTTGAAGCACCTATCTAGACCTCTATTATTTTTCCCCACAAACGGACATCAATTACAGCTGGAAAACTACCAGCATTGGAGCCAATGAAGAGGGAATGGAACAGAGGCAAAGTCTCAGACCAAGCTTAGCATCCCAACAATAGCCCTCTTAAATACAAGCACACCATGCAAACATGTTATTTTGCATTTTTTCATCAAGCAATCTATTTGCAGCACAAATAATGGTTGTGAATTAAATATTTGTTTCTAGGAGAATATAGCCACAAGGGAGGTCATGGGATAAAAATGGCTCTATTTCATGGCCGTTGATTGTTACTGTGCAACTCCTACAACTTTATTGACTAAAAATCTATACTTCTCCACTACTTTTCAAATTGCTCAACGAAATCTATATCCTCACCTTTTTTGTAACAAATCCTCAAATAATTAGTCTTTTTTTAAATTGAAAATCAATTACCAAAATCCATAGTCTGGTTACAATTATGTGACCATTGTGGTCACATCACCTAAGCCCCAACCAGGCTATACAACAATTATAAACCAAAACATATCAAAATAGTTGAAAGAGACATATACGGCATAAGTTCTATACTCTCAATTACAATTTTAGTAAGTCATTATCACTGTCATTGTCCTGTTCATTATCATTATGTTTTTCCTCCACCTACTTCTCTTTGCCTTTTGCTTTCTTATTAACTTTGGTTTTGCTGAGCTGAAATGAGTTTGTTCCCAGGAAATCCCAATAGGGAGAGAGGATCCATTCCCAACTGATATAGTAAAAATCCTGATGTTTGTTTTCCAAATCCCTCACAACAGCATCCCTTTGGAGTCGGTATAGATGTTCCTTACAATAAGTATTTTGGAAGTCAATGAACTCATTCTGAAACTTTTTGTCCACCTTTCTCATATCCTGTGGCCAAAAATCTGCATCCTGAACCTGAATGTCTTCTATGTATATTGGTGAGGAACATTCATCAATTATTTTGAGAAAACTGACCACTGGCATCTTCAGTGTAAGGATGAACTACTCAACAATCTTTAGAAAAGTGAGGCTATTTTTAAACTCGGTAAGGATCCTATCCTTGCCCTGGTAGACATGGTTAATTGTCTCTTTCCATAAACACCGCATGATTTCAGTAAAAAGAGACAACCAAAAGATATTTGGGCCTTTATAAAGACCTTTGACATAACCAGATAGAACTTCAAACCAACAAACATTATTCCCAATATCCCACCAAAGAATATTTCCCATAAATAAAGACAAATGGCTGAAGCAAACTTACATTTGAAAAAAATAAAAAGGATCAATGTCTACATTACAACCACATAACTGACAAACAGCAGGGATATGAACAATAACTAATTTTGAAAGAGCAACAAACAGCTAAAGAGCTTTTTTTAGGCTCAATCTTAGTAGGCCAACAGAGTTTAGGAAAATATTGGAACATTCCTTATTTTCAAAATTCAAGTTCCAAACTTTATTAGCATGTTCAGAAATACTTTGGTTTTCACATAAGAGCTTATACAAACAAAGAGCCTTGGTTTTCAAGAAGGGGGAGTGTTGTGACCTTTTAACACCATCGCCCCATTTCAAAATGGGACCCCCTCTTTTTCTTGGTCATGGAGTGGTTAGTTGGTTTAGTCTAGCCTTGGCAATGATTCTTGAAGTCTTAATAATGGCAATCAAGTCTAAGGGGTGAACAAGTCTAGGAGTTGATGGGTGGATGTCTAGTTGCACGTTCAAACCATGAGGTAAGTAAGGTCCAACACTTGGTGAAATCTTGGATTGCCTTTAAATGATATCTCCATGCACCTATGGAATCCATAGCTTTGACTAAACCATGATTTGCAAATTGATGAGGCCTATGAGAAGGCCTCATGAATGGCTAAGTGTTGTTGCTACTTCACATCGACAGCATGCCAACTTTTATACAACACTTACGCAATTTTCAAAGGAGAAGATTGATGGATGAATCTCAGTTGCAACGATTGGAATTCTAGTGTGAATTGATGAAGGGATCCAATGCAATGCAAGTAGTGCCAAATCAAGAGTCAACATGTTGATGTTTATAGCTTTGATCAGATAAAATGATCATAATATTATGAGAAAATAAATAAATAATATATATTAATATATATATATAATAATATTGGATATTACTACTATATATATATATATATATATTAATATACATTATCTCTTTATAATATTGAATTAAATAAACATCATTGAATTAATAATATTGTTATTCAGATGAAATGATATGAGATAATATTATTATACATTATATACGCATATTGATATATATAATAATAATGATATTATTATATATATCAATATACATATACAATGTATATATTTTAGTTGATCAAACAATAATGATTACAACTATTAAACATCTTCAGCAATGATCAACTATCAAACAGCATCGGCAATTAACAATTGTTAACAAACTGTTATTCAATTAACAGCAATTAAGGAAAGTTGCGATTAACTAATAGACATGCCTGTTTGGTTAATCAAAAGACACCCGCTTGCGATGGAGGGTATATATATTGCATATAGTTGATCATTGGAAACGATGGAAGAATACACACAGCATTCAGATCGAAAGCAGAAGACTACATATGAAGATCATAATATATCGCTGAGGATATATACATATCGCAGAAGTCAATATACTTATCTCAGAAGATAATATATACATTGCAAGAAGATAATATATATACTTGAAACAATACAGTCCTTCTTCTAAAAGGTGCAGAGTTATAATATAATAACAATTAGATATATCTGTTAATATATCTGTAATAAATATATATATCTATTGTGATTATATATATCACACATACTAAGATAATATAAGAAAAATTAAAAGCCGTACATTCTTGATCCAAACTTAACATGGTATCAGAGCTAGGTTCCTTTGTTGAAGCTTAACCGCTTGAAGGAAGTTCCAATTAGATTGAAGGAAGATCAAGATCAGATTTTTTGGAAATCTCAGAATGGCAAATGGAATGAAATTAGAACACAGACTTGAAGGTGCCTCCGATTTTGAATCATGGAAACCTCAAATGATGTTGGTATTAAGGAAGAATGACTTGAAGACAATAACAGAGAATCCTCTTAAACCTTTGTAAAATCATGTGTTTGTTAAGAAATGACCGGCAATGCGAAGTTTTGTTGGACAAAAGTATGTGAGACGAATGGGAGTCGAAATTGATTCAAAAGAGGTCAACAGGTTGATGAATGCAAGGAGTAGATGGAGCAAATGGTTCAGTCAACTTCTGACAATCTTGATCATGTTGATTGAGAGGGAGTTCACTATTGAAGGTGAAACACTTCTGAGGTAAACTTGATATAATTGATTATTATACTATTGAATCATGGATGTTTTTAATGGGCCTACCCCTTGTGTTAATCATAAAGAAGTGACGACTTCCAAATGATTATCACTTGTATTTGTTAAAGTTATTGGAAGGTGACGATCTTGCAATAACTTTTTCTATTGTGATAGATATTTTTGTGATAATTAAAATATCTTACTTGTGGATAGAATCACCGATAGAGGCAATCGACTCTGAAGCTCATGAGTTTGTGGATAGAATCGCCGATAGAGGCAATCCACATAGGAGCTTGTAGATAGAATCGTCGATAGAGGCAATCCACACAGGAACTTGTGGATCAAATCACCGATGGAGGCAATCCACCTAAGAACTTGTGGATAGAATCGCCGATAGAGGCAATCCACACATAGCTCATGAGTTGTGGATAGAATCGCCGATAGAGGCAATCCACACAGGAGCTTGTGGATCGAATCGCCGATGGAGGCAATCCACCTAAGAACTTGTGGATAGAATCGCCGATAGAGGCAATCCACACCATAACTAATGAGTTGTGGATAGAATTGCCGATAGAGGCAATCCACATAGGAGCTTGTGGATTGAATCGCTGATGAAGGCAATCCACCTGAGAACTGTGGATAGAATCACCAATAGAGGCAATCCACCTGGGAACTAACCTTCACAATTTATGAACTTATTATGAGTTACATTTTATCTTCCCTAGCTAAGAAGGAGTGTTGATGTTTATAACTTTGATCAAATAAAATGATCATAATATTATGAAAAAATAAATAAATAATATATATTAATATATATATATAATAATATTAGATATTACTACTATATATATATATTAATATACATTATCTCTTTATAATATTGAATTAAATAAACATCATTGAATTAATAATATTGTTATTCAGATGAAATGATATGAGATAATATTATTATACATTATATACGCATATTGATATATATAATAATAATATTATTATATATATCAATATACATATACAATGTATATATTTTAGTTGATCAAACAATAATGATTACAACTATTAAACATCTTCAGCAATGATCAACTATCAAACAGCATCGGCAATTAACAATTGTTAACAAACTGTTATTCAATTAACAGCAATTAAGGAAAGTTGCGATTAACTAATAGACATGCCTGTTTGGTTAATCAAAAGACACCCGCTTGCGATGGAGGGTATATATATTGCATATAGTTGATCATTGGAAACGATGGAAGAATACACACAGCATTCAGATCGAAAGCAGAAGACTACATACGAAGATCATAATATATCGCTGAGGATGTATACATATCGCAGAAGTCAATATACTTATCTCAGAAGATAATATATACATTGCAAGAAGATAATATATATACTTGAAACAATACAGTCCTTCTAAAAGGTGCAGAGTTATAATATAATAACAATTAGATATATCTGTTAATATATCTGTAATAAATATATATATCTATTGTGATTATATATATCACACATACCAAGATAATATAAGAAAAATTAAAAGCCATACATTCATATCCAAACTTAACACAACATGGTGGAAATAACACTTAGAAATATTCTTGAAAAATAGATGCGAATTCCAAGTATAGGTTGGAATGTGACGTACACTTGGAACAAAATAACAAAGTTCTGAGTACCTCATCATTTTCGCCCATCATAAGGAAAAGAGAATTTGAGACAAAAGGCAAATGGAACATCTAGACAATTTGAGGAGAAAATTTCACATGTTTACAATCAGATTTGAGTTGATCTTGGCAAGAGACTACACAATCAAGAATGAAAATCAGTTGGCAAGTGAATGGAATGCATTGACAAGAGTGAAAATTGAAAAACAGGGGAGGAAGTTGACATGGATTAAATAGAGCTAAAAACAAGTTCCAAGCCAAGGTCGGTATCCGACCTTGGCTTGGAGCGAATTGCAAGCCCTGGTCAAAATTTGATCTTGGGTTGGAATTCAATCCCAAGCCAATGCCAAAACCCACCCAGTTCTTGAGCAAAATCTATAAATGCAAAATCGAAATCTAATGGAATTTTTGATGAAGTACTGGCAATGAACAAGAGTTTCAAGTTGCTATGATTAAAAGAGAGTTGGGCCTGCATTTGCAAGAAAGAATTCATAAATTTTTTAACTTTCGAAAGAACAAAATAGCACTAAAAATAAATTTTTGAACTTTTGGAGAATTCCAAGGGTAGGGCAGAATCTCAAAATCCCCTTGGAACTATTGGTGTGTGTTTTGTGACCGCATCAACATGGAATAAAATATCGAGATATTTCCTCTTGATCAAAATTCAATGTATGCTAAGATTGCAAGAAAAGTCACACAGGTAATTTCTAAGGTTCCTTCTTTGCATGGATAAGATCAATGGTTGATGTTATATGCTAGTATCACAAATGGATTTAGGTAATCATTCTGAAGATGATCCAGACAATACTGGCTATGGGCACTAGTCGAATGATAATGCAATGAAAGCACCTTTTTAGGGGTTTTCATGAAATATGCAGAAAGTAAATGAGATAAGGATTTAGGAATTTTATTCTAATCCTAAGAATTTGAAGAATAGTGACTGCTAAAGTGAAGTCTACCACTCTTTGCTTCGCCAAATTCAACAACTACACAAAGAGGGTGCAATCTAGGAGTTGTGCAAACAATTTTCATATCACAAATAAACACCATCATGGAACAATGCAAATTTGGTGATAGAATTTAAGTACCCATACAAAATCCTATGACCAACCTTACACTGCACATAGAAATCATCTACTAGCAAAAGGTATGAGAAAAATGATTCCACTACAACAATACTATCAATCTCATTCAACTAATAACTTGAAAGCAAATCTACTCTAAGTGAAGGAATAATAAAACCATGCAAGCACCAAAATACATCAAGTTATCACCACACTCCAATAAAAACATTATTATCTTGGTAGCTCTTTAGAACCAATCACATTCCATCATTTACAAATGAGAAGTGAGCCCTTTATGTAGGCCTTAATTTACAATGGGTGGCTAGGATTGAAACAAAATCAATGGCCTAGATCTTACCACCTCAACCCTAATTAGGATTAGGGCATGGAGAGAGAATCTACAATTAATGAGTGGATCCATATGGACCAATCAAAA
The DNA here is from genome assembly GCA_027943335.1 of Chamaecyparis obtusa. Classification (NCBI taxonomy): domain Eukaryota; kingdom Viridiplantae; phylum Streptophyta; class Pinopsida; order Cupressales; family Cupressaceae; genus Chamaecyparis; species Chamaecyparis obtusa. The sequence goes on from BSBK01007872.1 coordinate 1,024,827, forward strand.
CAGAGATGGCTACTTAGTGAGGAAGTGATCAAAGACTAAGAAATTAATGCTCATTTGCCCAAAATAGTCTACACTTAATTCCCTTCCTTGAATGCAACGATTTTGGAAAGCATTGTCTCCAATCCGTCCACATTGACACTTAGCACTGATTCTTGTTTGAATTCCAGAATGGTTACGTCTCTTTCACATTTGTTGAAGTTGTTCTCCCAATCCGGCAGTGTGTCTTGAGAGAGGTGCATGATATTTGAGAATTTGGAAATATTCTCCAAGTCATCTCCTGAGAAGGATTTATTTGACAGAACTCTTCTAATGTGCCCCTTAAACCATCTGCAATTATTTTATCCTCAATCAATCTTTGTGAAAACAAGGTTACAATTAAGCAGACTCTTCATAAGATTTTTTAAACATTTCTTTGCCCATGAGTACTGCACTATACTAGTGGGTGAAATCATATGCCTCGCCCTCCTGTACTACTCCACCAAGCAATGTCTACCTTAAAGTCACCATCAATGCCTACAAGTGTAGGATCGTCTCATTTTGGTAAAGATGCGTATCATCCCACGCTTCGTCCATGTAATATCCCGGAGGTGTTTTCGGTTCCTGAGGTGATTTCTGTCCAGAGGTGATTTATGTCTTGGAGGTGTTTCAGTCCTGAAGGTGATTTCTGTCTCAGAGATGTTTACACACAGGAAGGCCATACGGTAGTAGGGAGGCCGCAAGGTGATGGCAGGAAGGTTGTACGGTGATAGGGAGGTCGTACAATAATGCCAGGAAGGTCGAACGGTGACAAGGAGGTCATACAGTGATGCCAGGAAGGTCGTACGATGATGACAAGGTCGGACAAGGTGGCAGAAAGGTTGTACGATGATGACAAGGTCGTATGGAGGTAATAGAAAGGTTGTGCGGTGGCTGAATATGCACGCAAGAAGGATGTCGTACAGTCAGGGGAAATGATGTACGTACAATGTGATGGGGAGGTATGGTAATACTGTGTTGAGGTCGTACAGGTGGGGATATGATTTGACGCCATACGGGTGGGAATATCATTTGTATTGAGCTTGCTTGAGGGTAGTATTCGCCAAACCAGATTTAATGGATGCACAAAAAATAATATAACTCCAGATCGCCCAATTAGAGATGAACGCCAAAGCTAGTGATGCCAAAAGTAATTCTTGATTCAAACAATAATAGTGCCACAAGAACACCGAATGCAAGTACCAACAATGCCACAGGTTGTATTAATGCCAAAGATGCAAATAGATTTCGCAGATGTATACAAAGATGGTGCTTCAGATTTGCCAGATCCAAAACAAAGCAGAGCAAATAGGGTGAGGGATGAATCCCACCCAAATTGCGCTAGCCAAATAGGGAAGATCTTTCACTTCCGAAATGGCAAACAAAGCAAAACTCCAACTGGAATTCGCAATACAATAAAATAATTCCAAAATCATATGCCAACAACTTTCCTACATGCCGGTCATAAATACTCCTTCGGAGAAACTCCCGAGGGTTTACAAAAGAACGCCGACACGACAAACACCTACAGACAACAATAATAAAAATGGGACCCCTTTTATTTATTAATTAAAGGTCCTTAATAATATTTTTTTAATTTGGGACCAATTAATTAATTAATTTATTCTCTACCAATTTGGGGACATTACAAATCCTCGTCGCCCTGCTTGTCCTCAAGCAATCCATCATCAAGATTCTAGGATTCCAAACTAGGCACGGACACCGATAACTATATCCACTGGACCCTTCAAGCCGCAACATGACCACACACATGCGCCTAGAAGTAAGCAAGAAAAGTAACTCTCCATCAAGCTTTTGTTGCTCCACTCTGATATAATTGTTGCCATGCCCAAAGTCACCAGGGTCCCACTGAAACAAAACATGAAACATATCAATGCTCAAATCCCAGGCCAAGTGCGGACATTGGTAGCAATATCCGTTGAAAACTCTGTGCTGCTTTTGGATCACATGCACGTAGTTGGATTTAGTTGGGACGAGTAAACCATCATCAAGCTTTTGTTGCGCCACTCTGATATAAACCTTGCCATGCCCTTCACCAAGATCCCAACAACTCCAATAGATGAAATCTTTCAGGCCATCATGCTCAACAATCCCTTCTGGTATGGCCACAGACACGTACGTTGACGTTGACATGAACTTAGCCACGAAACACGACCACCACGGACACAGCAACGGCAAGGGATACTGACACAAACACCACGACAATGGACACAGTCTCGATGACGAACATGGCTTTGCTGGTGACAGACAGAACCTCAGCGGCGGAGAGAGCCTCAGCAACAACAGCAATGGAGAGAACCTTGGCAGCGTACAGAGCCTTGGCGGACAGAGCCTCAACGGCAAACAAGGCCTCAACAACAGACACAGCCTCGACGATGGACACAGCCTTGATGGCGGGCAGAGTCTTGGCAGCAACAAAGAGAACCTCGGCGATGGACAAAGCCTCGGTTGCGAGCAGAACCTCAACATTGAACAAGGCCTTTGCGACAGACAGGGCCTCGGTGGCAGACAGAGTCTCGGCGGCGAACAAAGCTTCGGTTGTTGGTAGAACCCTGGCAAGCAGAGCCTCGGCGACGAACACAACCTACTGCACATAAGGAAGGGCTCCATACTCAACGAACTGAAGGCCTAATTCATGAAACGGAGTAGTAGCAAAGCTTATGTCACCTTGATCTGTCCAAGTTGTCTTGGCAAGATCCATGCAAGCAACTTCTTCATGTTTTAGGTGTTCTCCACATGTAGGTGTAGTAGCAAGGTTTAGCAGATCCTCTTGGAGCAACCCTATAATCATGCCTTCATCCTCCTCATGTAATGCATCACCCTTATCGTCGTCATCTACTTTCTCCCACTTGTGCAAATGAGATATTAGTTTTTCTTCACAATGCTTGAATACATTATTGGCCAATCTACACGTTGCCATAGATGGAAGACATTCTAGCTTACGAACAGCCCACAACATAGATATGATAGGTTGGGATATTTCATCCATCTCTTCAATGCACGAAATCATAAGGCTCTACATAGCAACCGAAACCTTAGTATCATGATACTCTTTGATTGTGACCAAGAAGTGATGAAACATATCATGGATCAAGTCTTGCAACTCTAGATCTAGAAGGAGGGTACTTACTTTGACATTTGCACAATTCTCCAATATTGTAGATCTCTTGCCTAAAGAATCACCACTGAAGCCATCAAGGCTTTGAAAGTTGTCAACAATCAAATGCAATATCTCTATCATGGTGTTGTCATCATACGAAGCTCTAGGAGCCGAGATTCTCAAAATCTCACTGAGACATGTTGCAACTGCCAACTTCATTTCCTTGTCATGGTATCTCAATAGTCGGGGTTGACTTAAGGCGTCCTTAATTGGAGAAAGGATCCTCTATATAAATCTTGAAGGAAATTGGTCCACCTTACACAAACATACTTCCAATATATCTAATGGAAGATAAACACCCTTGATGAGCTCTCTACCAATCTTTTGTAGTTCCTTCAACCATCACTGACCATCACTACTGGGTGCCATAGTGTGGTCCAAATCCCAAAATCTCTCAATCATCAAAACACACTGACAAGATCACTAGCTCCGATACCACTGTTGTCCCAAAGGTGATTTCAGTCCAGAGGTGTTTTTGGTTCCAGAGGTGATTTTGGTCCGGAGGTGATTTCTGTCCCGGAGGTGTTTCAATCCCGGAGGTGATTTTTGTCCTGGAGACATTTTTTATCCCGGAGATGTTTTATGTCCCAGAGGTGATTTCGGTCCTGGTGGTGATTTATGTCCTAGAGGCGTTTACACACAGGAAGGTCGTAGGGTAGTAGGGAGGTCATATGGTGATAGCAAGGTCGTACAATGATAGGTAGGTTGTACATTAATGCCAAGAAGGCTGAACGGTGTCAGGGAGGCCATACGGTGATGCCAAGAAGGTCATACGATGATGACAAGAAGGTCGTACAGGGTAGCAGAAAGGTTGTACAAAGGTAATAGGAAGGTCATACGGTGGTTGAATATGCACGCAGGGTAAAAGAACAATCAAGTGTCACCTTTTAGGCTAACTTATCAGCACAGCTAAATTTTAGTATTTCTTACTAAAAATTAATTTTCGTCAAACATATGGTCTAGCTAGATTCATTCTAGCTAAGTTAGATAAGTTCTTTAACTTTTCCAATTGGAAATATCTATTAAATGCATGTTTTATACCACTTTGGGTCCAATTACCATAAAAACAAAATTAATTCAGAAAAGTAGCATTTCAATAACTCCTAATCTTTTTAATGATATTTTTTTAAAAATAAAAAAATACCCTTTTGTAGAGATCAGAGTCAATAATAGCCTCATATATATTTTATAGTGTTTTAATTAGACATAGTTTATTGTAGTTAAAAAATATTGCAAGTATGTATTTTAATAGTCAAGGAGATCTTGATTCAGAGAAAGAAAAAAATAGTAAATAATATTAAATAAATTTGAAAAACATATGGTGCACTAGAGGAGAGAGTCCTCTTCAAGAATATATATTTCTTTTTTTGTTTGGGATAGATTTGTTATGAAAAATATTTTGCGAGATGAAAACTATCGATTTCAGTGAGTTGGGATTTGAATTGTTATAAAAGGGAAAATATAGGTCACAAACCAATTTGTATTTCTTCATGCACTAAATATATATATCATCTATGACATATTTTGAAATTAGGGGAAAAAATGTTTATTTACATATAATTTTTTGGTGGGAACTAGACCCCTAATTTTCAGCATTTTTCAGCAACTGAAAAATCATCTTTAAAAATTAAAAAAACATATGAATTTTGATTCAAAAAAATTATTAAAAATATTAATCATACACTTCATCCATTTTATCACATTTAATTAGTTTACATCATCTTCAAATTCCAAACATAAATATCATTTTTATACTATTGAAGTTGAACAACTTTGATTTTGTTAGCCTTTTCCTTTGTAAAAGGGTGACAGCTTATTGTGCTTTTACCCCGCAAGAAAGATGTCATACAGTCAAGGGAAATGATGTACATATGGTGTGATGGGGAGGGCGTACGATAATACTGTGCTGAGGTCATCAGGTGGGGATATGATTTGAGGCCGTACAGGTGGGAAATGATTTGTATTGTGCTTGCTTGAGGGTAGTATTCGCCAAACCAGATTTAATGGATGCACAAAAAATAATATAACTCCAGATTGTCCAATTAGAGATGAACGCCAAAGCTAGTGATGCCAGAAGTAATTCTTGATTCAAACAATAATTGTGCCACGGAACACCAAATGCCAAGTACCAACAATGTTACAGGTTGTATTAATGCCAAAGATGCAAATAGATTTTGCGGATGTATACAAAGATGGTGCCTCAAATTTGCTAGAACCAAAACAAAGCAAAGAAGTGTAGGGTGAGGGATGAATCCCACCGAAACTGCGGTAGCCAAATAGGGAAGATCTTTCACTTCCGAAATGGCGAACAAAGAAGAACTCCAACTGAAATTCGCAATACAATTAAATAATTCCAAAATCACATGTCAACAACTTTCATACATGCCGGTCATAAATACCCTTCGGAGAAACTCCCGAGGGTTTACAAAAGAACACTGACACGATAAACACCTACAGACAACAATAATAAAAATGGGCCCCCTTTTATTAATTAATTAAAGGTCTTTATAATATTTTTTTAAATTGGGACCAATTTATTTATTTATTTAATTAATTTATTCTCTACCAATTTGGGGACATTACAGTCCAACCGCTGTATCCTAGAAAGGATGGCAAATGATCACTCATACATTCTAGGATTAGCATAGATTAGGATAAGTTCTCTAAACCCTTAATCTCTTTGCAATTTGTTTCAAAGCCTTGTTAGTTTAGGATCAAGTACTCCATTGCCATACAATTTGCAAAGAAAGTTGACAAACTTAGAGTGAATAGTGTAAGTCTCCTTGGATTACCAGCATACATCAAGCCAAACGAGCTCATATCCACACTAAAGTCACAAGTACACAGTTGGAACCTTGGAGTCACCTCCATAATCTACTCTACAATCTTAGCATACGTGGTGTCTTTGTTCAAGAGAGGATAGAGTGTCTTTGGCACTTGATTCTAGGTTGGTGTGATTATAAAACACCCATCAACAAGTCGGTTATCAAAAAACTTTCTAGCCAAAATATTAGTGTTGCCAAGACATGCCAAGAAGATAGCACTATTACTTAACCTATTCTCTTCTTTCTTTAGGACATTAATCATGTCTTCACTAGGGTCAACTCTTAGAAGTTAGAGCACTAGGGAGGAGAGGACCCTTAGCTCCTTCGATTTGTTTGTGGTCCGATCATCCACCACTTTCGAAGGGCCCTAAACCATTTCCTTTGGCGCCCACATTAAATCTTGCCTTCTTCAATGGAACTTCGGTTTCTTCTACTTGTTGTGCTTCCTTTAACATTTTAGATGCCTCTGTTACAAGTAGTGGTTGTTGTTGCACCAAAAGATCGACCTGTTAATGGCCGATACAACCATTAGACTTATAGAAGACACAAGAGGCAGTTAAGCCATGTCACGAATCCCGAGGGGAGTGCTGACCATTTTTCCAATAATCTCCCCCTTAGTGTTACCCGAGGGGATTCGAACCTATGACCAAGCTCTGACACCACGTGTTACAAGTAGTGGTTGTTGTTGGACCAAAAGATCGACCTATTAATGCTCGATACAACCACTAGACTTATAGAAGACACAAGAGGCAGTTAAGCCATGTCACGAATCCCGAGGGGAGCGCTGACCATTTTTCCAATAGCCTCATCTTGGGTGGCTTCTCCCCCTCTACTAATTATACAGACATTGCCCATGAATTCTTGCATAAATACACTCAGCACATTTGTGCAAGCAACCTTTCAAGCCCAAAACCAATAGCCGTGTATAGACCTAGGTAATCCAAATCAATTTAAAAAAGACTAGACCAACCCACAAAAATCATACAGCAATCAAGATAGAGAAAAGACAAGCAATGTACATTGGGGCTAGGATTCCCATATTTTGAAAAGAGGGTTAACAAGCTATCCTCAACCTTTTCTACCCCTACATCTAGAATTTAAATTGATTAAAATAACATTATAATTCCCACAATATCCAACCTTCCAAAGAATCAATGATGTGAGGATGAGGCTCCATAGGCTATGCTGATCGAAATATATACAAGCTTGCTTAAATGTAGGTAAAATCTTAAACAAAAGAACAAAAGAAAATACTTGTTATGTGAGATAAAGTTTGTTCACAAAGAATAAAATTTGTGTGTTGTTCTGTGGGATATTATGGCAAATAATATAGCTGAAATAAAAGATAGAACTGACTTTATTATAACCCAATTTTTTAACTTGTTCAAAATATATGCCTACTAAAAGTTACATTTCAGTTTATTTAAATAAACAATCCTAACCAAAAAGAGCTGTAAAAATGACAATAAGGTAACACAAGTTAGTGAAGAGTTTCAATTTACTAAATAATTATTGCTCCAAACTGCAGACCAAATCCAACATAGACACTAATAGAGATTTCCAAGTCAATATAAAAGGCAGATTTCACAATAGGCTTATTTTACATACTAGAAAAGTGCTTCTTAGAATAGTTGGCATACTTTATCAGGTAGCCTCAAAAGATAATAATGGCCCAAGACAACAATATGATTTATTTTACCTTCAAATCTTCAGCTCCAATGGATCATGCACTCTTACAAAATGTTTTTTTTTTTTTTCTTACAAAATCTTTTTTTCTCTTTTCTTGCATGTGTATGTAGACACTTAAGTCTGATCATTAAACATTTGATCAAACTAAATCATAATAACCCTTCTTATAGATTCGTCATTTTAATTAAATGATTTATTTATTTAATTAATCTCCTCATCCATCTATAGTCATAGATAAATTAATTAAATAAATTTGTGCATTCGTTAAGTAAAATCCCTTTGTCCCTTTTCATCTATTTTGAATTAAAATTAATTCATAATTCATAAAACCCACATCCACTTACACATTCCTAAAACGCCCACTTGCATCATTAATTCTTCATTTTCATTTAATAAAATAAATGTCATCATTTACTTAATTAACCACACTTCTCCCACTTTTCTCCCACTTGAAATAAAAAGAATTAAGAATTCTTTCACTTATTCTCTCACCTCCCATGACATCCTCCTAACCTTCCCCTAAGCATGAACGCCTTGTCCACCTGAACCTTAATGCCCAACAATATTTGGTAAGGACCCAATAACTAAACAAATATTTGGTAATGCCCAGCCATATTAACGAATTCTAAAGAATAACTAAACAATTACTATTGCTTATTGAGCTGGTGTGGCTCCGCTTTCAAAGACTACTACTTACTTTCTAGGATAACAAATTTCAACAATCATGTAGGTTAACTATCTACCAGAAGATAAGCGCTGTTTCGCAAAGGTTAAGTGGTCATAGTGCCCCAGGGGTTACATGAATTACTTACAAAACACATGATCGAATGAACAAAAGGCCAAGAAGAAAAACCCTTTTACCCTTTAGATTTGACATTCAAAACCAACGCTAGAAACTAAAGCCCATTCAAATTTCAGATTCTGCAGACTCAAAACTGGCTACGGGAAAATGAAACCATGGTAAACCCAACTAAGCAGCCAGCTGATAAAAACACAGGGAATCCATTCTTGAGCATTAAAGATCACATAGAGGGCACAAATCTTAACTACATGGATAAGAATTCTTGATTTCAAAGTCCATCAAGAAAAAACCCAATTCAGATTGTAAGTACCGTATTCATTTGTCAACAGCCCAACGTTAAAAGATAACCTCAAAATTGCCGATACCCACAATAACATTCAGCTTATGGTTACAAAACATGGAGATATAAATTGAATTGGTGACTACCCAATCAACATAGCACCAGATCCCTTTTAAATTTTTTCACAGCCTAGATATACAATTCAGCTGGGTTTATTTAAAATGTCGCTTAAAATCGCTACTATTAACATTCGAATTCAAGGGCCAAAATTAGTTATAGGGATGGATATCAAAAGCATAGCGTTTCAACGATAAACACTAATTGAAGGCACTGAGAAAAACATTAAGCATAGAAGGAAAGAGATAACTCACCTTTAATAAATGCGTGGCCGCCCCTGCCAATGCGTTGGTGAACCAGAGCTCTTTTTCTCCTTCCCCAAATTGAAACCGTTTTTTCTTTTTATTTGAAAATGGAAATGGCGCCATTCCTTTGCGTGCAATTGGAAAGGAACGTTAACGGAAGGAATGAGATGTATATTTGAATGAACTTTCATATTATTATTATATTTTTTCATTTTTATGTTAAAGGAATTGAACGGGCTCATTTTTTGAAATAAATGATTTAGAATGGAAAAGGCGGATGTAAGATTATAGAATTAATGTCAATACTATATTTACAATTATATTAATTTTAAGAATATAATAATTAAAATTTTAAAAAAAATAAAGAGTATAAAAAAGAAAATCTATATTATTAATTTTTTTATGACCTTTGTTGCACAAACAATATCATATTCTTTATGACCTACCAATTGACCTTCTATACCTCTTTGGCATGCTTATTGCACACCAACGTGCAATTGCTAGCAATTATTATATTGAAGGCAACTATTATATAAATAGACCACGTGATTTTTTAGGTCAAGGATTATTGTATCATGTATAATTATTGGACATTTCTCTTTTTTATGGTTTTTATTTGTTTGTGTTTACTCCAAGATTATTTTTTTCATCTCTATTCATGTTTTTCTCAGGATAAATTAACTTCACATTTAGATTGAAGCTCGAAGGAGATTGGTTTGGTTTGTCTCATTTTTTATTTTAAAAAAAAAACTATTAGGGTTTTGTAATATTTTTGAACACTAATCACACGACACAATTTGTGGGGACTATTAAAGTGGGTATTCTTTAGTAAATAACTGTGTTACCTTGGGTTTCCAGAATGAGGGGACGAGGGGACAGGAAAACAAGTTTTCAAGACAAATTTTTTTTCTCAGAGCAATGGACGACAGTGGGGATGACTATATAAAAAATGGAAAAAAATTAAAATATATAGGAAAGTTTTAAGTATTCATATGAAAACATGGATAAATCATGATTATATACGATATAGAACCTTAAAATATAACATTTGTGTTAAATAACTTAAATTGAGAGTGCACATGAGAGTGGAAATCAAACAAATTCTATCAAAACTAAAACACTATTTAAATTAATTTTATGGGACAACCAAGGGATGGATTTCCAAGTTTTCAAGACGTCCCCATTTTTGGGATGAGTCAATTTTTTTTGGAAATGCATCCCTAGGTAACACTGGTAAATAATGTATAAAATGATTTCCACCTATTTATGGGCTATCACGGCTTAATCCTAGAAATGAAGCAACGGGCAAAAGTTAAATGGGATAAACTGGATAAAGGATGGATAAAAATTAACTTTGATGGTGCCTCCAAAAGGAATCCTAGTCCCTTAGGGGATAGATGTGTTACGCATGACATGGAAGGCAACACTTTGACAATAGCAATGAGCAAGCTTGAAGACGAGACTAATAATGATGCAAAGGTGAAGGTTGCCCTATTAGCGATAGAATTAGTGCTGAAAATTGAGGTAGAAAAATTGCACTTGGAAGGAGATTCCTACATAATTGTCAATGTCATTACCAAGGGAAAGGTGTATGCCTAGTAGATCAAGAAAATTGTAAGCGTCAGTTGACAAAACTTAGGCCATTTCAAGAATTTCAAGATCACACGTGTTTTATGAGAAGGAAAGCACATAGTTATACCCTTTCCAAATGGGCCAAGAGCTTTCATTCTAGGAAGTTGGGGGATGTTCGAAGACCTAATCCCTTGGAATAGGCATTTACTCTCTCATTTTAAATTAAAATTAAAATTTTAAATTTGAATTGCAAAGTACATCACCATCATTAATGCTTATATGGAGACTTGTGTGCAATACTCTCATGCAATGGCAATGCCTTTTAATCACTTGTCGTGTCACTATTACAAGAGACGAGTGAGATAATGTTGACCACCCTCCAAGGAAAATATTGGCTGGTGATGGAAAATTTGTGTAAACCAAATTTTTAGGTGATTAGGTGACATGGCAAAGAGGCACATGAGGTATGTGTGAGGTGGATTAATATCTATCAATGGCTTGTAGGTTTCTTTTTCTCATTTGCATTATCACGATGGTGGGGTATTACTATCTAGTGATTTGAGCATAATTGTAAATACGGTGGAAAATTCTACCTTTCTTACTGTGAAACAACAACAACAACGTTTCTTGGGGAAGATCTCTGAAAAAGAGATTGAAAGGTATTTCTACCTTGGACAACCTAGAGTTTTGGCAAAGCATTGACTTGTTATCCAGGGAGGAATTCATGAAATTAGAGCACAAATATAGGACCAATATAGACATTGCATCTATGTTCATGGCATGGGCACTCAAACTTGGCACCAACGAGGAGGTTTTATGGGTGGTGAAATCATGTGCTCATTTGGAATAGTGTTATGGGTTGATTCCATTGGTTTCCATGGCCACAACTAATAGAGAGGAGAGGCACGAGGAGGTCATGGTTGCATGGGAGTCCTAAAATACCACTTGTGGGTGAAGGAGATGGAATGCATGAAATTAAAAATGGAGGAAAAGGACATGACACCAAGATAAGGAAAATTAAAGGTAATCTTTAGACACGAAGACTATTTGTTGGAGTAAATGGTTCTTTTCCATTTTACTCTTGACTTAAGTTTACTAAGGTGAACTTATTTATTAGGTGGATATTATTTAGGAGGATATTGTTTAGGTGGATATTGTAGAGTCCTACTTGGATTATAACTCTTCCTATGATATGATTGAGTCCAACTTGGACTCTAACTCCTCCTATGATATGGTTGAGTCCAATTTGGACTCTAACTCTTCTAGAGGATATTGTTGAGTCTTGAACTCTACTTCCTCCAGGATGAGACACTTGTCTCAACCTTGTCCATGCTTCCTATCAAGATCTTGCCTATATAAACAAGCTACCTTGCTTGTATTTTGCATATTGAAAATACTAGGATATTGGATATCGGAGATTTTTCTTGATGTTATTCTACCTCTTAGCATTCACATCAAGTTTATCTAATATTGTTATTTTGTCCATTTTACTTTTAGTTGTTTGATATAACTCTTTCATTAGATTCTGGTTTATATCTATTTTCTCATATTCTAACATGGTATTAGAGCCTATTTTGGAAGATTATATTATTTAAAGATATTGTAAAATATTATTGTGTTTTCTCTTATGTTTTGCACAATCTGGATAACCAACAAAGGTTTATGAAGATCTAGTAATGCTTGTTTAGCATATATGTGTTTTTTTTGGATTTGGGTGATTCCAACATTCAAGAAGTATTTCTAGTTGTTCCATTGTGTTTAGAAGACTCAGAAACCCCCATTTCCATATAAGGGTCATGCAAATTTGACACTGAAGGTTTTGCATGCCACTTTTTCCTTGTTGGAGGCATTTTTTACATTGTGGCTACATTTTTTGCAAGTGATAAAGAAAAACGCTTTCGAGGTTCTCTTCGTCTCATCAAAAAACTATTTGGGTATCAGTTAGTTTTTGCATGCAGTCAATAAATTGTGAGAAGATTGCATCAGAATGCTTCAACTAGACTTCTTACTATTGTAATTTTCATTTTTGCACCTAATCTTCAAATGACTCGTTCTTAGTCATACAAAGGTATTTTTTAGTGCATTTTTTTTTAAAGGGGTAGAATTTCATGCCCTTTGCAATGGTGTAATATTTTTCTTCTCATAAATTCTCATTTTTTCATAAATTTAGTTTCTTCAGCGGATCTGAAGATAATTTATTTTTTGAACAATAAATCACAAATTTATGCAGGGTAAGTGCACAAAGATGGGGGACCAAAAAGGGGGTATAAGATGCCACTTTTTTCCTGAAATCAGCAAACTCTGAACTTCAACAAGAAATTGAAGATAGTTAGACTCAAAATTTAAACATGCAACAAAAACAAGAATTGTAATACTTTGAATCTAGTTCCTAAACTACTAACTTATTTTGAAAATGGTACAAATTAAGGCCCTCAAAAAGGGGGAGCACAAAAAGTGGTCCTATTTTTTGTGAAAAAAACATAACATGGTGTCTGGTGTGCTCCCCCTAAAATGCTAACTTTTTTTTTGAATTTTTTAATCGCTCTAGTGAGAAGTTAGCTAACACCACGTAGTTTATCCCAAAAAAATTTGGTAATTTTTTTATGAATGTATAATTTTTTATGAATTTACGAAGTGCACACATCCTGAAAACATGAAATTTTTGTGTGCTCCCCTAGAAATCATTTAAAACTAATTAAAAATTAAATTTTCCTTTTTTTAAAGTGTGTAGAATGGAGTCTAGTTTCTAAAAATGTAACTTGTTGCAAAATTCGATGAACGAGCCAAAATCTATGCCCAAAATACTACACGATGGTTTTTTACAAAAAATGGACATACACACAAAAGAAATTAGAGAGGAAAAACTTAACATAATCAAAATTCAAAATAAATTATATGCTTAGATAGCTAATAGAGAGATCTACAATATCACGTCATCTGATTTTTATGTTCTTGAGCCATGAGTAAACCTGACGAGGAGCACACAAAAAAAGATGTTATTTTTTTGTACATGCCTGCTGGAAAACATGTCTCAGGCCTATTTGAATCATCCAAGCCTTTGGGTTGGATCTCCAAGGAAAATCCAAGCCTTAGGATTGGTAAATTTCAATGCCTTACAAAGCGCATGCGTCCTATAGGGCGAGTGCACTATTGAAATCTATGACTTCCATAGAGTGTGCACCCTATGGAAGTCATAGAGTTCAATAGTGTGCTTGCCCTATAGGACATGCACCCTATTTAAGTCATAAATTTAAATAGTGATGAGAAATAGTTAGAGTGAGAGGAAGAGAGAGATAGAGGGAGAGAAAGATAGAAAGAGCTCTTTCTTACCATCTTTCACCCCCTCTCTCTCTCTCTCACACATATGCTCTCTCTCTCTCTCTCTCTCTCTCTCTCTCTCTCTCTCTCTCTCTCTCTCTCTCTATATATATATATATATATATATATATATATATATATATATATATATATATATATATATATATATATATATATATATATATATATATATATTCCCTTATTACCCTCTTTCACCCCTCTCTCTCTCTCTCTCACACATGCTCTCTCCCACCTTCCTACCCTCTCTCTCTCTCTCTTTCACACACACACACACACACACACACACACACACACACACACACACGCGCACACGCATGCACACGCATGCACACACACATATGCTCTCTCCCACCTTCCTATTCTCTCTCTCTCTTCACCTTCATACCCTCTATATTTTTCCTTATTACCCTCTTTCACCCCCTCTCTCTCTCTCACACACATTTTCTCTCTCCCACCTTCTCTCTCTCTCTCTCTCTCTCTCTCTCTCTCTCTCCATGTTGTCGGGGCCTACAATAGCCTGTCTTAGTTTGCAGAGATTTAATTTTGTTTAAATTTGGCAACACATTCTCGTTCGATGTCAGAACTTAAAGTGTTCCTCAGTTCAAATGGCCAACGTTGCGTATCTTTCCAACCGTCGGTCGTAGCATTAAACCATCTATTCCAACAACTCCAAATAGCTAGGTAAACGCTAGTGGCCACCTCGTTCACCACACATAGTCATTCGAACGCCGCCGATGACTCTGGGTCAAAGTGTCCCTCAAGGTCCCTTCAACATGTAATCGGTGACCTTTACGAGGTCATATCTCAGAGCTTGTGTAAGGTAGCATCGATCCATCAGGTGCTATGAGACCGTGTTGTTGAGGCCTACAATAGCCTATCTCAATTTTTAGAGATTCAAGTTCATTTAAATTTGGCAACACATTCTTGGTAGATGTCAGAACTCAAAGTGTTCCTTAGTTCAAATGGCCAACGTTGTGTATCTTTCCAAACCGTTTGTTCCAACAGCTCTAAATGGTTGGGTAAATGTTAGTGGAAACCTCATTCTTCACACACATTCATTTAAATGCCACTGACGACTCCGGGCTGAAGTTTCCCTCAAGGTCCCTTCAACATGAAATTGGAAATCTTTGCGGGGTCATATCTCAGAGTTTGGATGAGGTCGCATCGATCCGTCAGGTGCTACGGGATCGTTTTGTCGAGGCCTACAATAAATTGTCTCAATTTTTAGAGATTCGAGTTTGTTTAAATTTGGTAGCACATTCTCAATCAATGTCAGAACTCACAGTATTCCTTAGTTCAAATGGCCAACATTGCATATCTTTTCAACTGTCGGTCGTAGCATCAAACCATCTGTTCCAACAACTCTGAATGGCCAGGTAAATGCTAGTGCAACCTCGTTCACCACACACAGTCATTCGAACCCCACCGATAACTCTGGGCTGAAGTGTCCCTCAAGGTCCCTTTAGCATGAAATCAATGATCTTTACGAGGTCATATCTCAGAGCTCATGCAAGGTAGCATTGATCCATCAATGCTACAGGATCATGTTGCCAGGGCCTACAATAGCCTATCTCAATTTTCAAAGATTCAATTTCATTTAAATTTGGCAACACATTCTCGATCGATGTCAGAACTCAAAGTGTTCCTTAGTTTAAATGGCCAGTGTTGCGTATCTTTCCAACCGTCAGTCATAGCATCAAACTATCTGTTCCAACAGCTCTGAATGGCCAGGTAAATGCTAGTGAAAACCTCATTTGCCACACATAGACATTTGAACGTCGCCGACAACTCTGGGCCGAAGTGTCCCTCAAGGTCCCTTCAGCATGAAATCAGAAATCTTTACGAGGTCATATCTCAAAGCTCGTGCAAGGTAGCATCAATCCATCAATGCTACGAGACCATGTTTCCAGGGCCTACAATAGCCTGTCTCAGTTTTCAAAGATTCAATTTTATTTAAATTTGGCAACACATTCTCGGTCAATGTCAAAACTCAAAGTGTTCCTCAATTCAAATGGCCAATGTTGCCTATCTTTCCAACTGTCGGTCGTAGCATCAAACTATCTATTCCAACAGCTTTGAATGGCTGGGTAAATGCTAGTGGAAACCTCATTCGCCACACAGTCGTTTGAACCCTGCCGATGACTCCAGGCTGAAGTGTCCCTCAAGGTCCCTTCAGCATGAAATTGACAATCTTTATGGAGTCATATCTCAGAGCTCATGCAAGGTAGCATCAATCTGTCAAGTGTTATGAGACCATGTTGCTAGGGCCTATAATAGCCTGTCTCAGTTTTTAGAAATTAAATTTCATTTAAATTTGGAAACACATTCTCAGTCGATGTTAGAACTCAAAGTGTTCATTAGTTCAAACGACCAACATTGTGTATCTTTCCAACCATCAGTTCTAGCATCAAATGGTCTGTTCCAATAGCTCTGAATGGTTGGGTAAACGCTAGGGGCAACTTCGTTCACCACACACAGTCGTTCGAATGTCACTGATGACTTCGAGCTGAAGTGTCCCCCAAGTCCCTTTAGTATGAAATTAATGATCTTTATGGGGTCATATCTCAAAGCTTGTGCAAGGTAGCATCCATCTGTTAGGTGCTACAGGACCATGTTGTCGGGCCTACAATAGCCTATCTCAATTTTTAGAGATTCAATTTTGTTTAAATTTGGCAACACATTCTCGATCAATGTCAAAACTCAAAGTGTTCCTTAGTTCAAACAGCCAATGTTGCGTATCTTTCCAACCATCAATCATAGCATCGAACCATCTATTTCAACAACTCTGAATGGCTGGGTAAACACTAGGGGCAACCTCATTTGCCACACTTAGTCATTTGAACCCCGTCGATGACTCTAGGCCGAAGTGTCCCTCAAGGTCCCTTTAGCATGAAATCAGCAATATTTACGGAGTCATATCTTGGAGCTCATGTGAGGTAGCATCGATTTTCTAGGTCCTACGGGACCATGTTGCCGAGGCCTACAATAGCCTATCTCAGTTTTTAAAGATTCAAGTTCGTTTAAATTTGGTAACACATTCTCAGTCGATGTTAGAACTCAAAGTGTTCCTCAGTTCAAATGGGCAATGTGGCGTATCTTTCCAACTATCGGTCGTAGCATCGAACCATCTATTCCAACATCTTTGAATGGTTGGGTAAATTCTAGGGGAAACCTTGTTCACCAAACATAGTCATTCGAACCCCACCGACGACTCTGGGTCGAAGTGTCCCTCAAGGTTCCTTCAGCATAAAATTGACAATCTTTATGGGGTCATATCTTGGAGCTCATGCAAGGTAGCATCGATCTATCAGATGCTATGGGACCGTGTTGCTAGGGCCTACAATAGCCTATCTCAATTTTCATAGATTCAATTTTGTTTAAATTTGGCAACACATTCTCGATTGATGTCAAAACTCAAAGTGTTCCTTAGTTCAAATAGCCAACGTTGTGTATCTTTCCAACCGCCAGTCGTAGCATCGAACCGTCTATTCCAATAGCTCTGAATGGTCAAGTAAACACTAGGGGAAACCTCATTCACCACACATAGTCGTTCGAACACTGTCGCCGACTCTAGGCCGAAGTGTCCCTCAAGGTCCCTTCAACATGAAATCGACCATTTTTACGGGTCATATCTTAGAGCTTGTGTGAGGTAGCATTGATCCATTAGGTGCTATGAAACCATGTTGCCAGGGCCTACAATAACATGTCTTAGTTTTTAGAGATTCAATTTCATTTAAATTTGGCAACACATTCTCAGTCTATGTCAGAACTCACAGTGTTCCTCAGTTCAAATGGCCAACATTGCGTATCTTTCAAAATGTTGATCGTAGCATCAAACTGTTTGTTCCAACTACTCCAAATGGTTGGGTAAACACTAGGAGCAACCTCATTCAGCACACATAGTCATTCGAACGCCGTTGATGACTCTGAGCTAAAGTGTCCCTCAAGGTCCCTTCAACATGAAATCAACGATCTTTATGGGGTCATATCTCAGAGCTCGTGCAAGGTAGAATATATCCGTCAGGTGCTACGGGACCGTATTGCTGAGGCCTACAATAGTCTATCTCTATTTTTAGAGATTCAAGTTTGTTTAAATTTGGCAACACATTCTCGGTCGATGTCAGAACTCACAGTGTTCCTTAGTTCAAATGGCCAATGTTGCATATATTTCAAACTATCAGTCATAGCATTGAACCATTTGTTCCAACAGCTCTGAATGGTCAGGTAAATGCTAAGGGAAACCTTGTTTGGCACACATAGTTGTTCGAATGCCACCAACAACTCTGAGTCAAAGTGTCTCTCAAGGTCCCTTTAGCATGAAATCAATGATCTTTATAGGGTCATATCTTGGAGCTCGTACGAGGTAGAATTGATCCATCAAGTGCTACAAGACCATGTTGTCGAGGCCTACAATATCCTATCTTGGTTTTCAAAGATTCAAGTTCATTTGAATTTGGCAATACATACTCAGTTGATGTCAGAACTCACAGTGTTCCTCAGTTCAAACAGCTAATGTTGTGTATCTTTCAAACCTTTGGTTGTAGCATCGAACTATATATTCCAATAGCTCTGAATGGTTGGGTAAATGCTAGGGGCAACCACATTTGACACACACAGTCGTTCAAATGCCATCAACGACTCCGAGCCGAAGTGTCCCTCAAGGTCCCTTCAGCATGAAATTGGTGATCTTTACGGGGTCATATCTCAGAGCTCGTACGAGGTAGCATTGATCCATCAGGTTTTATGGGACCATGTTGCTAGGGCCTATAATAGCCTGTCTCAGTTTTTAGAGATTCAAGTTCGTTTAAATTTGGCAACACAATCTCAGTCGATGTTAGAATTCATAGTGTTCCTCATTTCAAAAAGCCAACGTTACGTATCTTTCAAACCATTGGTTATAGCATCGAACTGCCTGTTCCAATAGCTCCGAATGGTCGGGTAAATGCTAGGGGAAACCTCATTCGGCACACACAGTTGTTCAAATGCCGCCAATGACTCTAGGCTAAAGTGTCCCTCAAGGTCCCTTTAGCATGAAATCAATGATCTTTATGGGGTCATATCTTAGAGCTCGTGTGAGGTAGCATCAATCCGTCAGGTGCTACGGGACCATGTTGTTGAGGCCTACAATAGCTTGTCTTAGTTTTTAGAGATTCAAGTTCATTTAAATTTGGCAACACATTCTCGGTCGATGTCAGAACTCACAGTGTTCCTCAATTCAAATGACTAACATTACGTATCTTTCAAACCGTCGGTCATAGCATCAAATCATCTATTCCAACAGCTTTGAATGGCTGGATAAATGCTACTGACAACCTTTATTAGCACACACAGTGGTTCGAACATCGCCGACCACTCTGGGGTGAGTAGTAGGATGAGTGCAAATATGTATTTAGATGCAAAAGGGCTTGTGGTCCACTTTGAAATTTGATCATGTATTTGGATCATGTATTGATCATATTGTAACCCAATCTTAAATATAAGCCTCAATGGCACTGAGAAGCCTAAAAGGTACCTATGGATCACTATGAATGGTATGTATTGATCCTAGGTTAGGGGTTGATGGAAATAACCTATAAGGGTCTATAAATATGTACTAAGGCCATTAGAGCCTTTACAAAGTGTTAAAAGCTCTAAATGTGAACAATCTTGTAAATTGCCTATATTGTCAATATAAGCCAAATAGGGCTTAATTAGAGTTAGTAGGGGTTAGTAGGAAGTATAAGTTAGTTTGGTTTATAAAGGTTGTATCTAAACCTTTTATAAGTAGTTAGAGTGAGAAAAGGGTGTTGGGTTGTCGAGTTGACAACTAATTCTAGTGTTTGTCATTAATAATCAGTCAGTTAGGGGACAGTTAGAAGTTAGTTTGTAAAGTTCCAGTCGGTCTTTTGGAAGATTAGTCTTTTTGGAAGGGATCCACATGAGTGGATAGGGTGAGAATGTTGTTGATCTGAAATGGATCAAGTTTGTATTAGCTTGAATCAATAAAATTAAAATTTCTCGGCACATTGGTATTCCACTGGCCTATGAGTACAGTCAACAATAGTGAACTATTGTACTTGATCTGAATGTGATCATTGTTTTGTTTGATGTACAAACATTTATTTGCATTTTTTTTGACTTGGCTATAATATATTTTCATTACCTTCATCACTAACAACACCAAGGATTTAACTGGTGTATTGACAGTGACTGGTACAGGGGTACAATCATCAACTAAGGGACCCCGCAATACTATAACCACAGGACCTTGAAACATCAAGTAAAAACAAAACAACCACCTTCAAATGAGCCAAGGTAGTAATACTGAGCATCTCGATGGCGTTCCTATCCTCCAAGGGGTGGTCCAAAATACCAGGGGTATCAATAACTTGGTACCTCAAGTACTTATAATCAGTATGTCTGACAAAAAGAGACTTAGTAGTAAAAGCATAAGGTTGCACATCCACATCCACCCTAGTAATCTTATTAATAAAAGAACTCTTGCCAACATTAGGGTACCCATAGATCAAAATAGGTCTGGTATTGGGGTCAATAGATGACAACCTTTCCATACGTTTCCTCACCTGTTCGAGGTCATGTCTTTTTATTGTGACTATCCCATGGAACATGGAACACACCAATGAATATAAATGTTTGATTCCACGTGATCTTGGATAGGTTGTGATGTATAAATATTGCCCTATATTATATTTATACATTTCTACATTCATTTCATTACTTTTGTTATTATTATAGTCAAGGAATTGATTGTTATTGAGGACAGTGATTGGCATTTGTAGCACAGTCAGCAAGTTAAACATACATTGATAAACATACAAGCATAACTATAAGGCATGGGAAATTTACAAAGCATAAGACATCCACATAAACATAAATTAGTATACATCAATACACCAAACACATGAATTGCAAACCTAAAACATAAAAAAAAAATATTCATAGGGCATGAAGCCAAATATATATGTCCAATAATGTCATACATTGAATATATTCAATACAATTAAACTGACTTCCTCAAAGCCAAATGGATGTACAACGTATCACTTATACAATATACAAAAAAATGTCCACTAATGCCATATAGGCATACAATCCATATCCCTAATCTAGTCCTTTCCTGCCAAGGGAAGAAAACAAATCCTGAGCTGTCTTCGATCGTCGAATCGATGGAGATGCAGTGGATGATGTAGTCTTCCAAGTGCGCTCACTGGTCCTCCTGTCTAGACTCTTCTATAGCTTGAGCTGATAAAAAACAATTAAGCATCAATAACTAATATATATCAAAATTGAATTATACAATAACATAAAATTGAATATTCGCTTACCACTAGCAAATAGTCACTATGTTCATCCACCGAAGGCTCATGCTAGCGATCTGGAGTAATAAGTCCCTACAACAATGATTGAAATAATAATTAAAATACATACATGAATATCATTATAAAATTCAATACAAACTATTAAAATAATAATTAAAATTAAGTGATCTCTTTCATACCTCAGTCAGTGCTTTAGAACTAGCTACTGCTACAGCTACTCCATGATCCAAAGTATCACAAACAGAAGGAGTCTCCGATGTCAATAACTGAAAATGAAACAAAAAAGGTATTGTGTAGTTATCAAGATTACATATATTTTTTACAACCCTACTAATGAGTAAATGATACCTCCGTGAAGGTTCCACCACGTCCTTCAGTGTGCAGTGTTGATGTCGAAGCTCCAACATTCAACTAGTGCACATGTACATGGAAAATTATAAGATAACCATTCATATAAGAATGTACTACTGACATGTTAATTATAATGCATTATTACATATATACCTGTGGACTCAATGGTGATGTCACAAAGCCAGGTGAAAGAATGTGATCATCGTGCCTCTAGATTTTGATCATAATTTGTCTAGTAATTTAGTTATTCATTCATTTATTAATTAAATATAATCAAGAAAATCAAATTAACATGCAAATAAAGATACCTCAAGGAAAGTGGCACAATGCCCTTCGCTGTTTGTTGTGAACATCAATGGTCCACCAGTGAACATCTAATGCACATGCATAATAAGTTATGATACAATTATTCATATAATTACATAATAATCAAATATATTAATTAAAATGTTTTATTCAATACATACTTGTGGAATTGACGACAATGTGTAGAAGGGGACATGAGGATCATTGCCACTGCCACCGCCACTAACACTCTTGCCCTAAATTTTCATCATAATCAATAGATACTAAATTAATTAGTTATTGTTTTATAAATGAAATTTGATTAAAGCAATTTAATGAACTTGGAAATATTTACCTATGTGTCAATGCCAAATGTCATATTTAGAAAACTATCAGTCATCATTCCAGGATCCTCTTCCTCTCTCTCAGCAATACCAAATGTGCACAAGAATCCACATGACCGACAAATATGCCCCCTCGAAGATTGACCATGGTCACCCTCAACTAAAGGAGTGGCACACTGAATGAGATTCTATGTCAAAGCACTATTTGTGCCTAGTGTGTTCGCCTCTACATGTTCCTTCACAACGGAAGGAATAGTAACATGATCCACCTATGGCTTGCCAATAGGAACCCTAGGTGCGTTAGGTTCATGATGTGCCCCCGCTCTATCAAATGATGACCCCCCTCCTCTACCCTAAGAATCTAGATAATCAAAATAATTTGGCACCTCCTTGAGTACAAACTCGCAATAGAGTTTCCTCAAGAAATATATAGGAACCTCATGATTGTTATAGGGAGGCGAATCAAATACCATCCACCATCTCTCCCAAAAATTGTTTTTAATGTCTTCATTTAAACACCAATGAATTGGGAACCTCCTTGTTGTAGTTCTAAGAGTATCTGTGTCCCCTGGTTTTTTAAATAGCTTGCAAATGTCATCTTTTGTGATTTTTTTCCTTTTTATCTCCGCATAAGATAATTTACTTGCATAATATTGTTTTTGTTCTTCTCTTTTATCCCACCATAAATTAATTTGTCCACTAACCGAGCTTACGTGGGTCAAGATTGCTTCCAATGATTTTGCAAGTCTTTCCCTTCTAGGATTTGTACCACTAGAATCTTTTAACCTCGTAATTAAAGATTCTAATTCTTTTTCCCTCTTTCAATTTGGTTCATCAAATTTTCTTGTGTTCCAGGAGGAGGTTTCTCGATTGGTGAAGGCAATTGAGGTTCATTTTCTTGGTTAATTTCTTCATTTGTTTCTTCATTCATTTCTTCATGAGGAGACGGAGGGTTTGGTGGAGGGTTTGGTTGAGGGGGATTATTTCTTCCTAGCAATTAAAAAAACTAGATTTTAAAATCTTAATTACACACAAATTTTAACAAAAACAAATTGCTACAAAACTAAAATTTTAAAATAAATAAGAGGCATGGGCTGTAAAAACACTTACCTCTTCTTCTGGATTGAACTTGACGGCACCGTGGAGCCATTTGATGGATGAATGAATGAAAACTATGGCTTCAACAAGCCCAAACAAGACTGTGTACATGCTTGGGAAGGCTCCTTTTGCTGCAAACGCGGGTTTGTGGAAAGCAAAATGAGATTTCCAACCCGTAGCAAATGCTAAATATGGTTTTTTCAAAGCACGTGCGCATGCGGTATGCTTTAGGTTTCCCAAGCCATAGGGCGCACACACTATGCTCGATAGGGGACCAAAAATCAAAGTGGCACCTTTTTGGTCCCCATCTTTGTGCATATACCCTACATTCATTGGAAGTTTCAAGCCTTAACCTTTGTGTATGAGACTTATAGACAATCGTACTTCATATTATGTGATTTATATATTTTTGAATGGATTTATGATGACATATTACTTGTTTTTATATGATGTTGGGTTCATGGTTCGTATGCATATTATTCTTTTTATTTATAATTCAATTGTAGGTGTTTCTCGAGGGGGTTTAGGACTACCTATGAGAAAGGCTTGTTATAAAGAGTTCCTAAACTATATTCTTATGACTCTATTTATGTAATAGATGCATATAGATATGAACCATATGTTTCATGGTCGATTATATACCTTTTTTAATGCTTGAGATTTAGGGGTAGGTTATATAGGAGCATTGTAGGGGAGTGCCTTGTGATGGGGGTTCGAGGCCCTCAAGAGGCCATTATAGGGTAACCCATTGTGGGTTGTAAACAAGTGATAACATTATAAAATAAACTAGAGATAAAATTAAATAAGATAAATATGGATGCCCTTCCCATGCCATGAGCACTAGTATAGGATAAGGATTGGAATGGGATGATGCCTATTGATTTGGCATGATCATATTTCCTTGTCCTCGCAAGAGGAATGTCTAGTTCCACGTGAGTTTCACTTGAGGGTCCAAGTCCCTAAAGTGGTTAGTCTAGGGTAGCTTAAGATGGAGGCTATGTGATGACACTTTCCTTACATGTATCCTAGGTTTCTCCTTCTTGGGTTTTATGGTTGTTTAAATAGTAGTTGGTTTCCATTGCAGTGCTTTTATGAGTCCTTTCTATGATTGTATCTTTGGAGTTAATTATTATCTCATTCTTGTTTTGGATTGTTGTGTGTGTGGGGCCTTGTGTCTATCTCCTTGGCATGGTGGGGTGGAACTCAAGGTTTCACATGGTCAAGTGGTAGTAATTCTTCTTCCATCAAGATTTGGTGGACTTGTTCATATTCTTGGATGGATCTTGGTTATTGTACCTTGTTCTTTATGCATGGAGGATTTCATTATATATGTATCATTTCTTGTATCATGTATTATTTGTACTTGATGTTGTAAATTTAATACTCCATGAGGAGAGTGATGTGTTTATATTCATGATGATGTAAATATAATCTTGTAATAAGTAGTTTTGATTAGGATTAAAGATATATTTATCATACTTGATGTAAGATTTGATCATGTCATAAATGGATAGCCTTAGAAGAGATTATGTTTCAACATTATTTTGTAATTATATGATATTATTGTTATATTGGGAAAAGATATGAATTAGGAACATTTGGATATTGGTGCTTAAAAAAATTCTAGAGATAATGATAATGTAATGATCATACTTAATAGAATGTAAATCATATGGCTTTAGTTAGTTAGATGATGTTATAACTATGTTACTAAAGTAGTGATGTTAATAAACCTTAGAGGACATAAGATAAAGATAAAGGTTATTCTCTCTTTATGATCTTAATAAGTACAATTGTGAAATGTTAATCTATATTAATTCTACATTCATACTATGTAAATGAAATCATATTTGTAGATTAAGATGTACTTGCTTTTAAAACAAATTGTCATGTCATTTTGATAGTTTAGTTGTCATCCTCTCATGTTCCTTAGTAGGTCATTACAAAAGATTCTTATGATTTGTAGCATGAAATGCTCATCTTCAAGGAGGAAGAATTTACATAATATCTCAAATAAATTCATCCACACAAAGACACCATCAAATTTTTTGCATAGAGAGAGAATTTGGCCTATACTTTCAGTCTCTAAGAATGTATTAAAAAATGAAAGATAATATGTAGAAATATATTATGTTTTTCTTTCAATTTAGAGCACAAATAGAAACTACTTTAAACTTACTCTGCACACTCTCCACCCAATGCAATTAATTCTTTGTAGTTTCTCTCATTGTAACATTTGTTCAGGCCACCACATCTCTCAAATGGAAATGGCCTTTCCTTTCCTTTTTCCTTACCAAACCCTTGATTCTCAAATTAACTCTTTTTCCAACTTGTAGGATTTTTTTTCTATTAAATTTAGTAGCATTAAACAACCACACCCCAAAGTTAGAAAAAGAGATCAACATCACACTAATAGTAAAGGTTCTAGCAATTAAAAAATATAAGAAACACACTAGCATAAAAGTTGGTAGCCCACCTCAAGAGTGGGTAGACAACTTACCCACAACATGTAGAGAAGAACACGAGGCTAAAGAACAATTTTCCTATATTTTCAGACAACTATCCACGTGATGTTATCATTAGGATTCCTACCACAAGGTGGAGTAGCTTGATGTGAGTGTTCCAAGGCTTGCTTGCACTGCAACTAAGAGACCTAGCTTGTCTCTTCTAGGAACCTAGTCTCCTCTAGGTCCTGATTGGCTTATATGATTAACTAAGTCCAATTCTAACTCTTCTCTAAGATTTCTTAACTTTTTTGCTTAACCTTGAAAGACTAACACCTTTAGATAGTACAATCCTTCACCTTCACTTAGAAAGCTCTAAGTGCCAATTCTTCACAATCTTCATTCTTCATTATAGGGGTGTTCTCCATATTGAAAACATTCATAATATTTCCAATTTGATCCATTTTAGAAGGATCTTGAATCATACCCTTACCATGTTCAAGGTTTCACCATTTAGAGACCTTAAAAATAGGTTTAATCCTTGTAGCCTTTTGCAGAGGCTTTTTGCCAATTATAGCAAAACTTTTCCAGAGAACCCAAAAATATAAAGCCAGATTTGAATACCCATTTGGAAGTTTTAAAATATTTTTTAGGTTCTAGAGTCTGACAACCTCCGTACATTGGCTTCCTATAAACTAGGGCAAATAGGGCTAATTGACCTAGTTTTTAGGACTGACAGTAACCTTTTAGAAATATTGCTTAAATATTGGTCTAATGGATTGGCATAGACTCAATCCTCATAGTATGTCATGATATGATGACAACCTTCTTGAAAAATTATTGGATTCGTACCATACCTTTCTACCCCGCAAGAAATCTTTACTTCTTCATAACCTAGACCTCTAACCGAGCTTTGTCTGCTCGCCTAGGGCCTAATGGTAAAAATATCTCTCCAAAATTTCATAAATCCTAATCCTAAACATATGTACATAAATGACTCCCCTAGAATTTCCATCTATCCTTAGGTGTTTCCCATGGCTAGATTTCATGGGGGAGCCATGAAAGCACCGACTGATCAAAACAGGACCAGTGAGAACTCTAGAACTAAAATAATTTAACCAACACAATATATCTACTCAAATAAACTTGTTCTTCAAATGAAAAAGTCTTAAAACTAATCAAATAACTCTATGCAATCACTAACTTAGCACTTTCAATCCATTTCAATGCACTGTCAACACAAAAGCTCAAAATATTCACTATAACAGAGTTGCAGAGCTGAATTTTGTATTCACAAACTATTACAAAACATGTCTCACCTCGAGATTCAAGTCTTTCCTAAGAGTAGATTCCATCTCCATGTTTCTAGGTCCTATTGGCCAATCTCCACCTCCTAATCTCAAGGGAATCCAAGGATAATCCACTTGCATGCACCATTTGCAATAATTGCAAATGTTGTTATGACAACTTCTCAACAACATTTGGCATCTTTCTCTATGCCTTGATCCTATTTCTTAGGACCTCTATCCTCACTAAATTATGAGGAACCAATTCATTTAATATCCTTTAGCATCTCTATAACATCCATTAACATCATTTAAGTGCCTAAGACACATTGAAGACTCTATCCCACTATTAACTATAAGAATTAAAGATGACTAACATTGGCTATTTGTGTGACCTTAGTCCTAGTGACTAACTCACTTATCCTACATAGAAAATGACCTTCTAAGGTCTTAAAACAAACACACTACTCTTCTTGACTTGGCTAGAGTCAAGTACAAGCCAAAATAACTCTAACATGGAGGTTAGCCTAGGTGTGCTCCTGCACCATCCTCCCCAAAATAAAAAGTTCAATCCACCCTTGGATTGTGGATGCTTGGATCAATCCCCATATTCTTGAACTCTGACTCCTTTATCCATATTGCATCAACATCCATTTGCCCATGCTTCTTTACGAGATGTTCTTTATACTCTTTAGTCCTTATCTTTTTATAGACCCTTGTGTCCAACACACTATCAGCCCCTGTGACTGTAGCAATAGGTAATTATAGATCTTCCACATCTCTAATCACTTCATGAAGGTTTTGATCCATATCTTGTTGTGGTCCTTTCTAATGGACTAAGTCTACAATACTGAAGATAAGAGACAGTCCATTGTCTTTCAGCAGCTCAACTCTGAATGCATTATCCCCATACTTAGCCAAAATAGGATGGGGACCTATCCTCCTCATATGAAACTTGTGAGGGACTCCCTTTTGCAGTCTTGACTTGTTAAGATGCACCGTAACCAAGTCACCCACATTAAATTGAACTGTCTTTCTACTTTCATCCACCTTGGCTTTGTGTTTCATGGTGTTCTCTATCAAAGTTTTCCTTACTGTTTCATGTATCTCCTGCATAGAATATGCAAAGTCATCAGCATATCCACTTCCTTTCACTCCATCCTTCAAATCTCTCAACTCATAAACACCTCTAGGATGTAGTCCATACACTATCTCAAAGGGACTCTTCCCTATGGATCTATTTATAGTATCATTATAGGCATATTCAGCTTGCCCAATCAACTGTTCCCATTGTTGACCATACTCCTTGGTCAAGCACTGTAAGAATTTGCAAATAGAAAATATTGAACCAAGATCAAGAGGTTGAAGAAAAGCACAAGAGAGAAAATATGAAGCAAGGATGGATTGAATAGATCCAATGAATTCCTCAATAGATTAATTGAATTGAATTACATAATAGGCCTCCTTATATAGGAGAGGCAATAAGAGAGAATGATAAGGAGCTGATAAGCTATCACCTAATCACATGTCCACCAAATGTGGATCATCCTCCAATATGCAAGAAAGTATGTGCATTGGATTAGGATGATAATGTGATAAGAGCACAAAAGGTGGATCTCACACACAACGAGGTATGTGATGACAACTATCACACCAAAAGTGGAATTTCTCCTACACCATGTGCTTAATGGATGTGCAAACTCCTAGGTGTCTCAATCACAACTTACTATGCAATGCATTATCCTAAGTAAGATTAAGTAAAGTGTAATTAGGAATAATTAATTACACCAACACCCCCCCTTAAGTGCAACTTAGGGGAATGCACTTAAACTCACAATGCAAGATGGGTCCCGGCTACTAGGCCATGTTAGGTACCCATGTACAAGATACATGAAATGCATAACTCTCATAAAGTGGAGAAAGAGGGAAAACCTCATGGGAAAAACCCTCCCCCAAAAAGAGAGAAGAAAACAAGATGCATGAATGGATGGAGTACTCAAGACCCCCCAAGAACTACATACATCATGTATATACAAAGAAGAATCCCCCCATAAGAAGGATAGATGGAGACATGATATCCCCCCCATAATGTAGAAGCTCCCATGTTGATGAAGAGTACCTGCAAACAAAAGATCAACCAATGCTTACAAGAAACATGTCTCCCCTTAGGAAGAAATAGATACATCAATTGAAGAAGCCAATCCTTGTGGGAATGGAAGGAGGAAGAAGAGGAAGGTCTCCATGCATGAATCTCTGAAGACTGAATAGGAATCTCCAAGCTCAAAGAATCTATCACTTCATGTGACAAATCAAGTGAAGAAGGAGAAGAATTAAGTACACCAATCTCCAAAGTAGGTGAAGAAGTATCCCCATCTATGATGAAACTGTCATCAAAGGAAAGAGAAACCCCCTCAAGTATGTCTTCCAAATCTGCATCATGAGAAACAACCAGTGCTGAAGATGCATCGAAGTAGTCATCACATTCTGCAAGATCTGAAACATAATGAATATCCTGCTGAATAGTAGAGCCCATGTCTGAAGAAGCAGGAGGTGGAGGAGTAGGAAGATCAACACTTGTCTCAACAACAAAATGATTCAAGTGCCCAAAATTCTCCTCATAATCATCATTATCCCTTGGCAAAGGGATGGGTACATCATGAATATCATCATCATTATCAACAAAAGTGGAAAAAGAATACAAGCGTGATGTATGATCAACAACTCCCATAGCTATGACATCTCTACTCTCCATGTCCTTAATGTAGACATAATCAGGAGTGAACTCAACAATTTTACCTTGTGCCCCATGTGTGATTTGGTAAATTGAAAGAAGATTAGTGGTCAAGGATGGTACACAAAGAACATCATTAAATGTCCCTTCTCCTATAGGAATAGAACCTTTTCCACAAACTCTCATGAATGTGTTGTTACCCATAAAAATATTAGGAAAATTACAAGGCTCAAAAGAAGAAAACATATCCATAGAAGATGCCATATGATGTGATGCACCTGAATCAAGAAGCCATTTACCTTGCTCAAGATGTGTGGAAGCCATGAGTGCTTGTCCTTTACCTTTATCTTTGGATGATGATGGAGATGTAGAAGCTGCCAAATGTGTAGAAGAAGGAGCAGACACTGATGAGGGCAACTTAATGTTGTGTTTCTGAATAATGCGAGTTAGCTCATTAATCTTCTTTTGAAAACACTTATGCTCATCATGTCCTAACTTTTGACAATATGCACATTTATCTCTCTTTCTTCTAGATGATTCTTCTCTTGAAGAGGACTTGGATTTAGTACTTTTTGGTGAAGAAGATTCATTACCTTTGTCATGAGGCTTAGGATCCTTATTGTGTTTCTTTCCTTTGCCATTAGAAGCCTTTGATGTAGACTCACTTGCAACCAATGCTTGATGTGTGGAAGGCTTCAACTGACCCATGTGTGCCAACTTTGCTTGTTCCCTTGTGAGTTGCGCTGCAAATTCATCAAGAGAGGGCAATTTGTATGCACTACCAAGAGCATCCATAGTAGCATAGAATGTAGAAACAAAGATAGAATATTCAGGACCAAGCTTGGAAAGAATAGAAAAGATCAATTGTTCATCCCCTTTAACAATGCCACATGAAGAAAGCTCAGATCTAATAGTATTAAACTTAGAAAAGAAATCTTGAATATTGTCAAAATCCCTAGGATTAAGACCTATGAGATCATTCTCTAATCTGAATTTTCTCATTCTATCAGGTTTACCAAAGAGTCCTTCCAATGTGATCCAAGCATCATGAGGATGTGTGCAAGAAGCAATATGATAGTGCAAGTCATGAGAGATGGATGATCTAAGAGCGCCAAGTGCTTTATCTCTTCTATCAAACCATTTTCTCTTTTCTACAGCACCTATTTGAGGTTCTTGATCCTGCCCAAGAGTCATTCTAAGCAATCCAAGACTCAACAAATGATTACTTAAAGAATCTTTCCATTCATGGTAGTTATATGGAGTGACGATTTTAACCTTTGAATTATCCATGTTAACACCAAATACTGACTGATAACTACTGATAACTTCTTCAAATGACTGATGCAAATCAGAGAACTGAAATCCAAGGATTAACCAAGTGCAAATGTAGCCCCAAAATAGCCTATTGCTGAAAGTGATATGTCTACTCAAAATCACTGAAATCTGATTATAGATCTGAAAAGTAGACGAAAAATTATGCACTTTCAAAAAAAATTTCACCTCAAAATGTTACCGTATGTGCCCAAACGAAGCCCTGGAAGTTGCATAAATTAGGAATAGACAGGAACAGTCACCAAAAACTGCAATTTCTGACAAATCTGACTACCAAATTGAAAAAATAATACCACCACTGGAAAGTACAGGAAATTCTACCCAATTTCAAAAAAAATTGCACCCAATTTGGAGCCCGGATGACCAAGTTATGGCCTCTCAAAGTTAGACTGCAAAAACCAAAATGCAAATGGTGAGGGCAAAGAATTTTCAAACCCTGATGATGTCAGAAATCTGAGAGGTTAAATTTGACGGTCATACGGCCGTCAAAAAAACCCAATTTTGCTATGTTGTGACGGCTAAACGGCCGTCAATTTTAAGCTCCTAAAAATGATGATGTAGGCAAAAAATGCCCCTTCGCTGACGTGGCTGATGACTATAGTGTCCGTACAGTACAGAAAAGACGTGGTGGTTACAGTGGCAGGGGCCACGTGGCACGAGGGGATGACCGCCGAGGAGGAGCGGCGGATCTGGCTGCCGGCGGTGTCGGGGAGAGGCGGAGCGGTGCGGTCAGGATCGCGCGGTGGGGGCGGAGTGGCGCGGTCGAGGTCGCGCGGTGGGCGCGCGGGAGCCACGGTGGCGGTGAGCTGCGGTTGAGGAGGCCTGCGGGTGGCACGGTGGCCGGGGAGTGTGGAGATCCAGGGAGCGGGAGGTGGCGGCCGGGGAGCGGCGCACTTAGTGGAGGAGTCCGCTGCTGGTGGCCGCGGCGGTGGCCCTTTAAAATTTTTTTTTTTTTAATTTTTAAAATTAAAAAAACTAGGGGCCGTACCTTGCCCAAAAACAAAAATTTTTTTCCTCAGACTGAAAAAAATTCTGAAAATAAATCAGAATAAAAAATAAATTTTTTTTTACAAAATTATACCGTAGAAGTGTATTTGCAAAAACATTTTGCCTCGAATTGGGCTTTCACTGAATATGGGCGAGTTTATAGTCGATTTCAACCGAAACAGCCTCCCGGACGTAATGGTGAGGTCAGATCTACTCCAAGATGCCTCTATCGCACGCTGGTGGCCAGATCTGAGATTTGGACCTTCAAACTTGCAAGATCTCTCCAAATCGGCTGATCAAGAACGCTCCAATGGCTCTGATACCATGTAAGAATTTGCAAATAGCAAATATTGAACCAAGATCAAGAGGTTGAAGAAAAGCACAAGAGAGAAAATATGAAGCAAGGATGGATTGAATAGATCCAATGAATTCCTCAATAGATTAATTGAATTGAATTACATAATAGGCCTCCTTATATAGGAGAGGCAATAAGAGAGAATGATAAGGAGCTGATAAGCTATCACCTAATCACATGTCCACCAAATGTGGATCATCCTCCAATATGCAAGAAAGTATGTGCATTGGATTAGGATGATAATGTGATAAGAGCACAAAAGGTGGATCTCACACACAACGAGGTATGTGATGAAAACTATCACACCAAAAGTGGAATTTCTCCTACACCATGTGCTTAATGGATGTGCAAACTCCTAGGTGTCTCAATCACAACTTACTATGCAATGCATTATCCTAAGTAAGATTAAGTAAAGTGTAATTAGGAATAATTAATTACACCAACAAGCACCTTAGAAGATTTCCAAGGCTTCTATTGACAACCTTGGTCTGACCATCAATTTGGGGATGGTAGGCCAATCCAAAGGACAAGTTAGTGCCTAACCTTTGCCAAAGATTCTTCCAAAAATGACTCATGAATTTAGTGTCTTTGTCTGACACTATGCTGATAGGTAACCCATGGATTCTCACTATTTCTTTGAAGAAAAGAGAGGCTATTTGATTAGCATCATTAGTGGTCTTGCATGGCACAAAGTGAGCCATCTTTCTAAATCTATTCACAACCACATAAACACTGTCCATACCTTGTCTTGTCTTGGGTAACCCAACTACAAAATCCATACTCAAGCATTCCCATGGCCTAGTAGGAATAGGTAGTGGTTGATAAAGACCTGCATTTGTAGAAGTTCCTTTGGCCTTTTGACATACCACACAACTTTCCACATACCTCCTAACATCAAGATTCATCCTTGGCCAATAATAAAACCTTTGAAAAAGTTCTTGAGTCTTAGTGATCCCAAAATGACCACTCAAAGCACCATTATGCTTTTCTTGTATCAAGTTCTTTCTAATAGAGCCTCTAGAAAAACATAGTTGATTCCCCTTAAACAAAAGATCACTTTGCAAAGTATACTTAGAATATCTACTATGAAAATGATTCTTGTATTTAGCACATACCTTATAAATGTCTGCAAAATCCTCATCATCACCATATAGATCCTTGAAATAATCTATTCCCATGCTCTTCAACTGAATCTCCTAGATTATGAGAGCTCTTCTAGACAATGCATCTTCCACCTTATTGAGGACACCTTTCTTGTGTTTGATATTGAAGGTGTAAGCTTGTAGATACTCAACCCACTTCGTGTGCTTGTGACTCAACTTCTCTTGTGAATTTAGGAAACTAAGTGCTTGATTGTCTAAATACACAATGAACTCCTTGGGAAGAAAGTAGTGCCTCCACTTCCTTAGAGCTTGGACCAATGCATACATCTCAAGGTCATATGAAGAGTATTTCCTCTTGGCCTCACTCAACTTCTCTAAATGTAAAGTCACCGGTTTGCTTTCTTGGCTTATAATAGCCCCAATTGCCACATTGCTAGCATCATACTCAATGGTGAAAAGATTCTCAAAGCTTGGCAACACTAAAATAGGTTGGGTAGCTATCTTCTCCTTCAACAACTAAAAGCTTTTGTTAGCATGCCCATTCCATATAAACTTAGTTTTCATTCCTCCCTTGATAGTGTCCAACATAGGAGCACAAATTGCACTAAACTGCCTTATGAATTTTCTATAATATTGTACAAGGCCATGAAAACTCCTTACCTCTGTTGCTGTCCTTGGAGTAGGCTATTTGTGTGACCTTAGTCCTAGTGACTAACTCACTTAGCCTACATAGAAAATGACCTTCTAAGGTCTTAAAACAAACACACTACTCTTCTTGACTTGGCTAGAGTCATGTACAAGCCAAAATAACTCTAACATGGAGGTTAGCCTAGGTGTGCTCCTGCACCATAGCTAGTGAAAATCTATTTGAAAAATTGTTAGCATAATGGAAAGAATATTGAGAGAGATTAACATTCTTAGCCAAACATTGGAGAAGAATAGGAGAAATAGGTGGAGAAGGTTCAACATGGCCAGAGGGGGCCACACCAATAGGAGCATAAGGAGTTGTATTTGTAGAGACTAATGGGGCCTAGTTTGAAGTAGGAGCATCACCCAGATTTGCAATTGGATCTCCATCCTCATCCATAGGTTGGATCTTCATCCTCATCCTTAGCCTATGATTTTTCATTATAGGAAGAATCAGAAGCCGAATAGTTGAATTCTCATCATTAGTGTATTTCCACTAAATCACAGTTCCTTTACACCATAAGAGAGAACAATTGATTACAAAGGGACTAGTAGAGAAACATTGGCAACATCAAAATAGGATGCCCTCATAATCTTCTACTTGAGTCCATAGCCTATCCCCCACCATGAGAACCACATCTTAAGGGAGAGGTGTGGAGATATCAATATCAACAAAAATATGTGCAAAGGTAGAGAGAGTCATGTTGGAGTATAGTAGACATTGAGAGGGGGGGTGAATTAGTGTCTAAGAAAATACAGTTGTTTTAAATCAAAACTCCTTAAAATAGTAACTATTTTTAAATATTATGCATACATATCTTCATAACCTCATATGAACTATAAAATTATATCATGATAACCAATACTATTAGGACAATACTGAAGAAGTGTCAACACAGTATTATGAGGCTAGCCATGATGAACATTAGCTTTAATTATAAAGATATTCACTTAGCCACAATGTAGTGATAGGTGATGATAATTTAAAAAATTAAATAACAAATATCAAACAAATGCATATGGATTTAAGCACATAAAGATAACAACCCATAACACTCAAAATTGTCCTCACTAGAAAACCCTTCAGGTAAAAAACCACTTGAATTGCCTCACTGGCTTAATTGTAAAGTCTCATTGACATACATAAGTTCCTCACTGACTTTTTGAGTGCCTCACTAGCTTTTTGAGTGCTTCACTAGCTTTTGAGTGCCTTACTAGTTGAATTACAATCTTGTTCACAACAACTAATATTTTCATACAAAGTTTAGAAAATCTGATTGTTGTATAGATCCTATAATTCCATATTATACATCATTGAATACAAAATGACTTTGTATTGAACAATTAATAACATAAAATCATAGTCCTTATTTTCAATTAGGGATTTATGATTTGTATATATCTAATTGTGCACAATAATGAATATTTAATGATAATATAATATCTCTCTTCCTCTATCAATTTCAATATACTCAACATCTAGTACATATAATGTTTCAGATTGATGAATCAAAAGGAAATTGTTATTTTAAAATTGAATTAAAACTTGCCACAAACTGCCTCTGCAATTTACACATGTATCTGATAAGAATGTGTCCAAAACTGATATTAAAAAAATTTAAGTATCTCAAGAAGAATCACACTTTTTTGTCAAATGTGAAAGCTTGTTTCAATTATCAACGACATCAAATGTTACTCATAATAAAAACAAAGTAATAGATTTGACTAAACAACCCTTAAACATAGGATGAACATGAGTAAAGAAAATAACTCAAACCACACAAACTAGGGCTTAACAAAAAAACTATCATAAAGAAGGTTTGAATAAATCATTGAACCCTAACAAGGGTTAGAAAATGAAATTTCTTTGAAATACTTGACAAAATTTTAACAATGTAAAATTCTAGGGTTAAGAAAATGTTGTCATACATATTTCAAGTCGGTTTAAGGACTAATAAAATCAGGCTCTAGTTTGAACTCCATTCAAAGTGAATTGGGTGAGTAAAACTTTCATCGCAAACTAACTCAATGAATAAGGAAAACAAGCATATGACTAAGTTATTAAAAAATGTAACTAAGATATAAGACAAAATAATGAATGACTAATGAAGGGTGCTCCCCTTAATACCACAAACACATAACAAAAACAGAGAAACAACAACAATATGCAAGAACAAAAAATTGGCTTCTTATTATCTCCACAAATGTGGAATTACAAACTTTCAGAATTACAATATGAAAAGCCACATGGGCATTCCCTTACAATATTCAGTAGGACAAAGCCTCGAATCAATACCCAAATCTACTACCCAGAACTTCCCCTAGACAACACTACTGGCCTTCTTTATATAGGCAATTTCCATTGCCTGAGAAGGTTCCAGAAATTTAGCCCTTAGGGCCGACCAAACTTAGAATTATTTTATTTTTCAATTTATTACATCAAAATCAGCTCAAAATAACTTTTGAAACCTAAACAAAAATTTTGAAGGAAAATTATTTTCCGCCATTTCCAGTGGCCCAACTTCCAGAGACCATAAGTCATCACCAGTTGACCCGATTGACTATTATAACCCCATTTTAGAAAGGCCACAAAGCACTCTACAGGCTTGACTCACGCAAGCACCTGTCACCCAAATTTTTGACCTCATCTGAGGCCTCTAAAGCCTTCAAAACTGAGTTCAAAGTTTCTGTACCCTGCTGCCAATACTGAAAATCTTCAATATCTTCAAAACTAGACCTGATCTAGCCATGAAACTTTACTGGCAGGCTGATATGACTGAGATGAACCTCCACATGTAAAATCAAAACATTCTGAGATTTATGACCAACTTACTAAAAATAGCAAGTTTCCATAAATAGCAGCTCTACACAAGAGAGCCCTTATTGAATACAAAAATAGAAATTTTTTTTGGGTGATGCAAGATTGCTCTTACACCCAGGATGCTCATGCATCAGACACCTGGGGTAATTTGAGAAGTGACCTCGTCATGACTCAGGTGTGCAGAGGAAAACCAAGATGGTTAATCTCCTCCTTTGGTAGCCATGATGAATCTTCAATAGATCATCCTTTCCATTTGACCAAATACTCTTCATATGTCATGTTCCTTGTGCTTCTACCAACATGACTATCCAGTATGTCTTCAATCTCCTTGATATCTGAACTGGTTGCTGGAATACTCCACTGTGTTGCTGTAACCTCATCTTCAACACCTCCTTCGTGATACTCTGTCAAATCTGAAATGTTAAACACTGGTGAAATATTCAGCTTAGTAGGAAATTCTACCTCATATGCATTTCCTGAATCATGCTTCTTCAGTATCTTACATGGCCCAAACTTCTTCATTTTCAACTTGTTGTATGTACCAACTGGAAATCACTCCTTTCGCAAATGAACCATGACTTCATCTCCAACCTGAAATTCCTTATGCCTCCTTTTCACATCTGCCTTAGCCTTATACCGTGCATTCATCTTGGTAATGTGCTTCCTCACCTCCTCATGGATGTTCTTCAAATGTTCTGCAAAATCCTCAGCTTCAGCACTACTTATTTCTCCTTTATCTATCTTCCTCAACTCAGATGCATTTCTTGGACTACTCCCATATACAATATGGAATGGTGATTTACCAATGCTCCTATTGACAGAATTATTATATGCAAATTCTGCCTGTGGTAAA
Source organism: Chamaecyparis obtusa (assembly GCA_027943335.1). NCBI lineage: Eukaryota > Viridiplantae > Streptophyta > Pinopsida > Cupressales > Cupressaceae > Chamaecyparis > Chamaecyparis obtusa. Next base: position 1,062,888 of record BSBK01007872.1, read on the forward strand.
ATCAAATCCCATCCTGTTGGCTTATCTCCAACCAAACATCTTAGCAAATTCTCCAAACTCCTATTCACCACCTCTATCTCTCCATTAGTCTGTGGATGATGTGATGAACTGAACTTCAAATTTGTCTTCAACTTCTTCCACAATGTACGCTAGAAATATCCAGCAAACTTAGTGTCTCGATCTGAAACTATGGTCTTTGGCAAACCATGTAGTCTCACTACTTCTCTGAAAAACAATTATGCTACATGAACATCATCATTAGTCTTCTTGCAGGGAATAAAATGTGTCATCTTTGAAAATCTGTCAACTACCACAAAAATTGAGTCATGTCCCCGTTGTGTCCTTGGTAAACCAAGAACAAAGTCCATACTGATATCCTCCCAAGGTTTCTTTGGTACAGGTAATGGCTGATACAACCTTGTATTCTGCTTCACTCCTTTCGCCATCTGACATACTCTACAACTCTATAAAAACTTCTTGACATCTTGCTGCAACTGCGGCCAATAATAATTCTCACTAACCAAAGCAAGGGTTTTATCATGACCAAAATGTCCAGCCAATCCTCTGCTATGCTTCTCTTTGATGAGATTCTCCCTCATAGAACTTTGTGGAATGCACAACTGACTCCCCCTAAATAGCATATCATCCTGAATGATAAAATCCAACCACTTCATTCTATCTACAGTAACGGGTTCTTTACAAGCTTTCCAAGCTTCACCAAAATTAGGATCCTCTGGATACAAATTCTTGAGTTCCTTGAACCCAACCACCTCAATCTGCATCTCTGTTAGCAATAGTTGCCTTCTGCTAAGCGCATCTACAACCCTGTTAGACTTTCCACTTCTGTGTTTCAAAACAAATGTATAACTCTGCAAAAACTTAACCCATTTCAAATGCCTCTGATTCAACTTTCCTTGACTATTCAAATATTGCAAAGCTTGATGATCAATATACAAAACAAACTCTTTAGAAAGCAAATATTGTCTCCACTTCTTCAATGCCTAAATTATAGCATAAAATTCTTGATCATAAATGAAATATTTTCTCTTGGCATCATTTAACTTCTCACTAAAATAAGTAATAGCTTTACCTTCTTGGCTCATAACAGCTCCTATTGCAGTACCACTAGCATCACAATCTACTTGAAACACCTTATTAAAATTTGGAAGTGCTAAAATAGGTTGTTTTGTAACTTTTTGTTTCAACAATTGAAAACTTTTTTTTGCCCCATTAGTCCACTTAAACTCTTTTCTATCCCCTCTCATTGTTTCAGTCAAGGGACCATAAATACTGCTGAAATTTCTGATAAACTTTCTGTAAAAATTAGCCAAACCATGAAAAGATCTTACCTCAGTAGCACTCCTTGGAGTAGGCCATTCAAGGATAGCCTGTACCTTCTCTGGGTCCATCTTTAGACCTTCTACTGAAACTACAAATCCCAAATACACTAACTCTTTCTTCACAAAACTGCACTTCTTCAAATTAATCAACAATTTCTCATCTCTTAACTTCTCAAACACCATATGAATATGCATCATATGCTCTTCCAATGTCTTACTAAAGATCAAAATATCATCTAGGTACACAATGACAAACTTACCCAGAAAATTTTTTCAGAACCTCGTTCATGAGCCGCATAAAAGTGCTCGATGCATTGGTTAGCCCAAAAGGCATGACTAACCACTCATACAGTCCTTCCTTTGTCTTGAAGATAGTCTTCCATTCATCTCTTTCTCTGATACGAATCTGGTGATATCCACTCTTCATATCCATCTTTGAGAAATACACAACTCCACTCAAACAATCCATAATATCATCCATTCATGGCAATGGAAACCTATACTTGATTGTGATCTTGTTTATTGCTCTGGAATCTGTACACATCCTCCATTCTCCATTCTTCTTTGGTCCTTAACAACTGAATGTGGTTTTGACAATCATAAAAATAAATTTGTAAACACACTACTGGCCAGAAGAATAGGAGAAAGAAACACCTAGTCACAAATTAGTTCCAATTTTCTACATTAGATTTCATAATCTTTGCAACTAAAACACCTTCAATCCCATAAAAAATATGCTTAGAAGAACTCACATCAAACCATACTCTCTTCACCAAAAATGAAATGTCAATAAAAAATAACTGTCATGGCAGTTCATCATGCAAAAAAACCTCTATGCATAATCTTCTGAAGGTTGTGCCCTAAAATGGGCAATGTCATAGCTCAATAGAGCTAGGGTTTCCCAATAATAAAACCAAAGAGTTGAAATATAGCATATAAATGTCAATAGGTATCTAAATTCCACAAAACATATTTTTCTTTTAAACCATATCATAATAAAAATTTAAAATCTAAATGAGGATGCCTTTTGGCTAGGTGGCCAACCAAGAGGCCCTTCCTAGCAACACAACATTGAGATGTCAAGGTCACAAAGTTGATAAATGAATGAAATAAGACTTAACACTTACTTTTCTCATCTTTCAACAAATTATACTCATATGTACTACCTTTTCCACTTCATAGAAACATATATCTCCCATTTAATCCACTTAACTCATATCACTGTATATATATATATCAATAAGATGATATCATATTGTCAATAGAATACAAATTGTAACATGTCAACCTTGTGTTCCTAACTCAAATTTAGTTATCCTTGTACCAAAAACTAAATGTATATTGCTATTATGTCCCATAATATAATGATAAATTGAATCAATGAATATGCTAACAATATTAAATGTAACATTAACCAAAAATTGAAAGAGTGCAAGCAAGAAATATTAATTTGGAAATATGACCAATTGTATCATGAGGTTAATGCCAAGCAAAAGAGAAATAGCCCCATTAATGAATCAATGGAAGAATGCCTATGCTCTATCACTCTCTCCGATCAATGTACTTCTTGTAGTCTAGTTAAGGTTTTGTCATCAAATAGAAACATATAGCACTGTAATCCATATATTACCTTTGCCATGATGATCTAATCACTATAACGTATCACTATAAACCAATATGATCATCAATTAATGTCACGGTATGATCAAACATGTTGTTATTAACTATGTTATTCTTATCTCACTATTTTGACATCAATGCTATCAACAAGTCATAGTAGTTGTAGTCTCATCCATCTTTAATAAACAACCAATAGAGTTTCCAATAGCCTCAAAGTAAGAGTTATCCCAAAAGTGAAAGGGAATATTGGGGAGACAAACCAACACTAGACACACGCTAAGTGGTTCAATCAAAGGATCAAAGGAAACTATCTAGGATTTGGTTGAGATATAATGAGTCCCCCAAACCTATAGCTTTCTTAGAATCAAATCCCATTCTTTAGAAGAAGTAAGAAGATAAATAAAATACCCCTTTTCATAAAGGAAAAGCTTATTATTACCAAGGACTAAAGGTCACCAAGAATCTATTGCCCAACGACGAAGATCTCAAGGAGAAGGCTAGAATCGAATGAATTTGCAAAACAATCTACAATATTGGTAGAAAGCCACATTTTCTAGCACATCCAGACCACACACCACCACAAGGGATGTCTTGGAATAGGTAAGAGGTCAAGATTACTCTTTTGAAGGAGTATATTTGGCAATACAAGAAAAAATCCATCCATCAAGTCCACCAACAAGAGTATTTGTTGGAAGAGGAAGTTTCTAGTTTTTGTGATTCATACAAAAATGGTTTTAGAATATTAAAATATAAATCTAGTGAACTTGGGCCCACCACTAATTTTGTGAAATTGTGAAACCATTGTGAGTGGGTAGATCAAATGATATGTTACAAGATGGTGTGGCCGCACTGTTGAACTACAACTGATTTGGAATTTGATTGAAGAATTTGTGATTAAAGATCACTGAGGAGTTGTTGATTAGATATGTAATATGATTAAATTAGTATTATGTTGTCATTGATGTCAACTAGTTTGACAACACCTTTCTTGTAAGTTACTATACCGAGACATCTAAAGAAAGGTGAAAGAGATGAAGAGCAAAGAAATCTACATGAAGAAAGATGTACATGACAGATGAGGATAAGGAACACATTGAGTAACTTTTTGATGAGTCTATGACTTGATGATATTGACTTTATTATGTTGCATTCATCTATGATAAAGTATAGAGCTAAAAGACACAAAGCAGTGTTGTCAGTAAATGAAGCATTTCTAGTATACACCGACGGAGTATAGTGTATACCAATCGCAGTATTAACTGAGTAGTGCTCACCAACGCATTTCTTTGTTAACCAAGCGGAATAGAATGAATTAAATGATTAGTTTAGCCAATAAGATTGATGAGTCGGTAAGAGTATAACATCGAGGTAACAGATAATGTTTGTTACATAGATCAATGGCTGACAAAATTCGAGGAAGATCTAATGGAGAAGATTGAAACATGTTATTGACACAAGTACCGAGAAAGTTTGAAGTGGCAAAATCTATGAATATGGTTAAGCGGCAAAATCTGATTGTGGAGAAGAAAATGATTTACTCGTCTATATAAGAGAACAAAATTTCTTTATGAAAGGATGTCGAAAGAAGTAGAAACTGTAGGAATATCGTGTGAACAAGGTTTTCATGCATTCTGATCATATTGGTTAGTAAGAACCGAGCTGCAGAACAATTACCGAGCTACAAAGAGCAATTACTGATGGATAGTAAGTTGATATAGTATTGAGTCTGAAGTGAAATATTGATCAGAAGGATTTGTATGGACTAAATATTGATCTGAAATCTGCAATTGAAGTTGTATTAAGGCAGGTCATTTACTGTTACATATTTAACCATTGTATACAGTCAAAATCTCTTAACCGAGTGGACTCTAAAAGTCTTATGATGTATCATTCATAGAATGAACATTGTTATCCTATCAACCCCATAGTGAATGTTGGTTGGACGATAACTTCTAGTCTAAAATCCTCTAACAAGGTCACACCTGACAGTGTGTTTGTAAACCTTTAACAGGGTTGGGTCTTAACCGACGTCACTTCAGAAGAGTGAACAATTTTTGGGTTGCCAGTCCTAGGTGGTTTTTCCCTTTACGGGGTTTCCACATTAAATCTTTTGTTATGTGTTGATTGTGATATTTGTTTGTTATCATTCTTTACATGTTACATGTTAGATTTTGATTGGTAAACTGTTATAGTATTAGACTGGTAATCAATAAAAGCACAGACAGTAAAAGTTTTATTATTTACCAACAAGCAGAAATTGAAGAAATAGTTTTGAATTATACATTTTGTTTTGGGACACTGGATAACTTATTCACCCCCCCTCTCATTTATTCTAACAATTGGTATCAAAGCATTGGTTGCTTGGAATAGAGTTTTAAGGACTTAAGGATAAAGGTCTCAAGATGTATAAGAGGGAAGTACTAAAATTGAACAAGGAGAACTTCACAGTATGGCAAAGCAGAATGAAGCTGCACATATCTGGAATTGGGAACCTCTGCACTAGATTTGATGGAGAATGGCTACATACAACCACCCACTGGTCCCTTAACTCTTGATCAACTAAAGGACAAACATGAACACAATGTTACTATGATGGAACTTGTTGCGGCCTGTACCGACACTAAATTTGAAGATATCAAGACATGCATGACTACCAAAGGAATGTGGGATAAATTAGCACAAATATACGGTGGAGATCTAAATGTCAAAAGAGCCTGAGCTAAAAGTCTGAGAGGCAGATTTGATGATATGAGAATTGAAGAAGGTGAGATCATTGTCCAACATTCAAATAGACTCAAAGAGGTGGTACATGCTATTAGAGCATCTGATGGAGTAATTGATGATGAAAAAATGATAAGCAAGATTCTTAGAACTTTGCTACCAGTTTATGCAATCAGGATTTCTACAATTCATGAAACAAGAGCTACATCCAACCTTACTCTTGACACTCTGATTGGTAAACTTACAACCTTTGAATTAAACAACTTTGATAATAGTGTTGTTCCTTTTGTTGAATCCACTTTCATGTCTTCTCTGAAGATTGGAAAGTCTAGCAGGAATAGCAAGAATTGTGATAGTGATGACAATACTGATGATGAACTTGATGAGCTTGAAGCACTTATGGCCAGAAGATTGCCCAAAGGAAAAGGAAGGTATAGAGGTAAGCTACCTTTAGCATGATTTAATTGTAAAGAAGTTGGTCACATCACTACTAGATGTCCTCAGAAGAATGATGATGATAGATCCAAAGACCGATCTGAAGGAAGCTATGGGAGAAGAGTCAACAGAGGTTACTGACACAACAACAGAGACAACCGAGACAAAAAAGGAAAAAAGGTATGTTACATAGCTGAAGATATTGATACTGAATTTGATTCTAATGATGATATAGAAGTTGTATTTGTTGCTATGAAAGATGACTCAGAAGAGGAAGAGAAACATGAAGAGACAACACTGATCTCTAAAGTAAGCAGAAATGATACATGGATCATAGATAGTGGCTATACACATCATATGACCGGTGATGTAGAGAAGTTTGATCATCTTGTTGAATATAATGGAGGATCTATGAGAATGGGAAATGATGCACCTTGTATAGTAAGAGGTAAAGGATCACTAATGATCAATGATAGACTACGATGTGAAAATGCATACTGGGTAGATGGACTAAACTATAATTTGTTAAGTGTGGCTCAGCTGAACAATTCAGGCCACCGACTGGCTTTTGAGAGCAAAAAGGTGAAGATCTATGATGATGGAGGAAGACTTGTCAGAACTGGTACACAATCCAAAGGTAATCTATTCTATCTTGATATGGATCAGTCTTCTTGTTTGTTAATAAAGGATGAAGATGCTTGGTTGTGGCATAGAAGGTTATGCCATGTGAATTTTGACAACATGATCAAGATTAGTAGAAAGAAAAGAGCTATAGGATTGCCTAACTTGACAAAACTTGATCATGCCATGTGCCATGAATGTCAGAAAGGTAAGATGACTAAGTCCAGTTTTAAAAGCAAAGACTATTCAACAAAGAAGATACTTGAGTTGGTTCATACCGACCTATGTGGTCCTATGAGAACTCAGAGCTATTTTGGTGATAGATATTTTATTCTTTTTGTTGATGATTATACTAGACTGATGACTGTTATGTTCCTAAAAGAGAAATCTGAAGCTTTCAAAATGTTTAAGTGGTATAAAGCTAAGGTAGAGAAAGAAACTAGAAAGGAAATAAAATGTTTAAGATCTGATAGAGGAGGTGATTTTATCTCTGATGAATTTACTAAATTTTGTAATGAGCATGGAATCAAAAGACAGGTATCTGCATCGAGGACACCCCAACAAAATGGCATTGCTGAAAGGAGGAATAGGTCTATAATTGACTGTGCTAGAACACTGATGATATAGAAGAATGTTGCTCAAACATATTGGAGGGAAGCTGTCAGTACAGTTGTGTATGTTCTTAACCGAGTACAACTAAAGAAGGACTCCAACCGAACACCTTATGAACTATGGTTTGGACACAAACCTACTGTAAGTTATTTCAAAATTTTTGGAAGTAAATGCTTTATTTTGAAATATGAGAGAAATGGAAAATTTGATTCTAAAGGAGATGAAGGAATATTTCTAGGATATTCCACTACAAGTAAAGCATATAAATGTCTGAATAAGGCTACAAATAAGATAGTTGAAAGTACTAATGTTCATGTTGATGAGTTTGATCACAAGTACATAAAGGAAAGTACAAAGGAACTAGAAGACTATGGTAGATTCACTTACATTGAACATCTAGAGCATCTACCGACATCGTAAACTGTGACAACTAGTCAGCAGGGAAACAATGCAGGACAACAAACAACACAAACCAAGGAACAAGATGGAGCTATCGAGCAAGGAAATGACCATGAACAGGATGAGCAAGAAAGGAGAAATCAAGTTTTGGCTAGTTTTGTCAGAAGACATCATCCTGAAACACAAATAATTGGAGACAGACATGCTGAAATGCAAACTAGAAGCAAAACAAGACAAGGTACATGTTTAATTTGTGATTTTAAACCTAAAACTGTGAAAGTTGCATTAGAGAGTGAAGAATGGGTTAATGAAATGAAGGAGGAAATAGAGTAAATAGAGAAGAACAAAACCTAGTCCTTAGTACCCTGACCAAAAGATAAAAATGTTATCGGTACTAAGTGGATATACAGGAATAAATTGAATGAAAATGGTGAAGTCACAAGAAATAAAGCTAGATTGGTATGCAAGGGATATGCATAGGAAGAAGGCATTGACTATGGTGAAACATTTTCACCTGTTGCTAGATTAGAAGGAGTTAGAATGCTACTTGCATATGCTGCACATAAGAAATTCAAAGTCTATCAAATGGATGTGAAGTTAGCATTTTTGAATGGTATACTTGAAGAAGAGGTCTACATTGAACAACTTGAAGGATTTGTTGATCCTAACAATAAAGACATGGTATGTAGATTACATAAAGCTTTATATGGTTTGAAGCAAGCACCAATAGCATGGTATGAAAGACTACATAATTACTTGTTAAGTATTGGATTTGTTAGAACAAGTGAAAACAACAATCTGTATGTGAAAGGTGATACCCGATGATACTATTATCATTGTTGAAATATTTTTTGATGATATTATCTTTGGGGGCTCAAATCTTGTTTGCAAAGCATTTTCTGATGAAATGCAAAAAGAATTTGAAATGTCTATGTTCAGAGAGATTAAGTTCTTTCTTAGACTACAAGTGATTCAGCGAAGTGATGGAATATTCATCACACAATCTAAATACATAAAGGAAGTACTGAAGACATTTGACATGGAAGATGCTAAACTTGTGGGAACACCGATGAATATTGGATGCAAATTGACAAAGGAGGATGAAACTACAGAGGTAAATCAGACACTTTACCGATCCATGATTGGTAAATTAATGTACGTAGTTCACAGTAGACCAGATATAGCACATGCTATGGGAATTGTTGCAAGATTTTCTGCTAATCCTAGAGAATCACACATGATAGCTACAAAAATAATCTTAAGATACTTGAAGAAAATAGAGAATTATGGATTATGGTATCCGAAGGAAGGGAAGTTTGAACTAAAAGTTTACACCGATGTTGATTGGGCTGGAAATGTGGATGATAGAAAAAGCACCACCGGAGGAGCATTTTTCTTTGGTGAAAGACTTGTAACCTAGACAAGTAAAAAATAGGCTTGTATCTCTCAGTCTACAGCTAAAGAAAAATATATTGCTGTTGCTACTAACTGTTCAAACATTTCATATATCAAACAAGTGTTGGAAGGAATGAATGAGGTAATCACTGACCCGGTGATTATATATTGTGACAACACTAGTGCTATTAATATTTCAAAGAATCTTGTGATGCACTCTAAAACAAAGCATATATCTATTAAGCATCATTACTTAAGAGAACAAGTGCAAGAGAAGCAAGTGAAGTTAGAATTTGTTACATTTAAAGAATAACTTGTAGATATTTTTACAAAGCCACTACCGAAGGACACATTTGAATACTTGAGGACTAGACTTGGGGTTTGTCCCCTGTCTATTGGTCACTAAGGTGATCTGGTTGTTGCATTAGCCTACTTGTATCAAAAGATCATTCATGTTGATGCAGCATAGTTCACACTTTGAATCATGTTCAAGGTTGTGATTAAGTTTAAGAACTTGTACCAATTGGAATATCAGTATTCAGAGATACAGAGGAAGACAAAATTGTTTGTTTATTTGTTTCTTTTGCATTGTTGTCAAAGGGAGAGATAAACAATATGAAATGAAAATGAAATGAAAAAGGAAGAGATAAATAAGATATGAAAAGGAAGAGATAAACAAGATATGAAAAGGAACAAGCACCGATGAGAATTATCTAAGGGAGAGACAATCTAAATGAGACAGAGTATTGAAGATCAGTTACAGAGAACAGAAGCAGGAACAGGAGAACTGAAAAGATCACAACTACAGAATGGTAAAGCTATATTATTTAATGCTGGTTTAGTAACGTAGTGATTAAATATATTAAGTCTATTTGACTTACAACATTTTGTTCACAAGTTGTAGAATATATGTTTGGTATATGTATGGTACATTTCATATTACTTGAGTTGCCATCAATGCCAAAGGGAGAGATTGTTGAACTACAACTGATTTGGAATCTAATTGAAGAATCTGTGATTAAAGATCACTGAGGAGTTGTTGATTAGATATGTAATATGATTAAATTAGTATTATGTTGTCATTGATGTCAACTATTTTGATAGCACTTATCTTGTAAGTTACTATACCGAGACATCTGAAGAAAGGTGAAAGAGATGAAGAGTAGAGAAATCTACATGAAGAAAGATGTACATGACAAATGAGGATAAGGAACACATTGAGTAACTTGTTGAGGAGTCTATGACTTGATGATATTGACTTTATTATGTTGCATTCATCTATGATGAAGTATAGAGCTGAAAGACACAAAGCAATGTTGTTAGTAAATGAAGCATTTCTAGTATACACCGATGAAGTATAGTGTATACCGATCGTAGTATTAATCAAGCAGTGTTCACTGATGCATTTCTTTGTTAACCGAGTGGAACATAATGAATTAAATGATTAGTTTAGCTGATAAGATTGATGAGCTGGCAAGAGTATAACATCGAGGTAACAGATAATGTTTGTTACATAGATCAACGGCTAACAAAATTCAAGGAAAATCTAACGGAGAAGATTGAAACATGTTATTGACACAAGTACCAAGAAAGTTTGAAGCTACAAAATCTATGAATATGGTTAAGTGGAAAAATCTGATGGTGGAGAAGAAAATGATTTACGTCTCTATATAAGAGAACATAATTTCTTTATGAAAGGATGCTGGAAGAAGTAGAAACTATAGGAATATCGCGTGAACAAGGTTTTCATGCATTCTGATCATACTGGTTAGTAAGAACTGAGCTACAGAATAATTACTGAGCTACAAAGAGCAATTATCAACGAATAGTAAGTTGATACAGTATTGAATCTGAAGTGAAATATTGATCAGAAGGATTTGTATGGACTAAATATTGATATGAAATATGCAATTGAAGTTGTATTAAGGCAGGTCATTTACTGTTACATATTTAACCATTGTATATAGTCAAAATCTGTTAACTGAGTGGACTCTGAAAGTCTTATGATGTATCATTCATAGAATGAACATTGTTATCCTATAAACCCCATAGTAAATGCTGGTTGGATGATAACTTCTATTCTAAAATCCTCTAACAAGGTCACACCTGACAGTGTGTTTGTAAACCTTTAACAGGGTTGGGTCTTAATTGACCTCACTTCAAAAGAGTGAACAATTTTTGGGTTGCCGGTCCTAGGTGGTTTTTCCCTTTATAGGGTTTCCACGTTAAATCTCATGTGTTATGTGTTGATTGTGATATTTGTTTGTTATCATTCTTTACATGTTACATGTTAGATTTTGATCGGTAAACTGTTATGGTATTAGACTAGTAATCGGTAAAAGCACAGATAGTAAAAGTTTTATTGTTTACCGACGAGCAGAAATTGTAGAAATAGTTTTGAATTATACATTTTGTTTTGGGACACTGGATAACTGATTCACCCCCCCTCTCAGTTATTCTAACACGCACCATATGACAACTAACATTTCAAATAAGCTTATGAGGTAGGTCTCATTTTGTTGTTAATTGGATGCACCTTTTTAGTTAACTTGATCTTTCAAAACTAAAAAATCAATGTGATTCATTGATCAAACAAAAGCTAACAATGACTCAACTACTTATCACTATAGAACTCAAATCAAAGGAATCATTTATGTTGAGCTGGTTAACGACTAGCCAATGGCACATTTTCATTGGAGGCTTATTTCATACGTATGCAAAATTATGAAAAAAAATTGGGGACATGTGTCTGTATTACATATCAATAAATACAATAGTCAAATCAAATAACATTCTCAAGTCTACATCTAGTAAATATCAATCATATCAGTGCTACTTTGAAGGTGGTACTAGAGTTGTGACTGGCTCCATAAAGTTGCAATATGAAATCCTTGTGTGATACCATAAAAAAATGGCACCTATCTAGATTAATTAATTTACTTGATATTTTAATTGCTTAACTTCGTGCCATTAATGCCAACTTGTGTCATTTAGCGGTTCTCATCAATAACTTACAATGGCTTAAAGTTTAAACATTTTGAACTTAATAATCTTTAGTTAGATTTTGTACAAATTTACTAAATTAAAGCAATTGAATTAATGAAAAAATATATTTTGTTCTTAATTACACTTGTGTGAGCTTAATGGTTTTTGGCTTTAAATTATTCAGATTTCATTTTCCAAATCAAGTAAAAATAGATAGATTTTCCTATTTGTATCAAACACACAATTTAGTCATGGACACACCCATATGGATGACAACAAACTTGAGGCAAATTACATTTTTAGGAAGAATATTAGACATGCATCTTAGACACATTTTTACAATTGACATAAGCTTGGTCATAACAACAGTAAAATGGATCCTTGGGGATGAATTTATGGTTTCGAAAACTAGATATAGAGTTAATATAGATGTGTCCTCTCACTTTGTAGCATCTCTCCTCAACTTCAAAGAGGACAAGGATACAATGTTACAACTGAGTAAGCTAGTGATAAAATAGGACTTGTTATGTGGACTAGACGATGCAGTAGAGGAAACTTAGCTTTGATTTGGGGTTCCTTTACCCCAAGATATTGAAATATATATTGAGACTGAGGCTCCAGTGCACTAGTAAAGATTTTTAGGAGGTTTTGGATAAACAACCTTGAGTATGCATCACAATAAAGTGTGTAAGGCATGCCACTTCTTAAAGAGGCTATGTGTGCTTAAGTATGTCAACACACCATGGATTGAGGAGCTCATGGCTCAAGTTTTTGTAAAATAAGGGAATCTCTGAGATGTCTTATTGTCCTATGTGTGTTTCTTTCTCACATATCAGCCTCTATCTTCGTTAATGAGCACATTTTTTTTATCAATTGTTTTTTTTTTAAATTTTTCAATTTTAAATATTTTTTGCTATGGGTAATATCCTAGGAGCCATGATTGGTCTATATTTTTTAAATATTAGGAAAATATAATAAAATACTAGATGTTTCAATTATCATTTTGACAATCTATTTATTGTTTACTATTTGAAACTCTATAAACACAAATCTAAATTTTGAAGCATTTATCTCAATTATCACTTATCTTCACTTATTTGTGTAATTTTCATTTTGTGTGTTTTCATTTTACTTTCTGCATCTTTTTAAGAAAATGATTATAATTTAAATTTCTAGTTAATGTAATATTAATAATTATGTGTAATGGCACTGTTAAACTGCAATCATTTATCACATATTAATAATGAATTGCAATGTTACATTGTACATGATACGTCCTTTTTAATAGTTAATTCATGGTCTCTTAGAGCTAAGAGCATGCATACTCATGTATTAAGTATAAATTCCATGTCTTTTTACATTTGGCATAATGTCATAACTGGTACCAATCTACTATAAATGTTATGGACTTAGGGATGTATTGATAATTGCATCTTTAGGTTAGTTTAATGAATAGCTAAATGTCCTAGATAATGGAAAATGTTCTCATTACACAACTCAATATCCTTGACATAATTGCAACTTTAGGATATGGGCAATAACCTTGTCTTCAAACCTATTGTTGTGAGAGAAATTTTATGCCCATTTCTCAGGGTGATAACAATTCATCAAAAAAGAAGAAGATGGAAATGAAATTGTTTTCTTCCCTTTTTCTAGCCCTTGCTTCTCTTTTTCTAGCCCTCTCTCCTATCATATTACACCCATATAATTCTTTCCAATTCCCCTTATTCTAACTCAATCTACTCAATAGATTTATTCCTCACTTTAACATTATCCCTTAGGAGCATATGTACTTCATTACAAAGAAAGAAAAACCAAAAAAAGGACCTTCAAAAGTGCCTAGCAACTTTAGAATCAGTCTCTCCATTCCTGTAAAACTACATAGTTGTATGTAAGAGAATGTATAGTACCCCAAACAATAAAATGACATCATGCTTCCTAACCTAATATACCACTTATAATAATAGAGAACAAATAATTTAAAATACTACATTGAACATTGACAAAATAGCCATTCCTAGAGTCTCTTTATAGAAATTTTTTTTTTACCTAGCTAACAAAGTACTCCATTAATAAATAAAGGCAATGATTACATATCCTAAATATATCCTATTTTTATTGTGTTAGTTCCTTGAAAAGTGAGGTTGATGATGATTACATATCCTAAACAGAGGTATCCTTGGTGGGTTTGTATGATGTCATATGTACCAACTTTAGAAGCCCCATTTCAAGGCTTCTCTCCTAAATATTTTGCCCCATCAACAATAGTAAATTTAAACATTGAATAATTCTATGATAATGATGAGGTGCAAAGGTTGCAACTAGAGGCTGATGTATCTCTTGGCATAGTGAAGCAAGGCATGCATATTTGTGGATGTGAATTCTCTATTTTCTTCTAGAGGTATGTGATGGAGAAAGGCCATGTGGAGATCACTAGTCATGTCCTTCTCAATGTCACAATGTCATGTGCATAATAGTAGAATCAATAGCTTCAACCTATGGGAGCATTCTTAGGGACTTCCATTCTTTCACCCCTCTAATTATTAGAGTATAATATCACCCCTCTAATTATTTCTAATTATGCCCATCCTAACTCTAAGAAGAATAAATCTCTCATTTCCTTTGAAACTATATAAGTAAAGGTAAGATAATTTACACCAACCCCAACAATATAATGAAATCATCCTCTTTAACCTAATAGACCACTTAGAAGAAAGAACAAAGAAATGAGAACACTATATTGATAAAATGAAAAGTAGTCATCCCTGGTGCCTCTTTATAACAAATTGTTTGGCTACTGGCAGCTAGCTAACAATGTACTCTGTCATTAAATAAAAGTGATAATTGCATATCCTATTTTTATTGTTTTATTTTCTTAAAAAGTGTAAATGACAATAATCACAATTGAAAATATACACTCATGCCAATCAACATCAGTCATGTCCATGAGAAATGATAAATTTAGAGAAGAGAATATTGCATACAAAACTATCTTGTGGGCATACAAATCATTTGAGTTGAACTCAACATTTCTCTTTGTAGAAAAATTATATGGGTAACACCGTAACTAAGGACTTTACCATTACTTTATATATTACATATCCAAAATGGAGGCATCCTTTAAAAATTGAAATATATGCAACCACTCCCAAAATACATGATCAACAATAGACTTTAGTTATGTACAATCAACATTACTAATAATATATGAGATCAATTAGTCGAGGATTGACAAAAATCTCAAATTAGGAATTGAATTAGTATTGATAGGATTGAAAAATTTGTATATTGGAATCTTTATAAGATTTGAACTTGAAGTATGTAGGAATCAATAGCTCAATCATAAACAAAAAATCGTTCTAAAGCTATTTTGGTACAAATAAATAAAACCAAGAAACTTTCTCTTCCAACACGTGATTTTATCCACATTTTAAAATAGATTATATCTATTATTTACAAGAAAGAATTATATTAATATATTGTGTATGCAAATTATACCATCATACAAAGTAACTCTTTTCCACAAATTACAATGAAGAGAAAGACAAACATTTATTCATATATAATAATAATAATGATTTACAGTCTTACATGGCACATGAAAATACAAAAATTTGGAAATATGTTAGAGAATCCAAAAATTCCTAAATATCCTTTTAGGGCCAAAAGGGGTCTTCATGCAAAATTATACCAACTGACAAGTTTGGAACAACACCTAAGTTTCCAAAAAAAAAGTCTTCTTCCAAATAACCCTTGTTACAGGTGTTTTCAAGACCTAATGACCACCTAAAATAATAGAATTATAAAATATGGAATAGGGCTAGAAAGATTCCAAATTTGTACAAAGCCTCCATATTTTATATTCAAATACCTTTTATGTCAATAATAGGTGTGAAGCCCTTACAAGTAGTTTTAGTAATACCAAATGTAGTACCACTAATATCTACCACTAACAAGCCACCAGAAGAGAGAAACATGCAATTACAATTCTAGAGATCCATGTTCAGGGCCTCTCTCATATCTTATTCCACCCCTCTAATTCTTTCCAAATCTGCCCATCCTAACTCTATGCAGAATTGGTTTCCCTTTTTGTCTAAAATTGGATAATAGGAGGGATCAAAATTTGTAGTACCCAAAATAATATGACGGTGTCATCCTTATTAACCTTGACACATGCTTAGAAGAAATGAGAAACTTGAAGGAGAGAATAATGCATACAAAATATCTTGTGGAGTCTAGACTTAAGAATGAATTAAGTAGAACTCATCATCCCTCTTTATAGCAATATTCTACATGTATTCAGTTAACCTTGTTCTCCATCATTAAATAAAGTTGATGATTACATATCCAAAATGGAGGTGTCCTTGAAAATTCAAAATAAACTCAACCTCTCTTAAAATGCATCAAGTCACTATTAGATAAATGCAAGATGAAGAAAAATGGCCTAAACAACTTGTCATCCTCTTTAAATTTTTTATTCCATGGTAGAGCTTTGACACAACCAATTTCCTACATAAGAGTCACCAAATTTGAGATAAATGTCACCTTTATATTTCCTAATGCATCCCACACATTGGTTTTATTTTTTAATTCATATTTGACTTATAATTAGCCACCGCTGGTTGCCTAAGTTATATCTTAAGTCTTTTTTCTCATCGTGGTGACTGGCCCCTCAACCTAGGCTTCCCAATGCATTACCAAGTTCAACCCATTTTAAGTTTTCAAGAATCTTTAATTTTTTCTCCCCTCACAAATATCCTAGCAATGTCCTCTCTTAAAATACCCCCTTCTAGTCAAATGGGTAACCAAGATGAAGATATATGTATCATCTGATGATCGAATATCAACAATGTAGGTTCAATTTTGGAAAAAAATGTTAGACAAAACCAAATTCCCTCACAAAGTCACAATAATCAACACAATTGTCACATTGAAAGAATCCAAAGTCTAAAAATTGTCTTCCTACAAGTGACTTAGTGATGTACTCTTTTGTGATGCCCTTGTCAATTCTTTACATACTTAATAAACTCTTTAAGTTGTGGAGCCCATTTTGCCAACTAGACCAATCATTGAAGGTATCCTCTTATGTGAACCTCATTTCAAGCCTAAATTATTCTACAATGGATAATGTGGCATTCTTCCTAGTTTTCATTGGCTCATTGTTGAATCTTCTTCCTTCATACAAGTTTTCTCAAAGCTAAGTAGTTGATAATTTTAGATGTAGACTACCAGTTGGCAAGGTTTTTGGTTTTTTTTCTTGTCGACAAGGATGAATCGATGGTCAAGTCATAAAAATTCTTCACCAGAATCTAGTTATTTAAGGGTAAATGTGATGCTACATAAACTAATGACTAGGCCATCATTGAAGGTTTGTGCTTTGGAGGAACCTATTTTTTCTATCAAATGGTCAATTGCAATAAAGACACATGCGTTGTTAGATGAATGATTATGAGTGAATAAGGTTGAATTTGATGCCAATTTCTAACAAGATTGATTTCCTTCACAAAGTCACTAGAATCAATACAAGTGTCAAATTGAAAGGATTCAAATTATGAAATTTGTCCCCCCATAAATGATCTAGCAATATCCCCTTTAATGATACCCTCATCAAGTCTTCATGTTCTTAATAGACTCTTTAAGTTATGGGGCTTGTGTTATGAACTAGGCTTGTCGTCAAAGGTACCTTTTCT
Source organism: Chamaecyparis obtusa (assembly GCA_027943335.1). Lineage (NCBI taxonomy): Eukaryota > Viridiplantae > Streptophyta > Pinopsida > Cupressales > Cupressaceae > Chamaecyparis > Chamaecyparis obtusa. The sequence goes on from BSBK01007872.1 coordinate 1,080,706, forward strand.
ATGAAGGCTATTTCAAGCCTCAATGACTCGATAATAGATAATGTGTCATTATTTCTAGTTTCTATTGGTTCATTGTTGAATCTTCTTCCTTTGTCCAAGCTTTCTCAATGCTTGAACAATTCAATGATATTAGATGTGATTATCAATTGGCAGGGTTTTTGCGTATTTTTTATGTCAACAAGAATGACTTAGTATTTGAAGGTGTGTGTTTTGGCATAACCTTTTTTTTTTATCAAATTGTTGATTTTAATGAAGACATATGCACCATCAAATGATCAAATATTAATGAACTAAGTTCAATTTTGGGGTGAACATATAATAAGACTAATTTCCTAAAAAACTCACTAGAATTGAGACAAGTGTCACATTGAAAGGATTCAAATTTTGAAAATTTCCCCCATTGCAAATGACCTAGCTATGGTGTGGACCCATTTTATTATAATACCTGTGATATCGATAAAGCTTAGGCCTTCAATGAAGCTAGTTTTTAAGCTTCAATGATTTAATGATGACCATGTGGTCCCACCACATGTGTAATCTTTGATACTTGCATTTGATGAGGTTCTACTATGGTGAGACCCAATCACTTTGCAAGGTAAATAGATAGGTTGGATATTGGTGAAATTTGTTGCATCAAGGGAGTTACTTTTAGGCTTTCTTGATCCAACAATGGCTTGCATGTGTTAAGGTCATAAATTTATCAACAATCACATCAACCTTGATAGAACCCTTTTAAAATTGTCCTATAGCTATTGATTTGATTAAATAAATAGCGAAGATTCAAACAAACTGCATAGCTAAGTGGAGCTTTAATGCTCACTTAAATTCACATTTATGGAGGGTTTTTGAGTTTTAAAAATAGAAGGATTGATTTTGTTTAGTGCAAAAGGATAGCTTGCATGCAGAATTTCTCATAGACTTGATGAATTCTTTTTGAAGAGTAAGTTGAATTTCTCTTCTATGTTCTTTGTTAAGGGTTTCTTATGATGAAATTATAATTAGGGGGTTTCTGACAACTTTAAATTCAATTGGAATGGTTTTGTTGAATTGTGAAAGTTAAAGTGAAACTTTAGGGTCTTTGAGGAACAAAAACTACTGTGTATTTGGAAATTTTCTTGTAAGAGCATGGGGAATTTTTATTGTATTAAACTATAACATACATAAGATGGAAAGTTTTTCTAAGGGTGCAATTCATGGAGAACCAAAGGCTAAGTAACAAAAAAAGGAATACAAATCATGCCATGATTTAATAAGTTCAATTCCTAATTTTAATCTAAGGTTTATATATCAACATGATGGTAAAATTCTTGATGAAATAATAATATAAAAGCAAGTGCGATGTAGATATGTGATTGTTCCAATTGATGACTATGACTTGTTCAAGTACCACTTTGGAAAATCTCAATGCCATTTCCCTATAGGAAACCATTGTAATTGTGGATTGGAAAGATTGATCATTAAAAATGTATTTGTAAATGTGGACTTAATGAAACCCCTTGTTAGGATTTTCCCACCTAAGAAGAAAGGATCTTGTGATAAAGAAGGCAAGGTAATTCTACATTTGACTAGGGATTAGATTTTTAAGGTTTTTCAGGCGAGTGAGAAAAATATGGTACCTATCAGCCTCCATAGAATCAAATAAGAGTATGATAACTTCATAAGTGACTACAAAGGAAATGAATCTCTTTTCATAGGCCCAAAATAATGGTGGAAACACCAAAATGGATGGAGAGACAATTAAATAGATTTTTAGAAGCGAATAATCCACCATTTGATTTGATATTATTTGAGGATTATTTCAAGAAAAGATATCATGTAATTTATTAAGTCATGGGTCAAGATACAAGTCTCTTTATATCTACCAAAATGATAGTCTTGGTTGCAGACATACAAAGTTATAACAAAAAAAAACCCTTCGACTGGACTAGGAGATCAATATAGGCACTCGTCTATTGCCAAGAAGAGTGAGAAGATATATTTTAAATGGTATTCACTAATCATGCATATGCTCTTATACAATGGTCTCAACTTTAATGTGTAGAAGCCACCCATGATGATAAGAGAAAAAGATAATGTAGGACATATAGTACTTGTCCAAGAATGGACATGCATATGGGAGAGTGGGTGCCAAGAAAGGTTTATATGGTTATCAGAAATATTTATTTTAGGATATTTTTGGTACCTTAAGGACCTTGCCACCCAGAATTTTTGAGTTCACTATAAGGTTTATTAGATATAGAGATTTTGAACTAAGGATCAACCTTAACCATAATTGGTGTGATTGGTACTTGTATGATAAATATACTATGATCAAAATGTTTGGGTTTGAGGACTATCCTCATATCCTACTTGCTTGTATTCCTGACAAACTATTATTTTTAGAGGCTCTTAGGTAGCTTCATGATTTTGATATATTTCATTCCAAAAGGTAGGGAAAAAATCACTTATACTAGGTGTCCTAGATATAGGGGACTTCACTTTTTACTTAAAATAATGCATATATTGATATTTCATAAAAAACTTAAACCTTATAAATTGAAAATAGATGCAACAAGGCCTTCCGATCACAAGAGATTCATTAGCAATGCATGAAGAGAACAAGGCCTTAGTGGGCACATGCATGTTTTCTCTTTACCTAATGATCTAATCAATCATTTTCCATCAATAGATCATGCAATTTTATGAGAGAATTATGAGGACCGAGGATCAAAGGAAAAGATTGGATCCTTACTATAAAGGTTCCTAGATTAAGGATGATAATTAGGTTAAGTGAATAGATTTGATGATTTCAAACGAGTCTCACATTTGGAAAATACACTAAGGACAATATTTGATCTCCCACCTATGGCATCATTTTTAGAATGTCTTATATTCCCCTTGGCCCCATTCCTACAAGTCCCCTTCATGGGGTTTCGAGCATCAACCTAACCTTGAGCCAAGTTTCTCAATGTATCCTAATGATATGTGGGATACATCTAGTGAAGTGTAATTTATGAAAAATCATGTTGTTTAGGTGTCAATTCATCCTCAAGGGAGAGAGATAAATTTTGATGTCAAAATTGGAGTAATGGATGATATTATAGATTGACTTTTAAAGAATTCATAGTTGATGATAAGTTTATTAAAACTGAAGAATTCAAGTATTTCATGTATAAACTGAAAGGTAAATTGGTTGAGGAAAGAATGACTAAACATGTTGACAGAGATAGAGAAGAGGCTATCATAATGTTTTGGGAATAATCACATGATGAGTTCAAATACCTAACTCTTGAAAAGGCTAGAGATGCAATACAAAGGGAAATGTGTGTAATCCTACCAGGGTGGTATATTTAATCTATAGTTTCATTTGACAATATGAGAAAAATAGAGGACACAAATATAAGGTTGAATGAAGAGGGGGTAACTAGGCTATATTCAAGATGAAGATTCAATCATGATACAAATGTATTAGAAATGTGGTCAATTTATCCACCTAAGAAAAGGCCTTTGACCATCATAGATTCAAACAAGATTACAAGACATATAATCACTTTCAAATTATAAGATACTAACCTCACGAAGGTAGTTGAGATGGTTACTAATGTGTCCATGTTTAGTGAATCACTCACTAAGAAACTACATGATGACTATCAAAAGATGCAATAATATGTCCTTTATTTGGAATAATAGATACGTATCCTAGAAGGGAATTTCTTAGGACATCCAGTTAAAGATGCTTAGGAGAAATTGAGATTGTAGTTAAATAAAGAGATTGACTAGAGAATACATTAACAACATGAAGTTGCTAGAGAAAAATAAAATAAAATGAAGACTCTTCAAGAATTCGGAAGAGTTAAATTTGATATTTTATTTGGATTGGTCAATGAAAGGCTTGTACAATTTGTCCCCTATATGGTTCCATTTGGAAAAGATATCATGACATAACAACTACTTTTAAACTCTAGTGAAGAGGAGAGGCCTTACTAAAAAGCATTGTGCATAATATAACTATGGGGTTGATAGATTGTCAAACTCTCATTTACTTGAGGAGATGTTTTGGTGATGATGTATTGCAAAAAGTATATCAGTTTGCCTAAGGGATTAGAGAATAATTGAATGGAGCTAAGGCTCTATTAAAGAAACACCATGAGTTTCATTCGCACTTTTGAAAATATCTGAAAAGGTTTGATAAGCTACAAGGTTATCCATTGACATATTTATTTGATGGGAAAGGAAATCAAAGGGAACGTGATGACTAAAAAGAAGAATTGATCAATTTCCAAAAAGATATCATTGAAGAAATCAATAATGATGAGGAGAAGCTTATTAAGAACCTGGAATCTTAATTGTACATGATTTTTTTTATGAAATTTAGTTTGTCACATTTTAACATGTTTGTGGCCACTTTTAATGAAAATGGTTACAAAGATCACATTAAGAAGGTCAATCACTTTTTATGCCCTCAACTTGAGCACATGGTTGAGGTTCTCTTCTTAAAAGGCGTGTCTTCCACTCCTAATTCAATTTCATCAAAATCAAATATAAGCCCTTAATTATAGGTGTTATATTTAAATATTTAACCGACTTGATCACCGCTTTCTTATATAGGGCCTATTTTTGTGCAATAAGAATTTAAGGTTGGATAGGCAACTTAGTTTTTTCAATGCCTTGGTTGTTTCACTCTCAACCAATTTATACAAGATTGTTTAGTTTTTGAAGCAGTGGAAATTCAATTTAAATTATTATCATAGGAAATGGTCCTAACCTTTGTTTCACTCCTTAATTGTATAAAAGGAATTCCAAGACCGTTATCCCTCCTAAAATATTTGTGCGAAGAAAATAGAATAGAATAATTCTAGGTTTACAATAAGATGTTCACAATGTATATGTTTCCCTAATGCAAAATCAAATCAGTTTATGGAGTTGCAAAAATATCACATTCAACATTGTTGTCTCCAAATTGTGTATTCTCTTTATATGAATTCAATCTTTAAAGCATTGAAATAATCAAAGTATTTTTTTTCCATTCTGAGAAATAGTTTTAGTCTAGTTCAAGCACATGTGGCATCTTCTAATTGTCAAAATATATGCTCTAAATTGTACACATTAGTTTGTGTATCTTACAACTGGTTTACGGTCTTTCAAACTATGACTAAAGGCCTTGATGTTATTGTGTCGACTGACCATGTCTCCTAACGTTCATTATGAATTACAACTGAACTTAGTCTTCAAAACTTAATAGTATGTCTTAATTCATCCTTGCTAAGTCCCAGACCATAGTGCCCACATTTATCCTAGTTGGTTACATGTCTTTAGAAGGTGGGTGCACTCACCTTGAATGGACACCTTTAATTAACACTTGGAATTACAATCAAAAGACATTTGACACAATTTTATACTAAATAAGAGGAATGTAGAATAGTAATAAGTATTACTCATATTGTGAAAAAAATTCAAAACAAAGGTGGGTGGTTGGGATGAGGGATAGGATTGCACTCACTACTCATGGAGAATAGAGTTAGGGAGATTGCAAAGCAACAAACTTAACATACTTGTTTTTCTTCTTTGTTTGTTTGAATTTTGGGTAAGTTTTAGGTTTTTGAAATTTACAGTTTTTTTATAATTTATAATTCTTGGTGTTCAGGTTGAAACTTGGAGGTTGTCTATTGCATGTCTACCACTTATAAAAAACCTAAAATTAGGAAAGACAAAAAAACTTAAAAAAATAGACAATGTTAACTTTTTAAAACACCCAAGTTTTATTAATGACTACCATGATATTTATTATCCTACAATAAATGGCACTCTTACATGAGAACTTAGATATAGTTGTAAGAATAAGGCTATGAAATATGCTAAACCAAATCCAAAAACTAAATTTAATATTAAATTGGTAGCACCATGATAGGTTGGATTAGGTCAAATGATGTTTGCATGAGGTTTTCCCTTGCCCAAAATCTGTAATGGTTTGTACCTATAATTATAATAAAAATAAAAAGGAATAGTTAAAAAATATAGCAATGAAATAGTATTACACATTAGTGTAGAATAACTTTGAAGTTTGTCAAGTTTTTCAACAGAAGATTTTGGAGAAACTTGTATTACATTTGAAAAATTGTTGAGTTACTATGAAGTAAGCACTTGAAAAAAACAAAATTAGTTTCTTTGATTAATATTAGTGGATGGTACAAAACTCCTAGACAATCATAAGCCTCCTTATAAAATTGGATCATTCTGAAAATGGGCACAATTCACTATTTACATCATGGCATTTTTCCTTGGAATGGACATTCATGTAGAAGTGGGCACAAGCTTGCTTGAAATGGTATATTAAATATATTATGTTAATCCACCTATTTAATATAGATTTATTGAGCATATTGTAGAATTCATGTATAAATAATTTGCAATGATTAAAGGGGGTTCCAATATGGCATTTAGATTCACAACCTACCTATGTTATTTATTTTTGTGGAAATTTAGACAATAGTTTGTGGACTAGGTATGATTAAACAACAAAGATTCAAGTTCAAATTATAGTTTATGAGTAGACCCATAAGACAAGTATGTGGGATAATATTAGGCATTGCAAAGTTTTTGTTGATTACTTTTTGGATCCATTACATCAAGCTATTACAAATACTGAAATGCCTATATTGTTTGAGTATTATAGAATTTCATTTAACTAGAATCAAAAATAAAATTGGTTGATTGGTACTTCATGAAAGACAATATCATGCTAAGATTTTATGGATTAGGATAGTGTCCTTATAAACTTCTATTTCATCTCAAAGATAGGTTTTTTGTGTTGGAATATATTTGGTAGTTGAGTAGTATAGATGAATCATACTTTCATGTACTACAAAAGAAGACCATACCTTCATTATCTTTCGAACATGGAGGGTTCACTTTCGAGAGAAGAGAAATCAGTGTTGTAAAAACTTCTTTTTGAAATTTATGAATTTAAAAATGACAATTACTGGTAGTATGACCTGAATAAAGCTATTATAGAAAGACTTATGAGTTAGAACTATTTTACAAATAAATTTAAACATGAAGAAAAATCCTCACTAAAAAAAATAAGAAATGAGACTTCTTGGGATGAGGTAAAAAAACAATGGAGGAAATTGCTACTAAGGAAGATATTGTCAAGAGAAATAATAGAATCAATAGAGCATTAGATGCCAATGAAGACCTACAAAAATTTATATATGTCAAATATCACAAATCATCTATTGCACATAAAATGCTAGATAGTCTAAAAGTTGATTATATAAAGGAAAATTGGATAGGATAAAGAATTAATGAATTCTAGTCTATGAGAAGAGCCTATGTGGACAAAATATTTTTGCAAATATCTATGCCAACCTAGAGGATACAAAATTTAGCAAATTATGGAATGCAAAAAATCCTAATTAAGTTGAGAGTGAGATTGATGAGATATGCAACAATTGTAGGAAAAATGAGATATGCTAGTGGTGCTTTGGGATCTAGTGGACATGGTATTCTTGTTGCACCAGCAATAGACACTAAAAAGAAGCATGCCCATATAAGAGTTGGATATGGAGTAGATGAAATGCTAAGAGGGTAGAGCATGAAAGAAGGAAAAGTTAATTTTTTTCATGCCAAATCTTCAACTTTACAACCCCACACCAACAACTAGATACACTCGGGAGTAGAACATCAAGTAGTGATACAACAATAAACTCCTTAGAAGAGGCCTACATAAATGGCTAATTCTTAGCCTCCAATAACTACTCCTTCATTCAAGAATTCAATTATGTTAGAAATCCAACATTTTTATTTCAATGACAAGATCAACAAGAAAATAAAAATGAGTAAAGAAGACAACAAGAAATTGTAGGTGGATATTTTTGTAACTTATGACTCACAACTTGCATCAACTAGGTTATTTCCCAAATTTGAAATAACTAAATAAACCATGGACTACATGTTTCTTATGCCCAAAGTAAAAATTAAATCAACAAATCATATGGATCCATCTGAATATGAGGTGAACAAATTCTAAACGGATTTCTCTAAAATGAAAATATTGAGAAAATCAATGTATCAAAAAGGAACAATCAAGTCGTTTACACAACATTGCTAAAGAAAGAGAGAGCCAACACTCAATTGTAGTCTCAAATAGATAAGTTAAATATAGACATAGAAAATGGGAAAGCACACATGAAAGCAACATAAAAGGTGAAAACATATTTAGAGAATAGGATAGATTATAACTCTAAATCTGTAAGTCAAAGCGATGATCAAGCACCAGTGGAGATGAGCAGACTGAAGACAATGTCAGATGAAACTGAATAGAAATTTAATAATAAAATAACCAAATCAAAAAGATTTCAAAATTCTAAAGCTATAGCATAATCCAAATAGGAAGAACCACAACAAAAAATAATGTAGTTGGAAAGTGAAAATGAGAAAGGCCAATAACAATTTGAAAAGACCTAAAGAAAGAAAAGGAGGAAAATAGGTCTATTAAAACAAGACTATTTGAAGTATGTGAAAAACCAATATGGTAGATAATTGAAAATATTTGTGAGGGAATAATGGAAATAAGTGATCAATTGTTCGAATTTCTATAATTTCTTAGCAATTTGATACAACATCATAACAAGATTGAAATAAGTGTGTTAATGTCAACAAAGAGATTAGATCATAAGATCAAATATCTAAACAAACTTTGTAAAAACTCTACACATGCACTAATAATGAATTTTGGCATCCATAATTTAGATATGCCTCTGAACCTTTGCTGGAATAAAACATGTCTTCCTAAGGCCAGAATGTTTTTATGGGCAGCTATGCAAAATAAAATTCTAACAGTGGATAGACTCAATAAATTGGGTTTTGAAGGGCCATCTAGATGTCCCTTGTGTGAGAATCAGACAAAGGATGTTAACCACCTTCTCCTTAACTATACCTTTACACAAAACTGTTGGAGCTGGTTACAACAATGTCTCGGGTGGAAATCCACTCTCCAACCTGATCTATTAAGTTAACTTAAAGCATGGCCAACCCTTTACAAAGACAACTTATATAAAGATATATGGACTATCTCTCCCTCCATTTTAGTTTGGGAAGTTTGGAAAGAACGGAATAGATGAATTTTCACAAGTGAAAAACTAGAGTGGAAAACTATCATCAATAAAATAGAAACATCTATTATTGAAATTATTAATAGTAAACTCAGAGACCAACTATGCTATGAGGAATCTTTTAAAAGCTGGGATAATAAAATTAGGATAATATGGCCTAAATTAGATATTCCACCCTTATATGGAAAAGGGGGTTCCAAAGCAAAAGCAGACAGAGCTACATGCAAATGGATCCCTCCAAAGGAGGGGTGGTACAAATTTAACTTCGATGGGGCATCTAGAGGGAACCCTGGTATAGCAGGTATTGGGGGGATTATTAGAAATTGGAAGGAAGAGTTATCGCCAAATTCTCTAGGGCCATTAACCCCACCACGAACAACATGGCAGAATGTAAAGCAGCACTAGAAGGCCTAAAAATATGTAAGAAACTCAACATTTCAAAATTAATCATAGAAGGGGATTCACAAATTGTCATTAACGCTATACGAACTAAAAAGACACCAAACTGGACTCTAAATTCAAAAATAGAAGAAATTAGTCAAATCTTGGAGAATATACTCGAATATGAAATCAAACATACATATAGGGAAGGCAATACAACGACAGATATGTTAGCAAATCAAGGAGCAAATGGAGTTATACTATTGGATCAGTATGTCTAAACTTAACTCCAAAAGATTAAGTTTATTGATGTATGCCGGTTTATTAGATAAGATATTATTGTACATTAGTTTTAACAGTGCAACCTTCTAATTGATCTCTCAACCCATAGAATTTAATTAACAATTTAGATATTAGTAATGGTTTAAACAATAATTAAATCTAGAAATAGCATAAGTGTTCTTATAGAATAACAATATAGAGCAAGAAATTAATAATGTTAATTTAACTAAGATTGACAATATAACACACTTCTCATTAACTTTAATATTTCAAATAATTTTAATAGCATTTAAAGAAATATAAGACCCTTCACAGTAAGGTTTTTTAATTTATAATATGGTTATTAATAATTTTGTCTTAGAATAATACTATTAATAGGATTAAAATATATCCCTTTATATCTTGTTTTAATCATCCCTATCATTAACCTCTAATCATTGCTATCCCATTTTTTGGTTTAATAAACCCCTCAATTGTAATGATTATTAATCAAGAATCAACACAATCTTACTCAGGAATATAGATGCATTTTGAGCTCGATTCTTTGGAGAAGCGACATGTTGTATTCAATCATAAGCTCCTTCTGGCCCTTATCATTAACAGAGCACAATCTAAAAATGGATTGTGCTGGTAATGATAAGATCTTTATACAATAGCACTCATTATGGTAAATGGAGATTAAAATATGAGAAGAGCTCATTTTCTCTTATCCATAATTATCTATGATAGGACTTTATACCACATGTGATTCATATGATCCTCTATCAGGAATATCAACTAAATGCTTAAGATTAAGGAAAACCACTAAATGACAATTATGTCAGGAGATGATATACTTGCGGTTTAAGGTACTTTCTAGAATATTAGTTTTAGACAGCAGTAGAAGTCTAATACACATAATGTAGACTCTGGTCTATTCTAGAAAGTATGAATCAAATTGCATATATACAGGTATTTTGGCAAGGAGTTCCTTAAGGGACAGATCATGGAAACTAAACTTATCACATTTTACACCAAGAGCGACCGGGCTATGGCCTTTAGAGGACTCATCTTTTCAGAAAGATGGAATCAACTTTTGAATCCTCTACCGCATTCAACCAGAAGAGCAGTGGAGAAATCTATCGGAGACCAGTTTTTCAACAATGTATTCACTTATAGAACTAATGGTGGTATTATAAATAATAAAGAAGATATCATCAAGGTAGCAAAATAGATTTTTGTAGAGGATCACCTTGGAGGACTAGAAAATATGGTGCATTGTGTAGACCACAACCTTACCATTCCACATCCAGAAGTAACTATGCAGACCAATTTGGAAGAACTGGATAGGATTCCTCAGTCCCAAAGAATTTCATTGATGATCTTCAAGGATGAAGAGTGTTTTGACAAACACTGGCCTGATATGGTCAGAAATATTGAATTTCTATATAAATAAGTTCTGGAAGAAGAAGTTGAATCAAAATGGCTCCATAATTACTGGAGAGGGGAAGGTTTTGACATCCCTCAATATCTTGATAATAATGTTCCTGCAAACCTTCATATCATGGCACCAGAAGTGCCTAGATGTACCAGGTGATATAAGAAAGGCATGGAGGAGGTAGAGTGCATAGTGGTGATGATCAAAGGTGACAACGCTTGGAAATGCACAGCTGTGCAAAATAATAGTGATTAATAGAGCTGGTTTAGGTTTGTTGTTAGTTGATACATTCTTAGGTGTATATATGCTTTACTTTGTCTAGTAAGTTAGAGATCAGCTAAAGCAAGCTTGGTACTCCTGGTCTTTAAGCATAGTTTTAAGGGATATATCTGATACTTAAATCCTAAATATAGTACTGCAGTATGTTACAGCTGGAATGCCTCTCTGGTAATATGTAGAAATACTAATATACTATTGTATATATATGGTATGTTGGTGTATGGATTGCAATTTCAAACATAGATATTGTTGTGCAATTTTCCTTTAGTCTCTAGCAGGGCTGTAATTAGTCATATGCTTAAAATTTTGGGAGCACCAGTGATAATCATGAGGCTACGATATTAATTGAAAGATATCAATAACTTTGAATAACTTTGAAGATAATAAATTCTTGGAATAACTACTCGGGTTACTTTGGCTATCTATGCGCCTCTTATTTTGATGCTTGACACTGTATACACAAGTTGGTATCTGGCTAGTATAGAAGAGCAACCACAACTTGTTTATATAGATGTAAATGGAATTACTTAGCACTCTGTTACTCATCAATTCTCATTATAAATGGAGTATTAAAGACCATGAAATATTCATAAGAACAATAAGGGTAACATTACAGTAAATATTCCTTCTTTCTTTCTTCGGATTATGAAGCCGACTAGCCCTGTTTAAGACAGGGTCACAACTAGTAAATTTGTTGAGAGTCTTCTTACCTATAAATATAGAATGCTCTGTTAATAAGGTAATAAGGTATGGGATCTTATAGATGGATATCTATAATCTAGGGGAGGAATTCATTTATGCCCAGACATTTTTATATTCTGTTATAGCCCCTGTTGAATGAAAGGATATTAGGCTTTAGCATGATGATCATCCAGTATTACATGCTCAGCAGAATATCTTAGGCAAAAAGAACTAAATCAGGGATATTCATACCTCATATTATTGGTAGGTCCTTATATATTTATATATATATAAATATATATATAAATATATTTTTACATGTATATTTATATATATATATATATATTTATATATATATTCATATAGATTTATGTTTACATCTGATTTTCACTTTAATCATATTGAAAATATAGATCAAAATCTCCTAACAAATATGTATATTCATTTCTTATTATATATATATATGTATTCATATAGATTTATGATTACATCTAATTTAACCTTATAATTTAAATGGAGAGCAATATTTCCCAGCAATATTTTCAATATAGTCTCCAATCATATCTTCATATCTCCAGGCAGCGTATCTAGGTATAGTTAAAAGGGAACCGCTTGATCCCCTTTAACTATACCTAAATATTATATGATTAATGTCTCTTTCCATTTTGTAGGGAAACTTGAGATCAAAACGTAAGGGGGTTTTAATCATATAAGTTAAGACTTTATAAATGAGATTCGACTTTCTCTTTAGTACACCTATATACTGATTTGCTTTATAAGGTTTCTATGAATTCTTCATTAGAGGATAATGGTGCTAGAATTATATGATTGCCGATGCTATTAAATATGGTGAAGCTGTGGAAAAAATTCTAAATAGAATGTTAGTCAATGTTTTCTAATAGTAGACCATTATGAGCTAACTAGTTTCCTGAATGATTATATTTAGTTTTGTTTTATAAGGTTATATGGCTCCTTAGCTAGAAATTTGAAATCTAAGAATAATTGTATTATCTTCTTACCTTATCATAGGATTTTCTATCCTGGAATTCACATTTTATTGATTCTTTAATGCCCTTATTATGTACTACAAACTAGCATTTGGGGAGGATATTTATATTTTTATACAATAAGCTAGGCATCCAAAATGCTCATCATCTGGAGAAAGGTAACAATGCAAAGATGCAGGATTTTATTTTTAATTTATATTTGATACGTCTTAAATATCCTTTTGATTTTTAACCATTTGGTTTGGAAGAATTCTATTTCTCATTTCAGGAGGATATTATCAATCTGGCGCCAAGTACAACTTCCTTTCGAAGGAGTAGGACTAGATGTTGGTATTCCAACTGTATTAAACAAGAGTTGTATACATATTTTATCATTGTAATTAAATTGTATCATTATTTTGACAATCCTTGATAACTATCGAGTGGTGGGTATGCCCACGAAAACTATGTATTTTGGACAAATCTCGATAGATATCGAGTCGTGGGTATGCCCACGTAAATTTTGTATTAGTATTAGGACTTATAGTCCTGGGCACGATTGGAGGTTTTCTCGACCTCGCTCTTTCCTACCAGCACTCGCATTGAGTGGGGTTATTTGTAAATTTTTTTAATTTAAATATTAATAAAATTTAGGGCTTCGGCCTTTTACTGATCAAAAAAAAAAAAAAGAATTTTGGCATCCAAAGGAATTTAGAACCACATTGACTTCTCAGTGATGGTAAAAAATATGATTAAAAAATATTCAATACTAGGTTACACTGAGGATTTTTTGGGTAAGGTTGAACACATGACGTAGGAACTACATGAAAAAGTTGACAAATTCACATAGCTCTGTTTGTCGAGGCCTTTTGAATTAATGGAGCTTTTGGAATGTCTCGAACAATTGAAAGGGGGGTGAAATAGTCATAGATTAATTTTTTTTTATCAATTTCACATATTCGGATCCAAAAAATTAATTCTTTGACTACTCAACCAAATTAGATGTTGGACAATAAGAAAAGGGAAGATGATAGGATGCTATCTACTTTATTTTCGTAATGCACAATTGGAAGGAAGGTGACCTAATAGACTCAAGTAGGACTTAAGAGCTAAGTAAGTGCAATGATCCTTCACTGTTATTTGATTAAGAATGAAATAAATTTAGGGAATCAATCTAATGATGCAAGATAACTGACTAAAATAAGCTAAATTAAGCAGTTTCGAGAAAATGCATACCGACAAAAATAGATAGGAACCTACAGTGACCAGAAATAGGAACTCAAGAATTGTACTAGCCTACAAACTAAATCTAAATTTGATTTGTCAGAAATAAAATGCCTTAGAATTTTTTTCTTGGGAACAAGAAGCTTGAGGCATTTTGTTCCTAGGGTTTTCACTCAGTTTTAGTTGTATAATTCCTGGAAGAACCTATACTTTCTAAATCAAGTCTTGACAACTATGCACCTATACCTACACACAGAAAAAAGAAAAGAAAAAAGAAAAGAAAAAAGGAAGAAGTTTGGATAAACTATTCTACCTTAGTAAAACCCCTATATCTAGAATAAACCTTGAAATAAAATGAAAGAAATGAAAGCATTTTGTCATATAGAAGAGGCTAGATCTGAAAAATAGAATGTATCATACATTGATAATGAAAATGATACTTAAATGTGATCAGGTATTTTGATGTAATAGCTTTGACTTAACACAATTACCCAAAAGAAAATCATGAAAGACAAAACCTCATGTTGTTGAATGTTGTAGTTCACCACAACACTTAATTGGGAAGAAGAAAGAAGATGTAGACCTGGGTGTATCTACTTCCTTGATAGATAAATCCTTTACTTGTTCTTCAATGAGGGAAAGTATCTTGATCCATATAGAATAACACCTTGAATTCTTGAGAAGATATTTATATCTTGAATGCTTGAATGCTTTCCTTAATTTCTTGATCTTGAATGATCGATAGTGAATTCCAATGATTTCTAATATTGATGATGGTTTATTACCAAAATGAAGAGAGATAGGGTGCTTATATACCTCTTGCAACATTTTAGGGGTTACAACACAAGAAGGCCAATTGAAAATCCAAATATTCCATAAAACTATTGAGGCAGGACCTTGGATCCAATTTGGGCTTGATTGTTTTGGAATGAAATACCCTAGGATTTATGTTCCAACCAATTAGAACTCTGATTGGGACCATAAGCCTTAGACAATCAAGGAATGCTAGATTATATATTATAATCAATTCAAAGATTAGGACAAAACATGAAGGACACAAATGATAACATAGGGCCTAGGCGATGAAATAAATTATGTGAGAAAGAGGAGCACAGTTAGAAAAAATGGATTACCTTGACTTTAAGAAAAATTGAAATAATAGAGGACCTATATTTGAATTTAGGTGTTCATTAAGTGCCATATGAATCCCTACTATGAAAATACACTAAGGTGGGTACTAACTAAAAATAGAAATTATACAATAATTAAGATCTTAAAATTTAGGATGGAAAAGTATATTATAGAGATAAATTATACCTCATGCTCATGATAAAGAAAATGAGAGAGAGATAGAGAGAGGGAGAGATAGGAAGAGAAAAAAGATAGAGAGATAATCATGGAAAAATTACAAAGAGAGAAGACATCCCTAAGTTCAAGGACATAAGCCCCCAAACGAAGGATCTCAACTCAAACAACCATGCAAAAGGGAAAAAAAATTTAAAAATGACAAAATAAAATAAAATAAAAATTCAAAAAGACACAAGCAAAATGGGTGAGTACTAAAAAACAAATTCAAAATCAACTAGTCGAAGATACCTTGATAAAAAATGTTCCATCCATTAGCATCATGTTTGTAAATCTATTGCAAGAGCACAAGTGATCACATGGAAAGGGGAATATTATACACCAAGGATGAAAAAAAAATCCATGATCTAACCCACTAGCAAATCCATGAGAGCATAGAAAGAAGAGAGAGAGAAACCATGAATCCAATAGTCTAGCAAGTTGTGTTATGCTAGGTGATCCATAAGAGAGGAAGAAGTGGAAAAGAGTAGAAAGGATAACAAGATGCATTATAATAGTTCCACTCTCCCAAAGGAGAAAGGGATGGAGAATCGATGGTCTAGCAAGCTATGAGATACTAGTCAATTGTACCTAGAAAAAAATATGCACATGGAAGCTTTTAAATTTTTCGGATAAGGTGGCTAATAGAAACTTTGTGCATATGGTGGCTTACAAAAACTTTGTACACATTATGGAAAATTTGTGCACATAGAAGATTACAAAAAAAATTGTGCATGGGGAAACTTACAAAAACTTTGTGCGCAGGGCGGCTTACAGAAACTTTGTGCATAGGGTGGCTTATGGGATTAGTGTTATCAAAAGCATAGTCTTTGTGTGGATCCATGAAAAAGTGGTTAGTCAAAGGACCATTAGAGGTTTCATAATGTAAAAATAAGGCCATATGTATGCCCCCCTCCTTATGATGGTGACATAGGACTATGGTGGTATTATAAGGAAAATAAAACAAGGATACCTACTTCCAATAACAAGGAGATGTCATTAAAACAACAATGTATGCCATAACCTTAGAAAAGAGTGAGGACTCTTGTAAGCAAAGGAATATATGTAACTCCCAACTAGGGAACCCTAAAGGACACCACTAACTAACCAATAAATGGTATACTTTTAAAAAAAAAATTATGTAAAGACAATTACTATGACCATCTAAACATGGTGTCATGATGTGCATTATTTACATTGCATGATATAAATGCAGAATTTATATTTCACCATTGCATTATATGAATCCCTACATTACATGAATGAAGAGTTCACTACTTAACCTAAGTCCTCACTGGGTTCCTATTTTATCCTAAAAGGTAAGCACCCTTATTAGGTACTCATTTTTAGCCCCATTTTAGTAATGTATGGGTTCCTACATTGATTTTTCTTTCTTCTAGCATTGATTGAACCTTCAAATTAACATTATTTGTTCAAAAATCAAGGTTGGGCTTTATTTATAAGTGTGCTCCTCCATTTTCCTCCAATTAAATAATTCATTTTCTACATAGGGCCTATGCATTTATTTTTAGATTTTAGAATTTTCCTTGATCTCCTCACAAGATGCAAATTTTACCACCACTCCTTATCAATTTCCCCAACATTCTAACAAATTTTGAGGTGATTTCACCTTGACTAAGTCAACTTATTGACTTATTCTTGGGACCAAGTCAACTTGTTGACTTAGTCCAGGGTTTTTGAGCCCAAATTTGGATTGGAGCCTTGATGGTGAGATTTTCTTCCATGGTTTTTAATTTTAGTCAACCGTGATGAAATTTTAGGCCCAAAATGTGTATAAAAAGACATCCCCTCCTCTGATTTCATCCATCAAGAAAATCTTTGAGATCTTTAAGGAATTCTTCTTCTTCTTCATCAAGCATTGTGGGAAAGTACAACATCCATCATTCAAGGGTTTAGTTTCATGTTTTTCTATTGGAACTTTGTGGAGTTCAAGATATTTTATCAACACTTTTGATCACCTCCAAGAGGCATTGCATCATTGAGGTATAAGGTGATTTATATTTCAGATCTATCTTTCATTTCATTTTTCCTTATGCAATTTCAATTCAATTTAAAGGTTAATTCCTAAATAGGGGTTTGACCAACGCAATCCCCTTTCCAAAACCCTTTTCCTTTATTTTTTGTATGTAGGAATAGGTTACAGAAGTTGCGGATTTGGATTTGGAAAGAACATACATAGTTGCAAGTCCTTTAAAAAATTCATCAAATTTAGAGCAATCAAGAAAAATTCAACTTCTTGACATAGTCTTGGGACTAAGTTGAGATGTCGACATAGTCCTGAAAAACTAACTTAGTCTTGCACTTTTTCACTAAAAATTTCACAATAGATAGTTATAGGCATCAACTTCCTAGATCTGGAGTTACACCTAATTTTGACATTCCAGTGATAGACATATCTAGCTTCAAGTATTAGTCATCCTATTTCACTTTTAAGGTGGACTTTTTCTTACTTCTTTTCCTTTGCACTTATTTTATTAGATCATATTTACCATAATTTACACATCACATCATTTTCTATAGGAATCCAAATACCTCCTTGAACATAGATCTTGCATTGGCACCCTTCATCTCTCAGTTGTGTTAATCAAATTTGTTTAAGGGTGGGTTTTTATTCTAATGCATAATATGATTTGGTGAGTGATCTACATCTTAGCATTTCTCACCATTTTATATTATACATTTTGGTGAGCCCAACTCATAAAATTTTCAAATCTGAATTGTATTATATATCTTATTGTATGCATTACATTAGATCCTTTCTTTATCACATTGTATGCATCTAGATATATAGATTTACCTATTATACATTTTGGTGATCCTGACTCCTTACATTTCCATTCTGATTTTGGTGTTAGATTATATTTATATGCATTTGTTGTGGGATAATCCAAGTACAAGGGAGATAGTAACTCCCCCAATACACTCGTCATATCATTCTCCCATTATCATTTGGAGTCAAATAATACAACAACATTATACCCATTTCATGGTTGGTGGTGGTTGTATTCTGATTAGCTATTGGGTGTGTACCTAAGTCAATGAGTAAGGATTTTATCACTCATCCAATTGACTATAGGGCTTAGGAAGTAATTCTTTTCACATTTCTTTGCTATGTTTTTATACCTTGAAATGCTTGATATCAAAACCTTCAAAACAAACTGAAAATTGAATCATGAAACAAGAAGTGAAATAAAAATCCTACCAAACATTTGGCAAAATAGTTGGCAAAAATCTGAGGTCTCATCAGTCTTTCTTTAGATATCTGGTCGTATTTTTCCTATGTTCCACAGGTATACCGGTAAGGTTGTGAGCTTGTTGTAATTAATCCTAATCTTTGGTCATTCCAATTTTCACTACCGTAAGTTCTTTCTTGTTGGTCCAGTCCTTTGATTAGTTCTATCACCATCATCTTCAATCTTCCTTATCAGTTGTCCTTCTTTGAGTCATGAGTGCATTATCATCTAGGTTTCTTAACCTTGGCTCGAATATGAGTCATTTGCATCTCCTTTTTTATTGGACGTTATCTTGTTTGCATCATCATTTACCTTGGACTTGTTTAGCACGTCTTTTCTTACTTCAACACCTATTTGAAGACCAACTAAGTTATGCATATACATATTAGAAGCTCTATTAGATAATTTCTAGGAGATGAGGAGAGACCCCTTACATTTAAAGAAAATCCTCTTTTCATAGAACAACCAGAAACTTCTAGGAGATTAACCCATCACTGAGATAAATATGCTGACACAAGCATGTCTAGAAAAGGAAAAGGGCACAAGGATTTTAGACATACACATCATAGTGTCATGCTCATGCTACAAATAGCGAGGATTCTTCAAGCAAATCTGAACCTGATGAGGCTATTATCACTAGATGTAAAGGTGACAAAGAATTTCTCAAAATAATAAAAACCATTATGGCTTAGGAGAAAGAGAAATACTTTCTTGACTTAGCAAAACAAGGAGCACAACTTCCTCCTTAATACAAATTTGAAGATGTTATTACTAAAGAGGAAGAAACTCCTTTCACCCTAGTAAGCAAGCAATTACAAGACTTACAAATAGAGTTGCAAGAGGTGAAAAAGAACCAAGAGAATCCATCCAAAAAATATTCTATAGACACCATTTGTCCATTTCCTTTCGATAAGAACTTATATTTACCTCCGTTCTAGCTTGGAGTTGAGATCCTAAAATTTGACAAGTAATTTGGTAATTATGATCCATAGGATCACATTCAGGAATTTTTTGCCCTGTGTATGGATTTTATGCATGAAAGGACATATCTCATGCATCTCTTTCCTTGGAATTTAGATGGTCAGACTATTGAGTGGTTTTCAAAGTTACCGACTGGAATCAAAACTTTTGACAAGCTAATTGAGTGGTTTTTGCAATAGTATTCTTACAACATCCAACATCTTGTGACAATGACTGATTTATGTAATACTAAGAAAAAAATGGGAGATCCATTTATAACATTTCTCTAGTGATGGAGGAAAGTTTTTTCTCAATATTTGTGCCTTATACCTGAATATGAGAAGATAGATATATTCACTAGTGCACCGATCCTTGAGTTGAGTTTTTCCATCCAATTGCAAGACCCATATACCTTTGATAGATTAGTGAAGAATGCACTAAAAATAGAAGACATGCTTGTTAGAAAGAGTGAAATAACTCTTTACAAAAAAATCAAATGTAATTCTAGTTCCAAAGACAAGAACAAGTATTGGAACAAGAATAAAAATGTGGTAAATGATGGGGTGGTTGACCATGTTGATCCCCAATCAAAACCAATAGTCTTCAACCTGACAAGTGGCATGGAGGCCCTAAAATATGTTGAGAATACCACTAAGGCCTCTTCAAAAGGGATGAGTAATCTTTTAAAAGAGAAACCCTGGATCAAACATAAGTGTAACTTCGCTTCTCTAGGTGAGTCATGAATTAGTGCTCAAGACTCTTCTGGAAAATTAACTAATCATGTTGTGAAATAATTCTAGACCATATGAACCTCAAGTAAAACCAAAATGGTGGAATGATAATGATTACTATGAATTTCATAGAAACAAGGGACATAAGATTGAGAATTGCATGTGACTCAAGCATGAGATCCAAGGTCTCATTGACAATGAAGTAATCATGGTTGATAATCACACCACAAATTTTGATCATAAAGCATTTAAAGATAATTTACCCAAGTATGAAAAAGGGGAAAGTTCCAAACCAAAGGAAGGTGCCCAAATTAATCACACATATGGCACTAGTGATAACAAGGTTATTCATATGCTTAAGGTAGTCACATCTGAACATTGCAACATCATTATCATCAAGAAAGGAGAAAGAGAGTCTAGAGCCACTAATGTTGTGACCTGAGCACAAGAAAAAGTCACCCTAGGAGGAGCAGGACCTTCAAGCTTTGGAAATCAACTGACATCGTAAAAACCCTCTAAATCAAACAAAAAACCAACTACAACCATGTCTAAGTCATCGAATTCCAAACAACTAGTTTCATCACATGTTGCTGACTACAACATTATCAAGAAACTACAAAAGATGAATGCTCATATATAAATTTTTGAATGGCTCAAAATCTCTCCATCTCATAGATAAATCTTGGATAAAGCCTTGTTAATTGCCAATGTCTCTAATGAATTGGACTTAGATAGGTTTAAATTCATGGTGGGTCATTTGACCTCACCCCACTACCTGTCATTTTTAGAAGAAGATGATAATTCTTTGAGTCTCCCACATAATCTACCCCTACACATTGAAGTTATTATCCACATGCATTAGGTCAAACAAGTTTTGATAGATGGAGGCATAGGGTTTAATATTTGTATCTAAAAACTAATAGAGCAGTTGGGCTTTTCAGAATCTTCCATTGATATGAAGAAGATAACAATAAAATCCTATGATGAACAAGAGAGATCTTCCAAAGGTATCGTATGTCTACCTATCAGAGTGGGACCTGTTGAAAGAGAGGTCATATGCTAGATACTTGATCTCCCACTAGCATACAACATTCTTTTGGGATAACCATGGATCCATGAAATCCAAGTTGTCCCATCTAGTTATCACTAGTACATCAAGTTCCCTTTCAACGGTGTTGAAGTTACTATTCCTGTAGATACTAGTTATGTTTGCAATGCACTGAAAAAATCAGTTGATACTCTCATCCCACACAAAATGGAAGCTCCTACCTCTGAGTCTAGAAGAAACATGATGAAAAAGATGGAGAAGAAACTAAAAATCAAAGACACATGGATAGGTGGATACATTATAGAGCCTGTTCTATCATTGACATCATTACCCACATCTCCTAGATCTTACGTGAAACCTTTAGAGGAAATGAAACTATCAACTGCACCAGTTCAAGTCATCTATGATGGTAGCTTTATTTAGGAAATTGTACCTCTTGAAGATGAAAATGAAGAGAAATAAATTCTGGAATGGCTGTATAGAGAACCCAAAGTTTATGAGGTAAAACATTGTGAAATATCCCCTGAAAAATATGGTAAGGGGCATGACCTGATGAAACAAATGGGTTATAAAGGGAAGGTTCCTTTAGACATGAATGAGGTAGGACTCATTGAGCCACTTCATGTAGAGTTTAAGAATTCAAAAGATAAAACTGGTGCTAGTTTTAAAGAAGCAAAGTTTTGTCCTATAGTTGATCGGGGAGGGCCCATATTCGTTACAGAAAGTGAGGAAGAAGATGAAATTGAAAATCTACCCTTTGAAAGGATATTGCATATCCAAATAGAGAATCTTGATTATTATAGAGAACCATGCCTTCCATAATGATATAGCGATATTCTCCAGCCAAATCGACCAGTAGAAGAACCCTTGATAACTCAACATGAGCAGGATCAAGAATCTGATACAGAAGAGAATGAGTTGAACCAAGGATCAGATGATAGACACCCTAATTGGGGGAAACTGGTAACTATATCAGATGTGTTAGATCTACCCCACTTTATTGATCCCAATGAATTACATATATCAACACAAGAAGATGAAATGACAAGACCTATGCAAGAGGGTAGACAAAAAGAGAAACAATCTAGGCGAGGATGAAGAACCTCCCATGACCCTTGCACAATACATAGGTAAGTCCAATGATAGCTAGACCAATTCACATGAGTATGAATGGGACATACCCTTAGATGCTACAATAGATATAGAAGTGGATGTGATACACAAATATGTCACTCAGGTTGAACAAGGAGTGAGAAAGCTCAAATGCAAGGGCTACATAAAATCTTCCAGTAAAAATCAATTGGGACTTTGGGGAAGATGATGGATCTCTAGAATTCCTACCGCAAAAAACTCATAGGTTCTTTGACCTAGTGATTCAAGATAAAAATGAAATAGACAAAGATAGCTAGGTGATTCAACAAGAACTTGAAACAGTATCTAAAGACAAAAATTCAGACTTCAGAAACAATGATAGAAGCCTTAACAATAGAATGCTCTCAAGGTCCATGATTGAAATAATCCCTCTCAAGACATGGCTTCATCAAATAAATGATAGAGATGCTAGGGAAACATGAGAAGGGAATTTGCATCCCAATGTTATACCAAATGAGTTAGATTCACATATAGCCGACATGAATTTTGATGACAACGTTGAGATTCCTTCTAGTCTAAACACTCTATCATAAAGTAATGTCCTAGATCTTGACTTACCAGTCTCAAGTTATGATAAACATACCGTGACTTCCCTAGAACCATCCAATGAATGACCTCTCATGCATCACAAGCTAATTGACTAGACACAACAAAATGAGCCACTTGGTATCCCCACCTTTCCTAAGGACTATTCATTGGCTTTTTTATCGAAACATTGTTGAACCTTTTACCTCTTCCACCAGTGAACCTAGCATGAACATGATGGAGGTAGATATCAAGTACCTCAGTCATAAAATAAAAAAGAAAAGAAATAAATGTTATGAGGGCTAAAACCACATTGCGGTAGTTTCAAAATAGAAAATAGTACAAAGAAAAGACACATCCATCAATGAAAACCTCCCCGAGCCACCCAAGAATAGGGTACTTGATATCCTGCCAAGTCACTTCCAAGAACAACCATTAGTAGTGATATAACCAACACAATAAGTGAACATTGGGATTGAAGAGCATCCATAGGTGATCCATCTAGCACAATTATTATCAATAGAAAAATTAGCAGAATTCACCCAGTTCTTCAAAGAAAAGAAGATCAACTTTGCATGGACCTACTCTAACATGTCGATATTAGATTTAGATCTCATAATGCATCATCTCTCAATTACACCTAGAGTCAAACCAGTTAAACAAAAACTCTAAAAGATGCATCCTAATGTGGCCCTCCTAGTCAAAGTTGAGTTGGAAAAATTTCTCAAGGTTGGGTTTATCATAGTGATTTCTTATGCAGAATGGATCTTCAATATTGTGCATGTATCAAAAATATATAAGTCCATCTGAGTGTGCACAAACTTCATAGATCTTAATAGGGCATGTCCCAAGGTTGAATTCTCTCTGCCCAATATTGATATGATTGTGGATATGATAGCTAGATATGAAATGTATTCCCTAATGGATGGTTTATCTAGGTATAACCAAATCAAAATTGCTCTAGAAGATTAAGAGAAAACAACATTCACCTGTTCTTTGGGAACTTTATGTTGGAATGTCATGCCACCTAGTTTGAAGAATGCAGGTGTGACTTACCAGAGAGATATCATAACCTTCTTCCATGACATGATCCATAAGAACATGGAGGATTATGTAGATGATACAATTTTCAAAATAATGAAATGATCCATACATATACAAGATTTAGGCTATATTCTAGATAGATGGAGCAATTCAGATTGAGGTTGAACCCAAAGAAATGTGCATTTAGGGATACATATGGAAAATTGTTGGGATACATTGTCTTAGAAGAGGGGATTGAGGTGGATTCTGCAAAGGTAAAATCCATTCTTGAGATGCCACCGCTAAAGAACATCAGCCAAATGCAAAGTCTTCAAGGGAGGATTCAGTCAATCAAAAGATTCATCTCCCAACTGGCTGCCAAAGCGTAACCATTCACAAAAAAATTACGCAAAGGAGTAGCATATCAATGGGATGAAGCATGTGCCCATAACTTCAATAAAATCAAAGAATATCTAGAAAATCCAAAAATCTTGATGTCTCCTATCTAGGGAAAGCCACTAATTATGTACATCTCAACCACTACAACATCACTAGGGGCACTGCTTGAATAAAAAGATGAGGAAAAAAGGAACAAACTATCTACTACATCAGTATAACCTTGGTCTTATATGAAATGAACTACTCAGTGATTGAGAAGGATTGTCTGGTGATGGTCTTTGCATCACAAAAATGAGACATTACATGCTGGCACACCCCATAAAATTGGTTGCTAAAATATACCCACTCAAATATTTCCTAAGCAAAGCCATCTTGACTGGTAGGTTGGCTAAATGGGTCATGATCCTCAGTGAGTTTGACATTGAATATGTTGAATGAAAGGCTATCAAAGGGAAAGCAATTGTGGATCAATTAGCTGAGGCTTAGCTATAATAAAATAAACCTATCAACATAGAGTTCCCAGATGGATCCATTATGAACATCACTCACATGTCTTGGAAGATATTCTTTGACAATTCTTTCACTCAACAAGGTTTAGGAGCATGTGTGCTATTTATCACTCCTCAGAGTTACTCTATTATGAAGGCATACAAGATCTATTTTCCTTGTACAAACAACATTTTTGAATATGAAGCCTTAGTTAATGGAATGTAGTTAGCTATCAAATGGAACATCTCTGAGTTGCATATTCATGGTGACTCTCAACTAGTGATTAACCAAATCAATGATGTATATCAAATAAGGGATGATAAATTCATACCTTACAAAAGAATGGCTGATTATTTCAAAAAATATTCACCTTCTTCACATTCCAGCAAATCACAAGGACAAAGAATAGAGAAATTGATGTAATTGTGACTTTGGCCTCCTTACCCTAGCAAGGATAAGATTTACTCTATGAGTTCCTAGTGGAAGAACTCCATTACCCAGCATAAAACTCCCCTAATTCCCAAATAATCTATACCATCATAGGCCAAGACTCCTCACAATATAGCCATGTCTACTCTTACCTCAGAGACCGAGTTATCCTTGATAACTTAACCAAAAATTTAAAAAACACCTTATCTAAAACTCCTCATGGTATGTCATCATTGCTAATGATCTATATAAGAGAGGTTTAGATCATACCTTTCTTAGGTGCTTAGAATGAGAGAAGTCCAAGCACGTGTTAATCAAATTTCATGAGGGCATGTGTGGATCCTATTAAAAAATTACTGAGAGCTGGCTACTATTGGCCAGACATGGAGAAAGAAGAAAAAAGGTACTCCAAAGCTTGTAAGAAATCCTAGCTACATTGAAATATTATACACTCTCTAGCCAGGGAGCTTATCCCTTTTATCACACATTGGCCCTTTCAACAATGGGCATTTGATCTCATTAGTAAGTTACATCTGTCCTCATCAAATAGATACAAGTTCATAATAACATCCACAAAATAATTCACTGAGTGGGTTGAAGCAGTCCAACTTACAAAGCAATAGGAAAATAGGTGGCTCTGTTCATTATGAATTATATCATCTGTTAATATGGTATTCCTTCCTCCATTATAAATGAAAATGAAGGAAATTTAAGAACAATGATATAATTGAGGTCTATGAAAAATTTGAGATCAAGCAACATTGTTCTTCCATCTACTACCCACAAGGAAATGACCAGGCCAAAGCCTTAAATAAGAATCTTCTGAAAATCTTGTATCACACTATGAGTAAGTTGAGAAAGGATTGGCACCTATAGTTCAATCCTACATTGTGGGCTTACATCACCAACATTAGAACTCCTATTGTGGTGACACCTTTCTCTCTAGTATATGAAAAAGAAGTGATCCTACCCATTGAAGTAGATATCCTACCCATTGAATTAGAAATTCCATCTTTGAGGGTTTCTTTGCATTGACTGCTATCAGATGAAGATCATCAAATATCTAGATTACAAGAATTAGAACTACTAGATGAACATTGAAAAGTAGAATTTGATCACCTGAGAGAATATCAGAAGAGAATGTCTAGAGGATACAATAAAATGGTCATACCATGAGAACTTTAGGTTGTTTACCTAGTGTTGAGAGAAAATCCCCACAATCAGTCACATCAGAAACAAAAGGGGATGTTTGAACCTAACTGGCTAGGTCCATACATCATTACTGAAACATTTGGCTTTAGCACCTATCATCTCTCTACACCAAAAGGATAACATCTCTAGGAGCCCATCAACACTCTTTGCTTGAAAAATTTCTATGTTTGAGCATTTCCGATATCCAACAGCTTATACATATCAGAAGTCCTAAATAAAATCATAAAAATCACAAAAAGTCCTAAAAAATGATCATCTTGGTGAAAACACGGCAAATAGGAACTTTGATGCATCAAACAAAAAAATCAAAAATACGAAAAAATTGAAAAAAATCAAAATGAGCAAAAAAATTGAAAAAATAAAAAAAGTGCCTTGGTGAAAACCTAGTAAATAGGCACCTTGGAAGAAAAAATAGAATATCTGCCAAGTGGTGAAAACATGGTAAACAAGCGTAACTTGTAAACCTAACACTCCATCTATCAATACAATTCTTGGCATCCATCATGCTTTCCTATAATTTTCTTCATTTTGTATAAAGCTCAAGTCACTTTCATGATAAATCAGTTATTTCACACAAAACTACCATGGATTGGAATCGGTCTTTCTCTTCATCCTAGGACATTCAGGTCTTATTAGGGAGAATTATCCTATCATGACAGTCAACAAGATCACTATCGAAAGTGAATCAAAGTTTTCTAAAAACTACTAAAAGGTTCATCACTGACACAGAATGGTATTTCTCAACACCCCACAACACGAAGACATCAACAAATAATATTTCTCAACACTTATCAGATAAAATTAAATCATCAATCCAAACAAACAAATGAAATACATGAATGATCAAATAGTATTTCTTAACACTACATACTTCAACAAGATAGAATATTTCACACAAACCAAAATACAAACATCACCCAAAATTTCCTGAATTGATGTTGATCACATCTCTATTACAAGTTGACAATGTCTAAACAACTAGAGAATCAATAAAGGTTGTGATTTTTCTTGGTATTCTATTTATTATCATTTAATTTATTGATTATCCCTTTATATATAACTTGGAGATATCTAAAATGACTAGAGGAACATAGACTTGGGGCAAAATCATTTTTCTTTGACTTCTTCTTGTCGGAGTGGTTCTGATAATCCTAAACTGTCCAAAAAATTAGGTGTCTGTGGTAAGAGCCTCCATCTTGATTCAAATGTCACACATACCTCAACTTGTTTTATATGGACACTAAGGTGAGGTCAGAAGTATCTCCTTATCTATTATTTTGTTTGTTTATGCAAAATCACACTCATGGTTATCTCAGCTCTAAATGCCTTGATGCTAGTGTAAACTTGTAATATCAACTAGAAATGATGCTTAGGTTATCTTAGCTTTTATGCCCCAATGCTTGCATTTCTTTTCCACATTTTCTCTGATATAGGCCATATTCATATTCTCATGGTCAAAGTTGCACTAGTGAGAATTATATCAGCTACAATATCCCACAATGCTCAATGATGAAAATTTTCAAATCAAAATCCATTGACTAAGTCCTAGGGTGCATTCATTTTAGTTTTGTATTTTGCATTTGGAAAGCATCACTACTTTGCACAATTATCTTTTGAGTGAAAGGTGAGGCTTGAGTTCAAACTAATCATCATCCTTTTTCATTGAGTGATCAATTGTGTCATTAGAGATATGATCAAGTACCTGTGTATCAACAAGAATATTCCCTACAAGAGATGTTACAAACCATTGCATATTTATTTTCATACCCATTGAATATTCATTTACATATCCATGGCATATTCATTACATAAACATTTGCATTCATATATACATCTACATGAACATCATAAAACCATCAATAGAAATTGCATCCATATAGAATCATGAAGAAATAAATACATCTCATAACAATAAATGATACATGCATACAATGAGATCCAATCAAATATCTCTATATATTTCATGAAATGTTAATGTGGGATACATCAAAATGTACAACTATCATCGGAGAAAGTCATCATATATAATGACAAAATGGGGTACAAAATAGATTAAAAAAAGATATGAAACCACAAAGGCTAGCTCTCTTCCATGTCCTCAGAATATGGAGCCTATGGAGGTGGTGGTAGAGGAGGTACATCATCATCAACTTGTGGCATATGTACACCCTCTAACCTAGATGTATACTATGAAAAAGGAGCCACCTGCTAGCCTACTGGAACCACTACACTATAAGCCACAACATAGTACACTACTTAGCTAGTTTGATGAGTGACCACCCACTGGAAGTGATCTCTCTTTTATAAGCTTGGTTATCCTTTGGCCTTGATCAATAATCCTAGAATGAGAAATAATGATCTCAATATAAAGGCCACAAACTCTCTCTTGTAGTGATCAAATGATGTCATATGGTGTCCTCTATTGCAAATCCTCTCCCTCACCACCCATGGTTGGCTCCTCGGTACCTGTAACCTCCTCTTTCCTTTGTCTCACCTATCAGGAAACACCTCCAAATTGATCTATCTGCCCCTACCCTACCTAGGTCTCTACTATCCCACTCGGTCCAAGATCTATTGAACCAACTCCCTGAGGGTACCTACCTCTCCTCCCCTCTACTGCCAAGTCACTGGAACTATCCTTCTAGTGCTAGCCCTTGGATCTCTATTAGTTTGTTGTAGCCCTATATCCATCCTACCTTATGGTGGTGGAGGTGCATCGACCGCATCCTCAATCTATGGTACAAGATCTTCTATATTAGTAAAATGTGGAAAAGGGTGGCAAGAAAAATACTCCCTATACTCATGAGTCACCCCAACATTTGCAACTGCCTCAAGATAATCCCACTGATCTCTCCTAATGTCATTCAACTCCTGTAAGGTAGTTACTGGAACTAGTCTTAGCCCCCATCCTTTACATAACACATCTGCATACCGAGCATACACTATAAAATCCTATGCAACAACTTGTGGATGACCATATTGTTGCAACACCCATGATACCACAAAACACTCTAGTATGATAGAGGTCTTAGTAATCAGGGGGTAGGTCACAAACATATCTCTCTACTATGATCTCCAATCTCCCCACTCCTTTGTGCCTAGGTATGATCACCAGGTGACCATTATCATATTGTCTAGGGACCATATCTAGTAGGCATTCTTCCCCAAGTGGGGATGAACAACATAACTAGTGTATCTATAAATGTATGGCTTCCCAAGTGTCCTAGCATCATCTAGAACTGGCCGACAAATAGGGAGGTGCTCCCATGCCTAGATTTGTATTATCAAAACCCCATCAGCTAAGCTCCTCATCCCCCAATACACAATCTCATGGATCTCATGGTACATATGTTGGGATTATGGAAAGATAAGTATTGAGAGGGGAGGAGTGAATCGGTACCTTCAAAATATTTCAAGACTAAAACTTGAAGGTATAGATAGAATTAACCGTCAAAATTCATTGTATGAAACATACAGTCAAATATAACTAAAAATGTAATTGCATGTAATCTTATCAATAAACCATTCATGACACTTCATGCACTTAACAAAAATATTTTGGTATTGCATAAACCCTTGTAAGAAGGTAAAAACTATGGTGGGGATGACACCCACAAATCTTCACTACTGCAGTAACAAAGTATGCCGGTTAAGGCTACAATATTGTGATCACTTATGGTGATCTTACCTTGTTAGGAGTAAAAAGAAGATCGACTAGATCTACCTAGTTAGAGGATTTTAACAACACAATACATGTGTACACTCAGTTTAAGAGATTTAACTAAGAAGTTAAGTCCACTCTGTTAGGAGATTTTGAATCTACTACAATGGTTAAATAGTAATAGTAAGATGTATATATAATTAGAAACTCAAAATTTCTTGATTCAGATCTATAATATACCATAAATATATCACCTTGTAGTGATGCATGTGTCATTTCATTCTTGTCAGTAGCTTTGTGATTGTTCTAAAAAAATGAATGCTTCTCTCAAATCCTTTTGTCAAAACCCTGTTTGATCTCTTGATGTCCTGATTGTGGCTACTCCTTGATGATACAATATCATAATGACATCTTTACAAATTTTATATCAAACTAACTTGACCTAATTAGGGTTTTACCATATCTTAGAAAACCTAAGATCAACGGTAACAATAAATAACCTAGATCTTATAGTACATAGGAATCATCAACAATTTAATGATTACATCCATATTTAATTTTGTCTTGATCTTGGCAAACCATTTTTTGATATGTGTGAACTATTTATATTGAAGTTTGTGCCATTTCAAATTACTATGTCATTTCCTATTTTACTTAGTATTCACTGCATTCATCACTCAGTTATTAACTGGTGGTCAGTTCATATGAATTCTCAGTGACCAATGTTCTCGGTACTCGGTAATCATCTAGCTTGGTAAGAGTACTCGGTCAAAGCCATGTTCAATTAACTTTGAGATCTGTCTTGTGTCCTACTCGGTGTATAGGCTTTATGTATTTGATCAACTGTCCTATTTATCTCTTTTACCAACTGAATGATACTAATGACTGTTGAACCTACAATTGATTTACAATTGATTGGAGAGAATTGTTGAAACATTGATTGAAGATCACATGAAAAGTAGTTGTATAGATATACAATATGTTAAATCAGTATTATGTTGTCATTGATGTCAACTAGTTTCTTATTAGTTTGACAGTACTTATCTTGTAAGTTATCATTACTGAGACATCTAAAGAATGGTGAAAGAAGGTCACAATAGATAAGGATAAGGAATGCATTGGATAACTTATTGATGAGTCTTTGATCTCATTATATTGACTTTAGTATGTTGTATTCATCTATTATGGAGAAAGGAACTAAAAGACACAAAGCAGTGTTGGTCGATAAAAGAGAATAGTTTAATGTTTACCGAGATCCTCAATGTAAACACCGACGATAGTATACACCGATGTAGTGTGTTGTATACCAAGCACAAGTTTAACCGATGAAGGTTTACTGATGCATTTCTTTGTTAACTAAGGAGAATAGAAAAGCATTTAATGATATTGTCGACTAGACAATTTGATGACAAAACTGATGAGCTGGATTCACATGATTTTAAGGTGAAAAGTCAAAGTTTGTTACAAGGATCTACGGGTAACAAAATTCAAGGAAAATCTAACGAAGGAGATTGAAATGTGTTAATGAAACATCAGCCGAGGAAGTTTAAAGTGAAAAAATTAGTGGATATGATTAAGCGGAAAAATCTGATGGATGAAAATAAAATGACTTACATGTTTATTTAAGGGGAAAGAAAATACATTGTAATTTTATCAGAGAAAAAGAAGGGAAGGAGATACTGCAGAAGCTAAGTGTGAACTAGCATTCATGCATTTCTAATCAAACAGGTTACTGAACTGAGCTGCAGAAACTGAGCTACACAATGAACAAACTGAGCTGCATAATGAACAAACCGAGCTACACAGAGCACATAACTAATTGTATGTAAGTGATATTGATATTAGATTTGAAGTGATATATTGGTCAGAAAACATTGTTGAGCATAACACTGATCTGCAGCTGCAATTTGTTGTATTAAGGTAGATCAACCTACTGTTACTTTCTAATAATTGTAAATAGTGAAAATCTCTTAACCAAGTGGACTTTTAAGTCTTATTTGTGTTTCATTTCGACAAGTGAAACATTTTTATCCTGTAAATCAGCACAGTGAGTGACATAAGATTGAAAGATAACTTCTAGTGCAAAATCCTCTAACTAGGTCACACCTAACAGTGTGTATTGTAACCTTTAACAGGGTTGGGTCCTCACAGGCCTCACTTTAGAAGAGAGAAATTTTTGGGTTGCCGGTTCCCAAGTGGTTTTTCCCTTAACAAGGTTTCCACGTTAAATCATTGTGTTATGTGTTTATTGTGATGATTTTTTATTATCATACTTTACATTTTAGCTATTTGATTTGATCAGTAACTACTAAAGAGCTTTAACTGAAGATCGGTAAAAACACTGACAGTGAATCATATATATGTTTACCGACTGACAAAAATTAGAGAAATAGTATTTTGGATTACTCATTATTGTTTTGGGACTTGGATAACTGATTCACCCCCTCTCAGTTATTCTAACAATTGGTATCAGAGCTGTTTGGTTGCTTGAAACAGAGTTTTAAGGACTTGAGCATAAAGATCACAAAATGAGTAAGAGGGAAGTGCCTAGACTGAACAAAGACAACTTATCAGTATGGCAATAGAGAATGAAATTGCATATAGCTGGAATTGGTGGAGATGCACTACATTTTATGAAAACTGGCTACAATGAACCAACTGGTCCTTTGACTGTGGAACAACTAAAAGACAAGCATGATCACAACGTAGCAATGATGGAACTTGCTGTTGCCTATACCGACGCTGAATTTGAAGAAATCAAAGGATTGATTACTGCTAAGGCAATGTGGGATAGATTAGAGAAAGTATACAGTGGTAATACATTTGTCAAAAGAGCTAGAGCAGAAAGCTTAAGAGGTAAATTCAATGAAATGAGAATGAAAGAAGGAGAAAATATTGTTGAATATTCAAACAGAATTAAAGAGTTTGTTTATGCTATACAAGCTTCTAGTGGAGTAATTAAAGAAGAGACTGTAATCAGTAAAATCCTCAAAACCCTGCTACCTGTCTATGCAATCAGAGTATCGGCAATTCATGAGAATTGAGACACATCCAATCTTACACTTGATACTTTGGTCGGTAAGCTTACTACTTTTGAGTTGAACAATTTTGATAACAGTGTTGTACCTTTTGTTGAGTCTGCTTTCATGTCTTCTCTGAAGATTGGGAAATCTAGCAAGAAAAATAGAAATAATAATGATAGTGATACTGATGATGATCTTGATGAGCTTGAAGCATTAATGGCTAGAAGATTACCAAAAGGTAAAGGGAGATATAGAGGTAAGTTACCCTTGGCATGCTTTAATTGTAAGGAAGTAGGTCATATTGCTACTAGATGTCCTTAGAAAAGAAATGATGATGATGAACCGAGAGATAAATCTGAAGGAAGTTATGGGAGGAGAGTTAACAAAAGCTACCGACATAGAAATAGAAATGATCAAAAGGCCAAAGGTAAAAAGGCTTGTTATATAGCTGAAAATACTAACTCTGAGTCTGATTCTGATGATGAATAGGTAGTGTTTGTTGCAATGAAGGAAGATTCAGAAGAAGATGAAAACCAAGATGAATCTACCCTGATCTCATGAATAAGCAAGAATGAAACATGGGTCATTGACAGTGGCTACACACATCATATGACAAGTGATGTAGATAAATTTGATGAATTAGCTGAATATAATGGTGGATCTATAAGAATGGGAAATGATGCCCCATGCACTATGAAAGGTAAAGGTACCCTTGTAATTAATGATAGAATAAAATGTGAGAATGCTTACTAGGTATATGGACTGAATTACAATCTGTTGAGTGTGGCACAACTAAACAATTTAGGCCACAAACTGGTGTTTGAAAATAAAAAGGTGAAAATCTATGAAAATGATGGAAGACTTGTTGGGACTGGTACTCAAACTAGAGGTAATCTTTTTTATCTTGATATTGATGGATCTTCTTGCCTACTTATGAAAGATGAAGATGCTTGGCTATGGCACAAGAGATTATGTCATGTAAACTTTGATAATATGATCAAAATTAGTAAAAAGAAGAGAGTTAGAGGTTTACCTAACTTATCTAAGCCTGATCATACTTTATGCCATGAATGTCAGAAAGGGAAAATGACCAAATCTAGTTTTAAGAGTAAGGACTTCTCAACAAAGAAGATTCTTGAGTTGGTTCATACCTACTTATGTGGACCTATGAGAACTCAAAGCTATTATGGTGATAGATACTTTATTCTCTTTGTTGATGATTACACTAGATTGATGACTGTGATGTTTTTGAAGGAAAAGTCTGAAGCTTTCAAACTATTTAAATGGTATAAGGCTAAGGTTGAAAAGGAAACCGATAAGGAGATTAAATGTTTAAGGTCGGATAGAGGTGGTGAATTTATATCTGATGAATTTAATAACTTCTACAATGAGCATGGAATCTAGAGACAAGTGTCTGCACTGAGAACACCACAATAGAATGACATTGCTGAAAGAAGAAATAGATCAATAATTGATTGTGCGAGGACACTGATGATACAAAAGAACGCTGCACAAAAATTCTGGAGTGAAGCTATAAGTACTGCTATCTATGTGCTTAATTGAGTATAGTTAAAGAAAGACACCAACCAAACACCATATGAACTTTGGTTTGGACACAAGCCCGATGTAAGTTACTTTAGAATCTTTGGAAGTAAGTGTTTTATTTTGAAAGATGATAGGAATGGTAAGTTTGATTCCAAAGGAGATGAAGGAATATTTTTAGGATATTCTATCCAAAGCAAAGCTTACAAATGTCTGAACAAGGTGACTAATAAAATTGTTGAAAGTGTGAATGTTCATGTTGATGAATATGATGATAAGATCATAGATGAGTAGATGAAGGAACCAGAAGATTATAGACAGTTCACTTACTATGAATTTCCTGAGTTTCAACCGAGGACACCACAAACTGCTGCAACCGGCCAATAGATAAACAATGTACCACAACCAATAGAACCGATTGAACATACTGATGATCAAGGAGGAGCTCCTGAGAAATCTAATGAACTAGAATAGAATGCATAATAGAATACATAGCAGGATGCACAAGATAGAAGATCTAGGATACTAGCAAGATTTGTCAGAAGACATCATCCTAAAGGTCAGATTATTGGAAACAAAGATGCTGGAATGCAAACAAGAAGCAAAACAAGACAAGGTATTTGCTTAGTTTGTGAATTTGAACCTAAGAATGTACAAGTTGCTTTGGATAATGAAGAATGGGTCAAAGCAATGACTGAAGAGATTGAGCAAATAGAAAAGAATAAGACTTGGACCTTATTACCCCAACCTAAAGATAAAAATGTTATTGGTACTAAATGGATTTTCAGAAATAAGCTGAATGAAAATGGAGAAGTAACAAGAAGTAAAGCAAGAATTGTATGTAAAGGATATGCGCAAGAAGAAGGAATTGACTATGGTGAAACATTTGCACCTATTGCAAGACTTGAGGGTGTTAGAATTTTACTGGCATATGCTGCACATAAGAAATTTAAGGTATACCAAATGGATGTCAAGTCTACTTTCTTGAATGGAATACTTGAAGAGGAGGTCTACATTGAACAACCTGAAGGATTTGAAGATCCAGACAACCGAGATATGGTTTGTAGACTACACAAAGCACTGTATGGATTGAAACAAGCACCAAGAGCATGGTATGAAAGGTTGCACACCTATCTGTTTAGTATTGGCTTTATCAGAACAAGTGATAATAGTAATTTGTATATGAAAGGTAACACTGATGATACTATTATCATAGTTGAAATATTTATTGATGATTTAATTTTTGGAGGTAGAGATATTGTATGTAAAGCATTTGCCGATGAGATGCAAAAGGAATTTGAAATGTCTATGTTCAGAGAGATTAAGTTCTTTCTAGGTCTACAAGTGATTCAACATAGTGATGGAATCTTCATCACTCAATCAAAATACATAAAGGAGGTATTGAAGACATTCGACATGGAAGATGCAAAACTGGTGGGAACACTGATGGCTACTGGATGTAAGTTGATAAAGGAAGATGAGACTATCGAGGTAAATTAGACACTTTACCGATCCATGATTGGTAAGCTGATGTATGTAGTTCACAGTAGACCAGATATAGCTCATGCTATTGGAATAGTTGCAAGATTTTCTACAAATCCCAGAGAATCTCATATGATAGCAACAAAAAGGATATTGAGATATCTTAAGAAGAAAAAAGATTATGGTTTATGGTATTCAAGAGATGGAAAGTTTGAACTGAAAGTGTATACTGATGCTGACTGGGATAGTAATGTGGATGACAGAAAAAGTACAACTGGAGGAGCATTTTTCTTTGGAGACAGACTTGTAACTTGGACAAGCAAGAAGCAGAGTTGTATTTCTCAGTCAACAACTAAAGCTGAATATGTTGCTGCTGCAACAAACTACTCCAATATAGCCTATATCAAGCAAGTGTTGGAAGGTATGAATGAGGTGATCACTGATCCAGTGACTATATATTGTGACAACACTAGTGCTATAAACATATCAAAGAATCCAGTAATGCAATAAAAAACAAAGCATATATCAATTAAGTATCATTACTTAAGGGAACAAGTGTAGGAAAAGCAAGTTAAATAAAGTTTGTTACATCAAAAGAACAACTTGCAGACATTTTTACAAAGCCTCTGCTGAAAGACACTTTTGAATACTTGAGGAA
The DNA here is from genome assembly GCA_027943335.1 of Chamaecyparis obtusa. Classification (NCBI taxonomy): domain Eukaryota; kingdom Viridiplantae; phylum Streptophyta; class Pinopsida; order Cupressales; family Cupressaceae; genus Chamaecyparis; species Chamaecyparis obtusa. The sequence continues at coordinate 1,117,980 of BSBK01007872.1, forward strand.
TAGACTTGGGGTCCATCCCCTGTCTATAGGTCACTAAGGTGATCTAGAATGCTGCATCAACCTATTATATCAGAAGATCACTCATGTTGATGCTAGCATAGATCGCACTTTGATTAAGTTCAAGGTTGTGATTAAGTTTGAAGAACAGATGGAGATATTAGTATACTAAGATACGATGAAGAGGTTTGGACAAGATTGATGTTTGTTTATTTTGTTCATTTGGCATTGTTGTCAAAGGGAGAGAATAGGCAAATATGAATGAATGAAAGGAAGAGAATCTGTATTGTAAAGACAAAAGGTGAGAATATTGAACAGGAAGAGTTAAGGATGAACTATCTAAGGGAGAGCTTATGACAAACAGAGTTGTAGAGTATATGTTTGGTATGTTTTTGGTACATTCATATTATTTGAGTTGCCATCAATGCCAAAGGGAGAGATTGTTGAACCTACAACTGATTTACAACTGATTGGAGAGAATTGTTGAAACAGTGATTGAAGATCACATGAAAAGTAGTTGTATAGATATACAATATGTTAAATCAGTATTATGTTGTCATTGATGTCAACTAGTTTCTTATTAGTTTGACAGTACTTATCTTGTAAGTTATCATTATTGAGACATCTGAAGAATGGTGAAAGAAGGTCACAGTAGATAAGGATAAGGAATGCATTGGATAACTTATTGATGAATCTTTGATCTCATTATATTGACTTTAGTATGTTGTATTCATCAATTATGGAGAAAGGAACTAAAAGACACAAAGCAGTGTTGGTTGGTAAAAGAGAACAGTTTAATGTTTATCGAGATCCTCAATGTAAACACCGACGACAGTATACACCGATGCAGTGTGTTGTATATTGAGCACAAGTTCAACTGATGAAGGTTTACCGATGCATTTCTTTGTTAACCGAGGAGAACATAAAAGCATTTAATGATATTGTCGACTAGACAATTTGACGAAAAAATTGATGAGCTGGATTTGCATGATTTCAAGGTGAAAAGTCAAAGTTTGTTACAAGGATCTATGGGTAACAAAATTCAAGGAAGATCTAATGAAGGAGATTGAAACATGTTAATGAAACATCAGCTGAGGAAGTTTAAAGCGAAAAAATTAGTGGATATGATTAAGCGGCAAAATCTGATGGATGAAAATAAAATGGCTTACATGTTTATTTAAGGGGAAAGAAAATACATTGTAATTTTATCAAAGAAAAAGAAGGGAAGGAGATACTGCAGAAGCTAAGTGTGAACTAGCATTCATGCATTTCTAATCAAATAGGTTACTGAACTGAGCTGCAGAAACTAAGCTACACAATGAACAAACTGAGCTGCACAATGAACAAACTGAGCTACACAAAGCACATAATTGATTGTATGTAAGTGATATTGATATTAGATCTAAAGTGATATATTTGTCAAAAAACATTGTTGAGCATAACACTGATTTGCAACTGCAATTTGTTGTATTAAGGTAGATCAACCTACTGTTACTTTCTAATAATTGTAAACAGTGAAAATCTCTTAACCGAGTGGACTTTTAAGTCTTATTTGTGTTTCATTCTGACAAGTGAAACATTGTTATCCTGTAAATCAGTACAGTGAGTGACATAAGATTGAAAGATAACTTCTAGTGCAAAATCCTCTAACCAGGTCACACCTAACAGTGTGTATTGTAACCTTTAACAGGGTTGGGTCCTCACAAGCCTCACTTCAGAAGAGTGAAATTTTTGGGTTGCCGGTTCCCAGGTGGTTTTTCCCTTAACAGGGTTTCCATGTTAAATCATTGTGTTATGTGTTTATTGTGATGATTATTTATTATCATACTTTACATTTTAGCTATTTGATTTGATCGGTAACTACTAAAGAGCTTTAACTGAAGATCAGTAAAAACACTGACAGTGAATCATATATATGTTTACCGATTGACAGAAATTAGAGAAATAGTATTTTGGATTACTCATTATTGTTTTGGGACTGGGATAACTGATTCACCCCCCTCTCAGTTATTCTAACAATGACAATCATTAATGCTCCAATAGGAGTAACATTCTCCCCCTTTGGCATTAGTATCAAAACTTTATGTATATGTACCGACTACAAAAAAAAGTACTAACTCCCCCTTTGTACACGCTCTCGGTGTGAAGCACATAAAAGCATATATATACATATAATTTCCCCCTTTTTGAAATTAATTCCATAAAATAATGTACTTACAACTTGTCAAAAATATTTTGATGGGTTTTCTTTAGTGAATCTAAGAGGTTTTCCCATTCCTCTTTCAAGTTCTTAAGAGAAATATGCTCTAAAATGACTTGTGCATGCATGTCAAAAAAGTTTTCTAACACTGATATTTCTGGGGTGGAAACTAAATCCTTTTCATTATTTACATGTATCTCCATTATCTTAAGATGGGGAAGCTTTTAGGAATGGGAACACTGAGAGGGGGGGTGAATCAATGTTCATTGTATTTTAACTTTTCACTTTAATCTTTATATTGAACTTAAAAGCTTAAGTACTGAAATAAAAATTCACATAAACCTGAAACATGAAATCAACACATGACACCAATATGGTTACAGGGAAACCCAAATAGGTAAAAACCTCGGTCGGAATTGACACCCACTAATATTTTGCACTAGTGTTTTGTGATCCTTGTTAGAAGATCCTTAACCCTATTAGGAGTTTCTTTACAATGCTTTAACTACAGTAGACCTTGTCAAGGGTCAGACCTTGTTAGGAGTCTTTTGCAATAGTCCCTATTAGGGGAATGAACTCACTGTCCTAGAGCTCACTGGTCAAGTGGTGAAGGCTACAACCTTCTGATCTCAGATACACAATATATCTACAGGATGAACTGTCACTGTGACACTACTTGTTAGATCAGTTCCTTTGATGTGCTGATGCTTTGACCTCTAGAAAAGCTCTAACATCTTATAGTGTCTTTGTACACTTCTTCTCTACTTATCACAACTCTCTATCAACTTCCATATCGAATACAATGGGCGCATCTTATATTTATACATGCATACAAAATAAATGACTAGGTCGGCCCTTAGACCTATTACATACAACGCTTCCAAATGAATTAGCTTAAGCGTGCTTACAAAAAAAAAAATTATACATGTCAAAAACCTAAATAAAATAGGTGCATAACATTTACAACATTACATTAAATTCGTAAACCAAAATACTAATTGTCGGCTGCTTACTCTATTCTTCACTGGCACACATTGGCTGTGCAACTTCAACTGACTGTATCTTTCCCATCCTTGTACATATGATCATGCACTCATAGAATAAAAATGAATATAGTCTAACCAACTTAACTTCTAGGGCACATACCATAATTCTTTCGTACGCACGTGCGCTGATGCTCTAAGCTGCAGGAACTCTGTACATTGTCCAGTCTTCAACACTTAACTAATTTCTGATCTTTTCATCAAGTGCGTTGACTCCAAAATGTTGTATGACTTTGTTCCCATAATGAAAACACTATATCAAGTCATATACATTAGTATAGCCAACTTGCCAACAATCTCCCCCTTTGTCAGTGATGGCAACAAAGGAATATGGCCAAGTTGTTAACTGTCCTTACTACAAATTTTTTTTTGTCATCTATACATATAATTACATCTCCCTATACATATTATGATCCATATTCTATACACAACTCCCCCTTTGACATTAATGACAAAGGTGTTACAAAACATACTCACTGAGGGAAAACATCCAGATATGCAACCTTTAGGTTTTGGATCTCCTTCTTCCAAAATGTGATCAAAGGGTTTACTATCTGGAGATGGGCACATAATGCATACTGAAGCTTTTCCATCTTCTTAAAATCTATGGAAGGACCTTGATCATAGGTTATCATGGTGGCATCAATCTCCTTGATGTTCTAATTTAGAATGTCTAATGAGGGCACAAGAGCATTCCTCAACTGAGTCTGTCTAGCCCTTAACTTTGTCATCTCCTTTTTTGCCTTCTCAATTTTGTCTATCTGAATTTGGTAGACATTATTTCACTTGTTCACATCTATGGATGTGTCTTTCACTAAAATCTTCACTTGCTGAATCATAGCTTTAGCCTCTTTTATTTTCTTGAAATGAGCATTGGTGAGCTTATCTTGATCCATGCATTCTGCAATGATTTTTCTTCCTTGATGTGCAAATTCTTTTAGGGATGCTTGACTAGTCTTGAGGGAGCTTAGGTCAAGTGAAAATTTATTGATCAATTCATTCAATCTCTTCTTCAGATACTTTTCTTCTGCAACTAGGGATGCAGATTCTTCAAGGCTTGAGAAATTTCTTTTGAAATGTGAGATGACTGTAATCACATCATCAACCGAGTGTATCTTTGACACTTTCTTGTCCTTTGGTAATAGATTGTTCAAAATGCTTACTGATTCTACCAAGATGGGATTCCTCATTACTTTCTTTTCTTTGGCTTTCTCCATAGCTAAGACGCTAAACTTAATCAGGTCTTCTTCTCTCCACGAGTCCAAACTGGATGTGTCAAGTGTCAAACTTGACAACAATGCTACTAAAGGAGTGATGGGAGTGTTGTCCAACACTTCTTGTTCTACTAACATTTCATCCTTTTTCTCACTTTGTTTTACCTTCTTCTTTATTTTCTTCCTCTTTATTTTCTTTTTTTCTTTTTCCATTTCTTTTTCTTATTCTTTCTTTTCTTCCATCTTTTCTTCTTCTTTGTCCTTATCAGTCAATGCTTCTTCTTGGTGAGTGGGTAGTGTGTTGCTACATAACATTTTAGCTTCTCGTGTGCTCACAAAAGCTTCCTCAAACTTATCCAAGTCATTGTCTGTGGCCGCCATTACAATCTCTACATTGTCAATGAAGATTGTATCATCTTTTTGTGTATCTGTTATGGGCATAGACTTTACTGCCTCTATAGGTGTTACCATTGTAGGTGCCGAATCTTGAGGACCTATAAATGGTATATTGGAGGGCTCTGCTACTTTTTCTTGCTCACTAGGTGCTTGAATGATGGGCACAAACTTAGGTTTCATGTGTTGCTCTAAGAATACCTTCTCAAAGGCCTTCTCTATTTCCTTAGATATCAGCTCATAGTCTTTGTTCATAAGGTGTAGTGTTCTCATCTTTTTCCTTAAGTGCAGCTTCACCAAATTCAAGATCAATGACTTTTCTTCAATAGAACATATTGGAAGAGTGGAATCAAGTGTTTGTTCCCTTATTCTGAAGTCTTCTTCAGTGGCTTGTCTCTTCAAAGTATCCATTATCTCCCATACCTTATCTAGGATAGCTGTCTTCAATTCAAGAACTATCTTCTTGAACTTTATCATGTGTTTGATCAGCATCTCATGAATCTCTAACTTATCAATTTCATGATATTTGTCATAAAACTTGGCTATCTGATCTAGCCTTCCTTCTTCTACTACTCTAGTCCTTAACACTTGAAGACTAGGTATGAATCCAACTTTTGGAGGTGACTGCACATTTTTCAATTCGCTTCTTGTGGCTACACTTATAGCTGAAGGGTGGTTTGTGGCAATTTATTTTCTCCTCTTAGGCATTTTAGGAGATGCATTTGTGGATTCAATATCAACTGTTGTAGTGGGTGCATGACTAATATCATTATTTTTACCCTATTTATCCTTTGGATAATCAGTCTTCTCAATCTTTACCTTTTTCATCTTGGGATCTTTAGACTTAGCTTCAACTATGGATGCGCTCTCAATTTCCAAGGCAATATTTTCTTCCCTTGCTTTGTCTATGTCTGCTTGTGTTACTCCATGAATTTTGAGTATTTCAGATGTAATCTTAGAGGCTTTCCTCTTAGTTCTTGCACTGTTTAGTTTTACATATATCTCTCTTGTCTTCTCCGCATAAGTTCCCCACCTAGGTTCATTAGGATCTTTGGGGGCTGATAGTAGAACCTACACATATACTTCAAGGACTTGTTCCTCTACCTCATAACCAAGTGGATGAATCCACTTAGTTCTTGGCTCAACAACTTCCATACAAGTTGTGTGTGTTTCTACCATAAAAAAAATTGTATCCTTGTACTTTTCAACAATGTTTTCTAGAATTCTATATCTCATTTGCATCTTGACCCTAAAGGTCTTCAACTCCAATGTTATATAATCTCTCAATGTGCTCAGAGTGGATGCTTTGTTAGATATCTATGGCATGGTTGGAATGGACTTGTCCAAATATAAATCTGATACTTTCCCAACTATATGTAGATAGATGTAAATGATCAAAGACCCAAACTTGAATATCTTGGTCTTGTCATGCTTGCTTTCCTTGATGTTATCAATCAATTGTGCACACAAGATCTCACACAAGTTGAACTCTGCATCTTCCTTTACAAGTCTAATGGCTACTAGAATTGTGCCCGCAGAAACACTATTCACTCTTCTGGTGTGATGAAACCTGTATCCAAGTATCATAGACATCAACTTGATGTCTGCTTGCTCAATAGGCTCAATTGTCATCCTACGCCTATCACTCCTTGACTTACAAGTTTACTCAACTATTTTCCTGACATCCTTGCCTACTAGAAGGACAATGCCTATCTTAGATAGGCCTATCATCTCATATATTAGGTCACTAGTGATTCTTACTGGCACATCACCTATCCAGAAAAAATCATCATTAATTTTTCTCAATAGTATCTTAATCCATTTAGTCTCATAAAATTCATATGTCGTAGCATACTCAACTATAGGGTGATCATTCCACTTAACATATTCATCCATGAATGTTTTATCTAGTTTCAACATGGTATCCATGTGTACCCTTAACCTATCCAACCCTACTGGTTCTTTCTTGTAGTAGATGTAAGCCCTAATGTCTTCCACATGCATAACACCCATAGGCGTGCGAGAGAATGCTCCCTCCAAATCATCTAGGGTTGAATTAAATGGATGTTTCTTAAATACATATCTCTTCTTCTCTGAAACATCAAAAACTATGGGAGTGGCCATGACTTACTTATTTAATTGCTTTCCAACTGTAATCTAAGATGATCCAAAGATTTTTGAATCAGTGCGTCGAACTACGGTTTCTGCAACCAACCAAATACAATGCTAATTACTGCAAATTACTGATAGATCATTGTCCAAGTCTTCACAATAGCTTCTAAGGCTCTTTCTACTCTCATATTTCTCTGAATTCAAATGCAATGAGTAATCAAACAACTTTCTATGTACTTAAAGTGAAAATTCTATGATTAATGCTTGTCGTGTAAACTAGGCTGTCACTTGAACATTTCCAACTTGATTTCTGCTAACAATCAGTATGTGCACTCTTGCACGAAGGTTATTTTATACTCCAAAAGCTTAAGTCCAAAGGTGCATACTCTGAGGGTGAGTATACCAGCCACGCAGGGGTCTAGAGCTAAATTAGCTCCCCCTATGACCCTGAGGGCCATTCATCTAGATGTAGAGGGTGCGTCCACTGTGGATGCATCCAATACATACTCATCAGTCTTGTCCTTCTTTTTCTTTGAACAAATCAAGCTTGCATCATTTGAGGCTTTGACAATATTAACTTCTCCTTCAGGATCCAATACTAATTCTTTGACCTTTTTAGGGCTTTCCTGACCTTGCTTCCTTGTTCTATAGAACTTTGAGATATGTCCAGCCTTGTTACAAGAGTGAAAAATGACTGGAGGTCTTATATTCCTTGGCGCATTGACATGAGTCACCATTCTACATTGTCTACCTGAGTGACCATTATAGTTACAAATCTGACATGTAACATTTTGAGAATTTCTCACATTTGTCTGATTCTGATTTCTTTGATCATGCTGAATCCTATTCTTCTTACTAGTCTTACAATTCATAGCTCTATGACCAAATTTATTGCATGAATAACAGTAACCATTAAAAGTTCTTACCTCTATATAGTTCCTCACAATGTGTCCATGCTTGTTACATGTAAAACAAGTACAGTCTATAGGCTTGCACTCATTCTTAGGTGGTTCATCATTATCTTTGGTTTAATCTTCAATATCCTTAGCATTAGTAGAGTCCTTTTGTGAATCTTTTCTTGCCCACATGTTGTCAATCTAATTTTGTGCTTCATTGTATCCAATACAACTAGTGTCTCCTTTGGCTCACCTTGCATACAACTGAGATTCTATCAAATCAGAACTGGTGTGTAATTTGTCAATATGATTCTTTGCTTCTTTCAATTTAGACTCCAGCTTTCTTTTCTATTCCTTAGCTCCAAGATTTCCATGTTTGCTTGCCTTAGTTCTTCATTTAGTTGAAGGTTCTCTTTGATTTGTTCATTGTAGACTTCTTGATTATTTGTCAGTTTATCATCAAACTCTTTAAGTAGTTCTTTCATAGATGCATTTTCTTCATTAAGATTTTTGACCTTTTCTCCTAGATCACTGTTAGAGCATTCTTTCAAATCCTTTCTTAGCCTTTTGATAACCAATTGTGCATCACTAACTTTTTCTTTTAGTTCTTCAATTTCTCTTTCTGATTTGTCCAGGTCTTCAAGAGTAGCTTCAAGATTTCTTTTTAGATGTTTCATTTCTACTTTGTCCATGATCTCCTCAAGTGGTTAAACTTCTTTGCTAAGGACATACCAATTGTTAGGAATGGGAACATTGAGAGGGGGGGGGGGGGTGAATTAGTGTTCACTGTATTTTAAATTTTCACTTTAATCTTTATACTGAACTTAAAAGCTTAAGTACTAAAATAAACATTCACATAAACATGAAACATGAAATCAACACATGACACTGATATGGTTATGGGGAAACCCAAATAGGTAAAAACCTCGGTGGGAATTGACACCCACTAATATTTTGCACTAGTGTTTTTTGATCCTTGTTAGAAGATCCTTAACCCTGTTAGGAGTTGCTTTACAATGCTTTAAGTACATTAGACCTTGTCAAGGGTTGGACCCTATTAGGAGTCTTTTACAATAGTCCTTGTTAGGGGAGTGGAATCACTATCCTAGAGCTCACTTCTCAAGTGGTGAAGGCTACAACCTTCTAATCTCAGATACACAATATATTTGCAGGATGAACTATCACTGTGACACTGCTTGTCAGATTAGTTCATTTGATGTGCTGATGGTTTGACCTCTAGCAAAGCTCTAATACATCTTATAGTGTCTTTGCACACTTTTGATCTACTTATCACAACTCTCTATCAACTTCCATACCGAATACAATGGGTGCATCTTATATTTATACGCGCATACAAAATAAACAACTAGGTCGACCCTTAGACCTATTACATACAATGCTTCCAAATGAATTGGCTTAGGCATGCTTAAAAAAAAACAAGTATACATGTTGGCAACCTAAATACAATAGGTGCATAGCCTTTACAACATTACATTATATTCGTAAACCAAAATACTAACTGTCGGCTGCTTACTCTGTTCTTCACTAGCACACACTGGCTGTGCAACTTCAACTGATTGTATCTTTCTCATCCTTGCACATCTGATCATTTGCTCATAGAATATGCATGAATATAGTCTAACCAACTTAACTTCTAGGGTTCATACCATAATTCTTTCATACGCACGTGCGCTGATGCTCTGAGCTGCAAGAAATTTGTACACTGTGCAGTCTTCAACACTTAACTGATTTATGATCTTCTCATCAAGTGCCCTGACTCCAAATTGGTGTATGAATTTGTTTCCATAATGAAAAAACTATATCAAGTCATATACATTAGTATATCCAACTTGGCAACAAAAGAAACTTAGCATAAAGCTCAATTATTTGGTCTTTGATTGTATTCTCTTTCTTCCTCAAATCAATTCTTAACCACTAAATTTCTTGAACTTTTAAAAAATGCTTATAAAATGCATTGGGCTTGGTTAAAGAATTATTTGCACTGACCTTTATTTCTTCATCAATTTTCTTGATCTTTTCACTAAGATCGGTAGTGAAGTGGTCTACAGTGCATAATTTATACAAAATTTGTATTACCTATTGAATAATGGTTTCAAGCTCGGTAGAAACCTCTGATAGCTTGACCTTATTAACTACCACTTCCTGGCTTATTTTCTCTGCTAACTTTATTTTTATTTTTTCTTTTGCCTATTCTTTCATTCTCTTCTCTGTATCTACATCAGGGGCATTGATGTGTTTGGTTAGAGTAGCAAGTTGATCAATGATGGGAGTTTCCTTATCAACATTGATGTCGGGGACTACTTGCATCAAGATGTCTCTAACTTCCTCTAAAACCTTTTTACTTCTGCTTTCCTACCTTAACTTTGCTTGTGTAGCCTTCCTTGTGCATAATTCACCATACCTTCTCAAGGCTTCGGGGTTTAAAGTCCTAGATTCACATTCAAGAATTTCAATAATTTAATCTAGTGTGACAAGACCCTTACCATGTTTCTTCTTTTTCTTTTTCTCTAGTGTGGGAGATTTATTGTAAGGCACTAGAGATTTGGTCTCTGGATTTGGCTTTTTTGGCTCAGTAGACACACTCTCTTCCTTTTCTTTCCCAGTGACTGGTGTCTTGGTGTCTTGTCCTTTGGCATCTCGTTTGGTGTCTTCTGTAGCCGATTCTATAGGTGTATTATTTTTTGGTTCTTTGGTTTCAACCTCTTTATTCTTAGGCTCATTTGAATATTTATGCTCTTCTAGACCCTATCCCTTAGGTGTATCCTTTTGCTACTCAGGTGTAGAGCCTTCAGGTTTCTTTTGTGTAACAATCTCAATTGCTTGAACCAATATAGGTAAGTCACCTGGTATATCAATTTTTTCTGCCTCACTAGGTGCATTCTCCTCGGTGTTATCTGCAACAATGTTGATGTCCTCATCATCATGTACATTGTAAGGATCTCCATGTGTGATGTACTCAATTAAAACATCATATGTCCCGGTGATTACTAGCTTTTTGGGAGCATCCTGTCTGTATTCTTCACTATATCTGACCGGGTAAATTTCCATAGCATAAGTGTCATCTTCTATCTTGGTATCGGATATGTGTATTGGATCCTTGGTGGCTACATCTGCATCATCTGAGTGAAATCCTTTTCCTTTATTTTTGTCCTTCTAGGGAATGATAGCCAATGAAAGTTGATCAGCTTATGCCCTAGCTTTCAAAATTGTGGTCCATAGAAGCTTGCTATTTTCATCAACTACCTCAAGGTTTCCTACCAAGATATCAAGGGCTCTACTCTTCATAAAAAAATGTTTGGAGTATTACTTCATTATTTCATCTATCTCGGTAACAGATAGAGTAGGCATAGCCAAACCAATGATTGTTCCTTCATTTTCTTCTCTGTGTGCAGGGCATATGTCCACTTAGCTGACACTTTCTCATATAATTCCTTAGGAACATACCTAGAAAATTCAATAGGTACTTTCTTAAATTTTATCATCATTTGAATGATAGCTTCTTCTATTTTCTTTTGATGCTTGGTAGTCATATATACACACTAACCCATTTTAGGGTGAGAAAGTCCACCTGTTTCCTTTATATTTTCAACTAACTCATCTACTGACTGAATTTTGTTTACAACTTTGAATTTACCTTGATCATCTTCTTCATCATCTTCATCAATATCATCTTTTTCTCTTATCAATCTTCTCATCTTCTTAGGTTTCTCAGAGGTGACTTGAGAACCTTTCTTTTTCTTCTGATATGTTTTAGTGGGAGTTGGCCTTGATATTTTTGCAATTCCATTCTTTAGGGGATGAGAAGAAGTTGTTGAGGATCTTTTCCTTTCTCTTATAGTTGGTTCTTCTTGTTTCCTCTTCCTTGTGGCCTTTATCAGTGAAAATTGAATATCCTTATTTGACTCGATCTCCTCCTCATGTTCAATGTTGCCAATTAATAGTTGTTCCTCGGTTGCTTCTTCAACTAGGTGAGCTGTTGATTCTTCTTCTTCTCCTGTATCCTCTCCAAATTATTTTTCCAGTGTGTCCATCATCTTCTTGGATTTTATACTAACTTTCACTCTAACTAGATCCATCTTTATTCTTAATTTAGCCTCTTCATAGGTTCTAAACCTAGTAGCTTTTGGATCTTTGGGCTCAGCCAACAATGCCTTTATTGACCTAGAAGCTCGGTCAATATCCAATTCATAGCCCATTAGGGGTAACCAAGTAGTCCTCAGTACAACTACCTTGATTAAAGTGGTGTCGGTATCCACTAGGAAACAAATATCTTCTTTGTATTTTTCTACCAACTAACCTGGTATCCTTCTCCTTTGATACATTCTATCCTTGAATTGTTCAAAGTAATCATCCATGAAACTAACAAAATTCTAACCTAGACCTTGTATAAGCTCACTGATTTTCATAATAACTGGTTGGTTGACATCCCAGTCAACATTAATGACTGATAAAAAGAAGTTTTGCATGTAGAAAAATACACAGACCAGTAGAGAACCAAACTTAAAAGTGGTTGTCGTTGTTGTCCTAATGGTTCTCATGTTCTCCTCCAATTGTTTTAGTAGAAGCTCGACAAGGTCAAATTGAAAACCCTTCTTAACAATCTTATAGGTGATGTCTATGGCTCCATAAGGTACACTATTCAGCCTACTTAATTGAAATATCTTGTAACTAACAACATAGGCTCCAAACCTTGTCTCTAGATCAATGATTGTATTCACTCTCAGACCTCTTTTATCCCATTCTGATCATATAAGCTTCTCAGTCTTAGTCCTTAGTGCACTCCTTATGGCTTTAACTTTATCAGTAATAGGGTAATCAGTGACCGCGTGTATGATATCCTTGGTTATTTTGACTGGTTCATCTAGCCATAATTTCCCTTCATGCACTTGACTCAGAACAACCCTAATCCACTATGTCTTAAATTCCCTCAGGAAATATAGGGCATTCATCAATCCCTTCACCTCCAGGTGTTTGTGCTTATCCTTGAGCTTTCTGCTCACACTCAGCTCCTAGTAAGTGGATTGAAGCCTGAAATCTCTGATTTCATTGATTTTTTAGTGGATGTATGTGTGCATGTCTTGCACCAACAAAACCCTAGGTGATATGCTAGAAAATGAGTCATCTTGATCAATCTGTGATGCAATATCAGGGTGTAACTTGTATTTTGGTTCATCACAAGTTGCAGACTTAATAAATGTGACCTTCTTGTCACTCTCAGACTTTTATTTCATGACCTTGGATGAAGACGCCATAGTTCCTCAAATTTAGGGCTTTGCAAATATTCCTATAAAATAACTCGACGATTGAGGAACTTACTTTAGGTCATGATAAACTCACTTGGGATCTCTTTAAATTTTTGCTAAAATATTTGGAAATTCTTTGCTCAAATTTTATCAAGTCGCTCTAGTTCTTCTCGTGATCGTTGTGTAATGAAATAACTAAGTTCATCACATATTTATACCAAAAATCTCTTTTCCCACTCAAAATTTCACATTAAATGCTTTACTTACCACAGCTTAGTAAACATAGTTGCACTTGGTTTACACTTCAAATACTTAAGCTCGGTTAACACTTAGATATTACTTGGTTGATACAATAACTTGGTTAGCCTTGCCAACATTCACTGACTAGAAAACATTTACTCGGTCTTTCTTTTACTAACTGTACACAATTTAAGTTCTAAACATGTAATCCCATAATGCATCTTATTTCATGTTGATTTGGTGTGCATTCACTAGATATAAGGAACTATTGTAGAATATAACCGATTGAAATTCAGTTCCATACATACCTTCATTGATTAGGTGGAGGTGGTGATATCACCTAATCCAATGGATGAGGTGTTACCGACTGCAATGCTTGATCCAACATTGTCATTTGATGCTTTTCTCCACATTTAATTTCTTATCCTCATGATTTCTTCAATTGTATATCCATTTTTATTTGTATGTATCTCTGGTGCTCGGTCTCTACAATCTTTTATCAAGTGAATGACCTTGTGACAGTGCAAACATGCCATTCTAGTACTTGTCCAATTACAAGATCTTCCTCTCCAGTTCTTTCTCATGCAGTTTTCTACTACATGTCCATACCTACCACATACTGTGCAATTAACCCAAGTGTTGTAATCTCAATTATATGCATTACTTTTCCTTCTCAGTTGATATGATTTGTTATGTTCTTTTGGTGTCCAAACTTGATTTGTTATGTTTTGCATTCTTGTGACATGTGTCCATGCATGTTACAAGTGCGACAATGTTTCTCCATATAAGGTTTCTTATCTATCCTATTCAACTTTGATATGCACTCATGTGCCTGATGTCCATACTTATTACAGTTATAGCAATAACCATTAAATTTAGGAATACCTTTTTCTTTGCTTCTGCAAACATTTGATGTGTGTCGACCCAGTTTTTCACAATGATAACATGATAGCTTCTTTGGCCTTGGATTAGCATAGGAATTCTTTTGTTCAACTTGTCTTGATGACTCTCCCTGCTTAGTATAGCCTAAACCAGTTGTGCTATTGAGTATTTTTTGGCTGTTTAGAAATTCATCCATTCTTTTAGTACTGTCTTCAATTTTCTTGATCATCTCATTATGTTGTTGTTGTATCTTTACCTCATTCTTCAATCTTTCATTTTATTCTCTTAATTCATCGATGTCTTCCAATTTCCTTGTAAGCTCATTGTTTACTCAATTGATTTCCTGACTTATGAAAACCATCTGATTAGAGATTTCAAAGTAATGCTCGATGAGTCTCAATATATCAAATTCCTTCTATTACAACTTATCAGTCATTTGCCTCCTATCTTCAATAGCCAAATTTCTTTCTTGTTCTACTTGCCTTGCATTGTTCATGATATCAATCATTCTGACCATTTGTGTCTCTTGACTGATCTGCAGTGCTTTCACTTGTTCAGTAAGATGTAGATTCTTTTCAGATTGATCTAATATGGTTCCTTCAGATGCATCATATATGCTACTAGATCCAGATCCAGATACCTTAATTGGATCATCTATCTCTTCTTCATGATAATCAGTCTCATTATACCAAAGTGCCATATCCTTCCTCTTGATTAGTAATTTCTTCAATTCTACTTTGGCTTCCTTGAATTGTTCAATATATATTTGCATATTTAATATTTGATTCTCATCTTATCTAACTTATATCTTTCCATCCTTAGATCTTTTATCTTCATTGATTAAAATTTCTTAACAAGATATCTAGAACTGATACCAATTGTTGGGATTATGGAAAGATAAGTACTGAGAGGGGATGGGTGAATCAATACCTTCAAAACTTTTCAAGACTAAAACTTGAAGGTATAGATAGCATTAACCAAAAAAATTCATTGTATGAAATATACATTCAAATATAACTGAAAATGTAATTGCATGTAATCTAATCAATAAACCATTCATGAAACTTCATACACAACACAAATATTTTGGTATCGCAGAAACCCTTGTAAGAAGGTAAAAACTATAGTAGGGATGACACCCACAAAGCTTCACTACTGCAGTAACAAAGTATGCCGGTTAAGGCTACAAGATAGTGATCACTTATGGTGATCTTACCCTATTAGGAGTAAAAATAAGATTAGATAGATCTACTTGGTTAGAGGAATTTTACAACACAATACATGTGTGAACTCAGTTAAGAGATTTAACTAAGAATGATTAAGTCCACTCTCTTAGGAGATTTTGAATATGCTACAATAGTTAAATAGTAATAGTAATATGTATCTGTAATTAGAAACTCAAACTTTCTTGATTCAGATTTATAATATACCATAAAGATATCACCTTGTAGTGATGTATGTGTCCTATTTTGCTCGGTAGCCTTGCGTTTGTTCTAAAAAACTGAATGCTTCTCTCAAATCCTTCTATCAAAACCTTTTCTGATCTTCTGATGTTGTGATTGTGACTACTCCTTGATGATACAATATCATAAATGACATCTTTACAAATTTTATATCAAACTAACTTGACCTAATTAGGGTTTTACCATATCTTAGAAAACCTAAGATCAATGGTGACAATAAATAACCTAGATCTTACAATACATAGGAATCATCAATCATTTAATGATTTCATCCATATTTAATTTTGTCTCGATCTTGGTAAACCATTTTCTAATCAGTGTGAACCATTTGCATTGAAGTTTGTGCCATTTCAAACTGCTATGTCATTTCTTATTTTACTCGGTGTTCATTGCATTCATCACTCGGTAATTAACTGGTGCTCAGTTCATATAAATGCTCAATGACCACTGTGCTTGGTACTTGGTAATCATCTAGCTCGGTAAGAGTACTTGGTCAAAGCCATGTTCGGTTAACTTAGAGATCTACCTTGTGTCCTGCTCGATGTATAATTTTGACCGACTATCTTGTTTGTCTCCTTTACCGACTAAATGATACTAATGAAAGTCATTAATTCTCAAATAGGAGTAGCAACATATGGGAAAAAATAAAATAACCCCACCCTATCTTTGTTGGACAAACCAACAAACTTTCTAGGACTACCCCCCACCCACACTGAAAACCTTGTTGCCCTCTATCAGGCATGATGAAGCAACCTATAAACCCCCCCATAACACATGCAAGGGGAGAATCATGCACATATCTGGACATCATAGTTTCCCACCCTACTCATCTCTCTAGAATATCATTGTCTTGGAATACCCTATGGATGAATAATATACCCAGGCACTGAGAGGACTCATACCCTACCAAAGGGCCACCAAAAGGAATACATAGGATACAATATATATCATTAGGGGTCATCGTCATCTCTCTAGTGGGTTAATGAAAAGTATTTTGCTCACTGTGGAATCTCTCCACTAGAGTAGTTAAAAATTCATGGTTCATAGAGATATAAATAATGTCACACAACTAACAAAACCCACACTCTACAAGAATAGTCAGCTCATCCTCAGACAAATGAGGAACAAGTCTCATCATCGGTGGATATGTGATCTAGAACTACACATATGAGAGCACCTCTTGCAAGAAATAAACAAGTGCTCATCAGTAACAAGTCTAAACAATATATCCAAAAGCTAGCAAAAATGCTAATGAACCTCAATCAACGAGCAACAAAATTGAATTTGAATGTTTTTGGCCTAAAAAATTCTTTTTGTTTTTAGTACGAGAAAATACAATTCATCAGTTTCTCGTACAAGCATTCTCACCTACAAGTATGAGTAAACTATTTGGTATGAGTAAAATCACACAATGGTATGATATTATGGGCATTTTTGTGTTTACTCATACGAGCAAAGGGTGGCCCTAGTATGAGAAATGTAATGGAGTCATACGAGTAACTATGTTGATGCAGTTACTTGTACGAGCCCCTATAATTGCAAAAAAATGAAAAAAATTACTTGAAATATGAAGAATTTAGACAACTTACGATTGGCTCATAGTTTCGTAGCTAGTTGTGGACATGTTGCTTCTCAAATTGATGGGTTTCTATTAGAATCACCATTTTTCGCTTAGAGAAGGTTTTGAGTTTTCAAATTTGGAGGCGTGAAAATGAAATGAAAAAGACCCTTTTGGCTCTTATATAGGTTTTTGACCTAATTTTCAACTTTCTCTAATTGAGGTGAAAATTGCACCCCCAGCTAAATTGACTACCCTGATTCTATTTTTGAGATCAAAATCAAAATCTGAGATCATTTTATCTATCAAAAATCATAGTTTGACTCTTTCTACTCCAATTGCAATTGACCACTTGTGCAATCAATCCTCTGTCCTCCAACCCAATATGATATTTTCTCCATAAGCAATCAACGCACTAAAATATTGGTCAAACTTGGTCAATAGGACCTAAAATAAGTGCAAAATATGGCCTAAACACTTACAACCTCATCAAAATCAGATTAGTCTCTTCCCACATTATTTTATCAATCAAAATTACTTTAAATCACTCAGGCACATAGCCATATTTTAATTTCTCTCCCGAGGGGGCATGATCATGACATCAAGAATTTAGTGATCACATCATCAAACATTGAAAAACCTATGAATCTTTAATCAAGCAATCAAATCATCAAATCAAACAAGATCTCATTACAAGGGGTATCTTAGCTCCATCGCATCACATCAATTTGAAATTCTTCATCACCAAAAAATCTCTAGGGGCATACTAGTTTCATTGCACCACATCAAGTTGAGATTCTTTGTCATCATCAAATCTATAGGGGCATATCAATTTTATCACTTCACATCAAACTAATATTGTCCTTGTCAATCCAATAGGCTTTGTCGCATCAAATCAAGTCAATTTCGCTATTGATCTCTTAATGATAATCAGTTTCATCACTTCACATCAAACTGATTATTCATTCAAATCGATCCAATAGTTTAAGAGTCTTTTTGACATTAATCAATTTTGGAAACTTCTTAATCAAATTAGTTATTTATCATTATCAATCGATTGATCAGGTGTTTAGTTTCATCGCTTCACATCAAACTGACCATTCTGATCTATCCTCGTCAGTTCTAGTCCAATCAAGTTAGAAAACAATATCTTTGAATCATCAACATGAGATTAGTTTCATCACTTCACATCAAACTATTATCGGTCTCAATGCTAACTATTCTTTGAATCAATGTGCTGATCACACACCAATTCAAAGAGGGGCAAATGTAATCACCTAAAAATGGTCAACAAAACCATAGGCCCCTAATCTCAATTATTCATAAAGAGAGCCCTAATCTTGATTAAATCCCCTAAGTCCTAACCAAAGGCAATTCAACTTATCAATTTGATTTGACCTATACTCTAGGTCTCATTCAAACATCACTCTTGATCTTAATTAATTAATTAATTCCTAAATCCTAATGTTATTGACAATTAAATCAACCTTACACTATTTATTTAATTAATGTCTTAGGAGATTGATTAAATAAATACTAATTATCAATTAATCATAAAAAGGAATTAAATTAATTAAGTCATCACAATTTAAAGGAAAACGCATTAGATCATTTAATTATTCAAAAAATGCATTTATGGAGTCATCGATTAGTCAACTAAACACAATTTTGGAAAAAATCTAGTTAATTGGGAAACCACCTCTATTAATTCATCTTTTAATTTAGCAACTTTAGTTTAGCCTTAGAAGTTTATGAAAATAACTGATCAAACTAGTTTAGTTAACTAATTCTCTCGACCAATCAAATCAGTTGCACACGGATTGTTCTAGTCTAGAACAAATCTCAATTGTTCATCTTTGGTTAATGTCATATGTTCATTCTTGAGAGGATTCCTATATAACTAGGCCTCTATTCTCACAAAAAAGGATATTTTTCTAAGTAGTGTAACACTGTTAATTTTCTCATTATTGTTTATGCATTGAAATTATTGATTGCATAATTAGTTTGTTTTAATTGCATCATTGTTGCATTCATCAAATCTATGATCACTTCATTTATTTTGCTTAAAATGGATTAACTTAGCTAATTGTATGAACATTGTATTTGAATGTTAGCTTAAAATCCTTCATTTAGATTACATCTATAGTCACTGGGTTTTGTAATGACCCGAGAGAAAAAATCATACTTGTGTCTACTAGAAGGCAATGAGTCACCTTGGTTGGTTTAAATTTTAGATTATTTTATTTTCATTGTTTAGATCAATCATATAAAGAATCATTGAAGTGTAGTGTTATTTAGCTACCACTTTTTACACACACACACACACACACACACTACCCATTTGTAATTTTCATCATTTCAGGATCTTATTACCTGAATGTATTGGTAGTTTGCAACATTTGTGTTTTTAAATATTGATAGCTCACCAAGTCATCATCTTTAGACTCTAGCCTTCTTGGTTGTGCATTATGTGTCTTACGACTTGATCATGAAGGAGACACTTCCCCCAATATCCCTTATTACTAAGTAATGTTTCATTTCTCCAAGTAGTAGAATGTGCGGTCCTCGAAGTCTCGGGGTCTAAAATTTCCATCAACTTTTGTTATCAATTTGACGGTTCTCTAGTCTTGAAGGTTATAATCAAGAAAATAGCAGTAGCGGGATTACTCCTAGAAAATCTGGTGCTTCCCAACTCATCTATAGCTCCAATCAAAAAGTTAAAAGTAGAAACTACTTTGGAAAAACTCCCACTGGTGATAAAATGCAAGAAGGATGGGACAATCCAAGGGTCCCATATTGAAACCACACTTTAGGAAATTTTAAGCACTGATTTTGGTACCTGGGTCAAACTAAAGGGCCTCCAACAAATAATACATCAATTGAGGTGAACCAATGATCTATTATTTGTCAATCTTGCTACCTCTGGGATCATTCAAGTAGTATCCTTCCCACACTCCGTATAGACTCCAGAGTTAATATTGCTCATGACCAAAAACTAAAACGTAACCCTTCACAGTGTTGTTACAACCTCTAGAGTGCACATTGCCTCCTTGGGTCATGATGTCATTACTGCAACTTGAAAGATCCCATTCTTCAAGGACACTATCATAATGACCTGGGAAGCCTCAGTTGCATAGTTCATAGGGGCAGGAGATGAGGCCTGATGCCTCCTAAATATAGAATGGTTAAAAATACCCCTCCGAGATTATACAAAGATGAAGATGGATATCCCTTGCTTTGACTTCAAAAAGCCAATTCAATTAGAAATAATATTTTTATGTAGGGTTTTCAGTGATCCCCATGCTCGAGAATTCTCTCCATGGATGTACTACTTCCTCTACTACATGACCATTGACAATTTTTTTTTTGATTGGGAAGCCATCATCTCTAACCACATGGATGCTCAAATAAGGAAGGTAGAGGAAGATGACCATTTTTATATGACATCCTTTATTTTATGGTCCCTGGCCTGGCAGTGTGGAGGAGTCTGGGGACTGCACATAGTCGGTGTCCTCAGAATGAGGATGAGACATTCCACCCCATGGGATCATTTTCCCTAGACCTAATGGGATGAATGTTCTTGATATTTTTGTAGAAAAATTGATGCCTTCATTTTCTATGAAGTTAAGGCACTCACAAGGGATGTAGATTTTAGGTTATCTTCAGAGGAAATGGCCATGGTCATCCCCTGGGGATGTTACTTCATCCAATTTTTAGAAAAAACCTACATTTGGGTCACTGAGTTCACAGGGGAACCATTTTTGCTGCCAAAATATTGCAGGGATAAGGTTGTTTTATTAGAATTTTGCAAGAAGATTCTTGACGTACACACCTTATTAGCTAGGAAGAAGATTACCTTAGTCTCCTTCCCCATCACTCATGTAAAATACACATGCACCCTCGCAATGGATCAAGAAGTAGAAAATAAATTAAACAACTTAAACTTAACCATATTTTTACTTAGGTACCACAATTATGATCCACGTGGTCACCTCAAGAAAGAAAATCCCTAGGGATATCAACCCCACAAGCCACACCTAAAAGATTTTTAAGAGGACTTCAAGCATGATTTTGAGTGTCTTGGCCTTCATTCATTTTGACGAAAATTTTCTAACAACAATTCCCTTGAAGACCTTGAGCATAAAGATTCAGGAATTAACAAGTTGGGCCTCCTTCTAATGGATTGTGATACCTTGAATATTTTGACTATTGAGGCCAAATTCAAAGCTATTATTGAGAGAATTCATGCTCATTTTGAGAGACCATGTTTGAAGAGCATCCACTTGGATGCCTCTCCTAATTGGGCAACAACTTGGACTTTAGGCAACGGAACAATCCAAAGCCCAAGGAAAATACAAATTCAGTGAGTCATCCTGACCGTCCAGCCTAGTGCTAGTGCCTCTCATGCAAAAATTAAATGATTAAGTAGAAAGGTCCCAAATATTGGTAGAAGTAGCATGGGTTGACATAAAATTTGGCCCCACCAAAAAAATGGAAGAATTTGAAGTAGCAGAAGAAGAGTATACAATAATAAATATTCCCCTATACTAAGGAGACTGAAGAGGAGAGATGGACCTCCTTAATGATGCCAGACAAGCCATCCATGAGTGATATGAAAAGGGATATTAGAAAAAGAAAGAGCTTCAAGCTTTAGAGTCAAATATCTATAAACTCTTGACAAAATTAGCGTCCCCCTCTCTTTTGAAATACTAGAGCCTTCCACCTCTCGAATTCCACTCCCACAAGGTAATATAAAATAACTTTGGGTCATGAGGAAACATGCGCTAACTGTGGATGAGTGGCTCACTAAATAGTTAGAGGTGGTAAGGATATTTTTACCCAAATCCCTCCTAGACCTATACAAAGCCCAAAAAATTGTCAGTCGACTCAACAGGATCATCCCAGCATGGAAAATCGAGGCTAAGAAATACAAAGAGTGGAAGGACCACCTTGAGGATATTTTGAGCCTAGGGGAGGATAATTTGGCTAAAACTAAGATTTTGGGGTGAGCTCTATGAGTTCTCGAAGACCTAGTACTCAAGACTTGATTCAGGATCAAGATAAGAAATCAACTGGTAAAGGTCTTAGATACTCATATAACTGTGGTTTGAAATCCTATAGACCAATATGTAGCATTTTTTTAAGAGGATACATCAGAAAACCCGATGAGCCCTGACACATACACTCCCATTGATTCTTTACTGGCTAGATTTGATGTGTTGGATGATGCATAATTTTGGCTACTAGGTGATTTTGATAGTTTGGTTATGGGGAAGATTTCCTAGCTAATGTTGAAGGCTCATGATGCCACTAGAATCACCTCTGAGATGAAAACCAAAACCAAGGATGCAAGAGACTATTCTGATGAGGCTACATGCTGCATGGACTATTTGAAGGAGGTGGATGAAGAAAGAATAATTAAAATATTGGATGCCTTCAATAAATTTTAGGAATAATAAATTCTCTAGGTTTCAGGATTCCTCTCCTCGTGAACCAATATGATTTCATTCATTTATATCTTTGAGCGTAAGCTCCTAGAGTTTGGAATTTTGAACTTCATTATTTATATTATTTATGGTGGTCCACGTCAATAGTTTTCACAGAGCCAACTGACTAGTGTTCTATATTATTTTTAGAGGTATTTTTTTAGAGATTGAGCAAGTATAGTAAGGCATGAAAGTGATAGAAGAAAGGTAAGAGACTCCAGGCATCATCCCAACTCCCGAGGTGTTGATTCAACATTTAATACCTAACATACAAGGAGACTACTAAGAAACATGAAGTTGCCACTGCATTTATGGAGTGCATTGATTGAGATACCTAGACTGTACAGTCACATCCATACACTTGATGGTGTCTCCTCAATGATTGATCCCCCAAATTCCCCTTCTCCCTCTTTTTCCCATTTCTCTATTCTATCCCTTTCAGTCATTGTAACATAATGAGGTGACTTTAATAGCACAAGTAGTACTAGCTGTAAATGTTATATTTAATGTAAATAGGTAAGTTGTAAATTCTAATATACATAACAAAATTTATCTATAAATGAGAAGTCTAATACCATTCCATGGGTTGAAAAAATTGATAATTTTTTGTCCATAGCAATTGTTACACTCTTTCTCCTAGTTTACCTCTTTTGTTAATTTTACTAGATTAATGCTCCCTTGGAGCCATGGATGTACCAACTAGTGATGTTGGTTCTTAAATTTAATGAAGGAATAAAATACTACTCTTGGTGCGACACTTTTTTTTGTCCTTGATTTAAGATTTGGAAAATATATTTCATGTTGTATGGTTCTCTATATCCTCCACTCAATTTCTTTGTTAGATAAATGAAATTCTTTTCTTTCACTGCTAATATATATTTCAGTTGATGATTGTGCATATATTTGGTATGGTTACTGGTTCTTTATCTTGATCATAGTTGATCTTTAGAAGTCTATAACATGAATATAGGTAGATGTTTACTCTAACTCTAGTCTATCTTTTGTGTTTTCCTTGTTGAAGCTAACGACTACTTGCAGGAAACCCTATCTTTGTTCTAAGTCCTCAATATTTCATGAGTGTAAAACCATTAGGACCCTTTATTGTAAAATAGTCACCTACGCAACTAAACCATCCATGCACCATCATGACCCAACTAACAAGTTCTTGGAGGTTAGGAAAGTTCACTTTCTGGTTAGCCTCTTTAGACATAGTTGGCCAGTACCCTGATACCTGGTGACAACTCTTACTTTGTTGGTAGGGTCGTCACAAAGACTAGTCAATTAAAACTGGCTCTAGAATGAGGGCATGAGCTCATCCTTTTTGAAAGACTTCAAGACCACATCTATAGAAGGTTCCTTGAGTATTAGTTTTAGGATCCAAGATTTCCATTCGTTGGGGTCATTCTCACCCTTGAGATTTGAAAGAATCCTTTGATCAACTCAAAATTCAAGAGAGTTTTTTGAACTTGGACCTCCTTTCCAAAGGAAAAGAACCTATAAAAAGTAATAGATCTTGACCCCCATGTATATATCTACAACTCCTTAGAGTAGTAGGGAAAAATATGACCCTCCCCATGCCAACGGTCCCAATGGTTGTGTATTTCAACAACACCAACTCCCTAATGGGACAAATCTCCAATGCATTGAATGATCTTTCTCAACATTCAAAGAAGATATGCCCTAAATACCTAGGTCCCCAAACTATGGAGGAACACTTTCAAGACTATAAAGATGCCATGCACATGCATCATATTTAACATGAAGATGTAGTATGTAGGATGTTCCTACTGTTCCTTTGGGAAAATGAGTTAAACTAGTATTTGAACCTACCCGCCAACTCCATCAATGGTTGGAAAGACATGGAATATGCCTTCTTGGTAGCATTCTTAGTTCATGTGGATCCATCTTGGTCCCATAGCCAGTTCATCTCTATAAAGAAGGAACCCAATGAGCCACTTTTTATCTTCAACTACTAGTTCCAAAGAACTTGGAAATGATGCACGAGTCTTTTTGTCCCCTCTACAAAGGTGGTGATTCAGACTTAACTCAATGCTTTGGACCCTTTTGTCACAACTCTTCTCTAGAAAAACACCACTGCTAATGAAAGGGACACACTAGAAAAAGTCTACAACCTTCCCCTTGAATTATCTTAGAAACTTAATGAGGTTCCCGATGGAATCAGATAAAGTGTGTCTTATAACATACAACCTGAGGGAAATGTCTATGCGGGTAGGTAAAATCCTAACATGGCTATGGGAGCCCTGCTGATGAATCTAATAATCCATTAAGTATATCCCACCTCTATTCATGTTCCTCTGACTCCTAAGTATTCACCCTAGACACAACCACAAGAGTCGGTGCCTCAATCAGCTTCGATCCCTTTCTTCCAAATAGTCACTTTGGCTAGACCATTTCATGGGGGATCCCTTTCTTCCAAATGACTGTGTCCAATGAAAAATATTCCACAACTCCATTTTCTATGAGAAATATGCCATCCCAATCATCACACTGTAACTAAACAACCCAACTATCTATGGAGGTTGAATCCCTTAGATGACTTGTGTCCAAACTCGCTACATAAATGTGGAAACTGAAAATGAGACTTTCTACATCCCAAAATCCTAGCTCCTCTCAGTAGGGAAATGTCTTCTTGGGACAACGAAGTTACAATAACTCCAAACCCCAAAATTATCACAAAAACTATATCTACCATAGAAATTATTGGCCAAACAATCGACAGTGGGATAATAAACCAAACAATGGGGGTGTAGCCACAAACTAGTCTGCGACTGAAGGGAATGTGAGTCCCAGTCATTTTGCACATCTTGCAAAATTCCATCTGTTGACCACTTGGTGCAGGCTACATGATACTGGATCATATTCTGAGGCACATTGTGCCACTCTAGAGAAGATCATCCAGATCTCCCAGTCATATCATCAACTGCATAATGATATGACTCCTCTAGAACCTCTGACGAAGCCTCATAATTATACCTTTGTTTAAAATACTATCATTTTTGGGGTAGATAGAGAAGATGAGGAAGAACCCAATTTATAGGGGTTATTTGATTATTCCATCCCTTCCCTTGAGGCTAATGCCTTTAATAGTTCACGAGATCCTTACAACACAAGGAGCCAATCTAACAAAGGCCCCTTCACAATTTTGATTCCCCAAAGGAATAACAATATTTCTTCATATCCCCACATGAACATTAACTCAACCCCTCCAAAGAGACCTATCTTCCATGCTACTTGTAATTCTATGGTAAAGAGCCTGGGAATATCAAAGAGATGGTTTGACATCATGAAGGTAATAGAAAACACCACCACCACCATGAACCTGATGGAAGTATTGCTTCAATTTCATGATTAGAAGAAGGCTCTATTGCAACATTTAGAGAGCCCATAATCCCACCATAATCCACCCAAGATCGTCACCTTTGATGATGGCAATATGACCATATTATGAGGAAATACTAAGGACGCTCTCTTCCTGCCCAGTTTGAAAATCTATGGCATTAACCTAAAAAATTGTCTAGTAGGTTCTGGAGCTTAAGGTAACATCATGCCTTTATCCATTTGTAAGAAGCTCAGGTTAGTACCCATGCCATCTAAGAGTGCAGTAGTTTAACTTGACAAAACTACTGTCAAGATGGTAGGTGAATTGAAAAATGTCCAAATTCAGCTTGTTTAAGAGCCTTAGGTGTCCAATGTCATAAACATCCAAATGGTTGACATCCTAAAACATACATGATGCTCTTAAGTCATAATCGGTCTAAGGTCCTTAACGAGTATACTTTGACCAAATTATCCCACTTGTGTCTTACTTGGAGAGGGGAGGCCAATCAAATCAAAGTGAATAGTAAACCCTAGATGAAATAGGCCCTCACCAACTATAGTTAGGTGAGTGAGGTAGCATACACTTAACTCAAACCCAGCTTGTATCAAGCCAAGGAGATCCTGACCTTGGAATTCATCCCAGGTGGGACGTTCCTCAATGAGGACCCCGTTATTACTCAGAGAGTCTGAGACCTCATTGTGAGGTTGAAGCATGATGTTAGCCTTTAGGGTAGTGGAACCTCCTTAACCACTCTCCTATCTCATGCATGGTACAAGGTACATTGTCAGGATCATTTTGAGTTGGAGTGAAAACATTGTATTGATGCTTCCACAATCTACTTCTCAGACATCCAAGAGAAAGAATGCATAGAAGATATTCCCATACAACATAGTCCACCCGCAGACCTAATTGAAGGATTACTTATTGGAGAAACCCCAATGGTGTCTCCTCCAGAGTTCATTCTGGTCCTTGCATCTTTTGTATTATAGGACCTACAAAAACCTCCTCCCATTCCCAAACTAGTACCACACATCACCCAGTTGCCCAAATTCCACCATAGTGACTATGACTTATGGATCCTAAAGTTTGATGGATCCCAACAAAAAAAGGGTGTGGAGCTAGAATAGATTTGATTAACCCTCAAGGGAGATCTTTCCTCATGTCCTATCGATTATAATTTGAGTGCACAAACAATGCCATTGAATATGAGGCCTTGGTCTTAGGCCTCCTATTTGTACTAAAAAAGGGAGTCACCTATCTTCGGATAAAGGGTGATTCAAAACTAATAGTCAAACAAGTGTGGAGTTAGTATACATGCCAATAAAAATGATTGGTGGTATATCAAAATAAAGAATTGAGTTTAATAGAGAAATTTCAAGCCTTCTACATTGAGGTGATTCCCTAGAAATCAAATTATGTTTTGGACACTCTTGTTGTGTCTGCTAGTACTCTTGAACCCATGGAAAGCTCTCAAATCTAGAAATCTTTGGTAGAAATGGTCACTACCCCCTCTATCCTTGAAATCATAACCCACTTCCATTTATCCAAAGATGATAAGAACATCCTTGCCTTCTTGGTGAACACCAGTGTCTTTGAAGATTATATCATAGAGGAGGGAGAGTACAATGATACAAGATAGGGTGGAGATGAGGATGGTATCCTTGATCTATCAAACAAAACCATCCTGAAGAGGATGGTTTCACTTGAATGTATTTTTGACTTGAATCCTTTGATCAAGAGAATAATTCCCCAACCTTCAGAAGGGGGAAAATATGAGAAAATTAACATCATGATGGGTACAAGGAAAAATGCATATACACAGGAACCTCTTGTTCCCTGAAGGAGAAATAAAATATCCTCATAGTTCTTGGAGAATACATCGACATGATTACCTGAGGATACAAGGACCTCAAAACTTATGATACATCAATTATGATGCATACTATTCCCTTGAAGCCCAATGCTAAGCCCTTCAGGAAAAACCAATGACTAGTCAATCCCTTGATCAAACTCATGATCTACCAGGAGGTTTAGAAGCTACTATCTACTAGAATAATACTCCCTATCCAACATACCACTTGGGTAGCCAACTTAGTCCCAGTTTGAAATAAAAATGAGGAAATTTGACTTTGCGTCTAGATTTTTGGAACTTGAATAAAACTTCAAAAAAGGACAACCATCCCTTTCCCTCACTTGATGAGGTTCTCTATATTGTGAATGGCTCATAGATGATTTCCTTGGATGAGTACTTGGGTTATAACTAGGTCATGGTGAAATTCAAGGACCAGATCAAAACAACATTCACCGTCAAGTGGGGGACATTTACTTACATTAGAATTCCCATTATCTTGATTAATGTCGGGGCTACATTCTAGAAGGCAATGAAAATCACCTTTGAAGGGTTGGTTAACAAGTATATAATCATCTACATGGATGATCTAACAGTGTTCTCCTAGAATAGATGTGACCACCCCACCTCACCAAGATTTGCAAGATATGTCATTAGTTCAACATTTCCCTCAACCCTAAGAAATGCATATTCAGGGTCACGAAGGGGAAGTTTCTAGGACATATCATCTCTGAGAAGGGAATCACCATTGATCCTAAGAGAGTAGAGACACTGCTACAATTGCATATGTCAGGTAGCAAGAAGGAAATACAATCTTTCTTTAGGAAGATCAACTTCATCTGACACTTCATCACGGTACTCACTAAGGTTTTTAAGCCTCTAAATGATATGATGAAGAAATACATGAAGATTGAGTGGAGTCTGAAAGAAAAGGAGGCATTCTCTCAAATTAAATAGGTCATCATGGAGGCCCTGATCTTGGTAAGTCTAGGCATTGAGGCTAGTCCATGAACAAGGATTGTGTCAAGTCATGGTTGAGACAGGTCTAAAAATTCAATGTTAGGCTTATATAGTGGTGTCTCTCACTCAGGATCCTTGGTACACTGACTTAGTGTACCTCTAGTTGAGTAACCGATGTATGGAGAGACTTCCTTCCAAAAAGCATTGAGAACTCTAGCTAAAGAGTGCACATTTCATGATCAAGAATGGTTATCTATTTCATAGAAATTATGAGGGCATATACCTTCGGTAGCTCGATCAAGAGAAAGATACACAAATGATTGATGATTTTCATGGACAATTTAGAACCGGGGATGAATTAGCTAATGCCACTTCCCATCAAATTCTTTGGGTCAACTACTATTGGCCCCATATTTTTAAGGATGTCTATACTCATGTGAGGAAGTGCCACACTTGTCAAATCATTTCCTCCTAGGAGCGGAACCTGGAAATGCCTCTTCAACCCATCTTTGAGGTTAGACCCTTTGCCCAATGGGCATTCAATTTTATTAGGAAAATAAACACCAACTCATCCACTAGTGGTACGAAGCCATATCATGCAAAAAAAATACAATGAATGTAGTAATTAGTTTCCTTGAGGAAAACATTGCCACTAGATTTTGAATTATCTTTGCCCTTGTGTGTGATAATGGTCCAACATTTTCCTTTTCCCAACTACTAGAGTGGGCTTATCAACAAAATATTATCCTCAAATTCTCAAGTAATTACTATCCATAGGGTAACGGGGTAACAAAATTGACAAAAAATAACCTCTTAGAGGTAATCAAACATCTGTTCGAAATGATCTCCAATATTTGCACCAAAAAATTAGATTTTCCCTTTGGGCGGATCACATCTGAATAAAGGCCACCTTGGGGACTTCCCTATTCTATGTGGTCTATGGCTAGAATCTAGTATTTTTAGTGAACTTAAAGATCCTAATCCTGTAGTTCATGCATTAATTTGATATGAGGGATAACATTTTAGAGGTTAGTCTCCTTAACTTGATCTGCCTAGAAGAGTAGAGAGATAATGTCCTCAAACATTTTGCAAAACACCAAGCAGTTGTCAAGTGTTGGTTTGACAAGAGAGCCCAATATAAGGCTTTTCAAATCTTGGACTTAGTCCTCCTATGGGACAACAAGAAAAGAAGGGTAAGAACACCAAATTATAAAGGATCTGGCTTAGGCCATATTAGATTTTTGAGATATGTGGGGCCAACACGTACTACATTAGTTTCTTAACAGGAGAAACTATACCATTACTCATCAATGAATAGTTACTCAAGAGCTTCTTAGAATGAGGTAGAGAAAGGGTTTCTTTCCCTTTGTTGTATCATGTGTATAGTTAGCTTGAAAATATCCCTAGCACCCCCTCATTGGTGTGCCCTCCATGTAAATAATTTTGGTTTTCCTTATTTCTTGTCTCCTAGTTTCTCTTTCTATTGCTTCTTTCGGTTCATTCTAGACCCTAGTGGTTTGCCTCTTTCCATAGGTGGGAATGATTTGCATAGTGTGCTACTACTCATTAGGAGGCTCAGCTTATGCATTTTGGTAGTCCTAAATCTATCACTTGGGTGGTGTTTTGTCATATTCTCATTTGAGAAGCATTTCATAAGTGTGACGTAAGATAGTGATGAATTTTCATCATGTCTGGATAAATTCATGCTTCTGAGAAGCTAAAAGAAAAGTAGTTAACCAAGTTTGCAAGATAAAGGGAAAAGACCACAAAGAAACTTGATAATAGATCAATTATACTCTTGAAAAATTGAACATGAAAAGCTAAAAGCATTATCCCAGACCAAGAATCTCCTCTCCTCGTAAGAAAGAAAAATAGATGAAAAGGTGAAAGAAGTATCACCGCAGTAACAAGTTAAACTTGAAGACTCCGGTGACAGTATAGCACCTTCAGTATCTTTAAAAAAAGAAGGAAAAGAAGAAAATGTTAAAAGAGGACAAAATCCCAAAGCCCAGATTGCACGGTAGCTCATGAAAGCATTATAGTCTATCTAGTTTGAGTACAGTTTCTCTATTTATCCAGAAACTATAAGATGCATCTCTTTCAAAGCACACACCTCATAGCTGGGCAAGAATGAATGTTTGGATCATGGTGAGTTAGATTCCTCAAAACCTAAAATCACACTAATAAATCTCTTGAATAAAGATAAGACCCTAGTCTTCTCTACATGTAGGTTCAGGATTTTTCAAATGCACAAGGCATTTATCCCATCGATTTTCCATTTATTATGCTATGCATACCTGTCCCTATATTTTGTGTAGCAAAATGTCAAGTCCCCCTATTTTGTTTTTGTCTTGTTTTTCCCCCATTTTATTTTGTTTTGTGTTTCTATAGGATCTGATATTGTGGAGTGTCCTCTTGTTCATTGCCAAGAATTCCAGACTTCAGGGTTCTGACATTTCCATTTTCATCTCTTCTTGAGGAAGTGAACACCGAGAATCCCAAGGTCCAGATTTTGGGATTTACTTACCTTTAGAGCTCAATTAGAAATTAATGTTCTTCTTTGGACATTATAAAAGGCTTTTACCCCTATTTCTTACATTTACCCTAAGAAAAAATTACCTTATGAAAGATTAAATAGGAAGTGCGAAGTGCTTACTAAGTCTGAGTCTTTGAAGAATGAATTATGCAAGTGCTAGTGTTCGTGCATTTTGTATCTAAGTTGGGTAATTTGACAATTAAGAAAATAGTGGGTGAGCATTCCTCATTTTTCTGCATTCCTTGTTTCAAGTAGGTTCCTCATGGCTATTTATTTTTATATATTTTTCTTTCTATTTCCGATTTGGCCTTCATTTTTTGTTTTTCTTTTCTTTCTTTCCGTCCATGCTGCCCAAAACTCAGCCCTATAAATAATGTTTGCCCAGAGATTTTGGGCATGTCTGTTGGTTTTGTCTTGTGTCTATCTTTCGTGGCTTGTCCAACCCATTTGTTTATAGTGTAAATTTATGTAATTTTTTTATAAATCCTTGTGTATACATGTAATTAGTATTTCCTCCTTCAAGTGCCCTTTATAAATAGCCATGTATATAAGTTATGGTCCTTGCAAGATTAGGCAATGTACAAGATGTAATGTATGGGTGTTTATAAGTAGGTCTTGATTCAAATTCTTTGTGAGGTCTATCAAACCACACATTAACAATAAAAATTCCATGGACTCCATGAAAAGTCACCATGGTTTGTATTTTATCACTAAGAGGCAAGTATTTCCAAGTTGTAGAAGTCACCTTGGTTGTGAAGTCGATTCCATGAGTTCAAAATAGTTAGTTTTTAATTTTTCTTTCATATCCATCATGCTCACCTTAATGGCAACACTAGTTCCCATGAGTAACCATTCAATTTTTTTTTGAGATGGCCATTAATTCTCACTTTACCATACCAACTATAAGATTAAATACCATAACTTTGCAGGCATGGGTGTACTCATGTCCAACTAGGAAAATGACCAGTCATTAAGTAAATGTCACATCGACTATCTATTTGTACTTTTCATCATTTTGAGATCTTAGTCCCCGAATGTCTTGGTAGTTCTTAGCCTACATATTTTTAAATATTGATAGCTCACCAAGTCATAATCTTTAGTATCTAGACTTCTTGGTCATGCATTATGCATCTTACAACTTTATCACAAAGGAGATGCTTCCCCCGATATCCCTTATTACTAAGTAATGTTTCATTTCTCCAAGTAGCACAATGTACGGTTCCTAAAGTCTCAAGGCATAAAAATTCCATAATCTTTTATTATCATTCTGACAATCGTTTGATCTTGTAGGTTATAATCAAGAAAAATGGCAATGGTAGGATCACCTCCTAGAAGTTCAGATCTTCCTAGATAATATGCAGCTCCAAAAAAAAAACTCAAAAGAAGAAAGGGCATTGGAAAAACTCCCGCTGGTGATGAAATACAAGAAGGATGGAACAATCCAAGGGTCCTAGATTGAAACCACACTCTAGAAAATTTTAGACACTGATTTTGGTACCTGGGTTGAACTAAGGGGCCTCCAAAAAAAAATACATCAATTAAGGTGGGCCAGTGATCCATTATTTGTCTCACTACCTTTGGGATCATTCAAGCAACATGCTTCCCACACTTCGTAGAAACTCCAGATTTAATACTACTCATGGCAAAAAACTACAACGCAACCATTCGTGCCATTGTTACATCCTCTAAAGTGCCCATTGCCTCTTTGGACCATGATTCCATAGCCACAACTTGGAGGTTCCCATTCTTTAAGGACATAGTCATAATGACCCAAGAAGCCTCAATTGCATAGTTCACAAGAGTGGGAGATGCGGCCCAATGCCTCCTAAATATAGAATGGTTGAAAAGACCCCATCGATATTATAAAAAAATGAAGATGGATATCCCTTTCTCTGACTTCAAGGAGCCAATTCAGGAAGGGATAATATTTTTGTGTAGGGTTTTCAGTGAGCCCCATGCCTGGGAATTCTCTCCATGAATGTACTACTTCCTCTACTACATGACAACTAAAAGGAAACATTTTGATTGGGCAACCATGATCTCTAACCACGTGGATGCTCAAATAAGGAAGGTAGAGGAAGATGGTAATTTTTATATGACATCCTTTATTTTGTGGTCCTTGGTTTGACAACACAGAGGAGTTAGGGGACTAGACACAGTCGGTGTCCTAATAATGGAGATGAGACATTCTACCCTATGGTATCACTTTCCTTAGATCCAACGAGACAAATGTTCTTGATATTTTTGTAGAGATAATGATGCATTCATTTTCCATAGAGTTAAGATGCTCACAAATGATGTAGGTTTCAGGTTGTCTCCAAAGACAATGGCCATGATCATCCCATGGGGATGTTAATTCATCCAATTTTTATAGCACTCCTACATTTGAGTCACCGGGTTTACAAGGAACCCATTTTTGCTGCAAAAACATTGCGAGGATAAGGTTGTTTTATTATAATTTTGCAAGAAGATTCTTGAAGTGCACGCCTTATAGGCTATAAAGAAGATTGCCTTGTCCTCCTTCCCTGTCACCTACAAAAAATACACATGCACCCTCACGATGACTTGAGAAGCATAAAATAAATTGAATAGCTTAAACTTAATGAGATTTTCATTTAAGTGCTGCAATTATGATCCATGTGGCACCTTGAGAAATCAATTCCCTAGGGATCTCAACCCCATTAGCCACACCTAGAATATTTTTGGGAGGACTTCTAGGATGATTTTGATGTCTGATACAAGAATCATTTGAGAATTTCAAAGGGCATGATGTATTATCTTGGCCTCCATTCATTCCCATGGAAATTTTCTAACAACGCATCCCTTGAAGACCCCAAGTATGAAGTTTCAAGAATTGAGAAGTTGGGCCTCCTTCTAGTGGATTGGGATACCCTAGAGATTTTGATTATTGAGGCCATATTTGGAGATTTTATTGAGAAAAGTCACAATAATTTTGAGAGAACATGCCCAAAGAGAGTTTGCTTAGATGCCTCCCCTAAAGGGGTAACCATTTCTAGACCCTAAGAAATGGAACAATCCAAATCCCAAGGAAAATACAAGCCAGAGAATCATCTCAATCATCTAACCCAGCGCTAGAGCCTCTCATACAATAATTAAATGAATAAGTAGAAAGGTCTTGAAAGTTGGTAGAAGCAGCATGGGCCAGCATAACATTTGGCCCCACCAAAAAATAGGGAAGAATTAGAAGTAGCAGAAAAAGAGTATACAATAATAGAGATTCTTCTAGGTTGATGAGACCAGAGAGGAGGGATGGACCTCCTTAATGATTCTAGCCAGGCCATCCACGATAGGTATGAAAAGATATACCAAAAAAAAAAAGAGCTTCAAGCTTCAGAGTTACATCTTTGTAAGCTCTTGATAGAATTGGTGTCCCCCTCTCTTTTTCAATGCCAGAGCCTTCCACCTCTAGAATGCCACTCCCATAAGGAAATATAGACACACTTTAGGTCATGAAGAAAAAGGTGTTGGTAGTGGATGAGTGGGTCCCTGAACAATTGGAGGCAGAAATGATATTTTTATCTAAATCCCTCCCAGACCTATACAAAGACCACAAAGTTATCAACTGACTCAATTGGATCATCTTAGCATGGAAAACTAAGGCCGAGAAATACGAAGAGTGGAAGGACTATCTTGGGGAGATTTTGACCCTGGGGAGGATAATTTGGATGAAATTAAGATTTTGGGGATGGAGCTTTATCAGTTCCCGAAGACCCAGTACTCCAGACTTGCATCTAGGATCAAGACAAGTAAACAATTGGTAAAGGTCTTAAATTATCATATAAATATGGTCTATAATTCTATGTACCAATATATAGAATTTTTTCAAGAGGCTACATCAAAAAACCCGATGATCCCTGACACATACACTCTTGTCGATTCTTTATTGATTATATTTGATGAGTTGGCTAGTGCATAATTCCAATCACTAATATATTTTGATAGTTCAGTTATGGGGAATATTTCCTAGCTAATGTTGAAGGCCCATGATGCCACCAAAATCACCTCCAAGATGAAGACCAAAGCCAAGGATGCAAAAGTCTATCTTGATGAGGCTACAAGCCATATGGACCATTTGAAGGAGGTGGATGAATAAGGAATAATTAAAATATTGGATGCCTTTAAGAAATTTTAGGAGCAATAAATTCTTTGAGTTCTGATATTTCTCTCCTCATGAACCAATATTCTTTCATTGATTCTTTTCTTTGAGCACAAGCTCCTGGAGCCCAAAATTATGAACTTCATTCTTTATATTCTTTACGGTGGTCTATGTTGATAGTTCTAATAGAGCCAATCGACCAATGTCCTAGATTATTGTCAAAGGTATTTTGTTAGAGATGGAGAAAGTACAAGAGGGCATGAAAGTGACAAAAGAAAGGTAAGAGACTGTAGGTGTCATCCCAACTCCCCAGGCACCAATTCAACATTTAATACTTGATGTACAAGGAGAGTACTCAGAGACATGAAACTTCCACTACATTTATGGAGTACATTTCTTGAGGAACCCAAACTATACAATCACATCCACACACTCAATGGTGTCTCCTTGATGATTAATCCCCCTGATTCCCCTGATTCCCCTTTTTCCCTTTTCTCTATTATATCCCTTTCAGTCATTGTAACATAATGAGGTGATTCTAACAGTGCATGTAGTACCGGATGTAAATATTGTATTTAATGTAAATAGGTAGGTTGTAAATCCATATGTAGATAGCAGGATTTGCCTATAAATAAGAAATTCGATGTCATTCCAAGGGTTGACAAAATTCATGATTTTCTTGTCCATAGAGATTTTTACACTCTTGCTCCCAGTTGATCTCTTCTATTAATTTCAATAGATTAATGCTCCCTTAGAGAAATGGATGTACCAACCAGTGATGCTGGTTCTTAAAGTTAATGAAGGAATAAAAGACTACTCTTGGTGTGGAACTTTTTGTTGTCCTTGATTTCAAATTTGGAAAATATCTTTCATGTTGTATGCTTCTCTTTGTCCTCCACTCAAGTTCTTTGGTAGATAAATGAAATGATTTTCTTTTACTGCTAATATATGTTTCGGTTAATGATCGTGCATATATTTAGTATGGTTATTGGTTCTTTATCTTGAGCATTGTTGATGTTTAGAAGTCTATAAAATGACTATAGGTAGATGTTTACTTTGAATCTGGTCTATCTTTTGTGCTTTCCTTATTGAAGCTAACAACTAGTAGGAAATCCTATCTCTGTTCTAAGTCCCTGATATTTGATGAGTGTAAAACCAACAGACCCCTTTATTGTAAAATAGTCACCTACCCAACTGAACCATCCCCGCACCTTCATGATCCAACTACCAATTTCTTGGAGGCCAAGAGAGTTCTCTTTCCAATAAGCCTCTTCAGGAAAAGTTGGCTGATACCCCAGTACCCGGTGAAAAATCTTACTCTATTGGCATGGTCGTCACAAAGATGCATCAACAAGACCATATCATGACACTCAAAGGGAAGATTATACAATCTTATCCAAATAAGAACTTCATTAATCTAGACTCTTAGAGGGTTGAATTTGGGTTCCTAGTCCTTAATGAATAAACCAAACCCACCCATCATGTAGGGTCCATTATCTAAAACCCATTGTTTCATTTGGCCTGATTCAAAAATGTCTAGAAAAAAAACATTCATGAGGGTTTTCAACTCAACCTTGATTTGCCATGAATTAGCACACCATTTTTTAATTTTGGATATTTCCAACCATTTTACCATCCATTTCATTAAAAAACCATTTGTCCCTCAACTAGGAGACCAAATCATTATAGAAAATATTAGCATTATTAATCATCACATGGGGAGTATGGTCAGAAATAAAGCATACCTTGGTGGGAAGCTCCTTGTTTCTATTTTCTATCATGGCATCTAAAGGCCAGGTCTCCTTTGGCCTCCATACTTTCTTCTCTACCTTCTTCCATCCCGATGGATCTTTATTGAGAAAAGTATTGTAACTGTTCCCCATTTTTTACCCAAATTTGTCACCCTCGAATCTCCTAAAATCATTCTTTGAGGGCTTCCTGAGACCTTTTCCTTCCATTATACCATTTTATTAATGATCAAAATGTCTTATGCGACCTGGGGGTTTCCATGTAGTTATGGACTAGTTGGTTCTTACTATTTGGAAGTCTTGATCCCCCTATGTTTGAAAGGAATCTACCCTCCCTACAACACCTCTCTAATGAATCTTTCCTTTATCTCTCATTTTATTGACCTAAATCTCATTAATGCTCCACATCTCTTCTCTTCTTCATCTTATAATCTAAAATCCCTTTGGGAAGATTCAAGTATCCTCTAGTGGGATGTAGCTATAAAGGAATAGTTCAATTCCTTAAAGAGGATCCACACTTGAGATCCAATACTTCTTCCTAAGTGAAGAAATTTTTTTCGATTCAAGTGGATCTATAAGAAAAAATTTTCTTCAAATGGGTCAATTGATAAACATAAGGCTCACTTGATTTCTAAATGGTTCTCCTAGATTCTTGAGATTAACTACTTTAATACTTTTGCACCAGTCACCATAATAAATTATATCCAAGTTGTCCTTGTTATTGTTGTAGATCATATATGGGAAGTTCATTGGATGGATGTGAAGAGTGAATTTCTTCACAATGACCTTTAGGAGGAAATACACATGGAGTAGTCACAAGGGATTTCTCAATACCCTTCACTTTTTTTCCATCTTTGGAAGTCCCTTAATGGCCTCAAGTAGGCTAATTAATATTGGTATGCCAAGATTGAATCATTCCTTCTAATAGTTGAGTTCACTCATGGAAAATCTCATCCAAATATCTATATTTTTCAGTAAGATGGTACTCTCACTTTTTTGTTTCTTTATGTTGATGATTTGTTGATCATAGGGAGTCACTCATCCTCCATTTAGGAAGTGAAAAGTATCCTTCATGATCATTTCTTGATGTTAGAATTAGGTATTTTGCACTACTTCTTGGAGCCTAAGATCACTTAGTCTTCTTCAGGGATATTTCTTGCACAACCTAAGTATGCTCTCTAGATTCTGCAAGGCTAATTGTAAGTATACACCCAATCAATTTCTATTTGGCGTATAAATTGAGGTTAAGTATTAATTATTCACTTTTGGTGGATGGAACTTTGTATCAAAAACTTGTTGGTAATCTTATATACTTGACTAACACAATTCCTAACATTTTATATTCTATAGACATGATCTCTCAATTCATATAGGATCCCTAAGAGCTAATTGGAAATAAACTAAGAGGATTCTTCACTGCATTTAGGGTACTCATAGCTATGGGTTTTATTATGCGACAAAAATGGATTTTGACTTGGTGAAATACATGGATTCAAATGAGGCAAGGTATTCTTAGGATCATAAGTATCCTTTAGGATTTTTCTTCTCTCTTGGTTCTAATCTAGTTTGTTGGTCGAGAAAAAAGTATTCTAAAATTTCTTTTTCATCTATAGAGGCTAAGTATCAATAATAATTTAATGATACTACTGAGGCTATTTGGCTTTAGAACACTCTCACAAAGTTTGGCATTGATTTTAAAAAACCTACAATCATCTTTTGTAATAACTAGAGTTCCATATAGATCTTTCATAATTTGATCCATCATCAAAGGACCAAATACATTGAGATCCACATGCACTACATTTGGGAGATGATTCATGAGTAGATCATTGATCTTAGGTATAGCCCAACATGAGATTAGAATACATACATCTAAAAAAAAACCTTCTTTGTAATCAAGTTCATTTATTTGTAATTTTTTTTCGGGTGCAATAGGTGTACACTTTATAGGGGGCTTCTTAGTCCTCTTTACTCTCACCTTTTTCTTCTTTTATTTTTTGGAGGGGGGGGTGCAAGGGATTATTCTCTTTGGGGGAGGGGAGGGGAGGGGGGGGGGTGCACCTCGGTCACTGGTTTAGATCTAAAATTTTTAGAGAAAAAATACATATTCCTCTACACATTTCAAGGTAAGTACCCTATCATTCATTTCATTTCTTAGTCTAGATCTATTTTCATATCTTAATTGGGCTGATTGCATAAACTCAGCATCTAGATCTATGTTACTTTTCTCATTAAATCAGTTGGTTCAATTTCACATTTGCATTTACACATCTTTAATCAAATCCTACACTATATGAAAGAGGAATTTTTTGTGTACTTCCTTGATATAATTTGGGTTTAGCATTAGCATCCATTCATCTTCTTGGGTTTTTCTCATCTAACTTGGGTTATATTGGGAGTTATGTTTGGAAGCCCCTCTTTCTCTTGTATTTTGAGTGTTAGTGTTGGAATGGTTAATTAATGAACTCATCTCATATAGTTTATATTGTTAGATTCATTAGTATCTATTTCACCCCTAAAAAAATCTATTGTGATTAGTTTTGACTGTAAATCAAAAACCCATCAAATATTGGTTAAATTTGATTAATAATGTATGATTATGAATATTTATTTATCATAGACGAATAATTTAGTTTCCACCTCTATGAGATTTTAATGCTTAAAATAAATTGGGTTCTAATTTTGCATGAGTACGAATCCAATGCCTTATCTTTTTGTGTGATGTGAATGATGTGAAAATCTAAATCAAAATAATAGAAATATTACAATGCAAGATCCAAACTCACAATGCAAAAAAACACAAAATTAAATCTAAGATCTATGCATGAAATCAAATGATAAGTAAAATACCAATACAAATACCTGAGGAGTCTACATTGTTACTTGAGACATGTTTGAGTGCTTGATGTAGATTTTCTCTCATATTTTGTAGCATAATGTTGATATCATCATGATAAAATGAAGGCTGGATGCTTGATATTGATAGTGCTAACTCTTGATAGTGATAGTACTTGATAATTTGATGATAGTATAAATACTCAAAAGTTCTACATCTAGGAAAATGAGTGAATCAAGGTCTTATTTATATACCTCACATTGCATTTGATCAATGGCGGAGATCAAATAGCAAGATCAACAATTGAGAAAAATGAAGAGATGGTGAGACTTATAATGCACATGGATTGATGAGGTGAAGAGATAAGGTCAAGGTGTAATTTCCTAGATGAAATAAATATAATATTTATTTTACTTATTTAAGGTGGAAATTAAATAAATATTTAAATTTATTTAATTTGAGAGAAAAGTGTTAGCTTATTAAATATTTTTTGACTTTTTTAAAATTATGGGAGGGAAATTGATTAAATTATAAAATTATTTAGTTATTATTAGGGTAAAATGGTAAAATAAATTACATAAAAATATTTAATTAATTATGAATAAAAGACTAGTGAAATAATTAAAAATTACTTAAATATTAGAAAAAAAGGATAATGAAATAACTAATTGTTGTAATCACTTAAAATTTGTCTAGTAGAACCTAAGCCCCTAATTTCAATCAAAGTTACCTCAAACAAAATTTTGAATCTCAAAGGCATAATTCACTAGACATAATTATGTAAGCAACCTAAATAATCCCCCTTGCATAATTAAAATCAAATCATTATAACTTTAAAAACTATTTAATTGTCAAAAACTTCCTTTTAATATAAAGTCCTTGCACTTTTATTTAAAAAGAGCACATTGTGCAACTTAATCTTGATTAAATGACGATTAAAAGGGGATTTCTTATTTTTTCTTATTCTCCAATCAAGCTTGGCCAATCAAAATTCTTGTATCCTTTCACATGGATTGATCTTTCTCACCACTCATCTCTACCTAACATCTTTTTCCTCTTAATCTCCACCCTCCATTCTTGAGGCAATTCCTTTAAAAGGAAGCTCTTCCTTAGCTTAAAGATCCCACTTCTTGCATTCTCTAAGTTTCATCTTGCTAATTTGCATTCTTGCATTATAGAGCGATCTTGCTATTTTGAATTCTTAGTTCTTAGTTACTTTCATCACATGCTCATAGATCTATTGCATTCTTAGTCTAGTTCATTTTCTAGTATAATCTTGCATTATTATCTAGCTTGCTTTCATTCTAACATTGTTAATCTTGCATTCTAGCTTCATTCTAGCTTTGCATTACATTTGAATATTCCATTTTGGAATAGGAAAGTCACTAATCCTTCATGTGCCAATTTGATGATCATTACAAAAGGATTAAACTTGCTTTAACTAAGAAGCAATAAGTCAATTTTGAGAGTTCAATTGCTCATTTGATATGAATTCTAGTAGCTAAATTCTTGAGTTGATGGTTTATTGACTGTTGGTTCTATTTCAATTGTAATCACCTAAAAATTGTCTAGTAGAACCTAAGCCCCTAATTCAATCAATTTACCTCAAACAAAATTCTAAATCTTACAAGCATCATTTACTAGATATAAGCAACCTGAATAATCCCCATTGCATAATTAAATCAAATCATTTCTAATATTAAAACTTGAAAAATCATTTAATTGTCAAAACTTCCTTTTAATATAAAGTCGTAGCACTTTTATTAAAAAGAGCACTTTGTGCAAACTTAATTAATTGACAATTAAAAGGGATTTTCTATTTTGTCTTATTCTCCCATCAAGCTCAACCAATTAAAATTATTGAATCCTTTCACATGGATTGATCTCTCACCACTCATCTCTACCTAACATCTTTTGCCTCTTAATCTCCACCCTTCATTCTTGAGGAAAATTCTTTTGAAAATGAAGCTTTTCCTTGGCTTAAGGGCCCACTTCTTGAATTCTCTAGGTTTCATCTAGCTAATTTTCATTCTTGCATTCTAGAGTGATCTTGCTATTTGAAATTCTTATTTCTTAGTTGCTTTCATCACATTCTCATAGCTCTCTTGCATTCTTAGTTTAGTTCATTTTCTAGTATAATCTTACATTAGTCTCTAGCTTACTTTCATTCTAGCATTGTTAATCTTACATTCTAGTTTCATCCTATCTTTGAATTGAATTTGAATCTTCCATTTTGGAGTACTCAAGTCACTAATCCTTCATGCCAATCTGATGAGTCTTCTCAAAAGGATTAAACTCACTTCAACGAGGAATCAATAAAAAACTTTTGACGGTTTAGTTGTTCATTTAATATGAACTCTAGTAGCTAAATTATTGATTTAATGTTTTATTGAGTGTTGGTTGCATTTCAAGTGAATACCAATATTTAACCACACATTTTGGGCACCCACAGTGGGGCTTGAATCAATTTTTGGTCCCATTTTTTATAGGATTTTTTATTCATTTTTCAAAATTGTGACAAATATTGCACCCAATAGTATAGATCATCGTATGATACCTTCTTTCATTTCATGCAGTTACGAGTTTTATCTTACGATAATATGGCTAAGGTGATTTATCACATGCAGTTTTGAGTTTCATTGTGTGACATAAAAACTATAGCTTTCATCGCATGGCTCTTTGAATTTCATCATACAATAATATGGTGTTGATTGTGTTTTATCACATTAAAAATAAAGAGCATTTTTTAGGGTCTAGTTGCTTGAATTTTTGGATTTTTGTGCTTGATTCAGCTTCATCTTGGCCTTAATATTTTGTCTTGCAAGAAATAATTGGTTTTAATAGGGTATTTGAGAGGAAATTCAATTGTCAAAGTCATCTAGATGGCCTTATTTTGAGACTACTAATGCTTTGTGCTTGTAGGACACTTTCCAAAGACATATTTTCAGACTACTAAATCCATTTGACTTGCAGGCTACCTTGGAGATACAAATAAACATTATGCCTTGATAGACTTGATTTTCTAGGTACCTAGCTTAACTAAGGAGGCTTCCTTTCTTACTGCTAGTTGGGTAGTAGGAGAGTATGATCTTCACCTCCTAGAGGTTAAATCATAAATCTTGACCTACTTGGTTTTTCACTTGCAAAGAGTCTTTGGTAAATGAATATGTGCTTGATGTGTTTGGGAGAAGCTATGGAGTAGGAGAGTATGGTTGAGATAAAGGAAAGATCACACACAAGTTATGGTTGAGATATATTCTGCTCTCACCAACCTGGAGTTCAATAATCTTAAAGGATGTGGTACAAAAAAATAGATGTGGGACAAACTTGCATTGGTATATGGTGGAGATCAACATGTTCAAAAGGCAAAAGATGAAAGTATAAAAAACAAATTTGATTCTATGAGAATGAGAGAAGGTGAAGATGTTACACAATATAATACAAGATTGAAGGAAGTTGTGATTTCTATCAGAGGTGTTGGAGGACATATTGAAGAAGAACATGTAACAAGTAAACTACTGAGGACATTGTTTCCTATATATGCCATCTGAGTGTCTGCAATACAAGAATTGAGATCCATTCCTTAGATGCATATTTCACTAGATGCTACAATTGGTAAGTTGATTTCTTTTGAGCTAAATGATTTTGACAATAGTTTACCTTCCACTACTAAGATTGAGTCTGAATTCAAGTCACTTTGAACATTGGAAATTCTAGAGAGTCTAGATCAAGTGATGGTTATGTAAGTAGTGCAAGTGAAAGGTTTCAAAGTTGCAAGAGTGATCTAGAAAGTCTATTTGAAGAGGAAAGAAAAAAAGAAGAGTTTGAAGATTTACTAGCTAGGAGACTACCAAGAGGAAAAGGTAAATACCGAGGTAAAATACCTTTGAAGTATTTCAATTGCAACAAGATTGGTCAGATTGCATCTAGATGTCTTGAAAACAACAGTGATGAGAAGAAAGACAATCGAGATAATAAAAAAAGAGAGAACAGATTCATGAGGTATCGAGATTTCAAGAACATAGGTAAGAAGTCATGCTACATTTTTGAAGAAGGACTAACTGATAATGATTTAGGTAATGATGAAGGTGAAGAGGTTGTGTATGTTTCTATCAAGGATGATTCTGATGAAGAAAGGTATGAAGAAGAAAAATCCCTAATTTCTCATGTTAGTAAGAATGATACATGGATAATAGATAGTGTATGTTCACATCATATGACCGGTGACACACATAAGTTCATTACTATGGAAGATCATGATGGAGGCTATGTTAGATTTGGTAATGATACTCCATATCCTATGAAAGGTAAAGGTTCTATAGATCTACTGGATAATACACAATGTGATGATGTCTCTTGGGTTGAAGGATTAAAGTATAACCTAGTGAGTATGGCACAACTGAACAACATTGGTCAGTGATTGGAATTTTAGAATGGAAAGGT
The DNA here is from genome assembly GCA_027943335.1 of Chamaecyparis obtusa. NCBI lineage: Eukaryota > Viridiplantae > Streptophyta > Pinopsida > Cupressales > Cupressaceae > Chamaecyparis > Chamaecyparis obtusa. Next base: position 1,162,557 of record BSBK01007872.1, read on the forward strand.
AAGAGTATTTGATCAGAATGGAGGTCTGATTGCCACTGGTGAATAGTCAAAAGGTAACTTATTCTACCTTGATAATACTACAAAGAGTTTCTTATTTGCTAAAGTCAAGGATGTATGGTTATATCATAAGAGTTATAGTCATGTGAATTTTGACAACTTAATTAAGGTGAGCAAAAAGAATAGAGTAAGAGGTCTACCGAGATTGGACAAACCTAAAAAATGTCATGTGCAAAGGAAGTCAAGTTGGTAAGATGACAAAGTCAAGTTTTACAAGAAAATATTACACTACACAAGGAATTTTGGAGTTATTGCAAACTGACCTATGTGGACCTATGAGAACACAAAGCTATAATGGTGATGAATATTTCATTTTATTTGTAGATGATTATTCAAGAATGATGTCTATCATGTTTTTAAAGGATAAATATGAAGCTTTTCAAATGTTTACATGGTACAAGGAAAGAACTGAAAAGGAGATTGGAAGACAATTGAAGTGTCTGAGATTTGATAGAGGAGGTGAGTTTACATCCGATGAGTTTACAATTTTCTATAATGAACATGGAATAAAGAGATAAATGTATGTACCAAGGACACCACAACAAAATGGTATAGCAGAGAGAAGAAAAAAATCCATTATTGATTGTGAAAGGACATTTATGATTGAGAAGGGTGTGTCTCAAATATTTTGGAGAGAAGCAGTCAACACTGCAACTTATACACTAAACCGAGTACAATTGAAGAAATGTACAAACAAGACTCCATATGTAATCTGGTATGATCACAAATCAAATGTAAGTTATTTCAAAGTATTTGGAAGTAGATGTTACATTCTAAAGGATGATAGAGATGGAAAGTTTGATCATAAAGGTGATGAAGGAATATTTTTAGGATAGTCTACAAAGAGCAAGGCTTACAAGTGCTTAAACAAGTCTACTAACAAAATTGTAGAAAGTACAAATGTAAGTATTAATGAATTTGTAGAGAAAAATGATGAAGACAACAAAAAGGAACTCGAGGACTATCAAACATTTGTATGTTCAATGTGAAGTTCCTTATATCTTACCTACACTACAAACCGAGGAGGAAGATGAACAGAGAGAGCCACTGCCAAATGCTGAAAATGAATAAATTTCATAGTCTATTGAGCCTATTCTAGCCAAGTATGTGAGAAGACACCATTCACTGAGCAAGATTATTGGAGACAAGAATGCTAGAGTTATGAAAAGAAGTAAGTTAAGAGATAATACATGTTTAATTTCTAAATTTGAGCCAAGAATAGTAAAAGATGCATTAGAAAATGAAGATTGGGTTAAAGCTATGAAAGAAGAGATAGATCAAATTGAAAATAACAACACATGGACTTTGTTACCAATATCTAAGGATAAAAATGTTATTTCTACTAAGTGTATTTGTAGAGACAAATTGAATGAACATGGAGATGTGATCATAAATAAAGCTAGACCGGTTTGCAAAGGGTATGCACAAGAAAAAGGTAATGCTTATGGTGAGACTTTTGCACTTGTTGCTAGATTAGAAGGGGTTAGAATTCTACTAGCATATGTATATTATAAAGGATTTAAAGTTTATCAAATGGATGTTAAGTCTACATTTATTAATGGTATTCTTGAAGAAGAAGTCTATGTTGAACAACCTGAAGGATTTGTTGAGAATACTAACAAGGACATGGTATGTAAACTTCACAAGGCACTGTATGGTTTGAAACAAGAACCTCAAGCATTGTATGAAAGGTTACATTCATATTTAATCAAGATTGGATTTTAAAGAACAAGTGACAACAACAATTTGTATCTAAAATGTGATAGTAATGATAGGATTTTGATTGATGAAATATTTGTTGATGACATTATTTTTGGAGGAAATAACACATTGTGTAGATCTTTTGTTGAGGAGATGAGAAAGGAATTTGAGATGTCCATGATAGGAAAAATACAATTCTTTATTGAACTATAGATTCAACAAGTCAAAGATGGGATCTACATCACATAGTCAAAGTACATCAAGGTGATCCTAAAGAAATTTGGTATGAAAGATTCAAGATCGGTTGGAACACCAATGGCTACTTGTTGAAAATTTTTAAGAGAAGATGAGTCAAAGGAAGTGAATGAGACACTCTATCGATCAATGATTGGTAAGCTACAATATTTTGTACAAAGAAGACTTGATATTGCTCATGTAGTAGGTATTGTTGCAAGATTTTATGCCAATCCAAAGGAATCACACTGCAATCAAAGGATTCATACAAAAAGATTGGCCTTAACTATATTATCAAACACAATTAGGAGTTTCATCTCACCTAGTGTTTGATTTTATCGTACGATCTTGTGCCTGACTGGTTACCAAAACTACATTGAGTTCTCAAAATTTCAACATCTTTTATTGTCTAAGATATTCTTGGCTTTTTTGTCATCTTGATCAGTAGTCACCCATCTAAAAACTAACATTCTCAATTGATTCATTATTTTCTAGTAATTTGGTTTCTCTTCGATCCTATTTTAAGATCTTGAAAGTGCTCTGGTTATTATCTCAAAATATCATGTCTCATTTGAAACCAAAACCTTGCTCAACTTTGTCACAAGTGCCACTCAACAAGGATTTAGGCCTCATTCTTAGTACCTTGTACTTAGTTTTCTTGGCTACATCAAATTGGTCGCAAGTATCATCCAACAAGAATTTAGGCCTCACTCTTGATATCTTGAACCTTGTTTCAGTTGTATCTTTATCTATTACCCACTCTTGAGACAAGAGCTATCATTACCTAGATCTTTTTACACTAGCTTAGTAATATCGTTACTATCAATTTTTCAATCTAATCTTCAATGTCGGTTAGAATTAATAGTCATTCCTACAAGGATACAACTAATCTAAAAGGAAATGCTACTTACAATACCCCTAGAGCATCTTCTCGTGAAGAACCTTTGTATCAAGATTGTGTTTACCAATCAGTACCCTTTACTCATGCTGATAATTATGATCAAATTAACATGTCAAGCTACAATTGGGACACTCACAAAAGATATGATTCTGAATCCTATGAGTATGAAGAACCCACACAAGAAGAAATATGAAAGTGCCAAGAGGACAAAAATTTCCATAAGGTGATGCAAGCCATAATGAGTTAGGATAAGGACCACTATTTCATGCATCTCACATCTATGGGTGTGAAGCTTCCCCCCAACATCGATGTGGATGGATTACTACAAAAAGAGGATGAGTCTCCTCTCATAGCTCTTAGAAAAGAACTTCAGGATTTGCATTGTGATATTTCACAATTCAAAAAGGACAAGGACTAACCCTCCAACAAGTATTCTCTTGAAATGATATGTCCTTTCCCCTTTGATAGAAATATTTACATGTCACCTTTCCCATCCAAGGTGGAGATCCTCAACTATGACAAATATGATGGTAATAAAGATCCTCAAGACCATGTACAAGAGTTTTGTGCCCTGAGCATGGAGTTTATGTACAAACAAAGCTATCTTATGAGACTCTTTCCTTGAAGTCTTGGTGGCCAAGCTATGAGCTGGTTCACCTTGCTTTCCCCTAGCATTAAGACCTTTGATGAACTGTTTCAAAAGTTTATCACATAATACTCTTACAATATCTCTAACACTATTACCATGCTCAACTTGTGCAATACAAACCAACATTTTGGAGAACCCTTCTTACATTCCTTCAATGATAGAGAATAATGTTTTCTAGATATCCTTGACAAACTCCTGAGACTGAGAAGATCAATATATTTATAAATACTTTGGTTCCTAAAATGAACTATGTGTTACAAATGCAAACACATGCCTCATTTGATAAACTAGTTTAAATGTCTATTCACATACAAGATGTCCTTGTGTGGAAAGGAGAAATCACCTTAAAACATTAAGAGCATAAATATTCTTCCAATAATCAACATAGAAAGGAGAAGCATAAGTTCTAGACCAAAACCAAGGATGCCGTCAATGATAGAATTATGGGAATGACCTCTGCATCCATCTCTAACAAACTAAAGGAGCCAAATTTCAATCTCTCTACTAGTACTCAAGCATCGAAAGATAACAAGAACACTCAACCAAGCTCTAAACCCAAGGGTAACAATGACATACCATGGATCCCCAAGCCTAAGAGAGATTTCACTCCTCTTGGAGAGTCACTTGAGAATGCCCTAAATATGCTTTTGGCTAACAAGATTATTACATTTCCTGAAAATTCTAAAGTGTATGATCCTGAGATCAATCCAAAGTGGTGGAATGATAACCACTATTGCGATTACCATCATAATAAAGGACATAAAAGTAATGATTGCATGAAGCTTAAACGTGTAATCTAGGATCTAATCAATAAATGGTTGACTCCTCACAGATGAATACTAATCATAATGCCTTTTAAGAGCATTTTCCTAAATATAAAAAAGGGAAATCATCTAAGGAAAAAGACAACAAGGTTGGTTACACATGCTCGAGTCTTCTAACCTTACCATTAACATCATCAAGATCAAGAGAAAGATTCAGGTTGAATCTTCTAATGTAGTCACTCATTCTCAAGGTAAGGTCACTCTATAAGGAGAATATTCTTCCTCCTCTTATAAACATGCAACGACCTAAGAATCCAAAACCACTACCTCATCTACAACATGTGACTATAACTTGGTTGATCAACTTTAGCACACGTTAGCTCAGATATTAATCCTTGAACTACTTAAAATCTCTCATGCACATTAGGAGATTCTCAATCAAGCCCTCTTAGTGGCTAATGTTCCTAAGGACCTAAATGTAGACAAGTTTCAGTCCATGGTTGGTCATCTATCTTCCCCACATTATCTAACCTTTTCAAAAGAAGATGACAAATATATCAAAGAAGATGACAAATATATCAACTAGCCTCTCCATATTGAGGTCCCCATACATAACCAGAAGTTGAAACATATTTTGATAGATGGAGGTGTAGGTTTGGATATCTATACTTTCAAGTTAGTGAAAGCCCTTGATTTCTTAGAGCATGCTATTGATCCTAGGTGAAAAGTCACAATCAAGACATATGATGAAGATGAATGTTCTTCTAAAGGCATGGTGATCTTACCCATCTGAGTGGGTCCTATGTAGAGATATGTTATTTTTCAAGTCCTAAACCTCCCACTCACATACAACATACTTTTGGGTCAGCCATGGGTTCACAAAATGTAAGAAGTACCTTCAAAATATCATCAATGCATTAAATTCCCTCACAATGGAATTAAGGTTACTATTCCTATAGACTCGACGTATACTTGCAATAATGTGAAACAAGATGAAAGCTTGGATCCATAGAATAAGGAATTCTTGAGGAACCAAGAAATTGAGAGTTCTAAACAAGAAACATTGGATGCCTTTCACAAGAAGCTGAGTATAAAAGAAAATGGAATGGGGGAATACAAGATGGATGCTTCATGCTAGATGGTCAACCTCTCTATCTCACCTAGATCCTATGGGAGATCTTCTTCATCATTCTGACCTACTAGCACCTCTTCTCTAAAAATTCAAGAAGGAACAAGAATGGTCAAACAAAAATTTCCTCTTGAACAAGTAAAAGAGGAGAAATTGGTTTTACAATGGCTATACAAAGGTGAAGAAGCTAAACAAGAGGTGAAATATGCTGAAATTTCTCCTAAGAAGTATGACATAGGATACCAACTCATGCAAAAAATGGGATATGATGGGAAAAGTCCTCTTGGAAAAGGAAATGGTCTTCTTGAACCTCTACACACTAAATTCTATAATCCATGAGACAAAATTGGGGTGGGATATCATGAACAAATGTTTGCACCATCATCTACAAGTCGTCCTGTGTTTGATAAAATTGGGGATTTTGATGATGAATATGAAGAGGTTGTCCCTAGAACTTATGAAAGGTTGTTACATATTCCTATAGATCAAGATGTTGTACCTAAGAGACAACTTAGTCTACATGAGGAAAATACATCACCAGAAGCTGAACTGAACCAAGAATGTCCTACAAAGGAGAGACACCCTAATTGGGGGTAACTTGTTAGCATCACACACATCCTCAATTTACCTCAATTCATTGACTCATCTAGAGAGTCTAGACAACCTAGGTTACCATGTTTACCTGTGTTGGATTATGGGGCTTTCTCTAAAGAAGATGATACTCAAGATAGTTAATATAACATGACGGATCTCAATCTAGATGAAATCAAGAGGCACACTATAAATCAAGAAAGTCATGTTGAAAAAGCTCCTATTTCCATAGCTTAGTACCTAGTTTGATCTTCTAGTAGTCAAACTAATTCCCATGAGTATGAATGGGACCAACTATTTGATGCCACAATTGACATTGAGGTTGATGTAATCCACAAATATGCTCCTATTTCCAATTTTGAGGCTGGTGAAAGTTCTAATACATAGTATTATTCAGAGGCTAATCAAGACCATCTAGATATTGAACCTATTATGGTGCCTCCTATTTAGGCTATCTTTGAAGGAGAAGAGTCTCCTCCCAATAGTCCTCCCATGGTTCTTCCTCCTCAAAATCCCACCTGGGACTTTGGTTCATGATCCAGGATTATGAGGGTTCCTTTATAGATATTCCTACATCAAAGAGAAGAAGTGGAACAAGATCTTGATTTCCATTTCAACCCTAGATGGGTAGGTTCATAGAACACCTCTCATAACTTCTCTAGAAATCCTTCAACAAGTCATGCTCAAGACAACTTTAGGGAAGATAACTTTCTTGACCTATCTTTAGTAGTCATGAACGATGATGATGATACCAGAGTCTTTTCTCTTGAGCTTGTTTGTTCCTTACCTCTCGTTTACCCTGAGCTGATTGACTAGAATACCTCTAAGTCCATAAACCTATTATCCTTTTCCAATGACCATACCCTATCATGTTACCTCAATATTCTTGAACCTCTTCCTTCCTCCACTAGTGAAATGAGTGGCAATATGTTGGTGGAAGATATCAAGCATCTTAGCCACAAAAGCAAAAATAAAAAGAAAATGAGGTTTGATGGTGAAAACCAATCTGTGGTAGTATCAGATCCAAAAATAGTTAAAATAAATGAAATATCTAATGGTGAAAACCTCTCTAAGGGGCCTGCAGATAAGATACTTGATATCCTCCCAGAACATTTTTAGGAACGATCGTCAGTTCTTATAGAGCCTACACAACATGTAAACTTGGGTACAATTAAAAATCCACAAATCATACATCTTGTATAATATTTATTTGAAGATGAGAAACAACACTTTATTCAGTTCTTTACAGCAAAGAAGATCAATTTTGCATGGTCTTATTTTGATATGCTAGGCTTGGATACGAATCTCATTATGCACCACTTATTTATTGCACTAGGTATAAAACCAGTGAAACAAAAGTTAAGAAAAATGCATCCTCATATCACATTACTGGTTAATGCAATTATCAAGAAGCTACTAAAGGATACATTTATATAAGAAATAGACTATGTTGATTGGATCTCCAACATTGTGCTTGTCTCAAAAGCTAAAAAATCCTTACACATGCACATACTTTAGAGATCCGAATAAGGCTTTCCCCGAGGATGACTTCCCACTACCTAACATAGACATGATTGTGGATCTCACTGCTGGTTACCAAATATATTCCTTGATGGATGGATTCTCAAGATATAATCAAATACACATCACCCCTAAGGACTAGGAAAATATAGCATTTACTTGTGCATGGGGAACTTTCTACTAGAATGTCATGCCCTTGAACCCAAAAAATGCAGGTGTAACCTATAAACGACCAATGCCGAATCTTTCATGATATGATGGACAAGAACATGGAAGATTATTTGGATGACACATTAGCTAAATCTTCTACTAGAGATATGCACCTTGCTGATTTGGATAGGATATTCACAAGAATGGAACAATTCATGTTAAGGATGAACCCAAAGAAGTGCACTTTTGGGGTTACTTCTAGAAAACTTCTAGGATACATCATTTCAACATGAGGAATTGAGGTAGATCTAGCTAAGGTGAAAGAAATAATAGAGATGCAACCACCATGAAATATTAGTAAAATGAGGACATTGCATGAAAAGCTACAATCAATAAGAAGATTCATCTCACAACTAGTTGATAAGGCACAACCCTTCACTAAGACTCTGCATAAGGGTGTGACTTTCAAATGGAATGAGGATTGTGAGAATAATTCTCACCAAATCAAAGAGTACCTAGAAATCCTCTTATGCTCATGGCTCATATTCCTAAAAAAAATTTATTACTCTACATATCATCTACCACCTCTTCTTTGGGGGCATTGCTTACGTAACATGACGATCAAGGACCTAAGTGAGAAATTTATTGTATTAATAGAACTCTAGTATCCTATGAGATGAACTACACCGTCATTGCAAAGGCTTTTCTAGTAGTAGTGTTAGCTTCTAAAAAATTCAACACTATATGCTGGCTTACTCTATACAACTGATAGAAAAAATTGATCCTCTTAAGTACTTACTAAGCAAAGCAACATTAACTAGACAATGGATAAATGGGTGATGACCCTCAATGAGTTTGACATCACATATATTGATCTGAAGGAAATCAAAGGACAAGTATTGGAAGCTCAATTTTTAGAGGCACTGTTGTAAGACACAACCTCTCATTGCTAAATTTATCGACGATTCCATCCTATATTTAATGCAACATCCCTGGAAAATGTACTTTGATGGCTCTTTTACGTAGCAAGGTGTAGGTGCTAGTGCACTCTTTGTTTGTCCCCAAGGTTACAAAATTCTGAAGGCTTATAAGATGATATTCCCATGCAGTAAAAATGTAGTAGAATATTAAGGGTTGGATAATGGACTCAAATTGGCCATCAAATGGAAGATTGAAGAACTTCATGTCTATGGTGACTCTTAGCTTATGATCAATCAAGTCAATAATGAATATAAAACCAAAGATGAGAAGCTCTTTCCTTACAAGTGCCTAGTTGATGACCTAAAGTACTTTGTATTTATCACATTCCAACATATACCATGTGAAAAGAGTATAGCAATATATTCTATGGCCACTTTAGCCTCAATGATACAATTAGAAGAATACCAATTTCGCTATGACTTCCTGGTGGAAGATCTCCCTTTCCTTTCTTATGACACACCTGAATCCCAAATTGTCTACACCATCATTTCTCTTGATACTTCCTGTTATAGCCAAATTACGCATACCTCAAAGACCACATCATCCCTGAAACTCTTCCACAGAATGAAAAATGGAATCTTATCTAGAATGCCTCTCGATATCTCATCATTGCAAATGGCTTGTTTAGGAGAAGTTTTGATGGTATAGTTCTTAGTTGTTTATAGTGTGAGGAGTTTGAGAGAGTGCTTAGGAAGTTCATGAGGGTGTTTGTGGGTCACACTTGAACGGTTTGTCCTTGGAAAAAAATATTATTAGAGAAAGCTACTTCTGGCCTACCATGGAGAAAGATGTTGTCCAATTTGCTAAAACTTGTCAAAAATTTCAGCTTCACGGAAACCTGATTCACACTCCTGCCATAGATTTGTTGTCTTTTATTACACACTAGTCATTTTAGCAATGGGATTTTGATCTTGTGGATTAGATCTATCCTTCATCTTCCAATGGGCACAAGTTCATTATTACACCTACTCAATATTTCACTAAATGGATTGAGGTTGTACCTATCATCAAGGAAACATGAAAACAAGTGGCTATGTTCATACTCAACTACATAATCTACAGGTATGTTATTCCCTCCTTGATTGTTGCAGATAATAGAGGAAAATTTAAAAATAGTGACATTGATGAGCTGTGTGCTAAGTTCCACATCACACATCATTCCTCCTCTATTTACTATCCCAAAGAGAATGGATAGGTAGAGGCTTCCAATAAGACAATCCTTAAGATCCTACACAGAATGGTTAATAAATTAGGAAAGGATTGATACTTACAACTGAATCCAACTTTATGGGCTTATTGAACAAGCATAAAAAATCCTATAGGGGCTATGCCATTCTCGTTGGTTTATGGTTTTGAGGCAGTCTTACCACTTGGAGTTGAAATACCTTCCCTTAGGGTATCACTACATGGACTCATCACAGATGAAGATTATAGAATCTCTCGACTTCAACAACTGGAATTACTTGATAAATCCAGAAAAGAGACATTTGACCATCTAAGGGTCTACCAAAAGAGAATGTCTAAAGGATACAAAAAAAAGGTTTGTCATCAAGAGTTTTAGGTTGGTGATCTTGTTCTAAAAGAGAACCCAAAAAATCAACAACATAGAGAACAAATTGGAAAATTTGAACCTAATTGGATGGGTCCTTTTGTCATTACTGTAGCATTTGGTTATGGAGCTTATCAGCTACCTACTCTAGAAGGTGATGTTCTCAAAGAGCCTATCAATGATCTCCACTTGAAATGGTTCTACAACTAGATATTATGCATTTTGTATAGCAAATTATGATCCTGAAAAATCCTAAAAATTATAAAGTCCTAAAAAATGATCATCTTGGTGAAAACCTAGAAATAGGTGCCTTGATGTATCCCAAAAAAATCAAATTATCAAAAATACAAAAAAAAGGTTCCTTGGAGAAAACTTGGAAAAAGGCAACTTGGTAGAAAAAATAAATAATTCAAAGTGGTGAAAGCCTAGAAAATAGGCTTCACTTGTAATCATCTCTCCATCTATCAACATGTGGCTGAACTCAAGTGCTTTCATCAATCTCTTTGCATCCATCTTTTGCTTCCTATCTCCTTTGTACCATCATGGAATGGAGTTGGTCTTAGTTTTGTCCTTGGTTCTCATCTGTCACTTGGAGGAAATCTCACACTATCTATCTGAGCTGTCAACACTTTATCACTTGGTCGATCTCTTGAAATTTAACTTGAGTTACACCATTCATTCCCAAAGGACAATTTTCCACTAACACTACTTGGTGTTTCTCAACACCCCAATCCTACAGTTTTTCTTAACACTACCAATCTGGACATCACTTTGTTTATCAACACATATCAAATCTTGCACTTTCTACTATACACACACACTGTGACACAAGAAAAAAGGTGTTCTTTAACACCCAACACAAAAATGAAAACTTAGAAAAATTGAAAATGATTGAGACATGTTGAACTATTTTCTTGTGTGCTATCTATTATCATTTCTTTTCTCTTGTTATGTCTTCTAAGGTCGTTCGACGATGTCTACTTGACTATAGGTTCATGACTAGGGGCAAAATGTTTTATTTGATTACTTCTTATGGTGTGATTTCAATGATACTAAGCTATCTAATGAGCTATGTTTGTGGTAAGAGCCTCCATCATGATTGGAATGCCACACATACCTTGACCCTCTTTATTTGGACACTTAGGTTAGGTTGGAATTATCTCCTTGTCTATTTCCTGTGTGTGGAATGTAAGATGAAACTCATGGTTATCTTGATAGTCTATGCCTTGGTGCAAGTGGAATATTACAACAACAAATTGGAAACTATATTCAAGTCATCTCGACGCTTACATGTGTTTCCTATATCTTATCTGATAAGGTTAGATTCATATCTTCCTCGTCACTCTCGCACCAGTGAAGATTGTACTGACCTTTGATGTCCCTGAATGCTCAAGTGCTTATAAACAAATGGTTATAGGATCAATGAATTGGCTCATGTCTTAGGATGCATTTCATTCTAGGGCTACATTTAGTTGTGTATTTTTGGTTCCCTTAAACCATCCTTCCTCTCTCTTCACCGAGGCAATCAACTGCGAGATCTCTCATTGATATTTGACTAATACTTGCAAGGTCAATATCATCATGAAAGGGGCCTAGAGTGCTAAGTTTTCATTATCATATATATGACTAATCATGGAACATAAAAACATAATATAAATAATACATATTAGCATGTACATGATATCAAAGTAGAAAAGTAGGAATACTACACTATACAACATCAGTGATAAAAGCATGAAGTAAAAACATACAAATCAACATCATCAATATGACATGAGATATATTAACAAGGGACATCATACATGAGAATAAATGGAAATCAACAACATGATCAAAGATGACACATATAAGCATCAAAGAAAACAATGATAACTCAAAATATCTGTCATATATATCTCTCAAAATAGTGTCTCGAGTACAAAAATGGTGCATCCTCGATGCAGATATAACAATGAGTACATCAAAATCTAGAAGAAGGGGATAATATAAGAAGGGGGAACTTAGGACTAATCCCTCCCTTTGCATTATATCAAGGTGGATGAGGAGGGACATCTTCTCTCATTGACACTAGTGCTAGCATGGCTCCCTCTGACTAGGTAACAAACTAGGTGTATGATGTTTCCATGGATGCAATAGGTACAAACCCGATATATAAATCATAATAATAAGAGGCCCTCAATTCTTGGTAGATGGATATCTAATGGATCAAATCACATGCACTCTGTAGCTCATGGATCTGATGGTCCTTATCATGTATCTTCCCATATCTCTCTACCATCTGGGCCTCAAAAACTTCCCGTTACATTCGTGCCCCAATCAGGTCTTCCCTAAGCTGCACTATCTCTTGTGCACTGGTCCCCTATGTTTCTCTAGGTGTCTTAGTATGTGGTACTAAGGTTTTTGGCTCCTCCTCCATGGTCTCCTACCCCTCTCCCAATGGTCGCCCCTATCGATCTCTCCTGAGGAGGTGTCCCCTGTCCACCTTCCCCCTCACCATTATCTCCTCCTCCTCCTCTGGAAACTCCTCCTCTACTGCCACCAATAGCCCCACTAAACCAAGTGAGCCTCTCTCCCCCCATGACCTCTTCTGTTCTGTCACCTGTGCTTGGATAGTGCCAACTCTTGGCTGCCCTCGAACCTTGCCTCCTGTTGGTGAATAGATTTCTCTCCTTCGCAAACGATCAAAATCTCAACCCTATCACCCTTTCTTGGATAAAAAAAATCCATAACAGTTGGGTAAGTGTATGCTAATCACTTCCCTCTAAATTTTTAAGAGGTACAACTCACTCAAAAGATATTCAAGGAATAAAATTACTGGTATGCCTTTAACTAGAAGGCACAAAAAGAGAGAAACCATATATCTAAAAATATGGGATGGATGTGATAATTTACAAATAAGTAAGCATGAACCAAGAGCACAATGATTCCCAGTTCAACATTCAAATCAAAAAATTGAGGGGAAAATCAAAATAATTCATTTTAGATTGTGTGATACATGAACCCCAAAGTTCTCTTTACACACATGAATATAATTTAGTGGATAAAAGTTTACAAGAGATAACAAAATTGACATAAAGATCAATAACAATTCAAATGAATATATTCAAACACAAAGATCTAAAATATATTTCATTTGGCATCTAATGACAGATGATAGTCAAAAGGCTATCATTTCTATCCATGTAGAAAATTAAATCTGAAAAATAACACCCACTATGCTTTCCCCTCTACCATCATAAAATAAAGAAACCTTCTTTCCCGTAGCACAAAGACTCCTTGGAAAGAAGCAACACCAAACCATTTTCTTGTTCATCCTTTTACAATATATAGTATCTCCAAATTATTATTCGGTTATGGTGATCGATTCTTGAGAGTTAAATATATCTTTCATAGAGGTTTTATCAAAGCTATTTTAGAATTTTATAAACATTTTTTTATAAAAATAGAAAATTACTATAATGTTCATAGCCTTGGTGTCATGAGGAAAATTTAAGCCTATTTGAAGGTTTCCCATAGTGCATGATGCTCACTAAAAGGAAATTCCTAGCAGTGGGCCATCCTGAGTTTTGTGCCAAAAATAGATGACACTTACATCAGCTAGGCTTGATCTCTACGCAAAGAAACTGGCACCATAGATATCGCCACTTCTTGAGGCTCATTGTCAGACATACAAGGATTCACCTCTTCACCTGCATATGCTGCTAAGAATTGGATGAATTTAGAAGAAAAATCACTGATCATCTTCCTATTGGGTACCTTCATTTTTTACATTTTTTTAAAAAATCATACATGTCATGGGATCATCATTCTATGAAGGAATACAATATGTTTTTGTATAGAAGAAGACCATTTGAAATATTCTAGCTTTGGGGCTCGATGCCTTGATCACAATTTCACATTTTCCTTGAATATTAATGCTCAGTTCAAGATTTTTGAAAGGGTTATCACCGTGATCAAATCGGCATTCCATTGAATGTGCGTGTGCATCTTCTACACCACCAAAATCCCATAGAGGTGCCAAAAATTTTGATGATTTTTCATTCTAGTTGAGGATATAAGCACGTTGTCTCTTGGCATTATGTCAAACAAGTCACCCATGCATTCCCCTGTAATGAGTCTTCTCTACGATAGGTGATACCATGACGCTTGCATATGAGAAATACCACGACAGAGTCCTCCATGTTTCAATGAAACTAAGGAGCCAACCGAATGAACACTTTTCATAGACTTGAGATGATATCAATTTTAAATTGATTTTTCTTTTTCTTTTACCTCAATACTTTTGAAACATTGTGAAATGACTTTTGGAAATGCCATTTTCTACATCCTGATTGCATTGATGATGCCTCCATTTTGGCATTCAAGTATCTAAATTCTATGCCACTCGATGCTATAGAGTTAATCATCAGATTATATATCTCTTAATCCATGGAACTCTGTAAATTGGTTGGACCATGTGACTATACTGGTCATCATGACTTGGAGCTAAGGCTTGAACTTGGATTGAACTAATCTGAACCACTGTGAACCATATTGAACCACCTCAACCTTGGTTGAACTAGATGAACCCTATTTTACCTTACCAAACTATACTGAATCTCATCGAATCTGAACTTTGAGTTGAGTTGAACATCTGGGAACCATTTGAACCTTCTTGAACCAATTTGAACCATATTGTACGAAAATGAACCATCTCAAACCTGTTGAACCCGATTGAGCCCCATCATACTAGTTGAACCAACTATACCTAGATGAACCATTTAAGGCATTTTCCAATTGTGGTCCTTTAGGTCATCTTTACAGAAAGATCATTAGAAAAATAAATCAAGATAATTGACCAAATTTTTTATTTAAACTTGATTTTAAATTTTTTTAATCGGGGTCCATAAGTGGGCTAACATAGGCTCTACTAGGGGATTTATTTTGATGCAAAAGTAGAGAATTCCAACATATTTTGGTTAAAATTATAATTTCCTAGCAACATTGGGAAATAGAGTCATGAAGAATGGATGACATGGAGTTTCTTATAGGCGGGGGGAGGGGGAGAAGGGCAACTAACAAGCCAAAATATCTAGACTAAAGCGCACTACCAAAACTAAAACTATACATTGCAAAAACTAGCAAAGAAAGGACATATTTACAAATATATACACTGGAAAGAAAAATCCCACCATGAGAACTAGAAATACTAATTACTTACACAAAGCCATCCACTGGATGAGAGAAGTAGGAGCCTTTCCGGAGCAACAAACTATGCTTCGTCGGTGTGGCCCCTAAAAACTGCCTTGTGACTACCCCATTATTGTTATAAATCATATTAGTAGCATGCAAAAATTTCTTGAATAACCATTCATGCCCTAAAAGCCATTCATCATTATAAATTTATGTATCCCCCAAAGTCTTTTCTATGGTATTCTCCAAATAAGATTTTAATCCTGGCTAAAAAAATGATGTTCAAGAAAGTCTTTGAGAAAGGTCATATAATATTTATGATTGTTGCTATCAAGTCTATCATCTTTCTTAGAATATTTGGCATTGGGACTAATCTTTGGAAAGATTGACACTTCATCAATTTCTTAGAATATTTGGCATTGGGACTAATCTTTGGAAAGATTGACACTTCATCAAGCATAGGGTCTAATCTCACATAAATATTTCTTTCATCTCTATCAAGAATCAAACCATTATCAAATATGCAACACATTTCATCTCTCCCTTTTTCCATTGCATTATCACATTCTTCAACCATGTTTTCAATAAAAAATTGTATGTTGGTAAACAAATTTTTCTTTCTAGAAATAATTACACAGATCGACTATTTATGCCCAAAATGAAAGACAAAATGTAACCAATAGTCGGATAGGTTACCATGAGATTGGTAACCTTCCTTTGAATTGAGAGGTACAACTCTCTCTTATGATTTTCAATGAATGGAATACTGATTATACCTTTAACCAGAAGGTAAAGAAGTCATACTGACATTCATTCACAAACATAGAATGAATGCAGTTTTATATTAATTAACTAAAAAAAACTAATAAATGGCACAAATGCCACTTATCCACCTTTTACATTACAAAGAATCAAGATGAAGACATGTCATTCATTCTAGATACATGAATGATGAAGACTCAAAGACAAAGTAACAAACATTTACGCAATTAAATGGGATAGAGTTCCATTCACAGAAAATTGAATTAATTCAAAGATTAATCTCAATCAGAAGACAAATATCCAAACTCAAGGATTAGGTATATGTATATCTCCTTTCTCTAAACACATAAAAAGACACTTCACATCTTATTACCTCTACACCCAATTTACATTTGAGAATACAATACTCATCTCCCTCTCTTCAATTACAATCTAAAACAAAAAATTTCCCTCCCTTTCCTTCAACTCAATGACCCCTGGAAAAAAGAGCCAACCAATCCTACATACATAGAATAAATCAAAACTGGAGGGATTAAATTAAACACTGGTCTTCATTTCTGTCTCCCCAGTAGAGTCGCCAAAAATCTGTTGGTGAAAATTTTTATCTCCTTCGCAAATGCTCACAAGCTCAACTCTATTGCCCTTTCTTGGAGGCAAACAATCCACAAAAGTTGGGTAAGTGTATGGTAATCACTTCCCTCAGAATTTTTAAGAGGTATAGCTCCCTCAAAAGATATTCAAGGAATGAAATTACTGGTATGCCTTTCACTATAAGGAATGAAAGGCGAGCAACCATCTATCCATAAACATGGGATAGATGTGACAATATACAAATAACTAAGAACAAACCGAGAATACAAAGATTCCTAGTTCAACATTCAAATCAACAAACCAAGGGGAAAATCAGAATAAGTCATTTTAGATTGTGTGATACATGAAACCCAAAGTTCTCTTTACACACACGAATATAATTTAGTGGATAAAAGTTTACTAGAGATAACAGAATTGACACAAAGATCAATAATTGTTCAAATGAATATATTCAAACACAAAGATCTAAAATATATTGCATCTGGTCTCTGATGACAATTGAAAGTCAAAAGTTTATCATTTCTATCCACATAGAAAATTAAATATGAAAAATAACACCCACTCTGCTTTCCCCTCTAACATTAGAAAATAAAGAAACCTTCTTTCTAGTAGCACAAAGACTCCTTGGAAAGAAGAAACATCGAACACTTTTCTTGTTCATCCTTTTACAATATATAGTATCTCCAAATCATTATTCGGTTATGGTAACTGATTCTTGAGAGTTAAATATATCTTTCATAGATGTTTTATAAAAGCTATTTTAGACTTTTATAAACATTTTGTTATTAAAATAGAACATTATTATAATGTTCACAGCCTTGGTGTCATGAGGAATATTGAAGCCTAGTTGAAGGATTCACATAGTGCATGATGCTCGCAAAAGGGAAATTCCTAGCACCGGGACATCCTGAGTTTTGTGCCAAAAATTGATGACACTTACATCGGCTAGGCCTAATCTCTACACAAATAAATTGGCACCATAGATATTTCCATTTCTCAAGGCTCCCTGTCAGACATACAAGGATTTAGATCTTCACCTACATATGCTACTAAGAATTGGATGGATTCAGAAGAAAAAACATTGATCATCTTCCTATCGGGTACCTTCATTTTTTACATTTTTAAAAAAAAGCATGCATGTTGCGGGCTCATCATTCTATGAAGGAATCTGACATGCTTCTATATAGAAGATGACCATTCGACATATTCTGACTTTGCGGCTTGATGCCTTGATCACAATTTCATATTTTCCTTGCATATTAATGATTAGCTCAAGGTTTTTGAAAGGGTTATCACTGTGATCACATCGACATTCCATCGAACGGTGCACGTGCATCTTCTACATCACCAAAATCCCATAGAGGTGCCAAACATTTTAATGATTTTTTGGGCTAGTTGAGGACATTGGTGCATTGTCTCTTGGCATTATGTCAAACAAGTCACCCATGGATTCCCCTACAATGAGTCTTCTTTGCAATGGGCGATACCATGATGCTTGCATATGAGAGATACTATAGTAGAGTCCTCTATGTTTTAATGAAAGTAAGGAGCCAACCGAATGAACACTTCACCCAGACTTGAGATGATATTAATTTTAAATTATTTTTTCTTTTTCTTTTGCCTCAATACCTTTGAAACATTGTGAAATTACTTTTAGCAAGGTCATTTGCTAAATCATGATCACATTGATGATGCCTCCATTTTAGCATTCAAGTATCTGAATTCTATTCCACTCTATGCTATGGAGTTAACCATCGGATTATATATCTTTGAATCCATGGAACTCTCTAAACTAGTTGGACTATGTGATTGTATTGATTGTCATGACTTGGAACTGAGCCTTGAACTCAAACTGAACTGATCTGAACTGTTGTGAACCATATTGAACTATATTGAACCATCTCAACCTTGGATGAACTGGATGAACCCCATTGTACCTTTCCAAACTAGATTGAACCTCATCAGATCTAAACTTTAAATTGAATTGAACCTTTGGGAACCGTTTGATCCTTCTTGAACTGGTTTGAACCATATTGTACCAAAATGAACCATCTTGAACTTGTTGAACTCGATTGAACCCCATCATACCAGTTGAACCAACTATACCTAGATGAACCATTTAAGGCATTTTCCAATTGTGGTCCTTTAAGAAATGTTATCTTTACAGAAAGACCATTAGCAAAATAAATCAGGATAATTGATCAAATTTTTCCTTTAAACTTGATTTTATATTTTTTAATTAGGGTCCATAAGTGGACTAACACCTCCTTTTCCTCTAATAGCTCTTCCCCTTTGCGGCTCATCAATAGGCTCCTCCTCATCCAACCTAGGTACCTTCTTGACAAGATCTGTGAATCGTGGAAATGTATGGTCTATCCTATGCTTCATATATGCAAGATTCATGCTACCATAAGTGATTGTAGATTGATAATCCCACTCTACCTCGACCAATTCCCTTAACTCCTAAACAATAACAATATATGTAGGTCATGGCCCCCAGTTAGCCTCCTTGTCTACATATCAAGCATATGCCATGAACTCTATGGGTGTGTCATGATGTCACCCAAAATGGTGCCAAACCCAACTGATATAAAATCATTCTACTATGGGAGCACTCCCACAAAACAAAATGATACACATCAGAACTCAGAGTACAAAGATATATCAAGATAGAAATGTAGTAACAAAAATATCTCATACATCGCAAGATCTTACCTGCCAATCAATGGCCTACAACTGAACATGAATGAATACTCTTGCGAGGAGCCCGTCCATCTTTCACAAACCAATATAAGGTTACGACACTACTGCTATCAAATCATCTAACTATCGATGCCAACATGCGGTCTTTCCCAAATTGGGTTGATGAATGTATCATGTGTATCAAAATATATAGGGCATGTCCACTCCTTGGGCTACCTGTATAATCGACCGAGTAATGAGAATGTGCTCCCATGTCTAGATCTACAACACTATGACACCTATTGCCATGTTGTGCCCTCGTTAATACAAAATCTTGTGGAGCACTCTATACACATGACATAGTAGACAAGCTCCCCCATCTAAATTTACATGGCCTGCTAAGCATCTCGTACAAAATGCGGCCCTATCCACATTTTAAGCCATGTTGGTTACAGTTAAGAGCAGCTACACAACCAATCAAACTGGCCAAAATACATGGAAGAGGGTAGTTCTAGATGTATTGTCTGATCATGTACTCCTAGGTAATATGTCTTTCCATGATGGCGTCTTCAGAAAAAATGCATCTCAACACTGTGATCCTCTCCACTAGATCCCGATCATAGAAAAATAAGTCCCTAGCTATTAGAAGGGGAGAACCTGATATACATCCTCTAGTGTGATGTTGATCCCATTGGTAGGTAGATGAAAGGTATTATGCCCCAAATGGAACCTCTCTGCCAGGGCTATAAGTAATATGTGATTCACATGGATGTCAGGCATAGTAAGGAACTTCCCCCACCCATACTGATTGAGTATAGCTAGGTCCTCTAGAGACAAATGGTGTGTTTATCTAAGTGCCTAAAGGTAGGCACACCAGAATATGGGATTAGGAAGTCAAATCTACAACACAGAACACAACGAAATGCATTAGTAATCAATCCAAATCTCATAAATCAAACACAAAGCATCTATAAAAAGCTACACAGCTACAAGTCATAACATTGTATACATAGGAGACAAAAATGAATTCTAGCTCATGTGATGAAACAAATGAGTCATCTTTATCATACGATAAAACTCTCTTAATGGTGCAATATGATTTCTTAGTACGATGAAGTTCCCAATATCTTACGATACTCGGGTATCCATTGTATAATGAAACTCATGAAGCCATGCGATGCAATTCTCAAAACTAGTTTATCGTATGATAGAACCCAAGAGGGAGTGCGATAGACTTGTTTTATTGTATGAAAACTTGGGGTGAAAGCTCTAAAATGTGCAAAAAACATCAAAAAATGGCTAAAATCTACCAAATCACAAGGTAGGATTGACTACTTAGTGGTGCACCATATGCTTGGGGCTAGTTGTGGTGTCTTTGGAGCTTGAATTAATGATTTTGGACTGGTTTCAAGATTTTTGGCTTTTTGGAGGTTTCTGAGCTCTCAAAGTCAATTGTTGCAAATGAATTGAAAATGACCCCTCCAAGTCCCTTTTATAGATTTTGACCTAAAATTCAAAGTACTCAAAATCCTACAAAAATTGCACCCCTAGATAATTTTGAAGTGCTAAATCCATTTTCAGGATTGAAATTGAAATCCAGGATTGTTTACCTTATCAAATTGATAGTCAACCCTTCTTGGTCAAACATAATTGACCATTGATGCTATCGCTTCCCGCTCATTTTTGCCTTCATTTCTTCAACCTCTGAGGTCAATCTCATGCAAATTTATCAAATCTAAGTGATGTTAATCTAGTCAACCTTGGTCAAACTTTAGTCAAAACTCAGTCAACAAGACCACCAAACAACCCCAAAAAAGCTCTAATCCATTTTGAATCTATCGACAATCTAATCAACTCTGATCATAATCAGTACAGATTAATCTTGCTGCCTCATTCAAATTTTAATCCTAAGGGGGCATGACAATATATAAAATCTTTTTCTACAATCAACCCTAAATCAGCTAGTCAATTCAAGATTCATGGCCTAGGGCATCTCAGCTTTGTCAGGAATCATATCAAGTTGAGATTGTCCACATCTTTCTGAAAGAGTGATCTCGTCACTTCATATCAAGTTAGTCATACATACATCTATTTGATCTCTTGGGGCTTGTTAGGTTCATTAGAACCCATATCAATCTGACATCGTTCCTGGGGCATATCAGGTTCATCAAGACTCATATCAATCTAGTATTGTCTCTCAATTAGGTGATTGGATTCTTTAGAATCCTTTTCAAAGAAGTTATCTCAAGCTCTTTAACATATGTATATTCAATGTCATCACTTCATATCAGGCTGGATACTCTAGTCTTGCTCACTAGTCTTCACTCAATCAAGTCCAGAGCTAATATCTTTGATCTTCAATCAGTCTTCATTCGATCAAGTTCAGAGTTAGTTTCTACTTATTAGAAATAGTCTCATTGCTTCATATCAGGCTATTCTTTGACTTAGCTAGTATCTATTCTTTGAGTCCATGTGCTTCTCGCACATTTATTCAAAGAGAGGAAAATGTAATCACCTAAAAATTTTCTAGTAGAACCTAAGCCCCTAGTTTCGATCAAATTTGCCTCAAACAAAATTCTAAATCTCAAAGGCATAATTCACTAGACATAATTATGTAAGCAACTTGAATAATACCCCTTTCATAATTAAAATCAAATAATTTCTAACTTTAAAAACTATTTAATTATAAAAAACTTCCTTTTAATATAAAATCATAACACTTTTATTAAAAAGAGCACATTGTGCAACTTAATCTTGATTAAATGATAGTTAAAAGGGGATTTTCTATTTTATCTTATTCTCCAATCAAGCTTGGAAAATCAAAATTCTTGAATCCTTTCACATGGATTGATCTTTCTCTCCAGTCATCTCTACCTAACATCTTTTGCCTATTAATCTACACCCTCCATTCTTGAGGAAATTCCTTTAAAAGGAAGCTCTTCCTTGTCTCAATGATCCCACTTCTTGCATTCTCTAGGTTTCATCTTGCTAATTTGCATTATTGCATTCTAAAGTGATCTTTCTATTTTGAATTTTTAGTTCTTAGTTTCTTTCATCACATGCTCATAGCTCTCTCACATTCTTAGTTTAGTTCATTTTTAAGTATAATATTGCATTGTTATCTAACTTTCTTTCATTCTGGCACTGTTAATCTTGCATTCTAGCTTCATTCTAGCTTTGCATTACATTTGAATATTCTATTTTGGAGTAGTCAAGTCACTAATCCTTCATGCCAATCTAATGAGAAATACAAAAGGATTAAAATAACTTCAACTAGGAAGCAATAAGCCATTTTTGAGAGTTAAATTGTTCATTTGATATGAACTCTAGTAGCTAAATTCTTAAGTTAATGGTTTATTGAGTGTTGGTTCTATTTCAATTGAATACCAATATTTAACCACACAATTGTTACCTCTATTTTTTCCCATATTAAATTTTCATATAATCCCCTTTTTCGAGCATAAAATTGAGTATATTATTTCCCTCTTGGTTGGTACTTTATTATCCTAAGTATTTGTTTTATCATTGAAAAACCCTTGTATTTTTTGTCTTTGTATACTAAAATGTTTGTTCTTTGAAATTCCTGATTGAACCTATATGTAAAGTTCAAAATTTCATTGGTTCAAGGTTCATTCCTTGTGCATATGTTTTCTACCTTTCTCGAACCCTGAGTCTTGGTTAAGTGTAAGTTTAAAATATGTAAAGTGATATCGATGTTGGCAAGTGGTCAACACATGCACACATATGAACATGTATGCACATGAACATATATGGAATGTTTTCATTTATGGAAAAAATTATCATTTTTGTGGTCACACATATTGGATATGATGATTATGTTTGAATGCAGTTGATTGAGTGAAAAATGCCTCAGTCCACAGACTGTTTCAGTAACCCAATCTGACAGAAAAGCTTAGAGAGCTTCACATAAGTTGTATTAAGGCATGTGATCTTAATGACATTTTTACAAGAGAATAATGAACACATGTGTGAGGTCGCACATGTTAGTATTGATGGATCAAAGAGATATGTTCAGTTGATTGGATGCGAAGATAGTAAACAAAGCATAACATATTAGTGATCATTGAGGCTGATTTTGTGAGCGTTTGGAAACTTATTTTTGGATGCTATCTTGGATTTGAAGTTGACTAAGGATGTTAACGAAGTGTACAATTGTGCTTGAATTAATATGATGTTTAGCTAGAGTAATGTCGACTAGCTTTGTAATTATAATACTAACAGGGTATAAATATATATACACTTTTGTAAAGGTGTGTGATGATGTGATATGATAATATATGGATGTAATGTTATTGGATGTGAATTGTGAAGACATATAAAGGGAAAATAAATGATCAAGAGGAAGGAGAACAAGAGGAGTTCTTCTAGAGATACATTTTTAACTCTTTGTATTTTGGACAACAATTTTTTTGTAAGTGTTGTTGCACCTATTGTACACCCCTAAAAGGGTTTGTTTTCCTTTAAGAGGTCTAGGACCTTTAACATGGTTGATTCCTTAACAAGGATCTTATTATATACATCCCCTAATAGGGATCTACCTATATTGTATTAATCAGCTCCTAACAGGGCTAGAAATCCTAATAGGGTTTCAAGATTCATAGTGTAGAACATTGTGGGTACCATCCCCAGAGGGGTTTTTCCCCTGGCCAGGGTTTCCTTGAAAACAAATATGGTGTTATGAGTTCTATGTTTATCTTTATTTCATGGTTGTTCATTTTTTGTTACATTGTTATTTGCTGCTTAAGAAAAGTAAAGAAGTTTAAGAATTCAATAAAGTATTGTAACACTGATTCACCCCACCTCTTAGTGTTACTAAATCCTAACAATTGGTATTAGAGCATCAGACCCTTGAAGGAAAATCTTAATAGCTTTGGGGAGATCAAGATGTATTTGGAAAACTTGAAGAAGAACCATGAAATGGCTTTGGAAGATGTGGAGATTGCTAATGTGGAAAGAGTGGATCTAAAGTACAAGCTAAGGAAGACATATGACTTTATCAAAAATTTGAAGTACCAACTTGAACATGAGAGAAAATTGAGAGATGATCTTATGGAAGCAAAAATTGAAGAATTATTAAATCAAGATCAGATTGAGCAGCTGAAGCATGAAAATGATTCTTTGAAGGATGAATTGGAGATCACAAAATTGAACTTGATGAAATAACTTGATTATGAAAAAGAGGTAAATGAAAAGTTGCAAAATGAACTATCAAGTACAAGGGATATGATGCAAATTTTGGAGAATGAGATGAGTACATTAAAGACAATGTATGCCAAGGTAGAGAGATACTTCATTACCATTACTTGTGAACTTGATCAGACTAAAGGTCACATAGAGAAACCATAAATTGGATGAGCAAATTGACATGCCGAAGCCTATTGGAGATAAGATAGGAGTTGGATTTGCTAAAAAACCTGATAAGAGGAAAGATAGAGTTTTGGTGAATCTTTACTCACCTAAGAAGTTAAAATATGAGGTTGTGATAGTAGAACTTAAGATACCTCCTTGTAAGGACAATGACAAGGATTGTAGCCATGAAGATCAATCAAATAAGCAAACTAAAAAAGGTACTCCTAAGCCCAACTTTACTGGTTTTTGTTTTAATTGCTAGTTGTATGGACACAAGATAAAAGAATGTAGAAAACCAGATATGAGATCTAGTAGACCTACATATGATCACTTTGATGATTTCCTTAAGAAGAAAAATGAGAAAAGCTAGAATAAGGCAAAGACGGAAACAGGTGAATGTAGTAAAGATGATGAACTTAGACAACCCAAGGATAAGGAAACAAGTAAAACAAATGATACTATGCAAGATAATGTTTCTAATGCTATTGAGGATGAGGCTAACAAGATAGTTGAAGAAGTTAAGAAACCTATTGCCAGATCTAGATATATTGTGTGCTACAAATGCAATAACTTTGGTCATATTGATAAGTATTGCAAGTTACAAATTGATTATAGCCAATTGAAACCTAAGAAGAAGGTAACATGTTTCAAGTGGAACAATGATGGACATATAACGAAGTATTGTAGATATACAGGACCGGTCAAGAAATCGTTCAGGCCACTCGCAAAGCAAAAGGAGTTGAATAAAGAAGATCAAGAGCTAGCAGATATGAAAGTAGAATTTAAGGAGAAATGGGTCAAACAAAATGAATCTGAGGAATCTGAGGTCAAGAAAGATGAAGACTAGAATGCGAGCACTCACAAGAGTCCTAAGAGTCTTGTTGAAATATTTATAGGGTGCATTGCTAAACCATCTTCATAATGGGAAATGTATGTCTTAGGGGGAGCATGACTGATTATCAACAGTCAGATACATATCCCCTATATAGATGAATTAAGTTGTGTGAGCTTGTAAGTAGCTTAGGTATGGTATAATGTGATATTAGATAAGATCACATAAGTTTTGGAGATGTCTATGAGGATTTCTACCAGTTTGAGCCAACACTAGTTCCTTGCAGCTTTATGAACAATTTTTGGGAATTGTGTTGAATTTCCTATAAGGTTAATGTTGTACTCAAACTATCTACCATTTGCATGGAGATCAGATAGCATTGAATATTTTGGAGTAGTAGTTGGAGCTTGAAGTGTTTTCAGTTGTGTTCGCAAAACCCTTACACGACCACACAAGCTAGATATTTATATTTATCTCGAGAAATATTTGTCAATTACAGTAGAAGAGTAGTTAGAATGGATACTCCTAAGGTTTTCAATGTTCCTGAGAGGAATAGGTATAAGTTTAAGAGTCATCCCTTCAAACCTATTGAAGAGGATCAAGAGGGTACATTTTCACACACTTTGATTGGTGTTCTTCATGTTGAAGACATCAGGGCACATATTCACAATAAGATTGAATTCCTAGTCACCTCTGAAATATGTGATGAAATGCTAGGTTTGTAAAATGCAGACAAAACCCTGAGAGAAGAATGTAGGAAAGTGCACGGGTTTCCAGTAGTGAAATTCATGGAAAGATATGAATTTGATGAATTGGATTGGATTGATATTGTATTGAGAAGAATACACGATGAGTTCATATGGATTGGTGGAACCCCCACTAAAATTACTAAGGAACTGCTACATGAGATCATTGGATTACCTATGACTAGTAAAGTACCTACAACTAAGAAGACCATAAGGTTTGAGGTGGAGAAATTGACAAAAATAAAGTGGAATAAAAGAGCTATGATAGTAAATGACATTGCACAAGAAGATGCCAAGTTAGTAGCGATGATATTGGGATATAAATTCCAATATATAAATAGAATGAATAGTGTGTCAACCAGTTTTGTTCACATGGCATAAAAAATGGTAGTTGAAGATGAAGAGTATGACCTGTGCGAGGTCCTAAGACAACAACTAATGGAAAACCTTACATGAATACAGAAGAATTGGAATACACATTTTAGATTTGGATCATTGGATATGTATATATTATTTCATGTGATGAGGAGACTTCCTAACATGTAGTTATGGAGCTCTAATAGATGCACTATGCAAATGATTAGTTATTTCTATAGGATAAGTCATGAACAAAATAGGTATGCTGAAGTTGTAGGCATGATGAAGCTTTTTCAGAAGAAAATGAATGAAAGGGAAAGAATCCCTTGGAGATTAGTTGAAAAGTATAAGGATGACATTCGTTTCATGGTGGGAACTGATTGTACATGCTTTGAAGTCATTGAACCTAGAACTTCATGGGTTTCCCCTATGGGCTATGAAGTTGATTACACCATTCTGGAGTTACACATTTAACATGTTTTGTAGTCTCCTAAAGACCTCAATACTCCTAGATGGGGAACATATGAAGAAAAATATGCAATCGTAAAGGAAGATCTCATGAAGGGAAGAAGGGAAAGAAAATTTGAGTCCCTTGTTGATAAAATAGTATGGCGGCATGGAATCACCAAAGAAGAAATGAAATCTATCAAAGAAGAGGTTACAAAACTTGGGGAGAGACATAAAATTCCCCCTCCTCTGCCTAATATTGAAGCACCTCAAGTGTTGGAGGTTGAAGAAGGAGAGAAGGACAAGGATAAAAATCCTACACCTACTAGGAGAACATCACAGAGGCAAGTTGCACAGGTAGCTACACAAGGAAAAACACCTCCTAAAGCTAGACCAAAGGCCATGGCTAGTGGACCAGGCAGAAAGAGTAAAACATCTAATACTCCTCCATCTTCACAAAGGAAGGGTAAAAAAAAAAAAGGTTATTGAAGAACAACCACAAAAAGAAGAAGTTCATGCAATAGAAACAAATGTTATAGAAAAGACTCAAGAACACAAGAAAAAGGAAGAAGAAGATGAGAAAGATAGAAAAATTCAAGAGGCTAACTTGAGAGCACTTGAAGAAAACAAGAAGAGAGAAGAAAAGGTAGAGAAAAAGAAAGGTCAAGAAGAAAAAAGACATGCATTCAAACCTTTATTAAGAGTATTGGAGAGAAGAGCAATAAATGAAGGAAAAATAGTCTCTATTGAAAAGTACTATGACAGATATGATGAGGAAGAGAAAAGTAAGATAGAGGACATAGTTGTGGAGCATATGCTTACTTTCAAAAGGAATTTGATTGAAATAGAAAGTCAAATTAGCAAGGAACTATTTGAAAGATTGGAAGAAAGGAAGAAGAGAGCCTTGGATGAAGACACAAAATGAGACAAGATATTCTTCTGCAAAACATTCCTACCATGACAGGAATGAGATGGTGAATTGGCTTGAGAAGTTAAGGCCAAAATTAAGGACCAAAACTAGAATCATCAAGTTTAGGGCCCCGAAGTATGATGCAGTTGAGAAAGAAAAACATGAAAAGGTTGGAAACCTACTCCTTGAGGAGTGACTTGATCTTGGAAAGTCTACAAGGAATCCAACCCCAGTAATCATCTCCTATGAACCCAAAATTGCCAAACTTGCAGATGAAGCTACAGTTCCTAAAGATTCAGAGGTAGTAGATACTACCTTACCAGATTTTTATATTGATAATGTTAGGATTTCATTGAGCACAAAGTAGAATACATATAGTTCATTTCAGATAAATGAGACATTGGCTACAGTTGATATAATTGTGGAGAATCTTGAGCCTCCTAAGATTGCTCAAGGGGAATCAATTGAAAAAGGGCAAGAAAAGGAGAAAACTCCTAAAAAAGAGTAGGTTGTAGAAGAGAAATTTGAAGAAAAAGAAAAGGAATAGGAGAAAGAAAAGGGAGAGGAATAGGCACTTAGCACTCCCAGTGCAAAAGGATTACTACCTATCACTCCTTTTTCTACACTTGGTTTGTTGGAAAGTGGTTCCCAATCGTTTCTAACTAACCTAGAGGGCATGGATGTATCAGATTTGATGCAATGGTTAGTACTTGCTTTTGCTAAGGCAAATGAGAAATTTGAAAAGAAGACTGACAAGACTACAAAGATAATTCAACGAGCCACACAAGTTTTGAGTAAGTTTTTGGATACACCTCTTATAGATACTAGAGATCTTGTAGATAATCTAGATAATGCTCTAAGTATAGCAGAACAAAGTTTTGATAAATTAGAGGAAGCAACAAGAATAAAATTTGTTGATAATTTTAAGAGGTTAAGGATGAACGATACTCTTGATGGGATCAAGGGTGATCTTAATACATTTATTTCCACTGAAAGGGGAATAAAATCTTGTCTTAAGGATGGAAAAGATCTCTATATACTTGGCATGACTTCACATGAGAATGTAAAGAGTATATCAGATATCGTAGCACATGATGAAGAGGCTTTGGAAAACCTCTCTAAATATTTTGGAGATAAGAAAATTCTAGACATGAATAAGGAAGTCAACAGGATCATGGATAAAATCAATACCTTACATATGAAGAAAGATAGGGTTTAGAAAATATTTGCAGAATTAAAGAAATTTTGGACTCCTAAGATCAATGTTTTGGAGAGTAACCATGAGGACCTACAACTTGGCTTGAAAACATTTCAAGAACTAGTGCCTACTGATGTAGAGACAAAAGACAATGCCACATTTGATCTTACTAGAATGATTCAGGTGGCAGAGGAAATAAAAGTAGCATGGGATGTTGATATACATATTTTGAACACTTAAGCACCCTTTTCCATTGATATCAAAGGGGGAGAGATAGAGTGAAAAATGCCAAACGTAATGTGAGGAAGAGAGCACAATGTAAGAGCGAGTGAACAATTTTAATGGGGAGAGAAGTGAGACACAAGTGAGATGAGAAAGAGAGAAAATATTTGTGTGTAATATGAAGTACAACAAACATAAATAAAGGGAAGCTTTTGAAGATTATGTGTTGATTTTTTGTCATTATATTTTCTTTTTCTTTTTTGCTTTGATGATGCACTTAGTCATTTTTCACTAAGTGTTGCGATCAATGCCAAAGGGGGAGATTGTTGGCAAGTGGTCAACACATGCATACATATGCACATGCACATATATGAAATGTTATCATTTAAGGAAAAAATTATCATTTTTATGATTGCACATATTGGATATGATGATTATGTTTGAATGTAGTTGATTGAGTGAAAAATGCCTCAGTCCACAGACTGTTTTAGTAGCTCAGTCTGACTGAAAAGCTTAACGATCTTCACAAAAGTTGTATTAAGGCATGCAATCTTAATGACATGCTTGTAGGATACCAATGAACACATGTGTGAGGTCACACATGTGTTAGTATGGACAAATCAAAGAGATATGTTCAATTTATTGGATGCAAAGACAGTAAACGCAACATAATAGATTAGAGATCATTGAGGTCGACTTTGTGAGTGTTTGGAAACTTATTTGTGGATGTTATCTTGGATTTGAGGCCGACTAAGGATGTTAATGAAGCATGCAATTGCACTTGAATTAATATTATGTTTAGCTAGAGTAATGCTGACTAGCTTTGTAGTTATACTCCTAACAGGGTATAAATATACAAACACTTTTGTAAAGGTGTGTGAAGATGTGATATGATAATATATGGATGTAATGTTGCTGGATGAAAATTCTAAAGACATCTAAAGGGTAGAGTAGTGATCAAGAGGAAGGAGAAGAAAGATGAGTTCTTCTAGAGATACATTATTACCTCTTTGTATTCTGGACAACAAATTGTTTGTAAGTGTTGTTGCATCTATTGTACACCCTTAACAGAGTTTGGTTGCCTTTAACAGGGCTAGGACCTTTAACATGGTTGATTCCTTCATAGGGATCTTATTTTATACACCCCATAATAAGAATCTACCTATATTTTATTAATTAGCTCCTAATAGGGCTAGAACTCCTAACAAGGTTTCAAGATTCATAGTGCAGAATATTGTGGGTGCCATCCCCACCAGGGTTTTCCCTTGGCTAGGGTTTTCTCAAAAACAAATATTGTGTTATGAGTTATATGTTTATCTTTGTTGCATGGTTGTTCATTTTCTGTTACACCTTTGTTTGTTTCTTAAGGAAAGTAAATAAGTTTAAGAATTCAATAAAGTAATGTAACACTGATTCACCCCCCCTCTCAGTGTTACCAAATCCTAACAATTGGTGGGTGGTGAACATAAACCTTTGTACCTTTTCTTTTTGGTTCAAGTTTTTTTGCGTGAAAAAAAATAAAGGCGGTAAGGAATGGAAGGAAATAGTTATGAAAAGGGGAATGTTCTAGGCATATAAAAGATTAATTTTTTTAAAATTTCCATGAATGAAAAGTAATCACTACACGATAAAGGCCTTATGTGGAAGTGACTAATAATTAATGAAAGTGTCAAAATTATTTCATTTCAAGATTAATCCAATGCAAATGAATTATTGATTGAAGTATGGGAATCTTGTATCTGGGCTTTATGCCTTTTAATAGACATTAAATGAGTTGTTTCTTCATCAAAAAGCTAGAAATTATCAAGTAAGAAAACAATGCTAGAGGTAATGACTTCTCTTCTTTAGAGTTAGTAAGGATTTGGTTTCCATGATAGGTGAGTCCTGAAATTTATACCACCATCATTAATTATTTTTTACAAAAGGAAGTTATTTCAATTTCCTGCATTTCTTAGTTGGGTACATTATTTCATTTTGTGTCTGTTTAAAATTGTCGTCATGAGAGTTGCTAGTCAAAGCTTAGGGCACAATTGTGGTCTCGTGAGCTCCTTACAAGAATTTGGAGACACCTCATTAGCTCATGCTAGTTTAGAGGACTTTTTAGAAAGAGATAAAAACTTAGCAGACTCTTTGATGATGCATAAGATAATTGATAGTGGCCTTATAGAAGAAGTTTCTTTTCACATGATAGTGCATTGCCCAAAATTGGTTTTTGAGTGTATGAATAGGTATGACCCAGAGCATAGATGTATAAGGTTTTTGAATGGTGGTATGTTATTACCTATAAATAGGGAAACCATAATGGCAGTTATGAAAATTCCACCCAAAGAACCCTATGAAGACTAGAATATTACCACATCTTATTACTTATTTTTTGAGAAAGCAAAAAAAATGTAAAAGTGTAATTGCCAGAAAGTAGCTCCTTAAATTTTATAAAAATGGTTCAAGGTTTCTTGGGCCCTTAACCAGGGAACACCTCATAAAAGAGATTAGGGATATTACAATTCCATTGCATATAATTAAGGGTAGCCATAAAGCGTACTTCTAGGGAGACTATATGTGCTTCTTCATCCAAGTAATTATGAAGGGAGAACAATACTTAGACTAGGCAAAGATTATAGCCAAGAAATTGCATGGAGGTTTGAGTAATTATCTCAAAAATAGAAATTTTTACATGTCCTTTTACCTTTTGTACTATCTAGCATGTACTAGAGATTGGAAAGGGATATATCAAAAATCATGGGTAGATGGGATGGAAATCTATGAATATTACCCTCATTTGCAAATGAGAAGAGTTATAAGAATTATAGAAGAGTGAATGATGTTTTTACTGGAAGAATGGTCCACAAATTGGAAGGGAATGTTAATAATAAAATGTAAGAGGAAGCTATGTAGCTAGTGAGAACCTATGGAAACTACTTTATTCAATTCCCTAGGTTTACATACATTAGAGTTGGTGTTTTTGAAGGAGAGCTAGCCAAATTACCATGATATGCCTTAGACCACTTTGTACTGACTGAACTTTGTAGACAATTCGCCTATATTGACAAGGAATCCATAGAAAAGCAAAAATTAGGTGTCTTGTTTCTTGTTGAATTGGGGCATTACATATGAAAATCAATCTCAAATGCCCATAATTTGGAAACAACTTTTAAAAAGTTCAATCCCCAATACTACACAACTAGAACAAAGTTTGATAGTCAAGGTTTTACACCAGCTCACTTGAACATAGGGGATGGTTTTTCACATATTCCTTAGTTAGAATACTTCCGGGAGGAGTGTTGTGATTAGTTTGAAGTTAGAAGAATATTGTGCTCTATATTCACTCTGAACCAAATTGTCACTCTTAATTTGAAGATGAATATTGTTGGAATCAGGGATGATGAAAATGATGAAATAGATTAGGATTTTATTGAAAAGGTATAAGGATAGCCTATTCTTGAGATTGATGGGATAAAGATGAAGAAAAT
Organism: Chamaecyparis obtusa; assembly: GCA_027943335.1. NCBI lineage: Eukaryota > Viridiplantae > Streptophyta > Pinopsida > Cupressales > Cupressaceae > Chamaecyparis > Chamaecyparis obtusa. Next base: position 1,195,543 of record BSBK01007872.1, read on the forward strand.
CAGATTCAAATCCAAACCTTCCTAGTAATAAGGAGGACTGAAAAATGGTTAAGAGACCTGAGATTTGGAAAAATGAGAATTCATGATTTAGAAACATTGGCAGACAAAAATGATTATTCCTTCTCACAATCTCATATTATTTCTTGTAATGAACCTATTGACACTTGTGTTGTAGGTACTATCAAAGTAAAAATTGAAGGTTCAATTTCTAAAAAATGAAAGAAACCCTCCATAAGTTATTCACCTACTCATGCTACTCAGTTAAGAAGTAAGAGAAAAAGAAAGAAGAGCCCTAATAAGAAGGTGATCATGGAATTAGATACCAAGGAAGAGATTGATAATATAATGGGAGACCAGAGCTCAGAGGCACCCATGGAATAAGGTATTGGCACAAGAAGGCAATTTGAAATCCTACCAGATTCCACAAGTACCATGGTAGTGTTGAATGTAACACCAAGTCAAGTGCCTTCAGGGAAATATGATTCTGCCAATACTCTTAAATGGTTAGAGGATTCTATTAGAAAAAAGAGAAATCCGGTTCTAATATCTCTACCCATGGAGGATACTGTGAGAAAGTTCTTGGGAAAAATCCCCAAGTCTAAAAAGTTAAAAACTACCTCCAGAGTAGACTATGATCCAAATTCAGGCAATTGGATTGCAGAAGGGGCTTGTCCCCTAATAGATAAAGACATTGAGGATCCTACAAAAAAGGATTTCACATTAGAAAAAGGTTGATCTTGTGATCGCCTCGCGAGTCGTAGATGCACATAAGCTAGAGGCTTCTATCATAAAGATAATTAGCACATCCTGGAAGGACAAGATGTATAAGAAAGAATTGAAACATTCTTTGCATCAAATGAATGCATATATTGAGGCTATTCATCATCCTATCCCACAAACTCTACCTTAGTTGCATGTGAGTTTTGATCCAAAATCCCCAATTAACCAGAAAAATCTTGATCAAATCCAAAGGAGCAAGATGATAGGCAAAGTCTTCAATGACTAGTTGGAAGGGGTAATTCAGGGATGTACTAAATACATCAGTGACCTGAGAAAAGTATACGATGACATTGTGGTTGTTATTAAGGAACTGGAAGTAGGAATCACCTCATGGATGAAAAAAGAAACTAAATGGATGGAAGTTGTTTCTCAAATGAATGAAGTGCAATAATATGATGTAATCAAGTTCCTAGTAGAGAAACTAGTGGCAGACCTGGATGTTAATATATTGTATGTATGAAAGAAGAGCATTGAATGGAGGAATTCGATAGTGAAGCGGGGCCAGGAAGAATTCGTTAATCTGCTAAAGGAATTGACAGAGATCACCTTATCAATGTAAAATGATTTAAAATACATCAATGTTAAATTCTTGAAGGATGAAGGTAAAACTATGGAAACTACTGATAACATAATTCAATCTTTCAAGGAAAAGATTAAATATGTTAAAGAGGCAAAGGCTCTGACGATAGAGGATTTCTCCAGAGTAGTTAGAATTGAAGCCTTGTTATTTATTTCTATTGGTTAGTTGGATAATTAGGCGAATAAAGTGGTGCAAGCTAGGCGAGATAGGGAAGTATGGAAGAAACATATTACGCATATTGGGCTTCCCAACTTTGTGGTAATTCAAAACTTCTTAGTCGTGCATTTAGAATGGTAGACACAATGTGTCATTGATGTAGGAAAGAACAAATCAAGAGATTCCACAACACCACCACCACGATTGTGCCATCAAATTGCCTTGTTCTATTTTGGTTTCTTTAGATATCGTAATTTATTTTTAATTAAACTAAATTTTATTTTGGGGCAGAGTTATGTAACTTTGGGTTTCAAAGATAGTTAGCCATGTTTTGGCTATTTATATATTTTAAAATGGCATTAGAATGGTCTGAGAATTTTGAGCATATAAACTTAATACTTATATTTTGATATGTGATACTTTTAAAAAAATACTTTATCTATGAATAGAGTTGATGAATGATTATTGAAGACTTAAATTTATGTATTTGAGTTGATGAATGTGAATTTATGTGTGAATTCATCTTTCAGTGCAATGGTTGTTTGTCCTTTTGAAAAAAATATTACATATCTCAGTGGATGTGGTTGGTTTATAAGCTCATTTTAATTAAGTTGTTAGTATTAAAATAGAGTCCATGTGCTTCATTTGGTTTTGAAATCACTCATATTGAAGATCGCATTCATGTCATGGCTATGTGTGAATGTTAGCTTACCCTTATTACTTTCTGGTTAAAAGTATGTCCAGAATTTTTTAGCATAGTATTATTCATTGAAAATCATTAAAACGGGAGTTATACCTTATATTTAGAGGGAAACCAATCTGGTTTACCCAATTGTTGGTTGTTTATTTGTTCTAAAATAACAGGTTGTAGAGTGATAATTTAAGTATTATTTGAAAGGACAAATGTGTTAACCAACACTAATAATATAAACTATTTAATTAATGGAGAAAATGTAAGCTTGATTAAATAAATAAAAATAATTATTTAATCAATGTGGAAAGTGGAGGTGATGACATAACAAGATGAAAATGCATATCCATTTTTAGATGTCGACATTTTGCCCCTCTTTGGGACAATTTATTTTATGAAATCATTTCAAAGAACAATGATCCTAAAGATTATGCATCACTGATAGGATAGAAGGACAAAAGGATAGATGGATGTCCGCTCAAGAGATTGGCTAAAAAGTGACTTTGGGTCAAACTCTTGAAAAGAGATGTGAAAGAAAAGTGTGTGCAAAGAATATGTGAAGTGGAGATTGTCTCATTATGATGTGAAGATTGTTCATGATTATCATCTCAAACCTTGTTTAAGGAAATAATTTTTGTTTATGTTGTTACTCATTGAGTTGTGGCGTGCCTATTGCATTTTTCTTTTGTCTTTCATCCTATTAAGTACACTTATATGCCCTATGCCAAAAACACTCCTACGATTTCTCATTTACCAGTTTTTCAATTTTAATTTAATATTAAATGGATGTGATGTCCATAAGAATTACAAAAATTGATGTATTATTATTTGTTGTTGGTTTAGCCTCCTTTTCTCCAAGATGAAATTTGTAGTGTTTGAAATTTTGGAAGGGTCGTACTCTTATCTTATCATTTATTGAGAAGAATATGACACATTTTGATGTATTTAACTTGTAAATTGATATTATAACCATCATTTAAAGGGTTAGTTGGAGATATTTATTTGATTATTAAAATCAAAGATATAAATGAGTATTATAACTCAATTTTTCTGATAATCAGTAAGCAAATATCAACATTAAACATACTTCATACGTTATGTGTTAAAATCTATATACACAAAATTAATAAAACTAAGAAAAGTTCAACTAAATTTTAATAATTTGTTTACTATAATTGTAAGTTCTAATAGAAATCAAATCAATTGTTAAATACAAAAAATTAATACTCAAAACATAAAATCAAATTTATATTTTAAATATATTTAGCAAAATTATAAACTCCAACCTTCCTCTTTTAAAAAAACCAGTATTCTACATACCTAAAACCACAATATTAAATCTAATATTTAAAATATTTATTTATTACAACATAAATAATGTAGTCCAACTATCATAATCCTCCTTGCCATTTATAGAATGGTCCAAATATATTTAATTGCAGTATACATTTTTATATGGATACCTTTTGATATGCATTGTAAGTACACCAAGCAATAGTTTTTCATAAAAATGAATGTTTAACATGCAAGTAACAAATTTCGTGTCAAGTATTATTGAACATTAGAATAAATAATAGTTCAGAATTTTGTTTCACATATTATTGAACATAAAATTAAATGATGCAAAGCCTACTAGTACAAAGGTGATAAAAAGGAAATGGAATCAAACAAAATGTTCTACCATAAAAGAGAAATCAAGTCAAACAAAATGTTCTCCGTAGACATGCACGATCCCCTACCAAATACTAAAATTAAAAGTTCAAAGTGCATGTTACTTCATGTGAATGTCTTTATGGCCCAAAAGTAGAAATTAACTCCTCCAAAATAAAACAAAATAAAATAAAAATAATTATTACATTATCTAGTTTTCTTTTAACTTGTTTCCAAATTTGTAAAATGATTTCATTTACGTTTATATTTATAAATCTAGTTTTTATTTTTATTTTCATTTTTGGTAAGATTTTATATTAAATTCGCATCATCATTTTAACTATCTAATAGAGGAGTACAAATCTTAGATTAAAACCTCTTTAATTAGAAATCAATGACTAACGAATATCCATCTTACTAAAATTACCAATCTCATCTTTTTTTCATGTGTATTTAATATAAAAGAGTGTTTCCCCTAAAGCACCAATACCTTATTCATCAATCATTATTACATATTACTCATTGTTTCAAAATCACTAAATGCTCCAAAATAACTTAATGATCCAAAATCACCTCTTTGAATTTGAACAATGCTCCAAAA